>OZ022264.1:172619354-172706854 GCA_963978885.1 Nemotelus pantherinus | reverse complement strand
TGGTGCAATGAAAACAAGCTCTCTCTCAACATTGCTAAGTGCCAAGTTATAAGTTTTTCCCGAAAACACACCGTCTCACACAATACGTACTTCCTCGGCAATAATTTGTTAGCTCGAGTTGAAAACGTTGTTGACCTTGGTGTTATCTTGGATGAGAGACTCCGCTTCACCTTGCATTATGATAAAATGCTTTCCCGTGCAAACAAACAGCTAGGCTTCATCAAAAGGCGTGCGAAGGAATTTCGTAACCATAATATATTTTTATATGGGTCACAAGATCCTTATACATCTCACTTGTACGTCCCATTCTCGAATATGCTTCCATTTGCTGGAATCCGGCTTTTGAGACCCAAAGTAACAGACTCGAGTCTATACAAAAGCAATTCTTACTTTTCGCATTGAGAGATCTATACAACCCTTACGATTTTAGCACCCTTCCTTCTTATGAGTTTCGACTGGGTCACCTAAACTTATTGCCACTTTCATCGAGAAGAAAGATGATTTCGGCCTGCTTCACATTTGACGTCATTAGAGGCGTTATCAGAGTTGAGTTCCTCAATAATAAAATGGTGTTAAATAACCCTGTAAGGAGCACCAGGTCCTCTAGTTTTCTTAAGGAATATCCACATTCCACTACTTACGCAGCTAATGAGCCGATTAATAGATGCTGCAGGATATTCAATAGCATAAGTAATCTGTATTCCCAAACGGTCTCAAAATTATCGTTCAAATCTTCCCTTTTCCAAGCCATCCGCAACTCCTTATGTTAAGCTATTTGTCAATGTTTTATATATTCATTATTTATTTATTATTATTGATTTATTTGTTAATTATTTGATTTATTTAATTTTTTTTTTTTATTTCGTGTTACTTTTATATACTCATATTAAGTTTTCGATTTTCTATTTTGCTTTGTATTGCTTATGTAACTTGTACCTTGCTTGGTTAATGAATAAAATAAAATAAAAATATATATATATATATATATATACATATATATGTATATATATATATATATATATATATATATATATATATATATATATATATATATATATACATATCAATATATATATACATATATATAAATATATATATATATATATATATATATATATATATATATATATATATATATATATATATATATATATATATATATATATATACGAGTCCCGCCTCAGCTTGCAGCGAGTAAAGACGTGTCGGTGTGATATTACGACTATTGACGCACTATTATCACAGTGAACACTCTATTATTATCGACTACCATTATTGCAGTGAAGTGTCTAATAAATATCCTATTAGTGTTATAAAATTATATCGGCGCCAGGTTTGAAGCGCAAACGGGATTCGTCTCCCATGCTCCTCAGGGATAGGCTGACGCTCCCTAGAAACCACTCTGACTCAGTGATGTCAGTTACCAGTGCCAACCGGTTTACGCCGCTTGAAAATCTCGTCGACGACGATGGAGGAACAACCAGCAACGGGTTCGCTACTCCAAACACTTCACCTAAAAAGGTAAAAGTTCCCCCGATTGTTATTCCCAAGTTAGATCGGGATACTATAATCAAAATAATTGATGCTGTGAACATCACAAACTACAACATTCAATACAACAGCGTTGGGAAAAAAGTTTTGTTGGATGATATGGATTCTTACGATAAGCTTCGTTCTTATCTTGTCGAAAAGAATGTGCACTTTTTCACTTACGCGCGAGCTGACCAAAAACCGCAAAAGTTCATTCTAAACGGTCTCTACAATATGGACTGTACTGAGCTCCAAAAGCTCCTAAACGACGAGCACGGCTTGGCATGCATTGACGTCAAGAAAATTCTGATACCCGATGATGCACGCCGTTATAGTGACGAGACACGATTTATCGTATATTTCGCTCATGGCTCAGTGAAGTATAAGGAGCTTATCAAAATACACTCAATCAACCACACTAAGATCAAGTGGAGCTTTCAACGAAAGAAATCAAACCATCCGACTCAGTGCAGGAAGTGTCAATCATACGGACATGGGACATCTTTCTGCTTTCTTCCATTAAAGTGCTTGATATGCGGCCAGCAGCATGACAAATCAAAGTGTCCAACGAATGACACTTCTCAAATATGTTGCGCTCTTTGTAAGGGGAATCACCTCTCCAATAGCCCTCTTTGCCCCAAACGCAACGAATACCTACAAATTCGCAAGCGATCGTCTCAGCGTTTAACACGTAATGCTGAGTTCAGCATCAAACCTGTCCAAGCTCGAGTTCCTGTACTGAACAACATGGATTTTCCATCATTGCCTGGTGCGCGCTCTCAGCATTGTTCTAATCAAAGCCCGGGGCATCAAATTCGTGCAAATTCGTATAGCGCAGTAACTCGTAATAATTATAGTTATGTAAATACTCCTAGCGCAGATAATTTATCTCTGGCCGCTGAGGCTAATAGTTTGTTTTCGGCTACTGAATTAGTAAATTTAGCTAAAGAACTCATCACGAGACTTGCTTCGTGCCAGTCTCGTAATGATCAATTTAACGTAATTGTAGAACTTGCCACTAAGTTTGTATACAAATAAAAGCCAAATTAATTGCTTGGTCTGGAACTGCCAGAGCATCCGTAACAAACACCTGGAAACCTTTAGCTTCGTCATCCAGAATAAAGTTGACTAAGTCATACTTTCCGAAACTTGGCTTAAGCAATGCGATAAATTATCTAATGCTGACTATAATATTATTAGAAACGACAGAATTGATGCACCTGGAGGAGGAGTCGCCATTCTCATCAATAAAGACATTAACTACCGTAGACTCCCAAACCTAGCCACTAAAATCATAGAGCATATAGCAATAACTATCACACAACTTGACTTAACAATTATCGCTGTCTATTTCAGCGGCACGAATTTGAATGCCCAAAAATTAAAACTTTTTAAAGAGGATTTGAAATTATTGACAAACATTCAAAATAATTTTTTAATATGCGGCGACCTGAACTCTCGACACTGGCATTGGAATTGTTCGAAAGCCAATAAGGCTGGCAAAATCCTATTTGAACTAATGACGGACGGAAACTTCTTTCTCCACACTTCTGATGGTCCTACCTGTTATCCTCCGCGAGGAAACCCGTTTACTTTAGATTTAATAATCAGTAACGGCAGAGTTCCCCTACAGCAACCTACAGTATTGAATGAGCTTTCGTCTATTCATTTGCCTGTATCTTTTATCATCGATAAATACATCAATGCAGAGAAGCATCAGTTTTTCTCTTATGGTTAAACAGACTGGGTCAAATACCGTGAATTTCTTAACGACAACATTGACCTTCGTGATACTGATCTTTCCAAAATTACGAATCCCCGTCAAATCGATAAACTTGTCTTAGATTTCGCAAATAATATCCTCAGAGCTCGGGACTGGGCCACTCCTGTACTGACTCGGAAACATGTAGCATTCGAAATCGACCACGCCACCACTGCGTTAATTAAACACCGCAACAACATTCGCAGACAATGGCAAAGATCTCGCAATCCTCACCTTAAAGCCTTTCTGAACGAACTAAATATGCAAATTCGGTTAGTGTTTCTGAAAATACGCAACAAACGCTGGAACAATACTCTATCAGTTCAGGAAACCGGCTCTAAAAAATTATGGAAAATTCGAAAAGCTTTAAATAGCCAATCTAAATTAATTCCACCTTTAGAACTTGAGGATGGCTCTACTGTAATTTCTTCAAATGAAAAAGTAAATACCTTGGCAACTAACTTCTACAAGTCCCACACACTTACTCTCCGTATTAATGACCCCGAAACCAATGACGTTGTGCAACGTGAAACCTCAAAGCTATCAGACTACTCCTCTGATTTTAAGCCTTGCTGCCTCTGCTCTCCGATAGAGCTGAGAGCTCTACTTAAAAAACTTAAAATGAAGTCTTCTACGGGAGATGATGGTATCACCAATATTCTTTTGAAAAATATTCCAAGAAAGGCAATCGTTGCTCTTTCTTACATTTTCAACTGCTGTCCCAAGGTAGGATACTTCCCCGTCGCATGGAAAAACGCAATTGTCATCCCAATTCTAAAGTCAGGCAAAAACCCAAAACTCCCTAGCAGCTATAGACCAATTAGTTTGTTGTCGTCAGTAAGCAAGCTATTTGAACGCGTTATTCTGTCTCGCATACGAAGTAAACTGGAAGAATGTTCAATTATCCCGGACTTTCAATTTGGTTTTAGACCAAGGCTCTCTACAACTCATCAGCTAACTAGAGTCGTCCATCATATTCAGCAACAATTTTCCTTGAAAAATGCCACCGGTCTGATAGCCTTAGACATTGAAAAGGCCTTTGACACTGTCTGGCAGGATGGCCTCATCTATAAACTATTTCGTTTATCCTTTCCCATCTACTTATGTACAGTTATAAGTTCTTTTCTGTCTTCCAGATCGTTTGTTGTTAAAGCACAGTGTCTTTCCAAAAAACATAATATCCCCGCGGGAGTTCCGCCAGGCTCGGTTCTAAGTCAGACTTTGTATAATATTTACATGTCAGACTTGGCTCAATTCCAGGATTGCAACATTGCAATGTATGCTGACGACACTGCAATATACTCTAGTGATAATAACCCTGATCGTATTGTCAATAATCTCTAACAACAATTGCGTTTAATCAATGACTTTTGCAGCGAATGGAAGATTCAAATAAATGCCGGGAAAACTCAAGCGATATTCTTTACCAAAAAACGAGCCACGAGATACTTACCGAATCCACATATTCAAATTCTTGGCTCTCATGTATCATGGACAAAAGATATTAAGTATCTAGGGGTTCACCTTGACTATAAACTCACGTTTATGCAACATACAGAATCTATAAAATCGAAGATCCTGAAAAGCATCCTGTCAACCTACCCCCTTATAAATAGGAAATCCAAGCTTTCTGTAGCCAACAAATTACTCATTTATAAATCCACCTTGCAACCTATAATTCTATATGGCTGCCCCGTCTGGAACAACTGCGCTCTAGCGCATAAACGTAAGCTGCAAATTTTGCAGAACAAATGTCTGAAAATCAATTTTAACCTTCCGTTTTTCTTCTCCACTCACCGTCTTCACCAGCTGGCAAAATTAAAAACCGTCTTGAAATCCGCTGAATCTCTCCACAGAAAATTTTCCGATAGTTGCCAAAACTCTAACAATCCTTTGGTTGCATCACTTGTCCACAGATAGCCCGGTAACCTTAATACTCTAATTACCATGAATAATTTAGTTTTTAAGTCTATCTTAAGTTACATTTAAGTTAGTTTTAGGGCTACATTAGGTTTTAAGCTATTTTTCCCTAAAATACACTACTAAACTTCCGTATGTATACAATCTTATAGTATTTGTTAGTTATCACAACTTAGATGTAAAGACTCTGTCTAAACACTAAACTTAAGATATTGTATAGCACTAAATTACCAAATGCATCAATAAAGCTATTATTATTATATATATATATATATATATATATATATATATATATATATATATATATATATATATATATTTATATATTTATATAAATATACAAATATATCATCAAAAAATCTCGGGAAGGCGCCATCCGAGTGAACTGAAATTTACATTGGTGTATACGCAGAATAGTACCACGTCTCACAAAAAGTTAATAATCTTTTACTCTTTGGCACCGGCGGTCATTTAAGTGATATTTGCAACATACCTATTATTCTGTCAGGAAATATTTTTTGCAAAAATAAAGTTTGTGAAAAGAATTTGAAACGTGTTTTAAATGTCAATATCATAATATTTTTGAAATTGTTAACCCTATGTGTAAGCTAGGTGCCTAAAATGAACTTAGGAAAATTTGAAAATTTTTGAAGTGCGATAGCTTTTGACCAGAATATCAAATCATTACGAAATTACTAAGTTGTAGACAGATATATATATATATATATATATATATATATATATATATATATATATATATATAAAAATATATATATATATATATATATATATATATATATATATATATATATATATATATATATATGTCGTTAATAAAATGCAATCTTCATTATTAAGCTGCAGTTTTTCTGCGGATCAACAAATGAAAATTTAACTTAATTCATTTTACTTATATTCTCTTTTTGCCATATATGTGTTTGTATATATAAAAAATCATAATTTTGCAAATAAAATAAAATATCATAATATTTCATAATTTATAAAATTTATAAATAATCATAATTTTGTAAATAAATAAAATATCATAATTTTTCAAAATGAAAATTTTTGAAGTGCGATTGACCAGAATATCAAATCATTACGAAATTACTAAGTTGTAGACGTGTGTAGTTTTTAATGATCATGCTGGCAACGATTTGGGAATGCAGCTCTGTGCCAGTGGTACCATCTTGAAAAATTACAAAGAAAAAAACTGCTTATTCATAAAAAAAATTTCATGCAAATTTTCATGAAATTCGCACAGTAGCCGAACCTCACTTTATGCCGTGTTTGGTAAGAATTCGGTTGAAAAATTCAGTTATTGCTGCTAGTTATGGTAATTTTCGAGTCTTGGGTTTTAAAAATTTGCTCAGGAAAATAAAGTTTTCTCCCCTATAGCTTCTAGTGCAGTCATGAAATTAAAAGGAATTTCAAATGATGAATGGAATTTCTTATAGACATACGGAAGGAATCTGGTTAAAAATCCATGATCGGGCTGCCAGCTATTGTTGGTTTTGTATTTATTTCAAATACCTTTACTAAGCAATTTTATCGTAAAACTTTTGAATGGTAACGATCTTGCAGTGATAATAAAGAACAGATATTAAATTTTCGAAAATTTGAAAACTTTTGCGACTGCGTTTAAATGCATTATTAAGATCAAGGTGGTTTTGCACTCGAAACAGGTTGAAGCACGTGTGGTAGAACATGCACTCAAATTCTTCTATTGTTTATTGAACATTAGTATTTCTAGAGATTTAGGTGCGCTGGAGTTTTTTTACGTTCTTAATTGGCAATAATTGTGCTTTGCCCAAAAATTCTGTGGATGACTGACGTTTTATCCAATATCAATTTTCCTAAAACCTAGTTTGAGAATTAAAACGGTAGGCAATAACGTTAATAACGCGCAATATTATTTATGATACCATCAAGAGAATAATAAAAACATCAGTCACAATTTTATAAAGATACTTTTGTTTGTTGCCAGAAAGTGTTCACTGTGCTTACTCTTTCTTCAGATGAGCATATGCACACCAACACACTCTCACCTATAATTGGCATAGACGCAGCGTGCTATATTCGAAATTCAAAATTGGTTAGGATTAATCCGAAAGTGAACAAGAGATATTGAAATATTGAATTCATTATTTTTTTTGTTCATTATAAAAGCTCTTGAAATAAGTAAAACAAATGACTGTTCATTATTTTATGAAAAACATATGTAAGAATATTTTTGAAGAATCTTTTCTGAAGTTTGCAAGAATCAATCAATCGGAATTCTTAGCGAAACTTTCACTGAGTTTGAGCAAATTCCGAGCAAAGTGCGAATCATTGAGAGTTTGTTGAGAAATACGTTGGAATTTATAACAAATTCCAAACTCAATGTGATTAGCGTTTTGTTTCGTAAATTATGTATTAAAACAGTACTTTAGTCGTATAATTGTAATTTTTGCATGAACACATGTCTACAAAGTTTTTTTTAAACTGTAGTGTTCGTGGGTTTTTTTAAGTTTTGTTGTTTGATACTATGAATTGAAAAATCATTCAGTGCAACGAAGTACATATGTCACGATAAAAATATATATTGTAATATAGAACGAAAAATGAATAAAACTGTTTGATTTGGCTGAAAATCAGCAATCAAATTTACTAAATATATTGCTACCACCGATTCCAAACCAAATTATCATGGGAGATTTGAGCCTTTATCATGGTAGCAGCCTAGATGCATCATTCTCCAATAGATTGATAGTTTTGATTTCACGAACGAATAATTTGTTTAACCTTTCATTAAAGCTAGCAGTATAGAGTATTAGATGTAATGTTGAAGGTAAAACAGCAAGTGAATGGTTGAAAATTTTGTCAAAATACCATAGTTCGCTTTCGTTTTTAAAGGTTCAAAATGTTATTCAAGTTTTTTTTTATCTCCATTAATTTCTCCGTTTTTGTACTCAAAAGTTGCCGTGCAAAGATTTACATAAATTAGACCAGACAAACTCGAAGATTTTTTGAAACTGGGCTGTTTTTACAACAACAAATGTAGGCTTAACAAAAGAGCTAAAAATCTGTTATTTTAAGACTATGATATTATGACTATAATAATAACAATGCAACAACATATCAGAAGTAAATAAAAGTAATATATATCAATGAATAAATGCTATATAAATATCCTCAAAAAGTATTGGAAGTATTTTCAAAGAGCAAGGACAGCCAGAAAAACTACAAAATATTCTCAAACGATTCACAAAGAGTTCGCAGAGAAGGCACAAAAAATACAGAAAATGAACAGGAAACTCCCAAAGAATTCACCATCAATCCTGAAAAAATTTGAATCAATGAACAAAAGCTTTTCAAGAGCTAAAAAAGGAAAAGTTTCAACACTTTCAGCGTTTTTGAAACGTTTTAAATATACCGGTTTTGAAAAATTTGTAACGAATAAGTATGAGAATCTGAAAGTTTTTTCCGACTTTGCTTCAATTTTCTGAAAGAATTCTCAACGAAATGCCAAATATGGCACACTGTGGATATAGGCAATTTTACCTGTCGATTGCGAATATGTTTCTGCCACTATGTACACAGATGTACTTATTTGGTTTGGTTTTTTTTCAGGTATTAGCTGATAGTAACTTCTTCACACTCTACCCTTCTCTGCTTTTGGAAAATATCGCACTTTTCACGCTTGTTAGTATATACGATTTGACGTTGAGCTAATCTAGCTGGAAGTAGATACATGCGTTCGATCAAGAGTAAAGTGATTCTGAAAATTTAACATTTTCTGCATTGTTTTTAATTGACAACCAACCTCATGCGTCAGATCTAACAAAAGTTGCATTTGGAAAGCTTAAATTTTTACATGTGAATAAACGTGAAAATTTGATGAGTTAACTCATAACATTTCAATCATTCACATAACACAATATTGCCGAAATTTACAATGTAATCAAATCATGACATAAAATTATTATTTCAGTCTGGATATATTCCCGAAAATAAACATTAAATATTTTTGTTGGGTTGTATTAAGAACTATTGCGAATTAATAAAATATATTCATAAAGTACCTGTTTTAATCAATCCACTTTGAATATAATCTTTCTTCATCGAAAGAAAAATACTCAGTTTATATTCCACGTACTAGTTTCACTGCAATTCAATGCTTTTACTGTGCACCATCTTTTATATGAAACTTTTAAATATCGCATACGTGCATTATTTCCATAACAAAAGATATATAAATTTTAATATCTGAATAGCTGAACGAATTCACATATATCATTTCTGTATGCCACTGTTAAGTTTAGTTAGGCATCAGTATTTTAATATTATTTTACACTGTAGCTGCAGGATTTTAGCACTGAAACTTAAAATATTGCTATCTTTATAAAATGCCGCTCCACAGTTCTGTAGTCCTGAGCATCTTCATATTACGACCAAATTGATTTTTCTCCCAATTTTGATTATTCTCTGGACATGGTCAGCTTCTTGTGTGTTTATTTCGGAGTTGATGTACTATCCCAAATTGATATAAAAAAATATTCTTTGCAATATACACGAATCACGTTTACACATCGGCTTGTTTCCACAAATGAACAATTCAACTATTGTCTTAATTGTAAATCTTGTGCGTGCAGTCACTCTTAACATCGATTAATCAATGATTCCTTCAAATCTTGAGCATGCGCGGAAAAGTTTCAGTGTAAAAGAAATAAAAAACTCTTCATATTGGATCCGAAGTAGTTTGGAATATGTTTGGTCTGACAGCTTAGTTTACAGCGGTGCAACGAGTGTTTCGCAATATCAAGGACTATAATTTGAAATTTGCTAAATGAAAGCAGATATTGGCTTCACTTAACGAAAAAAAATGTTTTTCAAACATATTACTTTGTGTCTCTGATTACTAAGATTTACACATGCAGCATAAATTATGTTGATGAAAAATTTTTATATAATGGAAAATATTCTGACTGCTTGATATCGCAAGAACTGGATTAAATTAAAATCAGCCTGCATGAAATATCTAAGGTAAAGGCTGCTTTCGTCGGCCTGCTCTAAAAAATGGCCAGCGAAGACTGTTTTGTCTAATAAAATGAATCAGTCAATCTAAAGTGCAATATTTAGAACAATAATCTCTGTGCTTTCTTTTGATGCCATTTGAACCATTTTGATCCATATTGTGAGACCAGTTTCAAAAAAAACTCTAGCGCACCTGAACCGCTAGAAACACTAATGTTCGAAGAACAGTAGAAGAATCGTGCAGGTTTTGAGTGCATATTCCACCACATGTGCTGCTTATTACGACCAAACTGTTTGAAATGCCACGTTTTACTTTGTTCTCAAGAATGCATTATAACTCATATGGTGGAAGGTTTCAGATATTACCACTGGCATGAATTTCAACGTTTATGAGAGCAAAACACGGGTTAATTAATTATATTCGTTATCAGTTGCTTATTTCACATAATTTTGAAAGCAGCATCTCATATAACATCAATGAAGAAAATGCTCAGTGCCTGCAGCACTGTAACTGAAGTTAGTGTTTGGGGCTGCGATCCGAAAAATTTGCAGAACTTTGCGAATTGTAACATTGATTATTTATTTTAATTGTAAATGTTTCCGGCATGAATACTAACTGTAAGCGTTTATTGATACAAAAGTAGCACAACCGACTCGTGCTGGCAACCTTCTGCCAGTATCAAAGCCAAGAATATATCACATCTGCTTCACGTTGTTATATTACATTCGAAGTTAAAGGAGTATAAAGAAATTTAAAGTTACCTGCAGCGAGTTTTTTCAAATAATCGAAAGCTTAATATTTGCTGTTTATTGTCACTACAATATCATTACCATTTGAAAATTCTACGATAAAACCGCTTAATAAAGATATTGCAATTAAACACAAAACCAACAATAGCTGGCAACCCTACCGTGGCTTTTCAACCAAATTTGGCCTGAATAATGTTTATGACAGGTTTCATTAATTGTTTGAAATTCGTATTGATTTCATGACTGCACTGGAAGTTATAGTGCAAAAAGTTTTATTTTCCTGAGCGAATTTTCAAAACCAAAGACACAAAAATTACCATAGCTGGTAGCACCAATCAAATTTTTCAACCAAATTTCCATCAAACAAAGATTTGAGTTAGGTTTAGCTACTGTGCCAATTTCATGAAAATCTGGTAATTTATTCACATTTCATAGGGCAAAAAGCAGTTTTTTTTCTTTGTAATTTTTCAAGATGGCACCACTGGCACAGACTTGCCCACAATTCAAAATCGCTTCTATCAAATCTGGTCTTACTTAAGTCCAATGCATTCTGTAAATTTTAGCTGTATCTGATTATTGGTTCGTGAGTTTCCGTGAACAGAAGTTTTTGATGCTAAAAATATAGGTTAACTGGGAGAGGGTTACCGTTCTTGTCCGACATGAAATTTCCAAAGTTTTATTTTGAACGTGTAGATAAAACATAAGATTTATATACAGATTGGTTTTATTGTCAGAAACGGACATTTTTTTGAATATTCGATGGTTTGAATGTTTTCACTTCCAAATTTTGTTTTTCAAAATGAAGACACCAAAATTATCATAGCTGGCAACTCCAACCGAATTTTTCAACCAAATTTCTACCAAACGTGGTTTAAAGTAAGGTCCAGCAATTGTGTGAGTTTCGTCAAAATCGAACGATTCAATCAGAATTTATAGGGCTAAAAACAGTTATCTTTTTTAGTGGTTTTTCAAGATGGCACCACTGGCACAGAATCGCCCGCATTTCAAAATCACTTCTATCAGACCTGGTCCTATTTAAGACCAATACATTCTGCAAATTTCGATCAATTCTGCTCATCGGATCGTGAGTTTCCGTGAACAGAAGTTTTTGATGCTTAAAATATAGGTAAATTTGGCAAGGGTTACCAGGCGTGCCCGTTATACCATATCTTTTTTTTTTTTTGGTTATGTAAACAAAGCACAAGATTTACATATGAGTGGCTTTTTTTTGAAGAAACGGCATTTTTTCAAGAAAGACGATGATTTGGAGGTTTTCACTTTCAGTGCCTGCCCTAGCTACAGAGTAGCCAGCACGCTCATTAAAAGCTACATAAATCTACAACTAAATAATATCAATATGTCCTGAAAATTTCGTAATGATTGAATAGCTCTGTCAAAAGTTATCGCAATTTAAAAATTTTCAAATTTTCCCGTCCTCTTTTTAGGCACCCAGCGCACACATAGGGTTAAAAAATTCCAAAGCATTATCCGATTCATATGTAAAACACGTTCGAAATTTATTTCGTTAACTTTATTTTTGCGAAAATTATTTGTGCACGAAATAATAGGTATATTAAAAATATCACTTAAATGGCCGCCGGCGCCAAAAAGTTGACAATCACTGACATTTAAAGAGACCTGGACCTATTCTGTATATACACCAATGTATCCTGAAAGTTTCAGCTCAATCGGATGGCGCGTTCCCGAGATTATCTCACTGAAATTTTTTGATGATGATATATATATATATATATATATATATATATATATATATATATATATATATATATATATATATATATATATATATAGAAATATGAATTTTTGGCCGAATCGATTTTAATACTTATGTTCTTCGAACATTAGTAAAAATAATTATATGGAGCCAAACTTAAGGAATGAGGTTGCCGGTCTTTGGAACAACTATCTTATATATTTGACGAATTTTATAATATGGTCAGGCGACGAAATAAACTTTTTGCTGATTTTATATTAGTATCTATATATATTAGTATCAAATTTGTTTCGCCAAAAATTCATATTTGTATATATATATATATATATATATATATATATATATATATATATATATATATATATATATATATATATATATCTATATATATATATATATATATATATATATATATATATATATATATATATATATATATATCTATATATCTATATATATATATATATATATATATATATATGCCTATATATATATATATATATATATATATATATATATATATATATATATATATATATATATATAGATATATATATATATATATATATATATATATATATATATATATATATATATATATATATATTAGTGATGCGCGATCGCGAGATATTAAACTCGATTGTTTCGATTGTTCAAATATCTCGAAACATCTCGATTATTTAAGTTGGACTCGATTGTTGCAATCGAGATAATCGAGACAATCGCGCGATTCGAGATAATCGAGACAATCGAGCGATTCGAGATAATCGAGACAATTGAGCGATTTGAGATAATCGAGACAATCGAGCGATTCGAGATAATCGAGCTATTCGAGATAATCGAGCGATTCGAGATAATCGAGACAATCGAGCGATTCGAGATAATCGGCCGATTCGAGATAATCGAGCGATTCGAGACAATCGAGGCAATCGAAACAATCGAGACAATCGAACATCTCGCAATCGATCAGTTGGTCGGTCAAGTCATCGACAATCGGTTGACGGCAATTGTGTGAGCCATAAAGTACGTTTCGTTGGCGCAGCCAATAAAAAAATGTTCAAATATTTCAGCAAAAATATTAAGTGTTATTATTTGATCAAACTGCAATTTTTTGGGAAATATTGATGTATATTTGGGAAATATTGATGTATACAATTGAGTTAGTTTCCATTGGACCACACTGATCACTATGTATAAATTCCAAAATATCAGAGCTTTTTGTTTCTGTGTGTCCACGTCTAAATGACTGCCGTGCTTGTTTTCTATAAAGACAAAGAAAACATTCATTTATTTGATCTTCTGGTCGTTTGAATTTGATTTCACTTGCATTATTTTTCATTATACACAAGCTATTAAAATTCACATGACAAAGTCGACGATGCCAAGTAATTGAATCATCATCAGCAATATTTGCTATTTGACAGTCAATCAATTTGCTTTTAATTTTATAGATCCCGTTGTACGGTTTTGCTCTCACTAAAATATCCCCGCTCGGATTATGCACACTACACCTACTACTATCGAATACAACTTTATTCCCATTTTCAACAATTTGCGCTACGGATAGTAAGTTTAGTTTCAAACCTGGAACATGCAACACATTTTTTAACAAATATGCTATTTGTTGTTATAAACAATTGAGTAGAGCCAGTTCCAATCACTTCAATTTTATCATTAGGTGCGTTTTTTTGCTCCGATACAGAGCAGAATAGAACTATGCTGCAAAAACAACAATCTAGTATAAAACAGCAGTGCCTTCGCTAAGACTGACATAGGTTGCTGTATTCGCTGTGGTACCACAAAACAGCTGAAAATAAAGGGAGAAAATAACGAATATACACTACCACAATCGATAGAAAATAGAAAAAGGACTAACAGAAAATTACTTCTTTTAACTTTCTATTCATTATGAGAGCTTTTTCTAATTTTCTAGCTACCAAAACATTCAACATAACCATGAAAAACCCAAAGCCACCTTACAGAAAAAAACAACTTCTCATGAGCTTTTCATTTTTCCATCAGCACATTCTACACTTCAACACGTGAACTACAAATGAGGAATAGAATTTATGTACTAGTGAATTCACTGGGATAGGATTGTTGTTGTTTCCAATGCATATATCCTATTCGCTACTGGATAGAGGAGCAAAAAAACACGCCTATTATAAGCGACAGAAATCTCGCTAATCGCAGGAGCTTTATAATTTGTTATGATCTCCTTGCTGGAATGCTCCACTGTCATTGTTCGAGAGTAATCTGCCTTCTTCTTCAGTGTCTATCGGACACTGAAGAAAAGGGCAGATTACCCCCGAAATATCGATATTTGTAACAAAAAAAAACTAAATATATCTAGCTTCGAAAGAAAAAATCGGTTTGTTTCAAAATAGTTTTTACAAGCTAGAAAAAACTGGTATATATTAAAAACAATTAATATTTGCTGTTTATGGTCACTTCAAAATCATTACCATTTGAAAGTTTACGATAAAATCGCTTTATAAAGATATTGGAAATAAACACAAAACCAACAATAGCTGGCAGCCCGAGCATGGCATTCGGCCCGAATATTGCCTATAATAGGTTCGATTAATTGTTCAAAAATCGTATTGATTTCATGACTGCGCTGGAAGCTATAGGGCAAAATACTTTATTTTCCGGAGTGAATTTTCAAAACCAAAGACACAAAAGAGTTGGCACAGAGTTGCTCACAATTCAAATTCGCTCTTATCAAACCTGGTCTTACTTAAGTCCAATGTATTTTGTAAATTGCAACTGCATCTGATTATTGGTTCGAGAATTCCCGTGAACATAAGTATTTGATGTTCAAAATATTGGTAATTTGGGAAAAGGTATGCGTTCTTGTCCGACATGAAATTTCCAAAGTTTCACTTGTAAGAAACGTTTGAATATGGCTTGAATATTTTCACTTTCATGGCCTGCCAAAGCTTGAAGGCTGCCACAACGTTAATCAAACACTGTGCAAGTGTGCAACTTAACAACATTAATATGTCCTGGAAGTTTCATAATGATTTGATGATCAAGTAAAAAGTTATCGCAGTTTAAAAACTTCCCAATTTTCCCAATCTTATTTTAGGTGCCTATTCACATTAAAAACACGTTCAGAATTCATTGCATAAACGCCATTTTTGCAAAAAGTATTTTTTGACCGAAAAATAGGCATATGTAGAATATCACTTAAATATAAATTTATATATATATATATGTATATATATATATATATATATATATATATATATATATATATATATATATATATATATATATACATATATATATATATATATATATATATATATATATATATATATATATATAGATATATATATTTATATATATGTACTCATACATACATATATATATAAACAAATATATATATATATATATATATATATATATATATATATATAAATATATTTATATATATATATATATATATATATATATATATATATATATATATTTTTATATATATATTGTTTGCAGCTGCCTTTGGTGCACTGTTTTGAAGTATGCCCTGGCTGCATACAATTGACACAATAGTTGTGCTTTTGAATTAATTTCAAACGGTCTACAGGTGCTAACTTGTTAAATGTTTTGCATGCATACAAAGGATGAGCCTCATTACAACTAATGCAGTAATCATTCCCTGTAACTATTGATGCAAGTGCTTTAGCTGAACAGGTTTTTTTGCTGTCTTATCCACGTGTTTTGGATCCAATTGCTTCAAGCGACTGAAATCGAGCTTCAAGGAACGCTAGAAATTCCTTCAACGTCTGAAGGCTCCGTGGATGCTCTAATGATTGTTCGTATAAAGTGATCGTTTGACTATCTAACTTTCGTGTTAGTATGTGGAGTAACAATGGATCCCATGTAGACGTAGACACTCCCATGTTCTCCAGCCCCATGATACATTCACGTGTTGTATCATGCAAATGTTTTTTTCCTGTTGCAGAAGTCTCGACATTGTACGATGGTTGGGAAATTAATTTTGTGATCAACCCATTCACCAACAAACGAGGATTCTCAAATCGTTCCTTCAGCAATTGCCAAGCAGCCTGATAATTTTCTTCTGAGAGCGGCAGATGTTTAATCAATGCTTCTGCTTCATTAGTTAAATTAGCCCTCAGGTACCAGAGCTTCTCACACGCAGGAATGTCTTGTTTATGGATAATTTCAACGAACAGATCGTGAAATTGGCGCCACTTCAAGTAACTGCCGTCGAACTTTGGCAATTCTATTTTAGGCAGTTTCATCCGTATATTTGGATTGGCTGCTTGTGGTGAACTGGGTACAACAGCAAATTCCTGATGTTCTGAAAGCATGATTGTTGCTTGCAGTACTTGGTCTTGCAAAGCAAGAAATGCTGTAGTATCGTAGCCTGATGCCTCAGGGCTTTCTATGCTTCCGTAAATTTCCTTATTTGAATCTTGAATACGTTGCCAATGCTCATTAATGGCTTTAATAGTTATTTTGCAGTAAGACTGCGACGGATGGCTGGGCATATCTTTGATTCCATTTAATACATGAATCAGCTGTGACTGAGCAGCTCTGATTTTCCCCAATAATGCTTTGCTTGACTTCTCTAATGTTGTCAGCATAGGTTTTCGGCACTTTAACCAATTTGCCAAATGTTACGTCCGGATAGCGCAACCTTAAAATTGGTAAGCACCACTGTCTATGATTGTGTCAGACCGGCACTTTCACCAGCTGCACACACAGTTCGCACTACCTTGAATATTTTCCACGGGGGCAGATCAGCACTCAACTTCCCGAATTCAAAGGTGGCAAATCGGCACTTTAACCAATTTGCCCGGATTTACGAAGTTCAAGTTAGCCGATCGGCACTTTAACCAATTTGCCCGGATTTATACAGTTCAAGTTAGCAAATCGGCACTTTAACCAATTTGCCCGGATTTATACAGTTCAAGTTAGCAGATCGGCACTTTAACCAATTTGCCCGGATTTACGAAGTTCAAGTTAACAGATCGGCACTTTAACCGATTATACCAATCCACAGTGGCCGATTTTCCGGAAAAGCTGGCTAAAATTGGATTTGTTTTTTTTTTTTTTTTGATATTATCAAGTAGCACATGGAAAAGTGTGCCAGGGTGCACTACTCTGTATAGCTGCGGAAACTTAATGAGCTTTCATGTGTACTTTCCCAGTAAGAGCAAGTCGAACAGACATGTTTCGGAGACACACCTGTCAGTTGTCTCGAGTCTATAATTTAGCGCAGTGAATAAAGTGTCGTTGCAGTGCTCCAGAGTGGTTTTTCGCTACCTAGTACAATGGAAGGTGTTGTATTGAAGGTATTTATAACATATTATGTGAATCGTCTGCTTTAAATGAAAGAAATGCCTGTAAATATGCACGATCGGATTTTTTATCAACATTTTACCAATACCCACGTTGAAAGTTATGAGATTAATGGAGATTAGTGGTCTACCAACGTTTTTTATAACGATTACAGTGTAATTTATTGATATTTTGGAAGATCTCGTGCCACGGAGCACCACTGCATTTTGAGTGTCTGTTTTATTGCGTGTTGCGTTGGTGGCCCTGCAGCGCTTGCTGAGAGCAAGTTCCAGTAAAATCGAGTTTTTGGTTCCTTGTGGACTCCCTGACAAATACGCAGGAAGTCCCTGAGGAATATGACTTTTTGATATGATTGTATAGTATATAAGGTGTTATACGAGCAGTGACGTAGTGTGCTTTTCGGAGGTCCATGGAATTTTTTTTTTATTAATTTTCCAATCTTTAATTTTTTCTTAGTATTTCAATTATTTTTGTAAACGCGTTGAATTATTCCAGAGACCATCAGTGTTGTACAATGTAGTCGTCGTAAAATTTTAGATGCATTGTATAAACAGTTGCTCTATGATCTGGGCGACAAAATAAAGATTCTAGAACAACACCTATTCAAAGATAAAAGGAAAATTTTTTTACGTTCAATACAAGGGAGAAAAATGCATTGAAAGATTTCATTAACACCTTGAAAATAAAATGTATTAACAGCAAAAGAACGCATGAATGTTTTGTGGCAAAAAACGCAGAGTGGCTGAATGGCAATAAAGCCTTCAAAGTGTTTTGAATGAAGACGGAATTATTCATAAACTCAAGCTATGTTTAATAAAACGAACTTTTAATTTTTTGAACCAAAAAAAAAATATCACACTATCATCAGAGGCTCCTATTGAAATTTCGAGTGCAGAGTTGAAATCCGATAACTCTGACGCAAGCTCATATGCAGATGATGATTTGGCATCTGATAGTGATTAAGATTAGGTTGTTATAATTTTTAATAGCGTTGTAACTCGTTAAGGGTTAATTGAATCATTATAATTATAATGACTGACTGCAATAATATTATTTTGTACCATAAAATTCATTAAATGACTTATGTATCTCCTTTTTTCTTCTGCGCCTTCCACCAATCTTGCAAATAAATTAAGCTTCAAGTGGACGTCCTCTTTTATATTGTAGGCAAGTTAAACAATATTATTGTTTGTAAGAAACGTTTGAATATGGTTTGAATATTTTCACTTTCATGGCCTGCTAAAGCTTGAAGGCTGCCACAACGTTAATCAAACACTGTGCAAGTGTGCAACTTAACAACATTAATATGTCCTGGAAGTTTCATAATGATTTGATGATCAAGACCAGGTCAAGCTATCGCCGTCGATTCAATTTCAGACGATCGACGAATCACCTGACCCAGAAACGAACGACCCGCTACGCAGCAAAGGGGCCATGGATCCAGAACGACACGCAACGCCGATATCCACCAGAATCAACACGACCAAACAAGGAGAACTCGCGAATTTTTGCACGCGAATGGCTAAACACGACCGAGAATTACGCGCCGGGCCATGAACAGAACTATTTTTAATGATTGTAAGCAATCAAATTGGCGACGGAGTTAGACAGTAGATGTCATCGGGCGATCGAACCACCACCATGCGGCGAAACAATAAGGGCGCGTTCCGATTTCCATCGGACTTAAGTGCGCGAAATTGCACTTTAGCAGGCGCGTGTAGTGAGTACAAGGGGCCAATGCACCCGATCGAACGATATTGCGAATGAAACAACCAACGGTCTGCAAAGATACCGCAGAAGCGGCACGGGAAACCTCTATGCGAGGTTTGCTGGCCAGTGGACAGGCTATGGATCTTCCTATTCCCCCAGCTGTCAAGGTGAGAGCCAGACGTTCCGAAGCGGAGTCAGGAACTAATTCCACTAATTTGAATTTTTCATGGTAATCGGATTGCTGGCGTGCGCTCGAGTAACCTGGGGCCAAGCGTGTCAAACTCGAAGAAACAGCGAAGGTGAACACCGCACGAACGTAAAGAAAAATTGTGGAGCCAGGGGAATTCGAGTACGGGTGGAAGAAAATCAGGAAGAAGCAGCGAACTTAATGATCTGGGGTAAATCGGATGTAGCGGCGTAGTAGCGATTCGAGGGCGAATGTCTAGTGGGTCGAAGGCGAAGGCGTTAGGAGAACGATCAACGGCGGAGCAAGCGCGAAGAAAACGCTGATTTGCAATACGTGGGGATTTCCCGATTAGACGACCATACGACAGTAGCGAATCGACGAAGCAGATTATTCGTAGTCACAGCAGGGTTTACACAGTAAGTTTAGAAATAGGTATTGTTATGAAATAATTTTAAAAATCAATAAGTAGTGTAACGCGGCGCCGTCGATTGAAATATTTGATTGAAGTGAATAATATAATTGTGGTACCAATTGTAACGCTGGCGTTATTATTGCCGCATCGGCTATTTTTGCTAAAATACGTGTTCGGGTGTGTAGAATTGATCGTCGCCGATTTCTCGCTTCTAGGCGACGGTTAGTAGGCAATTTCGGTGAAAGTCGAAGCGAGTGGCGCCTGAAAAACTGACTCACACCAGTCTCCGCGTGAGCTAAGCCACCCGAAATTGCCCCCTTTTTACTCCAACGGGAGGTAAAGGGAACGGAGAAGATTTTGCGCATTGGCGGGTAACAAATTGGCGCCCAACGTGGGGCCAATTCGTCCCTTCAAATCTAACACGACCCCGAACCACTGCCAGAAATCGACTCCTAAAATCAGCTCTTGAGGAACCGACAGTGGACTTCTCTTGCCGCAGCGGAAGTAGTGGAAGCAAAGGCATTACAGGGGAGGGCACGCTTGTCGAATAAGGAGGCTCAAACTTTGACGAACCTTCTGGATGAGCATGGGGATGGTTGATGGGGGATGGACTGGGCTGTGCCAGGTCAGTGAGACACGTCATCAACACAAAGTCACCTCAAATCAAACAAAGATATTATCCCGTGTCACCCGCAGTGCAGAAGCAAATTAACTTGGAGCTGGACGAGATGCTTAAGATGAGAGTGGTGGAGCCATCGGCAAGCGCATGGTCCTCGCCGATTCTACTTGTGCGGAAAAAAGACGGCTCGTTCAGGTTCTGCGTCGACTTTCGTAAAGTGAACGCGGTATCGGAGAAAGACGCATATCCGCTGCCGTACATTTCTGCGACTCTCGATAAACTGCGGAACGCGAAATATCTGTACACCCTGGATGTGAAATCGGCCTATTGGCAGGTGCCGATGGCAAAGGAGTCCCAACAGTACACGGCGTTCACCGTACCCGGGCGGGGGCTGTTCCATTTCCTCAGAATGCCTTTCGGCCTGCACAATTCAGGGGCCACATGGCAAAGGTTAATAGACACAGTGCTCGGGCCTGCTCTTGAACCATACGTCTTCACATATTTGGATGACATAATCATCGTTACGGACACATTCGAGCGACATGTGGAGGTACTTCAAGACGTTTTCACCCGGTTGAGAGAGGAGGGGCTAAGGGTGGCAAAGGAAAAATGTCAATTCTGCAGGGCCCAATTGCAATATCTGGGTTACATTGTCAACGAGAGGGGTCTACAAGTGGATCCAGAAAAGGTCAAAGCAATCAGAGAGTTTCCTCGTCCATCTTCAGTGAAACAAGTTCGTCAATTACTCGGAATGGTGTCATGGTACGGGCGATTCATCCCCAACCACGCCACCATGGTAGCTCCCCTAAGTGACCTCCTGAAGAAAGGCCGGAAGTTCACTTGGACCGATGAGTGTGAAGAAGCCTTTGGCTCGTGCAAAGCCAAACTAATATCAGCACCAATCTTATCCTGTCCCGACTTTGACCTTCCGTTTAAGGTACAGACAGACGCCTCGGACGTAGGGATAGGAGCTGTACTGAGCCAGGCACACCCAACGGGGGAGAAGGTAGTCTGCTACCTGAGTCGGTCGTTGTCGAAGCAGGAACGAAAGTATTCGGCGACAGAAAAGGAATGTCTCGGAGTCGTTTGGTCGATTGAAAAATTACGCCCCTATATCAAAGGTACGCATTTTATAGTCATCACAGATCACCATTCGTTGATTTGGTTAAACAAGCTAAGAGACCCTTCCGGTCGATTGGCAAGATGGGCCGTACGACTACAACAATACGACTTTGAGGTCGTGCACAGGAGGGGAAAGGATCATTTAGTCCCAGATGCTCTATCGCGAGCTGTAGTGAACGTGGATAGTCGGGCTGCGCCGTTGATCGGGGAGAATTGGTATACGACGATGCGGGATAAGGTTCAGGCAGACCCCACGAGCTACCCCAGCTGGAGAGTAGTGGACGGTACGCTATGGAAGCGGAAACCAGGCAAAAAGAGAATTTTGGGGGCTGAGTCGGATTGGATGAGGGTAAGCATTCTCCACAGGTGTCACGATGATCCGAAGGCAGGGCACATGGAGTTGGACCTGACAGTGGCTCGAGTTGCTCAGAAGTATTATTGGCCTCGAATGGGCGCTGATGTGCGGGAATACGTCAAGAGATGCATAGTGTGTCAGAAGAATAAGGTAGAGCGAAAGGCACCGATTGGGGCGATGGCGACTAGGGCAGGGGTAGCGAATTCTCCTTGGGAGATGATCTGTGTAGATCTGATCGGCCCGTTACCCCGATCTACTCGGGGTCACTGCTATATACTCACTGTGTTAGATTACGTTACTAAGTACTCAGTAATCCTCCCAGTTCGATCAGCAACGGCGTCAACTATCTTCCGTCTACTGGAAGAAAATGTGTTGTTAGTTTACGGGGTACCCAGGTTTCTAATCTGCGATAATGGGGTGCAGTTTAGAGGCGGGAAGTTCAAAACAGGGATGGAGGAGTACGGGGTGAAGGTGTACTATACCGCGCTGTATCACCCTCAGGCCAATCCCGCAGAGCGACGCAATCAAGATATAAAGTGTATGTTGCGGTGCTACGCCTTGGAGAATCATCGTACCTGGGACCAGTGTCTAGCGAAAATCGCATGTGCGTTGCGAACCTACAAACATGAAGTCACCGGTTTTTCGCCATATTTTCTGACCTTCGGCAGAGAAATGGTTACATATCAGGAATCAGGGGAACCTCCAACCATCGACAGCGGGGACTTATGTCCGACACAAAAGGCAGAAGCTCTGGGAAGGATTCATGAGGAGGTTGTTCGGAGAATGAAGCAAGCAGCATCTGACAGTAAGAAACGTTATGATCTTCGGCGACGAGTTGAGAAGGTGATCGCGTGTGGAGGAAGAACTCTGTACTGTCAGATTCTAGCAAAAATTTCGCAGCCAAACTGGCACCGGCGTTTGTCGGACCTTTCGTGATAGCCAAACGAACGTCAGCAGGAATCTATGATTTGATCGATGAAAAGGGGAAGAAGTCCGGAACATGGCATTCGAAAGATCTCAAGCGATATTTCGAAGACAACTCCAGGAGGAGCGGAATAGAGAACGGGTAAATCATTTCGATCAGTACATCGTATCAGTAATATCCTTTAAGTTATTAGTTTCTAGGTCGGAAGAATTACGACACGCAGATAGGATAGGGAGTATGTTGGCGAAAGGTCGCCACAGGAAAAAAAGTGTTCTCATAGGTTGGTGTCGGTTTTTGGGAATTAGATTATGATCAGATTAGTAGTAAGTTTCCTCGGTGGTGGTGTAGCTATTAAGTTATTAGGTTAGGTTCAGAGTGTGGTGGCGGGTATTATAGTAAGGCAGTAATTTGATGTAAAGGAGAAAGAGAGTTCGCGAATGAATGGTTGTTACATCCGGGCTAAAAGATTACGAAATATTAGTGATTACATTAAAAAGAGAAAATATTACCCGGTAGGTGGTGGCGACGTCTGAGCGCAACCTTAGCAGGCGCGTAGCCTAAAGGTCCTTTTTAGACGCATATTTGGGTGTTTGTACTTTTAGAGGCAATTGATCGTTCAGTCTCTGATAGGTTAATCTCGTTGGGGGAACTGTTTTACGCTTCCTTTCTCCATGTAGTCACCAGAGGTAGATATTTTCTCCTAAAATGACAGTAGAAGAGATGAGTAGAAGAGATAAGGATACGTCCGTGGTGATTTGTTTAGAATGAGTTAGCGTGCGGATGAATGAATGTAAGAGTTACGTTGAAAGAAATCACTCGGAATAAGACCGGAATTCAGAATGTCGCGAAAACCCCAAATCAAAAAAAAAAAAGAGAAATATATATAAACGACGGCATGCGGCGATAGAATAGAAACCCGAAGTTACGCGAAAACCCAAAACAATCAATCAGAAACTAAGAATGAAATCGGCGCGTACGTCAGAACTGGAATAGTACCGAAATTCTATCGGGCGCGGAGACCCCGATCGCATCATTGTTTAACGCCTCCGTAGGCAGAATATCATATGAGAATTACGGGTAATTCTCTGGGGAAGGGGGAAATGTAACGCCAGCGAAAAAGGAAAAAACTGTAGACTAGCATAAACCAATAAATCTTAGAGTTAAGATAGTGATATAATAGAGTTAAGATGTAAACGAATACGCAGTAGTTAAAAATGATAAAACAAGAAAGGGAAAGTTAAAAAGAAGGCGAGAAAAGGCGCGTTCCGATTTCCATCGGACTTAAGTGCGCGAAATTGCACTTTAGCAGGCGCGTGTAGTGAGTACAAGGGGCCAATGCACCCGATCGAACGATATTGCGAATGAATCAACCAACGGTCTGCAAAGATACCGCAGAAGCGGCACGGGAAACCTCTATGCGAGGTTTGCTGGCCAGTGGACAGGCTATGGATCTTCCTATTCCCCCAGCTGTCAAGGTGAGAGCCAGACGTTCCGAAGCGGAGTCAGGAACTAATTCCACTAATTTGAATTTTTCATGGTAATCGGATTGCTGGCGTGCGCTCGAGTAACCTGGGGCCAAGCGTGTCAAACTCGAAGAAACAGCGAAGGTGTACACCGCACGAACATAAAGAAAAATTGTGGAGCCAGGGGAATTCGAGTACGGGTGGAAGAAAATCAGGAAGAAGCAGCGAACTTAATGATCTGGGGTAAATCGGATGTAGCGGCGTAGTAGCGATTCGAGGGCGAATGTCTAGTGGGTCGAAGGCGAAGGCGTTAGGAGAACGATCAACGGCGGAGCAAGCGCGAAGAAAACGCTGATTTGCAATACGTGGGGATTTCCCGATTAGGCGACCATACGACAGTAGCGAATCGACGAAGCAGATTATTCGTAGTCACAGCAGGGTTTACACAGTAAGTTTAGAAATAGGTATTGTTATGAAATAATTTTAAAAATCAATAAGTAGTGTAACGCGGCACCGTCGATTGAAATATTTGATTGAAGTGAATAATATAATTGTGGTACCAATTGTAACGCTGGCGTTATTATTGCCGCATCGGTTATTTTTGCTAAAATACGTGTTCGGGTGTGTAGAATTGATCGTCGCCGATTTCTCGCTTCTAGGCGGCGGTTAGTAGGCAATTTCGGTGAAAGTCGAAGCGAGTGGCGCCTGAAAAACTGGCTCACACCAGTCTCCGCGTGAGCTAAGCCACCAGAAATTGCCCTCTTTTTACTCCAACGGGAGGTAAAGGGAACGGAGAAGATTTTGCGCATTGGCGGGTAACAATATATATATATATATATATATATATATGTATATATATATATATATATATATATATATATATATATATATATATATATATATATATATGTATATATATATATATATATATATATATATATATATATATATATATATATATATATATATATATATGTATATATATATATATATATTTAGATATATACATATATATATTTATATATATATATATATATATATATATATATATATGTAAATATATATATATATATATATATATATATATATATATATATATATATATATATATATATATATATATATATACATAGATACATGAGTTTTTGCTCAAAGTGATTTAAATAATTATGTTCTTCGAACATTAGTAAAAAAAAGTCTAGAACATCAAAACCGCAAGAAATCTGATTTTCGAAGATATTACCTTTGAGTGACTTAGAAATGTGTCAAGACGTAATACACTTTTTTGTAGAATCATATCAACCATTTCTTACTCAAAGTAACAAACATCATTTTCTGACAGCATCTCCTATAACACAAACAATGAAAATGTTCAGTGCTGGCAATAGCAACAATAAGTCCTCCATGATATGCTCGTGTTTAGCCAACCTATCCTTTGAATTTCGTTTTCATACAAGGATATCATCGGAAGTTTCAGCGAATAAACTTTGTCTGGAGCTACCGTCGAAAAATGAGAGCATTTGTTTGTGCAATATTTACGAAATTGTCTGGTGGTGGCAATGATGTGATAGCACTATAGACAAAACTTTACCAAATCTGCTTCACATTGCGTGAAGTTCACCCTGTCAGTTTCGTTTTAACCGAAAGACTGCGCTGGAAGCTATAAGAGTGAATATAATTTAAGGATTATCACCCTTAGGTTAGGTTAGGTTTAAGTGGCTGCCGGTCCACAGGGGTCCGCCGACCGACAATTACGACCCTTACAACTGTTCAAATTTTTGAAACCTGAATATTTGTTGTTAGTTTTCAGTGCAGAATCACTCTCATCTCCCAACTGTTCAAATTTTTGAAACCCTAATATTTGTTGTTTGCAGGATCATTCTCATTTGAAAATTCAATGACAACATCGCTTAGTATAGATTTACTAAAAAATATAAAAATAACCATAGCTGGCAGCGCTTTCAAGTTTTTTCTGCGAAATCCCTATGACAGTTGGCCTACAACAAGTTCCATTTACTAGATGAATTTGGTTTTGATTTTATGACTAAAGCCCTGAAATGTATTCGACGCGAAACGAAACGAAGTGTCAATTCCCATACAAAATCAGCCTGGCGCGGAATTTCGTTCCGTTTGGTTTTGCTCGTCAGTAATGTGTTCAAAGACGTATAACTATCTTCAAATACAACGCAGTGACTTGCTCTGAGATGGCGCTGCACTATGTATAAGTTAAATTTCGCGGCCATTTAATGACTCAGGTACCTTAAATTGATGCGAAAAATGTGACAGCTCATAATTTCATTCGAGTTTGCGGATATTTTATTGAAAAATGATTGAAAATGGATGGATGAATAGCACATCCTTGCAACAGTAGTTTTTGTTTGGCCGATAATATCATTTTTGATGCCGATTATTTAAATTTATATGCACCGAATTCAAATGTAATGCACTTGTTAAATGTTATCAATGGCAATTTATACTGCTCCCGGTGTTGGGGTGCGGAACTTTATTTCGCTCGATTCCGCACATACGTTTTCGCTGTATTTCGTTCGTCGAATACATTACTAGGCTTAAATCGGAAGTTTAAGAGACAAAAGCTTGATTTCGCAGAGTAAGTTGACAAAATTCAGGTCACTCATCATCATAGCTGCAAGCCTATCCTAACTTAACAGCCAAATTGGTTAAATTTAATTTGGTTTAGAGTAAGGTTCAGATACTGTGTGAATGTTGTTAAAATTTGATGGCTGAACTGGAAGTTATAAGCCAAAAAGCAGTTTTTTCTCAGTGATTATTCAAGATGGCAGCAATGCTACAGGGTTTTCCGCATTTCAAAATCATTTCTATCAGACCTGGTCCTAGTTAATGCCAACATGCTTTGTAAATTTCACAATGATCGGATAATTTCATCGTTAGTTTTCCTGAACAGATATTTAGAGTGTTGAACTATTCAAACTAGAGTTGGGTCGTACTCGCATTTTCACATACTAGGTATTCCTAGTACGAGTACAAAAAAATACCTGTTCCAAAAATACTAGCTAGTATTATTTACAGTGATGTTATGAAATGGTATGATATGCCCTCCCCCACCCACCAGACACAAAGTTCCCACGCTAAAATGGTGATGGTGCAGATGACCGTGAAAGGATACTGAGTCATTAGTCCGTGCAGCTTGTCCGTAACTTTCCAATGGTCGGTCATTTATTTGACAAGTCTTTCTCCAATTTAGGAGCCATCTAAGGGAAAACAATCAAATTCCATCAATTTAATTTGATTTTCATTTTAATATATGCATAAAACACCTCCTGTATTCGTTCAAATTACCAATGTCGAAAAATTTACTAAGATAGGACCAACTAATCCTGTTACCATCTATATGACTTTTCATCGACCGATCTCTGGTACCAAACTTTTCCTGGCTAATATAAAACAGTCGGTTTTCCACTTCGCCTCACTGAAGCATGAAGTTTGTCGAAAATTTTATTAAGATATTATAAAAAAAAATGTTATGTTTATTAAACATGCACCCACTGGGGGCAAACCTCTTCGATAAGGCTGGACATGAGTCAGAAACCCGGTAGGGTTGAGGTGCAGTCACGAGGAGAGCTTCAGCACAGCTTGAGAAGCAAACTGGCGATCCAAAAAGGATCTCAACATTTTTAGTGCTACTTTCAGTTTTTCCGGCGGATTTCATTTTGCCGTATCTTAGAAACTAGGCCGCTTTTTCCTAGATTTGTATGGAAATTTCGCCCAAAACAACTCAGAAAGGTCCCCGAATTCATGCTAGACTAAAAAATATTTTTGTAAAATACAAATGTTTTTACCCAATTTCCCCTATCAAAAATTTTTTCGCCCTTAAAATATCACTATTATATTCCCCGACCACTTTCAATCATCGAAAGCGCTGTAAAGGCAGTTTTTGACAAACTATGGCCAAAAAACCCCTTTCTCCCTTACAAAACCTAAATTTTTGTATCACAGCAATAGGTCTTGGCCCGTTATGTCTCAAACAACTCTAACCCAAAATTGGCCGATTTTGTCCGATTCCAGCTACTTTTGCCCTAAAACCTTTTTGAATAATTGAATAAAATACTTGCCCAATTTCTCCTATCAACATTTTTTTTGCCCTTAAAATATCACTAATATACTCCCCGACCACTTTCAATCATCGAACGCGATTTAAAGGCAGTTTTTTACAAACTATGGCCAAAAAAACCCTTCCTCCCTTACAAAACCTAAATTTTTGTATTACAGCAATAGGTCTTGGCTCGTTATGCCCCAAATAACTCTAACCTTGTACCAAGTAACCAAGTAACTCATACTTGGCCGATTTTGTCCGATTTCAGCTACTTTTGCCCTAAAACCCTAAACCTAAAGTCCCAAAATACTCGCAAGCACGAAAATACTCTATACAAAAATATGCGATACGAAGATACTTGCAAGTTCCAAAATACTCGAAACGAGTATATACTCGTATAGTTCCAAAATACTTGCAAGTATTTTGGAACGATACGAGTATATAGGTTAGGTTAGGTTAGTAAAGAGGGCTGCCGGGAAACGCGGCTTGCATTAGGCCACCAGTTTGGGCCCATTTGCCACCCTCCGCTGGCTTTTTAGAGCTGCCAAGTGACCGCTTCGCCAAACTGGATCAGCTGACTCAGCGTGACGGTACCAGCCACCTCTGCCAACCCTTGAAAGTGGTATGCACCAAAAATTTTGAGGCGTTTATTATTGAGGGCCGGACAATCGCAGAGAGTATGCTCGATGGTGTCCTCTTCCATCTCGCACCTCTTGCATAAACTGCTGGATGTCAGTCCCATTTTCTTCGCATGAGATGCGGTAAGGCAGTGCCCTGTGAGCAAGCCGACCGTGGTTCTCAAGCAGTTCCTGCTGAGCTTGAGCAGTTTCCTGCTTTTGCTCGGATCAGGTGATGGCCATAATGTCCTGGCCACCCTGCAGTCCAGCCTGTTTTCCCATTCGGACTTTAGTTTGGCCCATATGGCGGCATCAAGTTTGTTTGTGGCGTCCGCGATTGACCGAGGTACAGTGATGCAGGGGCAGTTGCTAGCTCCTGAACCTTTCCTCGCCAATTCATCAGCTTTTTCGTTGCCTATGACCCCACTATGCCCTGGCACCCACATAATCCGGATAGGAATATGCCTTGCCTTTTCATTGAGAGCCACTCTGCAAGCGTTAACAGTTTTTGAAGAACATCTGTAAGACGCAAGAGCGAGAATGGCTGCTTTACTGTCGACGCAAATGGTCATTGGTCTGGTTGATATTCCGCTAATGGACTCAACTGCCATGCGTATAGCATGTACATCAGACTGAAAGACGGTAGCATGGTCCGACAGTCTACACCACAGGTTAAGGCTCAAATCCGTAGAAAACACGCCCGAGCCAACTCCTGTGTCCGTCTTTGACCCGTCCGTGTAAATCCAGGCGCCCCTATCGGTGGTAGCTTCCTTTTTCTTCCAGTCTGTTCTTGTGGGTATCTTGACCTGGAAATTTCTGCCAAGATGTATTGTTTTGCTCATGTGGTCCGTGTCTTCTGCAACGAGTCCAAATCTTTTGCGGCATTCTATAAGAATACCGCTGTGGCCCCACTGATCTGAATCGTTCCACATGCCAGAACTTTTAGCGCGTATCGCCGCTAAGCTTGCGCTTCTAAAGATGAATCGATCTAGGGGCATGAGTCCCAAAATCATTTCCAACCCAGCCGTTGGGGCGGTTCTTAAAGCGCCCGTAATACATATGCAAACTAATCTTTGCAGTGTTGTTAGCTCCTTGATATTAGTTTTTCTCTCCGCTGCTTTCCACCACACGACCGCTCCATACACCAAAATCGGCCTGACTACACATGTGAATATGTAATAGGCCGCCCTAGGTTTAAGACCCCAGGTATTGGAGTAGGCGGACCGGCAAGCGAAAAGTGCTGCGCGGGCCTTACCAATTCTGTGCTTCACGTTAGCCCCCCAGTTCAGTTTCCTGTCTAGTATAAGGCCCAAATATTTAACACTATCAACAAGCTCCAATGTTATTCCGTTGAGGTTAGGCGTGGCAATAGCCGGTACCCTGTGTTTCTTTGTGAAGAGCATAAGTTCGGTTTTTGTCGGGTTTGCCCTAAGACCGACTTTTCTGGCCCAGATTTGAATATGGTCCAGCGCCGATTGCATAAGGTCCGACAAAGTTTGTGGGAACGCACCCCTCACAAGTACCACAATGTCATCGGCATACGCCACTACCTCAAAGCCACTGGCCCTTAACTTCTCCAGTATTTCGTTGACTGTCAGGATCCAGAAAAGGGGAGATATAATCCCTCCTTGTGGTGTTCCGGTACCGACTGTTCTTTCCGCTTTGGCCTCCAAAAAGGTAGCCTCAATCTGCCTGCTCTTGAGCAAGTCAGATGCCCAGGTCGCCAGGGTTTTATCCACTCCATATCGAGCCAAGGCATCAATGATACTCGCGACAGTGACATTATTGAAGGCCCCCTCAATGTCTAAGAAGGCTGCCAACGTGAATTCCTTCTGCCGTAAGGATTTTTCTATTGTACGGACAACTTTGTGTAATGCCGTATCTACTGATCTGCCCGCTAGATACGCGTGTTGATCAACACAGATTCTCGCGACATCAATCGAGCTTTTGATGTGCAGATCAACAAGCCTCTCTAGTGTTTTGAGCAGAAACGATGTTAAGCTGATTGGTCTAAAGTCCTTCACGTAATGATGATTCAACCTACCAGGTTTCGGAATGAAGACCACTCTAGCTTTTGTCCATTGCTCGGGTACTACTCCGAGGCGGAGGCATGCGGTAAAAATACGCTGCAGAATGGGAATGATGGCCTTATCTGCTTTTTGAAGCATGATAGGTGATATCTCATCAATCCCTGTAGCTTTGTAAGGTCGGAATGTGCCAATAGCCCATTCAATCTTGACTTCGTCCACTACTTCCTTGATCAGCCGCTCAGACGCCCGGTGGGTTCCACGAAGTACGTCACTACGCGGTGTCACGCAGGCTGATTCTGGAAAGTGAGTTTCCAGTAGCAAGTCCAGGCACTCTTTCGGGTCCTCCACCCAATCCCCGTTTTCCCTTCGCAAAAGCGTAGGTACGCCGGGGGTTACGCTTAGAACCTTCCTGATTCTGGCAGCCTCTGTACCTCCTTCAATGTTCTCACAGAATTCCCTCCATGAGTCGCGCTTGGCTTGTCTAATCTTCTTTTTGAAAAGCGACAGCTCTTGCTTGTAACGATCCCAGTCAGCCACGTTTCCGGAACGCCTTGCGGTGTTAAACGCCCTTCGTGTGCGACCTCTAGCCTCTGTGAGTTCGCCATTCCACCACAAGGTAGCGTTCTTCCTTACGGGCTTTTCCGGACACACGTCTTTGAAATCTGACACTAAGATTCCTGTTAATCGGTTCACCTGCTCGTTCAGCCGTCCTGGACTCGTCAGTTCCAGATCGTCTAGTGCTCTGAGGTGTCTATTTGTTTTCCTTGAGTAAACTTCCCATTGTGCTGTTCTCGGGTTCCGTACTTTTTTAGGTGAAATAACAGAACAACCGATATTCCAGCATAGCCACTGGTGGTCCGAGAGCGATGGCAGGTTATAAACCTGCCAGCTGTGGACACTTTTCATTATGCTTGGAGTTGCCAGGGTAATATCAATTACCTCAGCCCTGTTCTTAGTTATAAATGTAGGTTTGTTACCCATGTTGAGGATGTTGAGGTTGGTTGACGTTAGAAATTCTAGCAAACTCCTACCTCTCTCGTTTATGTTGGTGCTTCCCCATATTTCGTGGTGAGCATTTGCGTCACAGCCGATAACAGCATCCGTTGTCATAGCCGCTACTGCCAATCTTCTCAGTCCGGGCGTGATGGGATCTATGTCGTATGGTAGATAGACCGCCGACAACAGACACCGCTTCGTGCCGCTAACAGCGATCCCCCACTCCACACACACTGTGGTTGTATCCCCATCACAAAGCTGCGGAATCAAGATTGCTTTCACCTCTTTTTTGGCGACAATACAAGTCCTTGTCTTGTCCCTTCCTTTTAGCTGGAACACACTGAGGCTGGTGCCGAATCCACAAGCCACATTCTTGTACAGAAGCGGCTCCTGTATCAGTGCGATGTCAGCGTGCCCCCGACTGAGATGCCGAAGCAGATTGGCCGTCGCCCCTCTACTGTGGTGCAGATTTGCTTGGACCACTCGCACTTCGGCTACCCTCAGTCACCTTCTCCGCTCCAACTTTCAAGGTGATCCTCTTCAGACCGAAGTGAATCAACCCGTTGTTGGCCCGTACTTGATCCGCGGACTCCCGATCGATACCCAGCACAAGCACTAACTTAGCTGCACCAGTTAAGTCAGGCTCCGCAGATTGGTTAGTTAGTTTAACAGCCTGGAATAATCTCCAGCCTGAAACTTTCAGATCGGGGTTCTGTCTTTTTAGCAGAGACAGAGCCTCCGAAGCGTTCGAGTGGGGCACCGCCACCTTCGCTGTAATTAGCTTGGGCACGGATGTCTCCTCCACTACGTCCAAACCTGGATGGTCTGCAGAGATCTTCAGGACGGTAGACCGAAGCCATTCCGTCGAGAAGACGTCACTACAGGTCACCGCAATGTGGCCGCGAACAATGTTACAGCCTTCAAAGCGAGGTGACCCTTCTTCCGTTGACATGGCAAACCTGAGGAGTTCCTCGGTGATCCGTTTAAGAATCACCTTGGCCACGTCATCTTCAAGTCTCCATTCCAGGGGTTCCTGCTTGTCAACGACGGCCAGCTTAAGGTGACTGGCCGCTACGTCCCTAAAGGAACGAACTGCCGTCTCCTGTCGTGGCCTCTTCGTCGATTTACCTCTCGGCGAGGTTAACTCCTCTGAGCGTTGGCGTTTACTTGCAGCCGCTGCAGCAGGTTTCACTTGGGCAACCTCGGGTTTCCCTTTGGATTCCAGTGTCACCGTGCTTCTGGCCGCTCGTTTTGCCTCTCTCCTTCTGAAGCGTTGGGCATTCCGCTTCCTCCCTTTGGTGGGATCAGCTGCCGCCACCTTCACAGTAGACTGCAGATCTTTGGAGGCACCACCTCCAGTCTTGGTTACAGCTCTGCTGAGTGGCTTAGCCGCCGCTTCCTTCCCGGTGACCTGCAAGCCTTTCAGCTTGCCGCCTCCGTTCTTGGTCACAGCTCTGCTAGAAGCCGGCTCAACCGCCGCTTCTGTTGTACTGGCCAGTGAATCTCCAGACCCGCCGCCAGACTGCTGAGTAGCTGCTCTGCTGACGGGTACCGCTACGTCCATCGGACTCACAGTAGATCCCGCGGCGGGTTCCCCATCTAACTTCAGGGCCCGCAATCTTTCGATCGTCTGACCCTGAGCCGTTTCGCTTCCCGACGTTGGTGATCGTGTCACCTTTGAACTCCTTCTGAAGGGGTCGTTATCTGGTGATTTCCCTCCAGTAGTACTGGCGGGAAATTCGATTTTTTTATTTATGTCTTTGGTAGGATCCATAGATATTGTTTATTCAATGTTTCAGGTTTGGGTTTCGCGTTCTCGGACCACAGCCGAGGCAATAGCCAGCATTTTGCCTCCCGCTACACCCCGCCCCCATAGGAACAACGTATTGCTCCGACCGTCCTTCCCCCTCTTCGGATCGCGAGGCAGACTCCCCCACGACCATCCGAGGGTTCCGTAGGCTTTCACAGTACGCTGAACCTGCGCTCCTTGCTGCCGAGGCAACCAAGGTGTCTCCCCTAGTCTAACAGTTCGCTACTCTGTAGACCGCGGTTCGCCAGGTTCCAGAACCGGGCAAAGTGAAGTGTTGGATTCAGAACCCCGCAGGTGAACCTTCACCTCAGTCACCAGCCCAGACCTATCCCCAGGCCTCCGTATCACCCCTGCGGAGAGAAACAAGGGCGCCCCTCTGCCGGTTGCGGGCGAGGCCTCCGTTTACACAGCCCATACAGCTGGCTGCTGTACGGGCGTGCGGCAGAACCAAAAATTTTTACGGGAGAGAGATCTCTCACCAACCTTACTTAGAAGGGACTAGCCTGATCCAATTAGCCAATCCTGCCTTCCGGGGGATTGTTACCGGCGGCCACCGCGAGGAGGTTATGGATCACACTTTCACCAGACCGAACAGTTGCGGCACGTGTAAATTTGCGTCTACTACATGTTTTTCCCCCTATTCGGCTGGCGACCGACCGCCTATACGAGTATATACTCGTATCGAATATTTTGGAACGATACGAGTATATTCGTATTCGAATATTTTGGAACGATACGAGTATATTCGTATTCGAATATTTTGGAACGATACGAGTATATACTCGTATCGAATATTTTGGAACGATACGAGTATAATTCGTATCGAATATTTTGGAACTATACGAGTATATACTCGTACTTGCAAGTATTTTCGTATCGCGTACGAGATACTCGTGAGTATGAAAGCACTTGCAAGTATGAAATACGAGTTTATATTAATATTAGGATACCTGTTCCATATACCTGTTCCAGTATATACGCCTCACCTCTAATTCAAACTATTCTTGCCCAACTCGGGATATTGAAAATTTCAAACTGACATGATGGACAAAGGCTAAAATTTATCAATAACTTGGATTTTTTATAAAAAAAAACCAAAAATTTTCATAACGGTTGATGATTTGTTAGATATTTTTTTCAGGAGCCTGCCGTACCTACAGGGCTATCATGATAGTCTTATAAAACCGTGCGTGTGTAATTTCAGTCAACACCAATACACTCTGCAAATTCAATGATGATACAATGTTCCCGTCTGTATTAATGACAAATCAAAATTCGGAAAAAAATTCTTGCTTACTTTAGGCACTCACTACCCACACACAGTTAATAAATTTGGCATTATCCGAACTCCAACTGTGGGGACGTGAAACGGCCCACACACATGTAGACCTGGTCAGCCACTGGATCTCAATTGATTTGCCAAAGCCACAGAATGTGATTGCAACTTGAATTGCAATCTCATTCGAACTTTGCTTTTGTTGAGGCAACACACGCTTCGAAATGGGTGTTTTCAGGTCATTTTCGTTGTAAGAAAACGGAGGACACACATTGTAAGCATTGTTAGCAAATGATGTTTTATGCCGCGCTTACACATACGGGCCAACGTCTCGTGAGGGCAATTGACAAGACAAGACATTCGACAAGACTCAGCAAGACATAGGGTGAATTGTTTACTTAGGATATTGCACCATGCAACTCGCACCATGCATCTTTCATAGGGTGAATTGTTTACTTAGGATATTACACCATGCAACTCGCACCATGCACCATGCATCTTTCGGCAGTTGTGAGCTGTTTTGTTCAGTTCAGTGAACGATGGCAGATAGCATGTACAGACGACAAACATGGTTCGTCAACTTGGCGAGCGAACACGTGCAATATTTGTTGTACGCAGGTAAACACTTACCATTTAACAACAACAATTGTACGTGTTCGCTCGCCAAGTTGACGAACCATGTTCGTCGTCTGTACATGCTATGAGATACAGGTTGTGACTATTGCAACTGCCTGGTGTGCGTTGAGTTATTTCAATCTGTGCCACGCAAGGATATGTTTGAAGTCCCGGCGAAAAATTCGAAAATGTAAATGAGCATGCGCTATCCTCTCAAATCCCTTTGACTTGGTACATAACACCGACTTTGCTTCCAGCGGCTTCGAGCTAGGACGAGACGGTCATAAACACTCAGGCACAGCAATAAAAGGATTATCCCTTCGTAAAACAAACAAGGGCCGACGAGCAACCCATTTACACACTCGTGCTTGCCTTGAAAAACATGCTAGACATGGAGACCGTTTACACACTCACCTTGTCAACATTTGCCATTCCTCGGCGAGAATGTAAACGCGGCATTACGTAAAGTAATTTCGAACAGGTACATATACACGGGTATATGAGGTATTTGTACTTTCTGCTTGAGGCATCTGTAGCCAAGTCATAGATTCCTCTAAATTTTGAATTGGCGGTCATCATAACCAGGCAGTAAATGTTCGTATAAGGGGTGTATTTACTGATTTCCGAAGCAAATTATAAATTTGTGTGCAGTGCTGCTATTTATTTTTTTGAAATAATGCTAGATTCAATTTTATTTAATGCTTAATAATGCTAGATCTTGTAAAATTATAGTGCTAAATAATGCTTTCTTATATAATTGCAATAAACATGGTTCAATATGAAGATAATATGTACATTTCTATGAGGGTGGATCAATAAATAATGGTGATCGGTTATTTCCAGTTGGGATGAAATTAAAAAAAAAAATTATTTACTACCACATATGCTCACTAAGTCAGCATGAAAAAAACATATAAATAGGTGTCGATTCCTGGGAGCGGCATGCATTTGAATATGAACATTCGAAGAGAGAACATCAAAATGGGGAAAAACGAAATTAGAGCTGTCATTAAGTATCCCTGCTTGAAAAAACTGTCTACCAGAGGCATACACGGTGACATGGTGGAACCATTAGGGGACTCTGCTCATTTGTTGGATTATATCACTGGGATCTCATATGGTAGTGTTCGAATAATCTTTGCCAAAAAACTACATATGAAGAAAGTCTCTGCGCGTTGGGTACCGAAAATATTAACGGACGAGCATAACAAGAAACAAGTTGAGAGAAAGGATGAATCTCGAAAAGTTGCAGGTGGATCATGAGAATTTTTTGTGACATTTCGTGACCATGGACGAGACCTGAATCGACCATTTTGATCCAGAAACCAAAATGCAATCGATGACCTGAAAGGACCCTCTTCATCGACGCCGAAGAAATTCAAAGTGTCGAGTTCGGCAGGAAATGCTAACGGATCAGTTTTTTGGGACGCTGAAAAAATAATGATGGTGGAATATTTGGAAAAGAGAGCCACTGTATCAGGCTCTTACTAAGCTGGCCAAATAAGAAGATTGCGAGAGGCGATGAAGGAGAAAAGACACGGCCAATTGCGAACTGAAGTTCTGTTTCCTCAAAACAACGCACCGGCTCACAAGCCTGCAGTTGCAATTGTTACAATTAAAGAAACAGGATTCGACATGCTTGAACACCCACTCTATTTGCCAGCTTTAACTCCCAGTGGCTTCTATCTCTTTCCTCGGTTCAAACAACACCTTCGGAGTTAGAAATTTGAATATGATAGGGCAGTGATGGCCGCTGTTGAGGCATTTTGGGAGAGTCCAGATAAAGAATTTTTTTCTGAGGGTATCCTGGATTTGGAAAGAAGATGGACTAAATGTATTAACTTGCTAGAAGTTACCCAAACTAAATGGGGTCTCCATTGGACTTAACCAGAAGGTCAAGTACTTAGGGCTTATCCTTGACTCAAAGTGACTGTGGACCTACAATGTAGCAGAAAGAGCGCGGAAGGCTTTCAATGCACTCTACTGCTGTAAAAGAGCCATAGGAGCGAATTGGGGACTACAGCCTCGTACTGTTGCTTGGCTTTATACTACTGTGGTTGAGCCAATTCTATTGTTTGGGGTAGCGTTCTGGTGGCAGGCTGCTCTTAAGGCAACCTGCAAACGGCAGCTTGAAAAAGTGCGGAGGATGGGTGCACTGCTGGTAACTGGAGCGCTCCGATCCACTCCTACTAAGACACTATTCATGCTGCTTCATTGGCTGCCAACCAAACTACTTATCTTTCAGCAAGCCAATCTTGCTGCTGTGAGACTTAATTGCATATCGGCAGGGAATAGAACAGAAGTCGGCCATGCGAGAATTCTAGCCGAGGGAGTTCACGCTCCAGCAGGTGTTGACTACATCGCATCGCAATGCCTACTAGATCTGGAGCTCACAACACGCATTCCTGGTAGGGATGAATGGCGTGATGGCGTCACCCTCGAAAGTTGGCTTGTCCATGTGTACACCAAGGGTCTAAGCTTAACAACAGAGTCGGGTGTGGTGTATACTCGGATGAGCTGAATCTTACGCTGTCCTTCCGTCTGCCAGACCACTGTAGTGTCTTTCAAGCAGAGGTTGCGGCTATTTTTCAGGCTATTGACTGGCTTCTGTGTAATCGAATATTCGGGGTCAATATTGGTATTTTCACAGATAGCCAAGCGGCTATTAGCTCCCTTGCTGGTCCTTGTACAGTGTCCATTATTGTTGCTGAATGCCGTGCAACTCTTAGGGAGATATCGAGACATTCGGTTGTTCAATTGATTTGGGTACCTGGACATAGGGGTTTTCAGGGCAACTGTGAGGCCAATGAGCTAGCAAGGCTTGGAACCTTGTTACCGGAAGTCTCTTGCTCCACAGTAGGAATACCGATGGCATCGGTGAAATTGGTCACTAGCCAAAAAATACCTTGAGGACGCTAGGGAGTCCTGGGCAGAGGAATCAACCTGTGCGATAGCAAGGCAGTCCTGGTTATCCATGGATGCGCATCGCACCAGGCAGCTTTAAGGCTTAACTCGAAGCGCTCTGCATTGCACTGTCGGTGTGCTAACCAGCCACTGCCTCATAGGGCGGCACGCGCAACGGCTGGGCGTAGAGTTTAACGATTTTTGTCGGAATTGTGGCTCTGAGGATGAGGAGGGAACCGTCCTCCATCTCATGTGCCAGTGCCCGGCTTTGGCAAGGAAAAGGTTGGCGGCACTTGGTGCACCCTTTCTCTCAAACCTGACGGAACTGTCCCCGGTCAATTTAAAGGCGATAGTCCGTTTTCTCAAAGGAAGCAGATGGTTTCCTGATTTTAGTGAGTAGGAGAGGGTCACTAATTTAGTATGGTATCACAACGGGCCTCTTTTGTGCCTATGTGTGCCGGTCGTCAGGTCTCTGGGGATCGGCAGCCATTTCAACCTAACCTAACCTAACCAAAGCAGAGAATATTGATACGGGAAACTCGATCGTTTTGCGATCTATTACAGACATATCAGTTATATTTAAATCTTCTTCTCTTGTGTAAAGCTCATTTCTACCAATATTTTTCAAAAGATTGTGTGGAATCTCACAATCAAAACAGCAACGATTCTTTATTTTTAAGTGAAGAAAAAGTATAAGTGTCGGAAAACGAAGATTTTTTTCCAGCATTATCCGTGCAATCGCTTGCGTTTGAAGCCCTAGCAAAACAACTGATTCACATTATTCAGGAAAAAAATATCTAACTAGAATGTACATACTTTGGTAAACTTGAACTTGTAGATGCCCGATGCTCCTGAGAATCACTGATTTTTAGCATCATCACGATTCAATTGAACGTTACCATATTTAAAGCAATATAGATGACTTTATAATCTTTATATTTTAGACTTTATGGTCACTATCATTATTTCAAAATCAGACAACTGTCACTTCTGGTTGCCACCTCTAAGAAAATGCCATGAGCGGGTTTTTGTATTTTTCATGAATTTCCGCCACTAAATGATTCAGGAAGTTTCCTTTTATGACCGCGAGTAGAGAAAATTTGATGGGCGAGATTGTTAATAGATGAAAGCCAGATAATTCCGAAATCTAAATTTAAATACTAAAAATAATGGTAGATGCAAACTTCGAATTTTTAATGCCGTTTTGGAGAAATTAATGCTAGATATAGCATTCAAAATGCTAAAATGGCAGCACTGTTTGTATGTATCATGAGCTGGTAGCAATTGTGCCTTAGAAGGGTTTAAAATTATGTTTCACGTAAAGTTATTTCGGACAGGTATGTGCGGGTATCTAGGTATTTGTACTTTCTGGTTGAGGCACATGTAGCCCTCTAAATATTACTTATTTTCAAAGAAAATTAGTATTTAACTCGTTTCGCGGAAAATTCATATTTCTTTATATATATATATATATATATATATATATATATATATATATATATATATATATATATATATATATATATATATATATATATATATATATATATATATATATATATATATATATATATATATATATATATATATATATATATATATATATATATATATATATATATATATATATATTATATATATATATATATATATATATATATATACCTGTATATATAAATATATATATATATATACATATATATACATATATATATATATATATATATATATATATATATATATATATATATATATATATATATATACACATATATATATATATATATATATATATATATATATATATATATATATACACACATACATATATATATATATATATATATATATATATATATATATATATATATATATATATATATATATATATATATATATATATATATATATATTTATATATATATATACATATATATATATATATATATATATATATATATATATATATATATACATACATAAATATATATATATATATATATATATATATATATATATATATATATATATATATATATATATATATATATATATATATATATATATATATATATATATATATATATATGTATATATATATATATATATATATATATATATATATATATATATACATATGTTTATATATATATGGATATACATATATATATATATATATATATATATATATATATATATATATATATATATATATATATATATATATATCAGCAAAATGGTTAAGAGACATAATCTCTGGAGTGGCCGATTCGATTGAAATGAAATTTTCGGAGGACGTAGATTGTGGTGTTATAAAAGTATAGTTTCTTCCCTAACTGGTCACTATGAATGTGATACTTGCATGGCGAATTTAACCGCCTCTTTAGCAAGATCATGATGCATCAGTGATCTTTCAAAATTAAACAAATCTGTTAAATTTTGAATTAGTCTGATTGGTTGCCGAGAGATTTGGCATCCAGAAACAGACTGACTTTATTCACTCATATACCAGTCTTATATAGTAAAATTTTTAGCCAATGAAAAATATACTAAAATGTATGGATTTGGTTTTTAATGTCGTTTTTAATATTAAGTGTAGGTGTTCTTGTCTTTGCTAAGTCAAGTCTACTATAATTTTAGTGTTCACCACTTTCGTTGAATATAGCTAGAATCGCAAAGTGGTCAAATTTGATATGTTTTGACATTTATGTGGGTTTACATATTAGTATTCACAACACGCTCCTCCTTTGGGGAAAAAAATTTCTGTTCTATAGAAAGGAAATTTTTTTTTTTAACTCAAATCCATACTTTACAATTTTAATCACATTTTTCGTCCATCGACGTTTTTGTTTATGCACATAGAAAGCTTAGGTTTGAATATTTAATTCATAAGTGTTTCGTTTAGTTTTAACTTAAAATATATATCCGATTTTCTACTCAAAGCTTTTTTTATGTTATTTTTGTAATTTGGTATTCTTGCTTGTAAAAAATAATAATTTTTTATAAATATTAATTAATGTGTGAATGTATGAAGGTTTTCATCAATTTTGTTTGAAGTAACAATGTTATTACAATGCATATAAAGTAATATGCTTTTTTTTATATTTTAATATTTATAGTCCATTTATTTGTAATAAATTCTAGTGATATATATTTTTTGCATTTTGTGTTTCCTAGTATAAGTGAGTTAACACCATTTTTGCTTCATGTTTTGTATGGTTCGTGGTATTCTTTTTGCTGTTTTTTACTAATGTTCGAAGAACATTAGTATTAAAATCGATTCGGCCAAAAATTCATATTTCTATATATATATATATATCATCAAAAAATTTCAGTGAGATAATCTCGGGAACGCGCCATCCGATTGAGCTGAAACTTTCAGGATACATTGGTGTATATGCAGAATAGGTCCAGGTCTCTTTAAATGTCAGTGATTGTCAACCTTTTGGCGCCGGCGGCCATTTAAGTGATAATTTTAATATACCTATTATTTCGTGCACAAATAATTTTCGCAAAAATAAAGTTAACGAAATAAATTTCGAACGTGTTTTACATATGAATCGGATAATGCTTTGGAATTTTTTAACCCTATGTGTGCGCTGGGTGCCTAAAAAGAGGACGGGAAAATTTGAAAATTTTTAAATTGCGATAACTTTTGACAGAGCTATTCAATCATTACGAAATTTTCAGGACATATTGATATTATTTAGTTGTAGATTTATGTAGCTTTTAATGAGCGTGCTGGCAACTCTGTAGCTAGGGCAGGCACTGAAAGTGAAAACCTCCAAATCATCGTCTTTCTTGAAAAAATGCCGTTTCTTCAAAAAAAAGCCACTCATATATAAATCTTGTGCTTTGTTTACATAACCAAAAAAAAAAAAAAGATATGGTATAACGGGCACGCCTGGTAACCCTTGCAAAATTTACCTATATTTTAAGCATCAAAAACTTCTGTTCACGGAAACTCACGATCCGATGAGCAGAATTGATTGAAATTTGCAGAATGTATTGGTCTTAAATAGGACCAGGTCTGATAGAAGTGATTTTGAAATGCGGGCGATTCTGTGCCAGTGGTGCCATCTTGAAAAACCACTAAAAAAGATAACTGTTTTTAGCCCTATAAATTCTGATTGAATCGTTCGATTTTGACGAAACTCACACAATTGCTGGACCTTACTTTAAGCCACGTTTGGTAGAAATTTCGTCGAAAAATTCGGTTGGAGTTGCCAGCTATGATAATTTTGGTGTCTTCATTTTGAAAAACAAAATTTGGAAGTGAAAACATTCAAACCATCGAATATTCAAAAAAATGTCCGTTTCTGACAACAAAACCAATCTGTATATAAATCTTATGTTTTATCTACACGTTCAAAATAAAACTTTGGAAATTTCATGTCGGACAAGAACGGTAACCCTCTCCCAGTTAACCTATATTTTTAGCATCAAAAACTTCTGTTCACGGAAACTCACGAACCAATAATCAGATACAGCTAAAATTTACAGAATGCATTGGACTAAAGTAAGACCAGATTTGATAGAAGCGATTTTGAATTGTGGGCAAGTCTGTGCCAGTGGTGCCATCTTGAAAAATTACAAAGAAAAAAAACTGCTTTTTGCCCTATGAAATGTGAATAAATTACCAGATTTTCATGAAATTGGCACAGTAGCTAAACCTAACTCTAATCTCTGTTTGATGGAAATTTGGTTGAAAAATTTGATTGGTGCTACCAGCTATGGTAATTTTTGTGTCTTTGGTTTTGAAAATTCGCTCAGGAAAATAAAACTTTTTGCACTATAACTTCCAGTGCAGTCATGAAATCAATACGAATTTCATACAATTAATGAAACCTGTCATAAACATTATTCAGGCCAAATTTGGTTGAAAAGCCACGGTAGGGTTGCCAGCTATTGTTGGTTTTGTGTTTAATTGCAATATCTTTATTAAGCGGTTTTATCGTAGAATTTTCAATTGATAATGATATTGTAGTGACAATAAACAGCAAATATTAAGCTTTCGATTATTTGAAAAAACTCGCTGCAGGTAACTTTAAATTTCTTTATACTCCTTTAACTTCGAATGTAATATAACAACGTGAAGCAGATGTGATATATTCTTGGCTTTGATACTGGCAGAAGGTTGCCAGCACGAGTCGGTTGTGCTACTTTTGTATCAATAAACGCTTACAGTTAGTATTCATACCGGAAACATTTACAATTAAAATAAATAATCAATGTTACAATTCGCAAAGTTCTGCAAATTTTTCGGATCGCAGCCCCAAACACTAACTTCAGTTACAGTGCTGCAGGCACTGAGCATTTTCTTCATTGATGTTATATGAGATGCTGCTTTCAAAATTATGTGAAATAAGCAACTGATAACGAATATAATTAACCCGTGTTTTGCTCTCATAAACGTTGAAATTCATGCCAGTGGTAATATCTGAAACCTTCCACCATATGAGTTATAATGCATTCTTGAGAACAAAGTAAAACGTGGCCTTTCAAACAGTTTGGTCGTAATAAGCAGCACATGTGGTGGAATATGCACTCGAAACCTGCACGATTCTTCTACTGTTCTTCGAACATTAGTGTTTCTAGCGGTTCAGGTGCGCTAGAGTTTTTTACTAATGTTCGAAGAACAATAGTATTAAACTCGTTTCGCCGAAAATTCATATTTCTTTATATATATATATATATATATATATATATATATCAGCAAAATGATTAAGGGAGATAATCTCTGGAGTGGCCGATTCGATTGAGCTGAAATTTTCGGAGAACGTAGATGTATATAGTAGGTAGGTCCACGACTTTCTCAAATTCAGATATTCTAAACCTTTTGGCGGCGGCGAGCGTTTTAGTGAATTTTGAGGTACTCCTATATATCCAAGCAGTGTAAATTTTTGTTAAAGAAAAGTATTGGGAATGAAAACTTATTATATTTTAAGCTCGTTTATGATAAAGAATTGGAAATTTTGAGCCGCGTGTGGGTGCAGGGTGCCTAAAAGTAGGCAAGGATTTTTTTTCAAATTTTGATTTGTCATTACTTCTAAGAAAAGCAATGGATCGTCGTGAAATTTGCAGAGCGTATTAATGTTGACTAAGATTAAGCACACCTGGATTTTCAAGATAGTGCGGGTAACCCTGTAGCTACGGCAGGCTGCTGAAAAAAAAACCTTCAAATCATTGACCTTCCTGAAAATTTTTTGATTTTTGACAAAAAAATCAGATCACTGATAAATTTTAACCTTTGTCCATCATGTCAAATTGAAATTTTTAAAATTCCGATTTGCACAAGAACGGCAACCCATCACCAAATTACCTCTATTTTTAGCACTCGAAAGTTCTGTTCACGAGAACTGACGACTGGATTATCCGATCATAGTGAAATTTACAGGACATGTTGGTATTAGCTAGGACCAGGTCTGATAGAAGTGATTTTGAAATGCGGGCAACTCTGCGCCAGTGGTGCCATCTTGAAAAATCACTGAGAAAAAAAACAGGTTTTTGGCCTATAACTTCCGATTCAGCCATCAGATTTTGATAAGATTCATCTAATACTTGGATCTTACTCTATGTAACAATTGGTGAAAATTTGGTTGAAAAATTAGAATAGAGTTGCCAACTATGGTGATTTTTGTCTCCTAAATCTAGCAAATTTGCTCAGCAAAATAAAGCTTTTTTCCCTATAACTTCCGGTCCAGTGTAGAAATCAGAACGAAGTTCACGCAGTAAATGGACTTTAATGTGAACCAAATGTCGTAGAAATTTCGTACCAAAATCATGAAACGGTTGCCAGCTATGACAATTTTTGTAATTTTGTTTAATTTCTTTACTGAGCGATTATGTCATTAGATTTGCAAATGGAAGTGATCCTGCAATGAAAATCAACAGCCAATATTAACGCTTTAAAAATTTGAAAAGTTTTGAGGGTGGTAACCCTAAAATTCTTTTCACCCGTATAACTTCCAGCGCAGTGATTCAATCGGAACGAAATTTACTGGTTGGGTTTAACTTAACGTGAAGCAGATTTGGTATGTATTATGCTTTGCTGTTGACACAGGCTAACCAGCATTAGCCATTTCGGTAAATATTACACCAACAGATGCTTCAAACAACGTTCTCATTTGCAAAGCATTTGCAATAAAAATAAGGAATTCTTTTTTAAATTTTTCGAGTTTTGAACATTTTTCGGATGGCAGCCTCAAACAACGTTTAACCGCTGAAACTTTCGATGAAATCCTGCGAAGAGAACGAAATTCAAAGGATACGTGGATTTGAGTATGAGCTTGTTATGGTAAACTTATTGCTGCTTCGTTCGGAAAGTGCTGCTAGCACTGAATTATATGTGTTATAGTTGAGCTTTGTTGCTTTGGATAAGGAATGGTTGATATGATTCTAAAAAAAAAAACAGTGTATTACGTCTTTCCACACTTTTTTGTCACTCAAAGATAATTTCTTCGAAAATTAGTTTTCTAGCGGTTCAGGTGCGCTAGAGTTTTTTTTGTGTTTAAATTTCTATAAAATTCAAGGAGTTAATTTTTATATATAAATAAGTTGCTGTATTTGATTGAACATACTTTGATTTCGAAGGGCGTATTCGATATGTTATGTTAAAGAATAAATGTATTACTTTATTTTGAATTTGTTTTATTATTTTCTTTGGTTTATTCTTTCAAATTTTGCATCAAACTAATGCTGTTTCTCAGCTTGATTTGCAGCTCGCTTATGTAATTAAATTGGATTAAGCTTTCGAATATTCTCTTTGGGGCTTTGTAGATGATTATTATCATCGGTTCATTTTGTATTTGAATGTTTTGTTGCATTTTGTTGAGCATGTTTTTGAACTTCTCTATATTAGATGTGTAAGGAATTTTGTGACTCTTATTTCGGCACACATTTGATATCTTTTTTTCAGTTATTTGAGATGTCAGCTTCTCCAATGGCAAAACTAATTTCGATGGATTGTCACTGCATCTAACTGTAAATTTATTATTTTCCATGATCATTCTTCGAATATTCTTCATATCGAATTTTGACCTCATCAATTTTTTTCTATCAGCGGTCGAGTTGCTGTTACAAAGCAAGGCTTTTTACTAATGTTCGAAGAACATTAGTATTAAAATCGATTCGGCCAAAAATTCATATTTCCATATATATATATATATATATATATATATATATATATATATATATATATATATATATATATATATATATATATATATATCATCAAAAAATGTCAGTGAGATAATCTCGGGAACGCGCCATCTGATTGAGCTGAAACTTTCAGGATACATTGGTGTATATGCAGAATAGGTCCAGGTCTCTTTAAATGTCAGTTATTGTTAACCTTTTGGCGCCGGCGGCCATTTAAGTGATATTTTTAATATACCTATTATTTCGTGCACAAATAATTTTTGCAAAAATAAAGCTAACGAAATAAATTTCGAACGTGTTTTACATATGAATCGGATAATGCTTTGGAATTTTTTAACCCTATGTGTGCGCTGGGTGCCTAAAAAGAGGCGGGAAAATTTGAAAATTTTTAAATTTCGATAACTTTTGACAGAGCTATTCAATCATTACGAAATTTTCAGGACATATTGATATTTATTAGTTGTAGATTTATGTAGCTTTTAATGAGCATGCTGGCAACCCTGTAGCAAGGACAGGCACTGAAAGTGAAAACCTCCAAATTATCGTCTCTCTTGAAAAAATGCCGTTTCTTCAAAAAAAAGCCACTCATATGTAAATCCTGTGCTTTGTTTACATAACCAAAAAAAAAAAAAAGATATGGTATTACGGGCACGCCTGGTAACCCTTGCCCAATGTACCTATATTTTAAGCATCAAAAACTTCTGTTCACGGAAACTCACGATCCGATGAGCAGAATTGATCGAAATTTGCAGAATTTATTGGTCTTAAATAGGACCAGGTCTGATAGAAGTGATTTTGAAATGCGGGCGATTCTGTGCCAGTGGTGCCATCTTGAAAAACCACTAAAAAAGATAACTGTTTTTAGCCCTATAAATTCTGATTGAATCGTTCGATTTTGACGAATTTCACACAATTGCTGGACCTTACTTTAAGCCACGTTTGGTAGAAATTTCGTCGAAAAAGCCGGTTGGAGTTGCCAGCTATGATAATTTTGGTGTCTTCATTTTGAAAAAAAAAATTTGGAAGTGAAAACATTCAAACCATCGAATATTCAAAAAAATGTCCGTTTCTTACAATAAAACCAATCTGTATATAAATCTTATGTTTTATCTACACGTTCAAAATAAAACTTTGGAAATTTCATGTCGCACAAGAACGGTAACCCTCTCCCAGTTAACCTATATTTTTAGCATCAAAAACTTCTGTTCACGGAAACTCACGAACCAATAATCAGATACAGCTAAAATTTACAGAATGCATTGGACTTAAGTAAGACCAGATTTGATAGAAGCGATTTTGAATTGTGGGCAAGTCTGTGCCAGTGGTGCCATCTTGAAAAATTACAAAGAAAAAAAACTGCTTTTTGCCCTATGAAATGTGAATAAATTACCAGATTTTCATGAAATTGGCACAGTAGCTAAACCTAACTCTAATCTCTGTATGGTGGAAATTTGGTTGAAAAATTTGATTGGTGCTACCAGCTATGGTAATTTTTGTGTCTTTGGTTTTGAAAATTCGCTCAGGAAAATAAAACTTTTTGCACTATAACTTCCAGTGCAGTCATGAAATCAATACGAATTTCATACAATTAATGAAACCTGTCATAAACATTATTCAGGCCAAATTTGGTTGAAAAGCCACGATAGGGTTGCCAGCTATTGTTGGTTTTGTGTTTAATTGCAATATCTTTATTAAGCGGTTTTATCGTAGAATTTTCAAATGGTAATGATATTGTAGTGACAATAAACAGCAAATATTAAGCTTTCCATTATTTCAAAAAACTCGCTGCAGGTAACTCTAAATTTCTTTATACTCCTTTAACTTCGAATGTAATATAACAACGTGAAGCAGATGTGATATATTCTTGGCTTTGAGACTGGCAGAAGGTTGCCAGCACGAGTCGGTTGTGCTACTTTTGTATCAATAAACGCTTACAGTTAATATTCATACCGGAAAAATTTACAATTAAAATAAATAATCAATGTTGCAATTCGCAAAGTTCTGCAAATTTTTCGGATCGCAGCCCCAAACACCAACTTAGTTACAGTGCTGCAGGCACTGAGCATTTTCTTCATTGATGTTATATGAGATGCTGCTTTCAAAATTATGTGAAAAAAGCAACTGATAACGAATATAATTAACCCGTGTTTTACTCCCATAAACGTTGAAATTCATGCCAGTGGTAATATCTGAAACCTTCCACCATATGAGTTATAATGCATTCTTGAGACCAAAGTAAAACGTTGCATTTGAAACAGTTTGGTCGTAATAAGCCCACCACTTGTGGTGGAATAGCCCACCACATGTGGTGGAATATGCACTCGAAACCTGCACGATTCTTCTACTGTTCTTCGAACATTAGTGTTTCTAGCGGTTCAGGTGCGCTAGAGTTTTTAGGCTTCATATTGTGTTTTGGTTTAATCAATCTTTTTTCATCAATCGTAGAATTACTGTTATATAAATCAACTTTCTTACGTTTTATATTCTGGGGTTGTTTATGCGCTTTCTCGGATTTATTACTAATGTTCGAAGAACAATAGTATTAAACTCGTTTCGCCGAAAATTCATATTTCTTTATATATATATATATATATATATCAGCAAAATGATTAAGGGAGATAATCTCTGGAGTGGCCGATTCGATTGAGCTGAAATTTTCGGAGAACGTAGATGTATATAGTAGGTAGGTCCACGACTTTCTCAAATTCAGATATTCTAAACCTTTTGGCGGCGGCGAGCGTTTTAGTGAATTTTGAGGTACTCCTATATATCCAAGCAGTGTAAATTTTTGTTAAAGAAAAGTATTGGGAATGAAAACTTATTATATTTTAAGCTCGTTTATGATAAAGAATTGGAAATTTTGAGCCGCGTGTGGGTGCAGGGTGCCTAAAAGTAGGCAAGGATTTTTTTTCAAATTTTGATTTGTCATTACTTCTAAGAAAAGCAATGGATCGTCGTGAAATTTGCAGAGCGTATTAATGTTGACTAAGATTAAGCACACCTGGATTTTCAAGATAGTGCGGGTAACCCTGTAGCTACGGCAGGCTGCTGAAAAAAAAACCTTCAAATCATTGACCTTCCTGAAAATTTTTTGATTTTTGACAAAAAAATCAGATCACTGATAAATTTTAACCTTTGTCCATCATGTCAAATTGAAATTTTTAAAATTCCGATTTGCACAAGAACGGCAACCCATCACCAAATTACCTCTATTTTTAGCACTCGAAAGTTCTGTTCACGAGAACTGACGACTGGATTATCCGATCATAGTGAAATTTACAGGACATGTTGGTATTAGCTAGGACCAGGTCTGATAGAAGTGATTTTGAAATGCGGGCAACTCTGCGCCAGTGGTGCCATCTTGAAAAATCACTGAGAAAAAAAACAGGTTTTTGGCCTATAACTTCCGATTCAGCCATCAGATTTTGATAAGATTCATCTAATACTTGGATCTTACTCTATGTAACAATTGGTGAAAATTTGGTTGAAAAATTAGAATAGAGTTGCCAACTATGGTGATTTTTGTCTCCTAAATCTAGCAAATTTGCTCAGCAAAATAAAGCTTTTTTCCCTATAACTTCCGGTCCAGTGTAGAAATCAGAACGAAGTTCACGCAGTAAATGGACTTTAATGTGAACCAAATGTCGTAGAAATTTCGTACCAAAATCATGAAACGGTTGCCAGCTATGACAATTTTTGTAATTTTGTTTAATTTCTTTACTGAGCGATTATGTCATTAGATTTGCAAATGGAAGTGATCCTGCAATGAAAATCAACAGCCAATATTAACGCTTTAAAAATTTGAAAAGTTTTGAGGGTGGTAACCCTAAAATTCTTTTCACCCGTATAACTTCCAGCGCAGTGATTCAATCGGAACGAAATTTACTGGTTGGGTTTAACTTAACGTGAAGCAGATTTGGTATGTATTATGCTTTGCTGTTGACACAGGCTAACCAGCATTAGCCATTTCGGTAAATATTACACCAACAGATGCTTCAAACAACGTTCTCATTTGCAAAGCATTTGCAATAAAAATAAGGAATTCTTTTTTAAATTTTTCGAGTTTTGAACATTTTTCGGATGGCAGCCTCAAACAACGTTTAACCGCTGAAACTTTCGATGAAATCCTGCGAAGAGAACGAAATTCAAAGGATACGTGGATTTGAGTATGAGCTTGTTATGGTAAACTTATTGCTGCTTCGTTCGGAAAGTGCTGCTAGCACTGAATTATATGTGTTATAGTTGAGCTTTGTTGCTTTGGATAAGGAATGGTTGATATGATTCTAAAAAAAAAAACAGTGTATTACGTCTTTCCACACTTTTTTGTCACTCAAAGATAATTTCTTCGAAAATTAGTTTTCTAGCGGTTCAGGTGCGCTAGAGTTTTTTTATTTTTGTTCTGCCCGGTATTTTTTTGGTTTCCGATTAATTTTCTTTTACATGGTATTACTGTTTTGTGATTAATACCATTTTCGTGTGTAGGTTTCATATTTGTTAATGCTTCGGAGCTCAAACGATTCATGTCAATACTTCTTGTTACATTTTCCAATATTTCATTATCGTTAAGACATTCGTTTGTTGGTCTCTCGACTTGTATTGATCGGTATTTGCCTATTGAATTAGTTTCTGTTTTAATATTAACGATCAATGCATCTTCTTTATGTGTTTTTACTAATGTTCGAAGAACATTAGTATTAAAATCGCTTCGCCGAAAATTCGTCATATATATATATATATATATATATATATATATATATATATATATATATATATATATATATATATATATATATATATATACATATATATATATATATATATATATATATATATATATATATATATATATATATATATATATCAGCAAAATGATTAAGAGAGATAATCTCTGGAGTGGCCGATCCGATTGAGTTGAAACTTTCGGAGAACATAGATGTATATAACAGGTAGGTCCATGTTTTGCTAGAATTTAGATACCTTAAACTTTTTGGCGGCGGCGGGCATTTAAGTGAATTTTCAGGTACACCTATATTTCCAAGCAGTGAATTTTTTTGTTAAAAAAAAGTACTAGTAATGAAAACTTATTATGTTTGTAGTTTGTCTATGATAAAGAATTGAAAATTTTGGGCCAGGTGTAGGCGCTGAGTGCCCAAAAGTAGGCAAGGATTTTTTTTTTCAAATTTCGATTTATCATAACTTCTAAGAAAAACAATGGATCATCGTGAAATTTGCAGAGCGTATTGATGTAAACTAGAATTTAACACACATGGACTTTGAAGACTGTGCGGGCAACTCTGTAGCTACAGCAGGTTCCTGAAAACAAATCCTTCAAATCATCGAGTCTCCTGAAAAATTTTTGATTTTTGAAAATAAATTCACGTTATTGACAAATTTTGACTTTTGTCCACCAAGTCAGATATAAATTTCAAAAATTCCGCGGTAAACAAAAACGGCAACCCGTGATCAAACTACCTCTATTTTCAGCACCCGAAATTCTGTTCACGAGAACTGACAATCGGATAATCCGATCAATATGAAATTTACAGAACATGTTGGTATTAATTAGGACCAGATCTGATAGAAGCGATTTTTCAATACAAGCAATACTGTGGTAGTGGTGCCATTTGGAAAAATCACTGAGAAAAAAAACTGGTTTTTGGCCTATAGCTTCCGATTTAGCCACCAGATTTTAACGAAATTCACGCAGTAGGTGAACCTTACTCTAAGATAAATTTCATAGAAATTTGGTTGAAAAATTAGTATATGGACGCTAGCTACGGCAATTTTTGTCTCTTAAATATTGTAAATTTGCTTTGGAAAATAAAGGTTTTTCCCTATAACTTCCGATGCAGTGACGAAATCAAAACGAAATTCGTGTGAAAAGCATAAATTGTTGCGTTTCTAAGTCTGTAGGAATTTTGTTGAAAAACCATGAAAGGGTTGCCAGCTATGATGAATTTTGTAATTTATTGACATTTCTTTATCGAGCGATGTTGTCATAAAATTTCCAAGTGGGAATGATCCTGCAATGACAAATAACATCAAATATTTACGTTTCAAAAATTTAAAAAGTTTGGACGATGGTAACCCTAAAATTTAATTCACTCCTATAACTTACAGCACAGTTATTCAATCGAAACGAAATTCATAGGGTGGGTTTAACACAACGTGAAGCAGCCATGGTGCTAGCACATGATTGCCAGCACCGGACAATTTCGTTAATATCGCACCAACAGATGCTTCCATTTTCTATTCATAAGCAAACTATTTACAATAAAATAAGCCACCGTTATTTAAATATTCCGAGCTTTGGAAATTTTATTGTTTGTTACTTGAATCTATTACCAAGTTTATTAGCTTATTCATCTGCATCATCCCACTTCTATGGTAAGCATAATTTATGACAAACGACTTCGATTATATAAAAGCACTAAAACATCATATAAAAGCAAAGCATCCAAGTTATATATCTATATGCTTTTAGAATCGTCAAAAATTGGTGCAACTGCACCAAGTTGTTTATATAATGTTATTTTATTTGAATAAAGCTCTTTGCCCTATAGCTTCCAGTACAGTCATGGAATCATAACGAAATTCATATGACAAATTTAAATTATTGTAGACAATATTCAGTATAAATCTATTTTGAAAAACAATGATAGGGTTGCCAGCTATGATTGTTTTTGTATTTTTTGAAATAGCTTTAGTAAGCGATTTTATCATAAAATTTTCAAATCGTAGTGGTCTTGTAATGAAAATACACACCAAATACTAAGATCTAGAAAATTTGAAAGCTCTTGCGAATGGTAAACCTAAATTTCTTTGTATCCCTATTACTTCCAATGCAGTGATCGGATCAACACGAAATTCGCAGAGCAGGTTGACTTCAACGTGAGGCAGATAGGACTGCTAGCACGAGGTGTTTTTGTTATTTTGGTACCAATAAATGCTTTCATTAAGTATTCACATCGCGAATATACAATATATAGCAATATATATGACAATACGTACAATATATAATTTATAAGACAATAACAACAGTAAAACAACAATATATAACAATACACTCAAAATCTGCACAAATCCTCTACTGTTCTTCGAACATTAGTATTTCTAAAGCTTCTGATGCGCTAGGGTTTTGATACTTCGATGTGTTTTACGCTCTGTTCTGGGATTATTGAGTTGCCTATATAAATTTGAGGTGAAGTTTCTTTCATTATATGGTAATTGTTACTCTGGTTTCTAGTATCTGTGTCAGTTCTTTTTAGATTATTGTTATTTCTATAATAACTTTTATCATTATTTCTCTTAATCATATCCTGGTTTTCATAATTACTTCTCGTATTTCTATAACTGTTAGCGAATCTTTTATCATTTTTGTGTTTACTATAAGCATCATATACATTTTCTGTATTGTTTGGCGTGTATCTATATCTGTAATTCAATTGTCGATTACTGTTGTAATTTTTATTTATGTATATAACATTTTTGGTCGCATTATAGCTTGATTCTAAGTCTGTTGCAATTTGAATTGCTTCTATAAGCGTTTTCGGTTGTGCCGCAAAAATTTTAGGTTTAAGTGACTCGTCTAAACGGTTTTTGAAAATAGTAAGCGCATAAGAATCATTCGATTTCTGTATCGCTACTTTCTCTGCTGCAGATGGACTTTGTCCTAAGCTATTAAATTGAATTTCATTCAATTCGCTAATGAGCTGCAATATCTTCTCACTGTATTTTTCAACTGATCCATTTTCATATAACTGTGTTAACTGTGTATGGATTTGTTGTGGGTTTTTTCTACTCATGAACCTATCTCTTAACACTTTTTCTAATTCTTCATAGCTGCTTATTTTTGTACTCAAAAGTTGAGTTTTGACGCTAGAGCCCAATTCGACATTTTCTGTAAACTTTAATAAATTCTCTTTCCCGTCTTTATTGAGGTTTTTGTTGATCAATCCTAATATGGTTAAAAAGGAATCTAATTGTTTTGCACTACCATTGAAAACTGGTATGCATTCTAGTGCAAGCTGAACATTAAAGTTGCTCATCTTGCTATCTATTAAATGCTCTAAATCTTCAAAAAGGCTTTCAACTAAATTTTCAAAACTATGCTATTGGGATTTTATTTTTATAAATAAAATCTATTTGCTATTTTGCTTACTTGTTTCTCATACCACAGACCATGCACAAATTTTTCGTTATTTTAATGTATTTGATTGCAAATCATTCAAATTATTTTGAATTTTCCTATATACTATACAAAAGTATTTTATTTTATTTGTATTTTGTTTTATTTAATACCTATTTAAAATATTTCAATATTCCACATACTTCAATTTTTTTTTTTTGATTAACTTAATAACATTAATGCAGTTGTATGTTAAACCCGTTGTATGTTTGTTTACTTTAATTATTTTATAAACTTTGATTCAAATCATCAAATCCTCATTTTTTAAATCAAGTTTTCGATTATGTAACTTTCAAGTCGTGTAGTTTATTAATATTTTACATAAGTTACTTTTCGTATTTTTTATATTTCCATTATCGATGTTGCTTCTCCGCGTACGGTTTCGAAATTTGTTTGATCGTGGTTTCAAAATTGACTGGATTATGATTCTAAAATCGACTGGAGTCAACACCTGTAGTATTCAATGTTGTCAGCATCGTATTATAGCTCGCAGGGTCGTAAGCTGTAGGATCGGAATTCATGTTGGCAGCAAAGTCGCCGTGTTGTGCTTTATGTGTAGTTTCCTCGGTTATAAACTGTAATGTCCACTATTCGAAAATTTGTTGTTCCAGTACTCGAAATTCGCATCGCTAGAAACTCGTAGGATTGACTTTCCAATAATATGCAATTGTTGTCTTTGTACACTTGCAATATGTTGTCGGGCACCAATCTAACAGGCGCTCGAAAAATGTACGACCATAACTCACAGAGTTGTAAGTGGCAGGATCGTTAATCACAATATCGTGATTCACAGGAACGTTTGGTCAAAGGATCGCCATGTGGTGTTATAAAAGTATAGTTTCTTCCCTAACTGGTCACTATGCATGTGATACTTGCATGGCGAATTAAACCGCCTCTTTAGCAAGATCACGATGCATCAGTGACCTTTCAAAATGAAACAAATCTGTTAAATTTTGAATTAGTCTGATTGGTTGCCGAGCGATTTGGCATCCCGAAACAGACTGACTTTATTCACTCATATACCAGTCTTATATAGTAAAATTTTTAGCCAATGAAAAATATACTAAAATGTATGGACTTGGTTTTTAATGTTGTTTTTAATATTTAGTGTAGGTATTCTTGTCTTTGCTAAGTCAAGTCTACTATAGTTTTAGTGTTCACCACTTTCGTTGAATATCGCTAGAATCGCAAAGTGGTCAAATTTAATATGTTTTGACATTTATGTGTGTTTACATATTAGTATTCACAACACCCTCCTCCTTTGGGGAAAAAAATTTCTTTTCTGTAGAAAGGACATTTTTTTTTTGAACTCAAATCCATACTTTACAATTTTAATCACATTTTTCGTCCATCGACGTTTTTGTTTATGTACATAGAAAGCTTAGGTTTGAATATTTAATTCATAAGTGTTTCGTTTAGTTTTAACTTAAAATATATATCCGATTTTCTACTCAAAGCTTTTTTTTATGTTATTTTTGTAATTTGGTATTCTTGCTTGTAAAAAATAATAATTTTTTATAAATATTAATTAATGTGTGAATGTATGAAGGTTTTCATCAATTTTGTTTGAAGTAACAATGTTATTACAATGCTTATAAAGTAATATGCTTTTTTTTATATTTTAATATTTATAGTGCATTTAGTTGTAATAAATTCTAGTGATATATTTTTTTTTGCATTTTATGTTTCCTAGTATAAGTGAGTTAACACCATTTTTGCTTCATGTTTTGTATGGTTCGTGGTATTCTTTTTGCTGTTTTTTTTTGTGTTTAAATTTCTATAAAATTCAAGGAGTTAATTTTTATATATAAATAAGTTGCTGTATTTGATTGAATATACTTTGATTTCGAAAGGCGTATTCGATATGTTATGTTAAAGAATAAATGTATTACTTTATTTTGAATTTGTTTTATTATTTTCTTTGGTTTATTCTTTCAAATTTTGCATCAAACTAATGCTGTTTCTCAGCTTGATTTGCAGCTCGCTTATGGAATTAAATTTGGGTTAAGCTTTCGATTATTCTCTTTGGGGCTTTGTAGATTATTATTATCATCGGTTCATTTTGTATTTGAATGTTTTGTTGCATTTTGTTGAGCATGTTTTTGAACTTCTCTATATTAGATGTGTAAAGAATTTTGTGACTCTTATTTCGGCACACATTTGATATCTTTTTTTCAGTTATTTGAGATGTCAGCTTCTCCAATGGCAAAACTAATTTCGATGGATTGTCACTGCATCTATCTGTAAATTTATTATTTTCCATGATCATTCTTCGAATATTCTTTATATCGAATTTTGACTTCATCAATTTTTTTCTATCAGCGGTCGAGTCGCTGTTACAAAGCAAGGCTTTTTTAGGCTTCATATTGTGTTTTGGTTTAATCAATCTTTTTTCATCAATCGTAGAATTACTGTTATATAAATCAACTTTCTTACGTTTTATATTCTGGGGTTGTTTATGCGCTTTCTCGGATTTATTTTTATTTTTGTTCTGCTCGGTATTTTTTTGGTTTCCGATTAATTTTCTTTTACATGGTATTACTGTTTTGTGATTAATACCATTTTCGTGTGTAGGTTTCATATTTGTTAATGCTTCGGAGCTCAAACGATTCATGTCAATACTTCTTGTTACATTTTCCAATATTTCATTATCGCTAAAACATTCGTTTGTTGGTCTCTCGACTTGTATTGATCGGTATTTGCCTATTGAATTAGTTTCTGTTTTAATATTAACGATCAATGCATCTTCTTTATGTGTTTTTGATACTCCGGTGTGCTTTACGCTCTGTTCTGGGATTATTGAGTTGCCTTTATAAATTTGAGGTGAAGTTTCTTTCATTATATGGTAATTGTTACTCTGGTTTCTAGTATCTGTGTCAGTTCTTTTTAGATTATTGTTATTTCTATAATAACTTTTATCATTATTTCTCTTAATCATATCCTGGTTTTCATAATTACTTCTCGTATTTCTATAACTGTTAGCGAATCTTTTATCATTTTTGTGCTTACTATAAGCATCATATAAATTTTCTGTATTGTTTGGCTTGTATCTATATCTGTAATTCAATTGTCGATTACTGTTGTAATTTTTATTTATGTATATAACATTTTTGGTCGCATTATAGCTTGATTCTAAGTCTGTTGCGATTTGAATTGCTTCTATAAGTGTTTTCGGTTGTGCCGCAAAAATTGTAGGTTTAAGTGACTCGTCTAAACGGTTTTTGAAAATAGTAAGCGCATAAGAATCATTCGATTTCTGTATCGCTACTTTCTCTGCTGCAGATGGACTTTGTCCTAAGCTATTAATTTGATTTCATTCAATTCGCCAATGAGCTGCAATATCTTCTCACTGTATTTTTCAACTGATCCATTTTCATATAACTGTGTTAACTGTGTATGGATTTGTAGTGGGTTTTTTCTACTCATGAACCTATCTCTTAACACTTTTTCTAATTCTTCATAGCTGCTTATTTTTGTACTCAAAAGTTGAGTTTTGACGCTAGAGCCCAATTCGACATTTTCTGTAAACTTTAATAAATCCTCTTTCCCGTCTTTATTGAGGTTTTTGTTGATCAATCCTAATATGGTTAAAAAGGAATCTAATTGTTTTGCACTACCATTGAAAACTGGTATGCATTCTAGTGCAAGCTGAACATTAAAGTTGCTCATCTTGCTATCTATTAAATGCTCTAAATCTTCAAAAAGGCTTTCAACTAAATTTTCAAAACTATGCTATTGGGATTTTATTTTTATAAATAAAATCTATTTGCTATTTCGCTTACTTGTTTCTCATACCACAGACCATGCACAAATTTTTCGTTATTTTAATGTATTTGATTGCAAATCATTCAAATTATTTTGAATTTTCCTATATACTATACAAAAGTATTTTATTTTATTTGTATTTTGTTTTATTTAATACCTATTTAAAATATTTCAATATTCCACATACTTCAATTTTTTTTTTTTGATTAACTTAATAACATTAATGCAGTTGTATGTTAAACCCGTTGTATGTTTGTTTACTTTAATTATTTTATAAACTTTGATTCAAATCATCAAATCCTCATTTTTTAAATCAAGTTTTCGATTATGTAACTTTCAAGTCGTGTAGTTTATTAATATTTTACATAAGTTACTTTTCGTATTTTTTATATATCCATTATCGATGTTGCTTCTCCGCGTACGGTTTCGAAATTTGTTTGATCGTGGTTTCAAAATTGACTGGATTATGATTCTAAAATCGACTGGAGTCAACACCTGTAGTATTTAATGTTGTCAGCATCGTATTAGAGCTCGCAGGGTCGTAAGCTGTAGGATCGGAATTCATGTTGGCAGCAAAGTCGCCGTGTTGTGCTTTATGTGTAGTTTCCTCGGCTATAAACTGTAATGTCCACTATTCGAAAATTTGTTGTTCCAGTACTCGAAATTCGCATCGCTAGAAACTCGTAGGATTGACTTTCCAATAATATGCAATTGTTGTCTTTGTACACTTGCAAAATGTTGTCGGGCTCCAATCTAACAGGCGCTCGAAAAATGTACGACCATAACTCACAGAGTTGTAAGTGGCAGGATCGTTAATCACAATATCGTGATTCACAGGAACGTTTGGTCAAAGGATCGCCATGTGGTGTTATAAAAGTATAGTTTTTTCCCTAACTGGTCACTATGCATGTGATACTTGCATGGCGAATTTAACCGCCTCTTTAGCAAGATCACGATGCATCAGTGACCTTTCAAAATGAAACAAATCTGTTAAATTTTGAATTAGTTTGATTGGTTGCCGAGCGATTTGGCATCCCGAAACAGACTGACTTTATTCACTCATATACCAGTCTTATATAGTAAAATTTTTAGCCAATGAAAAATATACTAAAATGTATGGATTTGGTTTTTAATGTTGTTTTTAATATTAAGTGTAGGTGTTCTTGTCTTTGCTAAGTCAAGTCTACTATAATTTTAGTGTTCACCACTTTCGTTGAATATCGCTAGAATTGCAAAGTGGTCAAATTTGATATGTTTTGACATTTATGTGTGTTTACATATTAGTATTCACAACAAGATGTATATAGTAGGTAGGTCCACGATTTGCTAGAATTCAGATATCCTAAACGGCGGCGAGCGTCTTAGTGAATTTTCAGGAACTCCTATATTTCCAAGCAGTGTAAATTTTTGTTGAAATAAATGTTTGAAAATGAAAGCCTATTGTAGTTTTAGCTTGTCTATGATAAAGAATTGGAAATTTTGAGCCGTGTGTGGGTGCAGGATGCCTAAGAGTAGGCAGGGAATTTTTTTCAAATTTTGACTTGTCATTATTTGTAAGAAAAACAATGGATCATCGTGAAAATTACAGAGCGTATTGATGTTGACTAAAATTTAACACATGGATTTTCAAGATATAGCGGGTAACACTGAAGCTGCGGTAGGCTCCTGAAAAAAATCCTTCAAATCATTGACCTTCCTGAAAAATTTTAAATTTATGACAAAAATTTCAAATCTTTGATTAATTTTATCTTTTGTCCTTCATGTCAAGTTGAAAATTTCAAAATTCCGACTTGCACAAGAATGGCAACCCATCACCAAATTACCTCTATTTTCAGCACTCGAAATTTCAGTTCACGAGAACTGACGACCGGATAATCCGAGCATAATGAAATTTACAGGACATGTTGGTATTAGCTAGGATCAGGTCTAATAGAAGTGATTTTGAAATGCGGGCGACCCTGTGGCAGTGGTACCATCTTGAAACATCACTGAGAACAAATACCGGTTTTTGGCCTTTAACTTCCGATTCAGCAATTAGATTTTAACGAAATTCACATAGTACTTGGATCTTACTTTAGATAACATTTATGAAGAATCTGGCTGAAAAATCAGAATAGAATTGCAAGGTAAATTTTGTCTCATAAATCTTGCGAATTTGCTCAGCAAAATGAAGCTTTTTACCCTAAATTTATGCAGTAAATGAGTTTTAATGCGAGCCAAATGTCGTAGGAATTTCGTACAAAAATCATGAAAGGGCTGCCAGCTATAACCATTTTTGTAATTTTTTGGAATTTCTTAAGTAAGCGATTATGCCATTAGATTTGCAAATGGGAATGATCCTGCAATGAAAATTAACAACAAATATTAAAGCTTCAAAAATTTGTAAAGTTTTAAGGATGGTAGCCCTTTAAATTTTTCACCCGTATAACTTCCAGCGCAGTGATTCAATCAAAACGAAATTTACTGGTTGGGTTTAACTTAACGTGAAGCAGATTTGGTATATATTTTGTTTTGCTGCTGACACAGGGTGATCAGCTTTAGCCATTTTCGTAAATATTGCACCAACAGCTGCTTCAAATTATATGCTCATATGAAAAGCATTTGCAATAAAAATAAGAAACCAATTTATTAAATTTTCCGAGTTTGGAACATTTTTTGGATGGCAGCCTCAAACAATGTTTAACCGCTGAAGCTTTCGACGAAATCCTCCGATGAGAACGAAATTCAAAGGATAAGTTGATTTGAGTATGAGCTTGTTTAGGTAAACTTATTGCTGCTTCGTTGAGAAAGTGTTGCCAGCACTGGACATTTTCATCATATGTGTTATTGTTTAGTTTTGTTGCTTTGGATAAGGAATGGTTGATATGATTCTACAAAAAAGTGTATAACGTCTTTCCACATTTTTTTGTCACTCAAAGGCAATTTCTTCGAAAATGAGTTTCCAAGCGGCTCTAATGCGCTAGGGTTTTTACTTATGTTCGAAGACCATTAGTCTTAAAATCGATTTAGCCAAAAACTCATATTTCCATATACATATATATATATATATATATATATATATATAAATACATATATATATATATATATATATATATATATATATATATATATATATATATATATATATATATACATATATATATATATATATATATATATATATATATATATATATATATATATATATATATATATATATATATATATATATATATATATATATATATATATATATATATATATATATATATATATATATATATATATATATATATATATATATATATATATATTGTTACGGCTTGGCAAGAATAGTAGTAGTTTATGTGGAAAACGAATGTATAAATTTGAAATAAGTGATTGAAATATTAGTTTTATTTTAATTAAATATTAAGTGAAGCATAGATTTGAAATAAGTGATTGAAATATTAGTTTTATTTTAATTAGATATTAAGGGCCGGTTAAACTTAATCTCAAATCAATAACCTTTATGAGTAAATTATTTCCATGGATATAAGTCGGAGATGTTAAAATTTGTCACAACCAGCGTAAATAACAATTAATGATTTCCAACTGCAAGTGGTCACACCAGTCAAGTATGCACTGTGTGCTGGTGTTTGATGAGAATCAGTGCATGCTTTCGAAACCACTTTGTCAAATAAATATTTTCAAGATAAATTAAAAATTTTTCAATTTTAATCATCCCGCAAAAGCAATTCCAATTTTAATCTTTGGTTTAAACTTGAATTTTAACGAAAAGCACGTTTCACAGTGGCTTTTAAACTCAAGTTTTGGTTTAAACCTAGGATTAAGTTAAACAATGGTATGGCCGCGGTTTAAACTGTAGATTGGCATTTTGTGACAGTTCGTGTATTAATCGGGCCCGATTTTCAACTTTAAATTTCAATAAATCAAGTTTTTTGAAAAAATGTATTCAAGTAGTGATGAAGATGCAAGTGAGGAATGTGTTTCGATTGCCATGAATCATATGAAGAGGAAAAGGATTATTAGAACTCGTCCAAATCACTTCAACGAGTGGGACAATGTTGATTTTCGCACTCGTTTCCAAATTTCGAAGCCATCCGCTTCTATTATGCTTGCATTGATTGGATTAGGCATAGAACATTCAAGAAACTGGTAAGCGTACGTTTTTTATGTATGTGATATCCTACATTTGCAACCTTTGAATAATCAGGAACAATGCTAGGTCTCCAGATAACATGTTGCTCCTAACATTACGGCTTTTTGCAACTGGCTGTATGTTAACCGCCGTTGGGGACTTTTTCGGGGTCTCAAAGTCAACCGCGTGCAGGGTAGTGAAGAAAGTCTCGGATTCCATTGCTCTTTTGCGACCATTATTTATTAATTTGCCAGCAAATCAGGATGAAATAAAACGATCAAAATCTAAGTTTTTCGAGATAGCAAAATTTCCGAATGTAATCGCTGCTATTGACTGCACCCATGTTAAAATTCTATCGCCAGGTATTAAACATATTAAAATTGAGTTCAAAAAACCTAATTCATATAATTTTTGTGTTTAAGGAGGTGACAATGCGGAAGCTTTCCGAAATAGAAAGGGTTTTTTTTCATAAAATTTGCAAACATGATGTGATGAAAACATGAAGATAATAGATATTGTTGCGCGTTGGCCAGGCTCCACACATGATTCAACAATATTCGACAACTCCAGAGTTTGCGCCCGGTTGGAAGCAAACGAATTTCCAAATACCTATGTTGTGGCAGACAGTGGCTATGCAAACCGCAAATATATGTTGACATGTCTGAGGGGAGTAAACCGGCCTGAAGAAAATTTATATAATGAAGCTCTTATCCGGACAAGGAATTGCATCGAAAGAAGCTATGGTGTCTAGAAAAGACGATTTCCTATATTATCAATCGGTCTCAGATATTCACCGACTTAAAACCAAAGTGTGATCGTTGCAACTGCAATCATACATAACATATGCATAGTTAAAAACGACTGTATTTCTCCTCCGTTAAGCGAAGATTTTGAAAATGCGATCAATTTTGTTCTGCAAGTACCGTCTGAAAATCATACTGGTTTTAGTGATGATAATTTGAATAGACTTTTATTGATAAATGATTATTTCAGAAACATTGTTTAGCAAGTAACATAACAAAAATATTTTAAAGAATATAACAGACATAAATATTTCAATTTAACATAAAATAAAAAACTAGATTCCAAATAAATTGCGTATAGTAAATATTTTATTTTTTGTTTTTTAGTTCTGCTCTTAACACCACCATTTTGATTCTATGCTCCTCTTCAGCGAACTGCATTTTTGCCTCTGCCAATTTCATTTTTTGTTGGTGTTCTGCTTTTAAAAATTGCACCTCTAAGTCATGTTTCACGTTCATATTTTGCAACTTCGCTTTCGCAAGATCAATTTTTGCTTCTGCAACCAAACTCCAATCCGGTCCTTTTATTTTTTCTTACATTTTTTTGCCTTAAACGAGCCGACACCTGAGTTTTCAGCATGGACGGACAATACTTGTCCCACTTTACTGATTTTTCTTTTAAAATGTCTAGAGGAATCGAAAGTTATAGTTAATAGTAGTAGGTTATAAAGAATAAAAATTAGAGTACCTTCCCCGCAGATGTTGGTTTTGTCTATATGTACTGGTGCGGAAGTACAGTTAACATCTTCCGAGCTACTTAGTGCAGCCAAGACATCTTCTGATCCAGCATCTGGCTGCGTGCTGTGAATTCCGCTGGGGCCCGGTATTGCCTCCTCGTTTCTTCTGATGCCTTCATAAATATAAGACAAAGAAATTAATATGTATCATTTATGCTTGCAAATTTCTTTAACTGTACCTATATCTATCACATCACAGTCGTACACTGATGGCATACCATTAATTTCATACTGCAACAAACTTTGAATAGTCTCGTCCATTGCAGTTATGGTAGACTTGGGCTTAGGACCACCTCCCGTGGTGTAAATTGACCGTTTTCCGGCAGCATATTTTTTTTTGGTTACTTTTTTTAAGTTTTCGTACTTTCTTCTCAATATTTTGTTGGTACGATAAACTCTGCCACTAGCAGCATTAAATTCTCCTTCGATTGTCTTCAAAATTTTATTTTTCTCATCCCACTCGGATTTATCAGAAGATCTGCTTTCTACAATATCCTTATGGTTTTTCACACATTGCAGTAATAAATTCACTTCGTCACTTGTGAATTTTTACTGTTTACTTTTACTTTCCATTTTTACTGTTTACTTTTAACAACAAAACACTTCAGAATGCCTCTGAACATAGAAAACACTTTGTATTACTCACAATATCGGACCAAATCAAAACAATTTGACATTTGAACAAACCAAATCAAAACAAAGTTCCAATCGAAAAGTAAAAACTAAGGAAAATTTACGTAGAAACTCTTTCTTTGGTTTATCTAGTTCACAATAGTCGTAATCATGGCAACACAAATAAATAAACTACAGTTTAGTTAAACCGAGGATATATCAGCACTGTGAAACCGAGTCAAGTTTAAACTCCGGATTAATCTTTGGATTAAGTTTAACTAAACTCAAGTTTAAACTTTGACTGTGAAACCGGCCCTAAGTGAAGCATAGATTTGAAATAAGTAGTTGAAATATTAGTTTTATTTTAATTAGATATTAAGGGAAGCATGTGAAAATTAATATACAGAGTGATAATCATAAGTTGGAATAGTTGCGCGCCATCAAGCCTCAAATCCGGGATCCAAGAGCGAACGAGCCAGTTAAGCATCATCATCGTCAGCAGTATATAAATATGAAATATAAATATAGATATAAATACAAAAGATTAATACCGAGCGATTTGCAATATGAAATGATACTGTCTTCGAAATTTGAAGCTGGTGATATTGTAATCGTAGAGAAGGACGAACGTGTACCGGCCGATTAGGTATTGTTGTGGACGAGCGAAAAAAAGTGGATCGGTTTTCGTGAGGACAGAACAATTGGATGGTGAAACTGACTGGAAACTGAGGCTTGCAGTATCCGTGACACAAAACCTAAATAATGCCTCCGAGTTATTCAATATTGATGCTAGTATTTACTTCCAAAAACCACAAGATGACAGTCATTTGCTCATTGGAACATTCTCAATGCAAGACGGCAACGACGAAACCAGCTTAAATGTTGAAAACACTCTATGGGCAAGGCCTTCTACTAGACGAAACACTTCAATTAAAGCGAACCTGTGTGATGAGCACGTCCATATTTCCAACTACTTCTCCGATTGTAGGAATGTCACGATAATTTAATTGGAAGCCAGGGTGAATCATTGACGGATCGATTAATTGAGTATTCCATGGTGATTATCGGTTCACTACAAACAACTTTACTTTGCTGAAAGATCGATGTAAACAAATTCTTAGTCATTTCGAGTGTAGACGCAGGGGTACTGCTTTGATTACACTCTCACGCTATATAAGAACGTTCGCGGATTAAATTAATAGGTGCAAATATAGAAATTCATTCATTAGAAAGCATTTCACGAAATATATATGTGAAACCCGTCACATCTTGTAAAACGATTACGACAACTACAATTTCCGAAGAATTGGGACGAATCTCATATTTACTAACTGATGTAAACACGAAACTATTTGACAGTTTGATCTCGCGCTGTCATGGCTGACATCTCTCGATAGGAATGATCGGCCATGAAACAGGGGAAGCCGAAACGACGAAAGCGAAAGGCATGGCCAGCACAGACGCGCGTACACTCGAAAAGTGCAACGGCCGAGCAATGTACAGCCAAGTACAACCAACGGTTCCTTTGGCGGAGTTCCGCTGATCGAATTGAAAAACAAGGCCTGAAGCTAGTTGACGCAGCGACCAGGGTTTTTTTTTTGAAAACTGACTGGTAAGGAGACGGTTGGCGGTGATTGGAGTCCTACTGAGTATCTTTTTCTTTTCTTCTTGAAAACGGACTGATTACTGGCGGCGATTGGAATCTGGCCATTGGGTGTACGAAGGCGTCGTGGAAGATTGATGGTTTATCTATGGTGTAAACGGAGCTCGAATTTGCTGGTGTGACTCAACAAAAAGCGGAACGCTTGGGGCAGGAAAAGGAACCAGCGGAAAAACTTAGACGTCAGTGAGCAGCTACACGTCGGCCGAGCAGCGGCGGATTTCGAGAAAGGGCCCATCGTGAGTAAAGTCGACATTAGACACGTAAGTCATTGTAATCCTGTACTAAATAGTCTGTAAGCGTTAGTTACAGTATATTTCGGCCAAGCAATGTGTTAATGTGTAGGATCAGGGTTTAATAAATGGAATTCCTTACTGAAATCGCGGCGATATAACTTTTTGCTAGATATATATATATATATATATATATATATATATATATATATATATATATATATATATATACATATATATATATATTTATATATACATATATATATATTTATATATATATATATATATATATATATATATATATATATATATATATATATATATTTATATATTTATACATATATATATATATATATATATATATATATATATATATATATATATATATATATATATATATATATTTATATATATATATTTATATATATATACTTTAATGCGAGCCAAATGTCGTAGGAATTTCGTACAAAAATCATGAAAGGGCTGCCAGCTATAACCATTTTTGTAATTTTTTGGAATTTCTTAAGTGAGCGATTATGTCATTAGATTTGCAAATGGGAATGATCCTGCAATGAAAATTAACAACAAATGTTAAAGCTTCAAAAATTTTTAAAGTTTTAAGGATGGTAGCCCTATAAATTTTTCACCCGTATAACTTCCAGCGCAGTGATTCAATCGAAACGAAATTTACTGGTTGGGTTTAACTTAACGTGAAGCAGATTTGGTATATATTTTGTTTTGCTGCTGACACAGGGTGATCAGTTTTAGCCATTTTCGTAAATATTGCACCAACAGATGCTTCAAATTATATGCTCATATGAAAAGCATTTGCAATAAAAATAAGAAACCAATTTATTAAATTTTCCGAGTTTGGAACATATTTTGGATGGCAGCCTCAAGCAATGTTTAACCGCTGAAGCTTTCGACGAAATCCTCCGATGAGAACGAAATTCAAAGGATAAGGATTGATTTGAGTATGAGCTTGTTTAGGTAAACTTATTGCTGCTTCGTTGAGAAAGTGTTGCCAGCACTGGACATTTTCATCATATGTGTTATTGTTTAGTTTTGTTGCTTTGGATAAGGAATGGTTGATACGATTCTACAAAAAAGTGTATAACGTCTTTCCACATTTTTTTGTCACTCAAAGGCAATTTCTTCGAAAATGAGTTTCCAAGCGGCTCTAATGCGCTAGGGTTTTTACTTATGTTCGAAGACCATTAGTATTAAAATCGATTTAGCCAAAAACTCATATTTCCATATACATATATATATAAATACATATATATATATATATATATATATATATATATATATATACATATATATATATATATATATATATATATATATATATATATATATATATATATATATATATATATATATATATATATACATATATATATATATATATATAAATATACATATATATATATATATATATATATATATATATATATATATATATATATATATATATATATATATATATATATATATATATGTATATATATGTATTGTTACGGCTTGGCAAGAATAGTAGTAGTTTATGTGGAAAATGAATGTATAAATTTGAAATAAGGGATTGAAATATTAGTTTTATTTTAATTAGATATTAAGGGCCGGTTAAACTTAATCTTTGGTTTAAACTTGAGTTTTAACGAAAAGCACGTTTCACAGTGGCTTTTAAACTCAAGTTTTGGTTTAAACCTAGGATTAAGTTAAACAATGGTATGGCCGCGGTTTAAACTGTAGATTGGCATTTTCTGACAGTTCGTGTATTAATCGCGCCCAATTTTCAACTTTAAATTTCAATAAATCAAGCTTTTTGAAAAAATGTATTCAAGTAGTGATGAAGATGCAAGTGATGAATGTGTTTCGATTGCCATGAATCATATGAAGAGGAAAAGGATTATTAGAACTCGTCCAAATCACTTCAACGAGTGGGACAATGTTGATTTTCGCACTCGTTTCCAAATTTCGAAGCTATCCGCTTATATTATGCTTGAATTGATTGGATTGGGCATAGAACATTCAAGAAACTGGTAAGCGTACGTTTTTTATGTATGTGATATCCTACATTTGCAACCTTTGAATAATCAGGAACAATGCTAGGTCTCCAGATAACATGTTGCTCCTAACATTACGGCTTTTTGCAACTGGCTGTATGTTAACCGCCGTTGGGGACTTTTTCGGGGTCTCAAAGTCAACCGCGTGCAGGGTAGTGAAGAAAGTCTCGGATTCCATTGCTCTTTTGCGACCATTATTTATTAATTTGCCAGCAAATCAGGATGAAATAAAACGATCAAAATCTAAGTTTTTCGAGATAGCAAAATTTCCGAATGTAATCGCTGCTATTGACTGCACCCATGTTAAAATTCTATCGCCAGGTATTAAACATATTAAAATTGAGTTCAAAAAACCTAATTCATATAATTTTTGTGTTTAAGGAGGTGACAATGCGGAAGTTTTCCGAAATAGAAAGGGTTTTTTTTTCATAAAATGTGCAAACATGATGTGATGCCAACATGAAGATAATAGATATTGTTGCGCGTTGGCCAGGCTCCACACATGATTCAACAATATTCGACAACTCCAGAGTTTGCGCCCGGTTGGAAGCAAACGAATTTCCAAATACCTATGTTGTGGCAGACAGTGGCTATGCAAACCGCAAATATATGTTGACATGTCTGAGGGGAGTAAACCGGCCTGAAGAAAATTTATATAATGAAGCTCTTATCCGGACAAGGAATTGCATCGAAAGAAGCTATGGTGTCTAGAAAAGACGATTTCCTATATTATCAATCGGTCTCAGATATTCACCGACTTAAAACCAAAGTGTGATCGTTGCAACTGCAATCATACATAACATATGCATAGTTAAAAACGACTGTATTTCTCCTCCGTTAAGCGAAGATTTCGAAAATGCGATCAATTTTGTTCTGCAAGTACCGTCTGAAAATCATACTGGTTTTAGTGATGATAATTTGAATAGACTTTTATTGATAAATGATTATTTCAGAAACATTGTTTAGCAAGTAACATAACAAAAATATTTTAAAGAATATAACAGACATTAATATTTCAATTTAACATAAAATAAAAAACTAGATTCCAAATAAATTGCGTATAGTAAATATTTTATTTTTTGTTTTTTAGTTCTGCTCTTAACACCACCATTTTGATTCTATGCTCCTCTTCAGCGAACTGCATTTTTGCCTCTGCCAATTTCATTTTTTGTTGGTGTTCTGCTTTTAAAAATTGCTCCTCTAAGTCATGTTTCACGTTCATATTTTGCAACTTCGCTTTCGCAAGATCAATTTTTGCTTCTGCAACCAAACTCCAATCCGGTCCTTTTATTTTTTCTTACATTTTTTTGCCTTAAACGAGCCGACACCTGAGTTTTCAGCATGGACGGACAATACTTGTCCCACTTTACTGATTTTTCTTTTAAAATGTCTAGAGGAATCGAAAGTTATAGTTAATAGTAGTAGGTTATAAAGAATAAAAATTAGAGTACCTTCCCCGCAGATGTTGGTTTTGTCTATATGTACTGGTGCGGAAGTACAGTTAACATCTTCCGAGCTACTTAGTTCAGCCAAGACATCTTCTGATCCAGCATCTGGCTGCGTGCTGTGAATTCCGCTGGGGCCCGGTATTGCCTCCTCGTTTCTTCTGATGCCTTCATAAATATAAGACAAAGAAATTAATATGTATCATTTATGCTTGCAAATTTCTTTAACTGTACCTATATCTATCACATCACAGTCGTACACTGATGGCATACCATTAATTTCATACTGCAACAAACTTTGAAGAGTCTCGTCCATTGCAGTTATGGTAGACTTGGGCTTAGGACCACCTCCCGTGGTGTAAATTGACCGTTTTCCGGCAGCATATCTTTTTTTGGTTACTTTTTTTAAGTTTTCGTACTTTCTTCTCAATATTTTGTTGGTACGATAAACTCTGCCACTAGCAGCATTAAATTCTCCTTCGATTGTCTTCAAAATTTTATTTTTCTCATCCCACTCGGATTTATCAGAAGATCTGCTTTCTACAATATCCTTATGGTTTTTCACACATTGCAGTAATAAATTCACTTCGTCACTTGTGAATTTTTACTGTTTACTTTTACTTTCCATTTTTACTGTTTACTTTTAACAACAAAACACTTCAGAATGCCTCTGAACATAGAAAACACTTTGTATTACTCACAATATCGGACCAAATCAAAACAATTTGACATTTGAACAAACCAAATCAAAACAAAGTTCCAATCGAAAAGTAAAAACTAAGGAAAATTTACGTAGAAACTCTTTCTTTGGTTTATCTAGTTCACAATAGTCGTAATCATGGCAACACAAATAAATAAACTACAGTTTAGTTAAACCGAGGATATATCAGCACTGTGAAACCGAGTCAAGTTTAAACTCCGGATTAATCTTTGGATTAAGTTTAACTAAACTCAAGTTTAAACTTTGACTGTGAAACCGGCCCTAAGTGAAGCATAGATTTGAAATAAGTAGTTGAAATATTAGTTTTATTTTAATTAGATATTAAGGGAAGCATGTGAAAATTAATATACAGAGTGATAATCATAAGTTGGAATAGTTGCGCGCCATCAAGCCTCAAATCCGGGATCCAAGAGCGAACGAGCCAGTTAAGCATCATCATCGTCAGCAGTATATAAATATGAAATATAAATATAGATATAAATACAAAAGATTAATACCGAGCGATTTGCAATATGAAATGATACTGTCTTCGAAATTTGAAGCTGGTGATATTGTAATCGTAGAGAAGGACGAACGTGTACCGGCCGATTAGGTATTGTTGTGGACGAGCGAAAAAAAGTGGATCGGTTTTCGTGAGGACAGAACAATTGGACGGTGAAACTGACTGGAAACTGAGGCTTGCAGTATCCGTGACACAAAACCTAAATAATGCCTCCGAGTTATTCAATATTGATGCTAGTATTTGCATCGAAAAACCACAAGATGACAGTTATTTGCTCATTGGAACATTCTCAATGCAAGACGGCAACGACGAAACCAGCTTAAATGTTGAAAACACTCTATGGGCAAGGCCTTCTACTAGACGAAACACTTCAATTAAAGCGAACCTGTGTGATGAGCACGTCCATATTTCTAACTACTTCCCCGATTGTAGGAATATCACGATAATTTAATTGGAAGCCAGGGTGAATCATTGACGGATCGATTAATTGAGTATTCCATGGTGATTATCGGTTCACTACAAACAACTTTACTTTGCTGAAAGATCGATGTAAACAAATTCTTAGTCATTTCGAGTGTAGACGCAGGGGTACTGCTTTGATTACACTCTCACGCTATATAAGAACGTTCGCGGATTAAATTAATAGGTGCAAATATAGAAATTCATTCATTAGAAAGCATTTCACGAAATATATATGTGAAACCCGTCACATCTTGTAAAACGATTACGACAACTACAATTTCCGAAGAATTGGGACGAATCTCATATTTACTAACTGATGTAAACACGAAACTATTTGACAGTTTGATCTCGCGCTGTCATGGCTGACATCTCTCGATAGGAATGATCGGCCATGAAACAGGGGAAGCCGAAACGACGAAAGCGAAAGGCATGGCCAGCACAGACGCGCGTACACTCGAAAAGTGCAACGGCCGAGCAATGTACAGCCAAGTACAACCAACGGTTCCTTTGGCGGAGTTCCGCTGATCGAATTGAAAAACAAGGCCTGAAGCTAGTTGACGCAGCGACCAGGGTTTTTTTTTTGAAAACTGACTGGTAAGGAGACGGTTGGCGGTGATTGGAGTCCTACTGAGTATCTTTTTCTTTTCTTCTTGAAAACGGACTGATTACTGGCGGCGATTGGAATCTGGCCATTGGGTGTACGAAGGCGTCGTGGAAGATTGATGGTTTATCTATGGTGTAAACGGAGCTCGAATTTGCTGGTGTGACTCAACAAAAAGCGGAACGCTTGGGGCAGGAAAAGGAACCAGCGGAAAAACTTAGACGTCAGTGAGCAGCTACACGTCGGCCGAGCAGCGGCGGATTTCGAGAAAGGGCCAGTCGACATTAGACACGTAAGTCATTGTAATCCTGTACTAAATAGTCTGTAAGCGTTAGTTACAGTATATTTCGGCCAAGCAATGTGTTAATGTGTAGGATCAGGGTTTAATAAATGGAATTCCTTACTGAAATCGCGGCGATATAACTTTTTGCTAGATATATATATATATATATATATATATATATATATATATATATATATATATATATATATATATACATATATATATATATTTATATATATACATATATATATATTTATATATATATATATATATATATATATATATATATATATATATATATATATATTTATATATTTATACATATATATATATATATATATATATATATATATATATATATATATATATATATATATATATATATTTATATATATATATTTATATATATATACTTTAATGCGAGCCAAATGTCGTAGGAATTTCGTACAAAAATCATGAAAGGGCTGCCAGCTATAACCATTTTTGTAATTTTTTGGAATTTCTTAAGTGAGCGATTATGTCATTAGATTTGCAAATGGGAATGATCCTGCAATGAAAATTAACAACAAATGTTAAAGCTTCAAAAATTTTTAAAGTTTTAAGGATGGTAGCCCTATAAATTTTTCACCCGTATAACTTCCAGCGCAGTGATTCAATCGAAACGAAATTTACTGGTTGGGTTTAACTTAACGTGAAGCAGATTTGGTATATATTTTGTTTTGCTGCTGACACAGGGTGATCAGTTTTAGCCATTTTCGTAAATATTGCACCAACAGATGCTTCAAATTATATGCTCATATGAAAAGCATTTGCAATAAAAATAAGAAACCAATTTATTAAATTTTCCGAGTTTGGAACATATTTTGGATGGCAGCCTCAAGCAATGTTTAACCGCTGAAGCTTTCGACGAAATCCTCCGATGAGAACGAAATTCAAAGGATAAGGATTGATTTGAGTATGAGCTTGTTTAGGTAAACTTATTGCTGCTTCGTTGAGAAAGTGTTGCCAGCACTGGACATTTTCATCATATGTGTTATTGTTTAGTTTTGTTGCTTTGGATAAGGAATGGTTGATACGATTCTACAAAAAAGTGTATAACGTCTTTCCACATTTTTTTGTCACTCAAAGGCAATTTCTTCGAAAATGAGTTTCCAAGCGGCTCTAATGCGCTAGGGTTTTTACTTATGTTCGAAGACCATTAGTATTAAAATCGATTTAGCCAAAAACTCATATTTCCATATACATATATATATAAATACATATATATATATATATATATATATATATATATATATATATATATATATATATATATATATATATATATATATATATATACATATATATATATATATATATATATATATATATATATATATATATATATATATATATATATATATATATATATACATATATATATATATATAAATATACATATATATATATATATATATATATATATATATATATATATATATATATATATATATATATATATATATGTATATATATGTATTGTTACGGCTTGGCAAGAATAGTAGTAGTTTATGTGGAAAATGAATGTATAAATTTGAAATAAGGGATTGAAATATTAGTTTTATTTTAATTAGATATTAAGGGCCGGTTAAACTTAATCTTTGGTTTAAACTTGAGTTTTAACGAAAAGCACGTTTCACAGTGGCTTTTAAACTCAAGTTTTGGTTTAAACCTAGGATTAAGTTAAACAATGGTATGGCCGCGGTTTAAACTGTAGATTGGCATTTTCTGACAGTTCGTGTATTAATCGCGCCCAATTTTCAACTTTAAATTTCAATAAATCAAGCTTTTTGAAAAAATGTATTCAAGTAGTGATGAAGATACAAGTGATGAATGTGTTTCGATTGCCATGAATCATATGAAGAGGAAAAGGATTATTAGAACTCGTCCAAATCACTTCAACGAGTGGGACAATGTTGATTTTCGCACTCGTTTCCAAATTTCGAAGCTATCCGCTTATATTATGCTTGAATTGATTGGATTGGGCATAGAACATTCAAGAAACTGGTAAGCGTACGTTTTTTATGTATGTGATATCCTACATTTGCAACCTTTGAATAATCAGGAACAATGCTAGGTCTCCAGATAACATGTTGCTCCTAACATTACGGCTTTTTGCAACTGGCTGTATGTTAACCGCCGTTGGGGACTTTTTCGGGGTCTCAAAGTCAACCGCGTGCAGGGTAGTGAAGAAAGTCTCGGATTCCATTGCTCTTTTGCGACCATTATTTATTAATTTGCCAGCAAATCAGGATGAAATAAAACGATCAAAATCTAAGTTTTTCGAGATAGCAAAATTTCCGAATGTAATCGCTGCTATTGACTGCACCCATGTTAAAATTCTATCGCCAGGTATTAAACATATTAAAATTGAGTTCAAAAAACCTAATTCATATAATTTTTGTGTTTAAGGAGGTGACAATGCGGAAGTTTTCCGAAATAGAAAGGGTTTTTTTTTCATAAAATGTGCAAACATGATGTGATGCCAACATGAAGATAATAGATATTGTTGCGCGTTGGCCAGGCTCCACACATGATTCAACAATATTCGACAACTCCAGAGTTTGCGCCCGGTTGGAAGCAAACGAATTTCCAAATACCTATGTTGTGGCAGACAGTGGCTATGCAAACCGCAAATATATGTTGACATGTCTGAGGGGAGTAAACCGGCCTGAAGAAAATTTATATAATGAAGCTCTTATCCGGACAAGGAATTGCATCGAAAGAAGCTATGGTGTCTAGAAAAGACGATTTCCTATATTATCAATCGGTCTCAGATATTCACCGACTTAAAACCAAAGTGTGATCGTTGCAACTGCAATCATACATAACATATGCATAGTTAAAAACGACTGTATTTCTCCTCCGTTAAGCGAAGATTTCGAAAATGCGATCAATTTTGTTCTGCAAGTACCGTCTGAAAATCATACTGGTTTTAGTGATGATAATTTGAATAGACTTTTATTGATAAATGATTATTTCAGAAACATTGTTTAGCAAGTAACATAACAAAAATATTTTAAAGAATATAACAGACATAAATATTTCAATTTAACATAAAATAAAAAACTAGATTCCAAATAAATTGCGTATAGTAAATATTTTATTTTTTGTTTTTTAGTTCTGCTCTTAACACCACCATTTTGATTCTATGCTCCTCTTCAGCGAACTGCATTTTTGCCTCTGCCAATTTCATTTTTTGTTGGTGTTCTGCTTTTAAAAATTGCTCCTCTAAGTCATGTTTCACGTTCATATTTTGCAACTTCGCTTTCGCAAGATCAATTTTTGCTTCTGCAACCAAACTCCAATCCGGTCCTTTTATTTTTTCTTACATTTTTTTGCCTTAAACGAGCCGACACCTGAGTTTTCAGCATGGACGGACAATACTTGTCCCACTTTACTGATTTTTCTTTTAAAATGTCTAGAGGAATCGAAAGTTATAGTTAATAGTAGTAGGTTATAAAGAATAAAAATTAGAGTACCTTCCCCGCAGATGTTGGTTTTGTCTATATGTACTGGTGCGGAAGTACAGTTAACATCTTCCGAGCTACTTAGTTCAGCCAAGACATCTTCTGATCCAGCATCTGGCTGCGTGCTGTGAATTCCGCTGGGGCCCGGTATTGCCTCCTCGTTTCTTCTGATGCCTTCATAAATATAAGACAAAGAAATTAATATGTATCATTTATGCTTGCAAATTTCTTTAACTGTACCTATATCTATCACATCACAGTCGTACACTGATGGCATACCATTAATTTCATACTGCAACAAACTTTGAAGAGTCTCGTCCATTGCAGTTATGGTAGACTTGGGCTTAGGACCACCTCCCGTGGTGTAAATTGACCGTTTTCCGGCAGCATATCTTTTTTTGGTTACTTTTTTTAAGTTTTCGTACTTTCTTCTCAATATTTTGTTGGTACGATAAACTCTGCCACTAGCAGCATTAAATTCTCCTTCGATTGTCTTCAAAATTTTATTTTTCTCATCCCACTCGGATTTATCAGAAGATCTGCTTTCTACAATATCCTTATGGTTTTTCACACATTGCAGTAATAAATTCACTTCGTCACTTGTGAATTTTTACTGTTTACTTTTACTTTCCATTTTTACTGTTTACTTTTAACAACAAAACACTTCAGAATGCCTCTGAACATAGAAAACACTTTGTATTACTCACAATATCGGACCAAATCAAAACAATTTGACATTTGAACAAACCAAATCAAAACAAAGTTCCAATCGAAAAGTAAAAACTAAGGAAAATTTACGTAGAAACTCTTTCTTTGGTTTATCTAGTTCACAATAGTCGTAATCATGGCAACACAAATAAATAAACTACAGTTTAGTTAAACCGAGGATATATCAGCACTGTGAAACCGAGTCAAGTTTAAACTCCGGATTAATCTTTGGATTAAGTTTAACTAAACTCAAGTTTAAACTTTGACTGTGAAACCGGCCCTAAGTGAAGCATAGATTTGAAATTACTAGTTGAAATATTAGTTTTATTTTAATTAGATATTAAGGGAAGCATGTGAAAATTAATATACAGAGTGATAATCATAAGTTGGAATAGTTGCGCGCCATCAAGCCTCAAATCCGGGATCCAAGAGCGAACGAGCCAGTTAAGCATCATCATCGTCAGCAGTATATAAATATGAAATATAAATATAGATATAAATACAAAAGATTAATACCGAGCGATTTGCAATATGAAATGATACTGTCTTCGAAATTTGAAGCTGGTGATATTGTAATCGTAGAGAAGGACGAACGTGTACCGGCCGATTAGGTATTGTTGTGGACGAGCGAAAAAAAGTGGATCGGTTTTCGTGAGGACAGAACAATTGGACGGTGAAACTGACTGGAAACTGAGGCTTGCAGTATCCGTGACACAAAACCTAAATAATGCCTCCGAGTTATTCAATATTGATGCTAGTATTTGCATCGAAAAACCACAAGATGACAGTTATTTGCTCATTGGAACATTCTCAATGCAAGACGGCAACGACGAAACCAGCTTAAATGTTGAAAACACTCTATGGGCAAGGCCTTCTACTAGACGAAACACTTCAATTAAAGCGAACCTGTGTGATGAGCACGTCCATATTTCTAACTACTTCCCCGATTGTAGGAATATCACGATAATTTAATTGGAAGCCAGGGTGAATCATTGACGGATCGATTAATTGAGTATTCCATGGTGATTATCGGTTCACTACAAACAACTTTACTTTGCTGAAAGATCGATGTAAACAAATTCTTAGTCATTTCGAGTGTAGACGCAGGGGTACTGCTTTGATTACACTCTCACGCTATATAAGAACGTTCGCGGATTAAATTAATAGGTGCAAATATAGAAATTCATTCATTAGAAAGCATTTCACGAAATATATATGTGAAACGTAAAACGATTGTAAAACGATTACGACAACTACGATTTCCGAAGAATTGGGACGAATCTCATATTTACTAACTGATGTAAACACGAAACTATTTGACAGTTTGATCTCGCGCTGTCATGGCTGACATCTCTCGATAGGAATGATCGGCCATGAAACAGGGGAAGCCGAAACGACGGAAGCGAAAGGCATGGCCAGCACAGACGCGCGTACACTCGAAAAGTGCAACGGCCGAGCAATGTACAGCCAAGTACAACCAACGGTTCCTTTGGCGGAGTCCCGCTGATCGAATTGAAAAACAAGGCCTGAAGCTAGTTGACGCAGCGACGAGGGGTTTTTTTTTGAAAACTGACTGGTAAGGAGACGGTTGGCGGTGATTGGAGTCCTACTGAGTATCTTTTTCTTCTCTTCTTGAAAACGGACTGATTGCTGGCGGCGATTGGAATCTGGCCATTGGGTGTACGAAGGCGTCGTGGAAGATTGATAGTTTATCTATGGTGTAAACGGAGCTCGAATTTGCTGGTGTGACTCAACAAAAAGCGGAACGCTTGGGGCAGGAAAAGGAACCAGCGGAAAAACTTAGACGTCAGTAAGCAGCTACACGTCGGCCGAGCAGCGGCGGATTTCGAGAAAGGGCCCATCGTGAGTAAAGTCGACATTATACACGTAAGTCATTGTAATCCTGTACTAAATAGTCTGTAAGCGTTAGTTACAGTATATTTCGGCCAAGCAATGTGTTAATGTGTAGGATCAGGGTTTAATAAATGGAATTCCTTACTGAAATCGCGGCGATATAACTTTTTGCTAGATATATATATATATATATATATATATATATATATATATATATATATATATATATAAATATATTTATATATACATATATATATTTATATATATATATATTTATATATATATATATATATATATATATATATATATATAAATATATTTATATATATATATATATACTTTAATACGAGCCAAATGTCGTAGGAATTTCGTACAAAAATCATGAAAGGGCTGCCAGCTATAACCATTTTTGTAATTTTTTGGAATTTCTTTAGTGAGCGATTATGTCATTAGATTTGCAAATGGGAATGATCCTGCAATGAAAATTAACAACAAATATTAAAGCTTCAAAAATTTTTAAAGTTTTAAGGATGGTAGCCCTATAAATTTTTCACCCGTATAACTTCCAGCGCAGTGATTCAATCGAAACGAAATTTACTGGTTGCGTTTAACTTAACGTGAAGCAGATTTGGTATATATTTTGTTTTGCTGCTGACACAGGGTGATCAGCTTTAGCCATTTTCGTAAATATTGCACCAACAGATGCTTCAAATTATATGCTCATATGAAAAGCATTTGCAATAAAAATAAGGAACCAATTTATTAAATTTTCCGAGTTTGGAACATTTTTTGGATGGCAGCCTCAAGCAATGTTTAACCGCTGAAGCTTTCGACGAAATCCTCCGATGAGAACGAAATTCAAAGGATAAGTTGATTTGAGTATGAGCTTGTTTAGGTAAACTTATTGCTGCTTCGTTGAGAAAGTGTTGCCAGCACTGGACATTTTCATCATATGTGTTATTGTTTAGTTTTGTTGCTTTGGATAAGGAATGGTTGGTATGATTCTACAAAAAAGTGTATAACGTCTTTCCACATTTTTTTGTCACTCAAAGGCAATTTCTTCGAAAATGAGTTTCCTAGCGGCCCTAATGCGCTAGGGTTTTTACTTATGTTCGAAGACCATTAGTATTAAAATCGATTTAGCCAAAAACTCATATTTCCATATACATATATATATAAATACATATATATATATATATATATATATATATATATATATATATATATATATATATATATATACATGTATATATATACATATATATATATATATATATATATATATATATATATATATATATATTTATAATTCATGTTTTTGAAAGCTCGTGGATTCTGTGCTTTTCCGATAACTAAAAGTTTGAGCTTGTGGCTACCAGAAGCATTAGTGCATACCATAAAGTTATACGCTCTTTACTGGTTTTTCGGCCGGGAGCGCTTGTTGCCTTAAAGTGAACGAGCGTTTTTTCAGGGAGTAGTTTCCACAACAATTCGGATTCTTCGGCACTGTAGTATTGTTCAAAAGTAAAATTCATTTCGGGAATTTTTTTAAAAAACAAATTCCCCTACTGACTCAAGCTTATTAGATAATTTTTCATCATAAATTTTTAAAAGGCGTATTCTATAAATTATCAAAGGCGTATTCTTGAAATTATCAATCCAACCTGAACTAGCGGCAAAATTGGGGAACTCTTTAAATTTGCGATTCAATTGTCTGGCCTTTTCTTATAAAACAAAAGCAGAGATAGGAGCATGGCGTTTTCTCTGCTTTAGAAACCAACGGTATAATGCACGTTCCATTTTTGGTAATTCTGTTGTTTTTAGTGTTTTCCTCTTACCGGGACCACTTTCAGCCTTAGCTGCGAATTGCCTAATTTTTTGCTCATTTCGTTTTATTTGACTGATAGTAGATTTTTCGACTCCATATTGAAACGCTAGTGTTTTCTCACTTACGCACTTTCCAAGTTGATTAAGTATGACAACTTTACCTTTTATCGATAAAAACTTATGAAACTTTCTAGGCGCCATTACGTTTAAAAACACGCACGAAACGCACTTAAAGTCAAACTGAACCAACTGTGTGCACATAAAAAGGAAAACTAAATAAATTTCTTGCGAAATTGATATTATCAAAAAGTCAGTATGGCCAGTGAATTATTTGGTTGATAATACAGAGTATATCATGTATAATTTATTTAGTTGAAATTATCAAAGGTTGATATTATCGCAGGTTGAAATTATCGCGACTGTACTGTATATATATATATATATATATATATATATATATATATATATATATATATATATATATATATATATATATATATATATATATATATATATATATATATATATATATATATATATATATATATATATGTATATATATATATATATATATATATATATATATATATAGATATATATATATATATATGTATATATATGTATTGTTACGGCTTGGCAAGAATAGTAGTAGTTTATGTGGAAAATGAATGTATAAATTTGAAATAAGTGATTGAAATATTAGTTTTATTTTAATTAGATATTAAGGGCCGGTTAAACTTAATCTTTGGTTTAAACTTGAGTTTTAACGAAAAGCACGTTTCACAGTGGCTTTTAAACTCAAGTTTTGGTTTAAACCTAGGATTAAGTTAAACAATGGTATGGCCGCGGTTTAAACTGTAGATTGGCATTTTGTGACAGTTCGTGTATTAATCGGGCCCGATTTTCAACTTTAAATTTCAATAAATCAAGTTTTTTGAAAAAATGTATTCAAGTAGTGATGAAGATGCAAGTGATGATTGTGTTTCGATTGCCATGAATCATATGAAGAGGAAAAGGATTATTAGAACTCGTCCAAATCACTTCAACGAGTGGGACAATGTTGATTTTCGCACTCGTTTCCAAATTTCGAAGCTATCCGCTTATATTATGCTTGAATTGATTGGATTGGGCATAGAACATTCAAGAAACTGGTAAGCGTACGTTTTTTATGTATGTGATATCCTACATTTGCAACCTTTGAATAATCAGGAACAATGCTAGGTCTCCAGATAACATGTTGCTCCTAACATTACGGCTTTTTGCAACTGGCTGTATGTTAACCGCCGTTGGGGACTTTTTCGGGGTCTCAAAGTCAACCGCGTGCAGGGTAGTGAAGAAAGTCTCGGATTCCATTGCTCTTTTGCGACCATTATTTATTAATTTGCCAGCAAATCAGGATGAAATAAAACGATCAAAATCTAAGTTTTTCGAGATAGCAAAATTTCCGAATGTAATCGCTGCTATTGACTGCACCCATGTTAAAATTCTATCGCCAGGTATTAAACATATTAAAATTGAGTTCAAAAAACCTAATTCATATAATTTTTGTGTTTAAGGAGGTAACAATGCGGAAGTTTTCCGAAATAGAAAGGTTTTTTTTCATAACATGTGCAAACATGATGTGATGCCAACATGAAGATAATAGATATTGTTGCGCGTTGGCCAGGCTCCACACATGATTCAACAATATTCGACAACTCCAGAGTTTGCGCCCGGTTGGAAGCAAACGAATTTCCAAATACCTATGTTGTGGCAGACAGTGGCTATGCAAACCGCAAATATATGTTGACATGTCTGAGGGGAGTAAACCGGCCTGAAGAAAATTTATATAATGAAGCTCTTATCCGGACAAGGAATTGCATCAAAAGAAGCTATGGTGTCTAGAAAAGACGATTTCCTATATTATCAATCGGTCTCAGATATTCACCGACTTAAAACCAAAGTGTGATCGTTGCAACTGCAATCATACATAACATATGCATAGTTAAAAACGACTGTATTTCTCCTCCGTTAAGCGAAGATTTTGAAAATGCGATCAATTTTGTTCTGCAAGTACCGTCTGAAAATCATACTGGTTTTAGTGATGATAATTTGAATAGACTTTTATTGATAAATGATTATTTCAGAAACATTGTTTAGCAAGTAACATAACAAAAATATTTTAAAGAATATAACAGACATAAATATTTCAATTTAACATAAAATAAAAAACTAGATTCCAAATAAATTGCGTATAGTAAATATTTTATTTTTTGTTTTTTAGTTCTGCTCTTAACACCACCATTTTGATTCTATGCTCCTCTTCAGCGAACTGCATTTTTGCCTCTGCCAATTTCATTTTTTGTTGGTGTTCTGCTTTTAAAAATTGCACCTCTAAGTCATGTTTCACGTTCATATTTTGCAACTTCGCTTTCGCAAGATCAATTTTTGCTTCTGCAACCAAACTCCAATCCGGTCCTTTTATTTTTTCTTACATTTTTTTGCCTTAAACGAGCCGACACCTGAGTTTTCAGCATGGACGGACAATACTTGTCCCACTTTACTGATTTTTCTTTTAAAATGTCTAGAGGAATCGAAAGTTATAGTTAATAGTAGTAGGTTATAAAGAATAAAAATTAGAGTACCTTCCCCGCAGATGTTGGTTTTGTCTATATGTACTGGTGCGGAAGTACAGTTAACATCTTCCGAGCTACTTAGTGCAGCCAAGACATCTTCTGATCCAGCATCTGGCTGCGTGCTGTGAATTCCGCTGGGGCCCGGTATTGCCTCCTCGTTTCTTCTGATGCCTTCATAAATATAAGACAAAGAAATTAATATGTATCATTTATGCTTGCAAATTTCTTTAACTGTACCTATATCTATCACATCACAGTCGTACACTGATGGCATACCATTAATTTCATACTGCAACAAACTTTGAATAGTCTCGTCCATTGCAGTTATGGTAGACTTGGGCCTAGGACCACCTCCCGTGGTGTAAATTGACCGTTTTCTGGCAGCATTTTTTTTTTTTAGTTACTTTTTTAAGTTTTCGTACTTTCTTCTCAATATTTCGTTGGTACGATAAACTCTGCCACTAGCAGCATTAAATTCTCCTTCGATTGTCTTCAAAATTTTATTTTTCTCATCCCACTCGGATTTATCAGAAGATCTGCTTTCTACAATATCCTTATGGTTTTTCACACATTGCAGTAATAAATTCACTTCGTCACTTGTGAATTTTTACTGTTTACTTTTACTTTCCATTTTTACTGTTTACTTTTAACAACAAAACACTTCAGAATGCCTCTGAACATAGAAAACACTTTGTATTACTCACAATATCGGACCAAATCAAAACAATTTGATATTTGAACAAACCAAATCAAAACAAAGTTCCATTCGAAAAGTAAAAACTAAGGAAAATTTACGTAGAAACTCTTTCTTTGGTTTATCTAGTTCACAATAGTCGTAATCATGGCAACACAAATAAATAAACTACAGTTTAGTTAAACCGAGGATATATCAGCACTGTGAAACCGAGTCAAGTTTAAACTCCGGATTAATCTTTGGATTAAGTTTAACTAAACTCAAGTTTAAACTTTGACTGTGAAACCGGCCCTAAGTGAAGCATAGATTTGAAATAAGTAGTTGAAATATTAGTTTTATTTTAATTAGATATTAAGGGAAGCATGTGAAAATTAATATACAGAGTGATAATCATAAGTTGGAATAGTTGCGCGCCATCAAGCCTCAAATCCGGGATCCAAGAGCGAACGAGCCAGTTAATCATCATCATCGCCAGCAGTATATTAATATGAAATATAAATATAGATATAAATACAAAAGATTAATACCGAGCGATTTGCAATATGAAATGATACTGTCTTCGAAATTTGAAGCTGGTGATATTGTAATCGTAGAGAAGGACGAACGTGTACCGGCCGATTAGGTATTGTTGCGGACGAGCGAAAAAAAGTGGATCGGTTTTCGTGAGGACAGAACAATTGGACGGTGAAACTGACTGGAAACTGAGGCTTGCAGTATCCGTGACACAAAAGCTAAATAATGCCTCCGAGTTATTCAATATTGATGCTAGTATTTACATCGAAAAACCACAAGATGACAGTTATTTGCTCATTGAAACATTCTCAATGCAAGACGGCAACGACGAAACCAGCTTAAATGATGAAAACCCTCTATGGGCAAGGCCTTCTACTAGACGAAACACTTCAATTAAAGCGAACCTGTGTGATGAGCACGTCCATATTTCTTACTACTTCTCCGATTGTAGGAATATCACGATAATTTAATTGGAAGCCAGGGTGAATCATTGACGGATCGATTAATTGAGTATTCCATGGTGATTATCGGTTCACTACAAACAACTTTACTTTGCTGAAAGATCGATGTAAACAAATTCTTAGTCATTTCGAGTGTAGACGCAGGGGTACTGCTTTGATTACACTCTCACGCTATATAAGAACGTTCGCGGATTAAATTAATAGGTGCAAATATAGAAATTCATTCATTAGAAAGCATTTCACGAAATATATATGTGAAACCCGTCACATCTTGTAAAACGATTACGACAACTACGATTTCCGAAGAATTGGGACGAATCTCATATTTACTAACTGATGTAAACACGAAACTATTTGACAGTTTGATCTCGCGCTGTCATGGCTGACATCTCTCGATGGGAATGATCGGCCATTAAACAGGGGAAGCCGAAACGACGGAAGCGAAAGGCATGGCCAGCACAGACGCGCGTACACTCGAAAAGTGCAACGGCCGAGCAATGTACAGCCAAGTACAACCAACGGTTCCTTTGGCGGAGTCCCGCTGATCGAATTGATAAACAAGGCCTGAAGCTAGTTGACGCAGCGACCAGGGGTTTTTTTTTGAAAACTGACTGGTAAGGAGACGGTTGGCGGTGATTGGAGTCCTACTGAGTATCTTTTTCTTCTCTTCTCGAAAACGGACTGATTACTGGCGGCGATTGGAATCTGGCCTTTGGGTGTACGAAGGCGTCGTGGAAGATTGATGGTTTATCTATGGTGTAAACGGAGCTCGAATTTGCTGGTGTGACTCAACAAAAAGCGGAACGCTTGGGGCAGGAAAAGGAACCAGCGGAAAAACTTAGACGTCAGTGAGCAGCTACACGTCGGCCGAGCAGCGGCGGATTTCGAGAAAGGGCCCATCGTGAGTAAAGTCGACATTAGACACGTAAGTCATTGTAATCCTGTACTAAATAGTCTGTAAGCGTTAGTTACAGTATATTTCGGCCAAGCAATGTGTTAATGTGTAGGATCAGGGTTTAATAAATGGAATTCCTTACTGAAATCGCGGCGATATAACTTTTTGCTAGATATATATATATATATATATATATATATATATATATATATATATATATATATATATATATATATATATATATATATACATATATATATATATATATATTTATATATTTACATATATATATTTATATATATATATATATATATATATATATATATATATATATATATATATATATATATATATATATATATATATATATATATATATATATATATATACATATAAATATATATATATATATATATATATATATATATATATATATATATATATATATATATATATACTTTAATGCGAGCCAAATGTCGTAGGAATTTCGTACAAAAATCATGAAAGGGCTGCCAGCTATAACCATTTTTGTAATTTTTTGGAATTTCTTAAGTGAGCGATTATGACATTAGATTTGCAAATGGTACGTTGGTACGTCGTTGGTACGATAAACTCTGCCACTAGCAGCATTAAATTCTCCTTCGATTGTCTTCAAAATTTTATTTTTCTCATCCCACTCGGATTTATCAGAAGATCTGCTTTCTACAATATCCTAATGGTTTTTCACACATTGCAGTAATAAATTCACTTCGTCACTTGTGAATTTTTACTGTTTACTTTTACTTTCCATTTTTACTGTTTACTTTTAACAACAAAACAGTTCAGAATGCCTCTGAACATAGAAAACACTTTGTATTACTCACAATATCGGACCAAATCAAAACAATTTGACATTTGAACAAA
>OZ022264.1:172541854-172611854 GCA_963978885.1 Nemotelus pantherinus | reverse complement strand
TGAGCATTTTCTTCATTGATGTTATATGAGATGCTGCTTTCAAAATTATGTGAAATAAGCAACTGATAACGAATATAATTAACCCGTGTTTTGCTCTCATAAACATTGAAATTCATGCCAGTGGCAATATCTGAAACCTTCCACCATATGAGTTATAATGCATTCTTGAGACCAAAGTAAAACGTGGCATTTGAAACAGTTTGGTCGTAATAAGCAGCACATGTGGTGGAATATGCACTCAAAACCTGCACGATTCTTCTACTGTTCTTCGAACATTAGTGTTTCTAGCGGTTCAGGTGCGCTAGAGTTTTTAATAATATTTTCATCTAAGTCTTTTGATAAATTTTTAGAGGGTTAAGCGCACTTTGCGATGCTCCGCCCCAAGCGATGATTGAACATTGCAGTACTAAGTGGATTATGTCAAAATAAAATGATCGTTAGGTTTTTGTGTTTAGAAAAGATCGAACTTCGAAGCAAAGCGGTATCAGTTTTCTTAACTTATTTATCGAGGTTTGTACTTGGTGTTCCCATTTCAAGTGTTGGTCAATTGTGACTCCCAAATATTTAGTATGGGAAACATTTTTTATTGGCATACAATGACAGAATGACCCACAACTAGTTCAGTGAATGCTTATGTCAAGATTTTGAGGTAGGCCTCGCCGCATCATAGCAAAAGTTATGTAATTAGTTTTCAGAATGTTTAGAGTGAGACAGTTGGAACTCATCCAATCTTTGAACAATGCAAGACTATATTCTGTTTTTAGCATCACTTCTTCCCAATCATTATCCTTCACAAACAGAACCGTGTCATCAGCGAATGATATTAGCTGGCCTTTTAGGTGCTGCGAGAAAATATCATTTACGTAAATAAGGAAGAGGATTGGCCTTGTACTGGCCTTGTTCCTTGTGGAACACCGTACTCAAAAGAGAGCTCAGTACTTTGTATTTCAGCTATTTTCACTCTTTGCTTTCTATCTACCAAATAACTTTGGATCCATTTTACCGTCACCTAGTTTACGCATTATAAATGCGTGTGGTATAGAATCAAATGCTTTAGCAATATCTAAGAAAACTGCTAGAGACTTGTATCCCATATCTAGTGAATCTGCGATTAAGGTAGACAATTGACCAATTGCATCTTGCGTACTGCGCTCTACTCTGAAACCAAATTGGTTCTCATTGATGAAGTGACGCATGTCCAAATATGCAACTAACCGCCTCTTGGCAACTTTTTCTACAATTTTCGAGACATTTGAAGTCAAGGATATCGGACGATAGTTATTGATATCTAGTTTGCTTTAATTTTTGTGGATAGGCGTAACGACAGTTTTTTTTATACATTTGTGGGAAAGTACAGGTTTTAAAACTCAAGTTAGATAAATATGCTAAGGGTTTGCTTACGTATGCTTTTATTCTTTTTAGACATTCGACTGTCATGCCTTCAAAACCTGGACTTGATCCTCCTCGCATCTCATCTATAATTTGAATAATTTCCTTTTCAGTAACAGGGTTTATAGAGTTGGACGTAGGAAAATTTACAGCCTGATTATCAGATGTATTTTGATCAACGTTTATATTTAATTGCTGGGCCATACATTTTCCAACACTGCAAAAATGGATATTAACATTTGCTATTTTCTCAGCATTTTCACTAACAGTTAAGAGGTTAGAGTCATGTAATAAAGCGTTTATTGGAGGAAAAGCTTGCTTTTTTCCTCTAACTAAATTAATTGCCTTCCAGATTTTTATTCCATTCCCACCACTTTCCTGCATTATTTTTTAAAAATAGTTACTTTTTGTTATAGAGATAAGATTATTTAGCTTATTTTGATATTTTTTATAATAATGTTTTAGTTGCTCATTGTGCGGATTTCACCTTGATGCAATTGCTAACTTGTTTCGTCTTTTTATCGAACTAACCAATCCTAGGGTTATCCAAGGTTTCAGTTTATGACACTTTTAAGTAGCATTCCGTATTGGGTGTAAACTGTCTTGAATGTTATTGTATATAGCTTCATGGATTAAATTTGCACAGGCGTTAACATTATCTCTGGACAGAACGTCATTCCATGATCTAATAGCTACTTTATCTTACAAGAGTTCGTAGTTGATTTTTTGTTTAGTTCTGGGTATGTCCTTGGAACTTGATGGTTGAGGAAGCTTTATAAACAGAACTGTACTCTTATGATCAGAGATTTCGGTGTTGATTACCGCAGCTTTAATTTCGTCAAACTCAAACGCTTTTTGTTTAAGGTTGGTAAATATATGGTCCAAGCAACTGTCTCCCCGCGTGCATTGGCTAATATGCGAAGTGAAGCCAAATTCATTCAAAGTAAAATGTATTGATATATTCAGAATTGATATCATTCAGCAATTTTTTTTTTCCTCCTTCCTTCCACTCTCTCCATCACTCAATCAAAATGCACGGTCCGTGTGTATAAAATCTCCTCAATATTATTACTTTTGGACTTCACAGACCATAAAATATTGGTATAAGGGAAAGGGATTGGACACTATCGTCTTCAGATGATATCGCCTATTTCTTGTCGTCAAGACTTATGCCCAGAGAAAAGATTAGAAAAAACTCTGGTTGGCGTCTTCGTTATCTTTGTGTAAGGAATGATCTTAGATTGTCCTTAAATTTAACCAAATTTGCTGATTTTCTTATATTCTCTGGTAAGGTATTATAATAGGCCAAAGACTGTTGTACTGGATCCATTTTCAAACGATCTGTCCTAGCTTTTTTAATCGCAAGGTTGTTCGCCGATCTTGTGGCTGTCTGAGTTATTTCTCCAACATTTCTTACAACATATGGCCATTTGAGTTTTTTGTTAAGTATCTTGAATATCAGCTTTCCTTGTTCAAGACACATTATAGGTTGTATGCTTAGTAGTCCTGTTTCACAATACACATGTAAGCTTGGAGTCAAAGTTGGCATTTTGTATATAGTCTTGATAGCCTTAGTGATTAGTCTTCCGATCAGATCAATATTTTGTTTCGATGTTTGCTTCCACAAAACTGCTCCATAAGAGATGTTCAACAACATAAAAGCATTGAATATGTCAAGTTTGATGTTGAGAGATAAAAAATTATATTTTTTTAGGATTCCTATCATAGGCGCTACTTTATATCTGATGTTATTGATATGTTGTAGCCAAGACATTTTCTCATCTAAAGTTAATCCTAAATATCTAATTGAGTTGGCCTTGTCCAGTTGTATTCCATTTATTTGTACCGACGGATTAATTTTCTGCTTGTTTTTTTGTTGGAATATTAAATATTTAGTTTTTTGGATGTTTATAATTAATTTACTTTGCTCGAGCCAATTCCAATATTTTCCTAGGTCATCATTTATATTTTGCTGAAGAATTGATTCATTTTTACCGGAATACAGAAGTAGTGTGTCATCAGCAAACAAAACTATTTTTCCCATCAGATAAATGTCCTGTACGCTGTTAATGTACAGTAGAAACAGTAATCGCCCAAGGATTGATCCTTGAGGAACGCCGATGTTTATAGTGAATTCCTGACTTTTATACATATTGTTGGTTGTAATAATACGCCTGTTGAAGAGATAATTCTTTATCAGCAGCTGGAAGTTGTGATGGATTCCGTATAATTCGAGCCTCTGAAGCAGGATGTCATGGTTAATGGTGTCAAAGGTTTTTTTCAGATTCACGAAAGTAGCCGCTACATATTCGCCCCTATCTAATCCATTGTTGGTAAAATGTACTGCATCTAACGTTGCTGCTAGTGTACTACTGTTTTCTTGAAATCCATACTGAACTGGTGTCAGTATTAAGTTAGTCTTAATAAATAGCAGCAATTGTTTTTGAATGGCTCTTTCGAATATTTTACTTAGGACACTTGTGACAGCTATTGGGCGATAATTTGATGGCTCTGCTGGATCACCACCTTTGAAAACTGGAGTGATTTTCGCTAGTTTAAGGCAATCGGGGAATGTGCCAGCTGCTAGGTGTTTATTTATTATTGTAGTTAGAAGCTCCAAAATATGATTTTTCAGCAATTCAATATCCTCCGATGTTATACTATCCAGCCCGGGAGAGACCTTTGATTTAAGGTTATCGATTATTTCAGATATTTTAACAGGATCAGTGGGACGTAAGTGAATTGAAGTGAACATATTAGGCTCAATATAAAAACTCGAGCGTGATGAAAGTTGCAGTTGCTCGGTGACTAGTGTTCCAATGGTAGCGAAAAAGTTTTTTTACTGCTTCTTCGGGGTATGTAATGGATGTTCCATATATCAACAGTTCTTCTATGCACGTTGATGATTTGTTTTGTTGTTTAGACAAAAGCTCATTTACTAGTTGCCAATATCTGGAGGTATTCCCGGCTGAAGCTTCAAACTTATTCCTGTAGAAATGTTTTTTGGCCTCCATAATAAATCGATTCGATTCCTTCTTCATAGTCATTTACTTTTTACTCATTTACTTTTTACTAAAAAAAATACAAAACAAAAATTCAATAAATTGAGAAAAAATGAATATAAATAGTGAATTTAATTTAATGTTTTTAATGGCAGCACCAATTTCAAGCTCTACACAACTTGGAAAGTGCAAAGCTTTTTTTTCAGTCAATCAAGTTTTGCAAACACAGATCACAAGCTTAACACCCACTCTGATCTTTAAAAGCTACCACAGGCGCTCCCGTTTCACAAGCTCACTTTGAAAGATTAGCTTAGCGTCCACTCAGCACGTCACACAGGAGAAGAAGCTTATCACCCTCTCTGATCAATATCAGCTATCACAGACACACAAGTTTCACAAGGCTCACACTGAAAGGTAGCTTTAGCGTCCACTTATCTCGAAACAGTCTAAAGGTAGAAATACACTGCTGTCACGTCACGTGACCCTACGTGCCGTCGCATCAGCTGACCTCATGTGCCATAGATCTGCAGTACCATTTTGTATGCTTAGAAACACACTGGCGGCACGTCACCCGGACTCATGTGCTGTCACGTGAGCTCACGTTTTTGATAATCTGCAAATTCAGATTTGTGAGCTCACGTGACAGCACGTCTAACATGTAATGTATATTTCTGAATGTCGTATATGGCGAAATAAGTACTGATTAGACCAAATATCTGTTATAAGTGCATATAGATGCAAATTAAGTGACGCAAATATGTATTTTTGAATTGAAATCGTAGTTTTAGCCAATATTTTTACCACATGGCATTTGATTTGTTTAAAATGTAGAAGGTAAGTGATTTGTTTAAAATGTATAAGTATAAATAATTGTGAAATGGTGAAATACATTGATGCTGGTAAATTGTGGGATAAAGATGCAAGATAATTCTCATGTGGAATTTGAATTGGTATGTTTTATCATTATTAACATGCCTGTTTAGTGTTTATAAAAACTTTTGGTAACATGTATATGACAAACTACTTTACTATTAGGGCCGAATATGTTTGCTCAAATTACCAAACAAGTATGGAATTTGTAGGTATGCCGCCTGAGACATACATTACAGAACCACTGAAAGTATATTATAATGCTGAAGCCATAATCAATGCAGCAGAACTGTGTTGCGCAGCGAACTTTGCTCAAACTTCAAACCAGGCATAGCAACAAAATTTTTTTAAATATCCAGTTCCACCTGTTCGTGTGAGGGTCCGGGAAATAGGAGATGTCATATGCGAATTGAAAGCAGAATTTGTTTTTGTTTGTCTCATTTTTGCTTTGCAATATACTCTGAAACTATTAATGGATCAAATATTCCTGCACTAATGAATGGTATTCTACAGACGTTTCCCTCGCATGATTAACCGGATGGACCCAAAATCTGCGCTCCCTTTAAACAACTGCACAAACAGCAACATTTTCCAAGTCTTCTTCAAAATCGGAAGAGCTTGTGGATGAATCTGTACTCTCACACTTTATATTATAATGAATTATTAATACAGTTACTTTATTAACAAAATACTTTTCAAAAACGCGAGATAAACTATTATCACACAACTGCAAACAGTAAACCGTCAACCGTCGATCAGCAACTGCAATAATCGTGAGCTGCTATCATGATACAAGTGTATTTCCAGGCGTGAGCTCATGCCTCCACACGTGACGTGACGGCACGTGAGGTCACGTGACGTGACAGCTGTGTTTTTCTACCTTAACAGTCACACAAAATCGAACAGTTAACTCAAATCAAAGTTTTTTAAAACAAGAAGATTTTCACCAGATCCTTTCCGTTTCGCTTCGGATGCACTGAAACACTTCCGAACCTCGACAGATTTTAACTAATCTTTAATTTAAAACTAAGAAATCGCACTTAACCTCTGTACAATTCTCTCAATAACCCACTTTCTACAGACCGACTAGACACACGTCTCGACGCTTGATCGCTTTCAAAAGCTTGATATTGATATCTTCCAAAATAATAGTATCCCCTCGGTTGTAATTGTTCAAATAGCTCTCTAGTTCTGAGAAAAAGGTTATGCTGCAGTGATCTGGTGATCTATATGTAGTTATTATTTTAATGAATACATTGTTTGCTTAGTTAATATCAAGTGCTAAGGCGGTTGTGAAGGCCAACTCTTCCATATTTGTAACATTATATTGGTTTTTCAACAACTCCACTATTCTGGTTTATTACAGTCATGAAACCTGAATAGCCTTCTATTTGAAAGGATTGTAGACTAGTGATGTTTCAGCATTCACTCAAAGCCACCACATCAAAATAATGTTCTATAGAAGATAAGCTCAAAATAAGATAATCGAAGTTTTTACTAATGCTAGGAATGTTTGAATGAAAAACACTGAAACTGCTTTCAACGGTATCAACTTTTGCTATGAGATCGTTGAGATTATTACAATTTAATTCGTCCTCGCGTACTGCATCGTCCAAACAATCTGAAAATTCAATGACGATTTGTACATTATATAGGTGATTTGTTCAGAAATTGTGCTGTTATAACCATGATTAGTATTTCTAGCGGGCAATAGAATTAAAAATACATTACCAAAACCAACATTTTTAAAATTAGATTTAAAGCTATCGAGTTTCTTTATGAAATACATGCAAAATGTTATTGCTACTCTTGTTAAAAATCGCCCGTTCAGTAAATTTTGTCTACAAGCTTTTTTAATGTAATCTGTGCAGTAAAGTTGTCTTCGCAAAAAGTAAAATGTAAGCAGTAAAGTGTATGTATAATTAGGTCTTTAAATTTCTGGGATAAATATAATTATTGTTTTGCTATCATATGTTCTTTGATGAATTTTCCTTCAACTCCTTCCACTTTCCTGCACATCACTCTCCCACCTCGACACCAAACATACTTGTAATTCACCTCTTTTGCCCTTATTTTGGTCAGCCACATTAATTTGCGGCAGAAAGGAGTGAGATGCTCGTTCAAGAAAAATATTGTGCTCCCCACACGGTTTTTGCCTCTGCTCTTTTCTAATAGTAGCAGGGCGTCTTCAGCATATTTAAGTTGCACAACTATTTTCGGGCCAGTATCGCCTTTACCCCTTCGGAGGTTTACATCAATAATGCTTTCACTTTTGGTACTTAAATTTACTTTGCAAAATTGTTTTATTGTTTAGTTTAATTTTTTTGAGCTGTCAATTTGTAAGCCCGAAATTTTGAATTTATTTTTGTTGCCTTGTTGCTCCAATCGGCTAATACGCTCTTCCAAAAGATTAATTCCCTTATTTTTCTTCCTATCAACCTGCTCGAGTTCGGAAATATTTTCCTGCAGTGTTTTTATGTGAGCAGTCATATCTATTAACTGGTTTGTTGTGTCTTGCTTTTTCTGAGCAAGATAGTTGTTGCTCTCAATTAACTCTAAAGGTGCCATTACACGGTTTGTAGGATCTACAAACGTTTGTAGATCTACAAACACCTACAAATTGTGTTCGCATCGCAGATGTTTGTAGCACGTTTGCAGGTAGGAAATTTCGTTATCAGACGATTTGTAGATTTCAGGTAGTGCGCGCATCTACAAATCCTTCTACAAACGATTTTTGGCATTCTTATCTACAAATGTTTGTAGCTAATAATTATAGCCATCAGACGATTAGTATATTAGTATACAAAGATGTTCAGTTGAAAATCAGGTATCGTCGGGTTTTAAAAAGGAAAAACTTTTTTCGATCAAGGGTTCAGTTGTCGGTGATAAAGTTAGTTTGGTGCTGTTCTGTCTCGTGATAGATTTTTACGAGTGTTTAGAGTTAAAGTTGGTAAGTGTAGTGTATAAAATTTATTTAGTGGATTGAATTGTTTAGCTTGGTTTTTGTTTTCATTTCCAGACTAAATGGATGCTTTGAATACCACCATTGGCGCTGATTTGGAGGTGAACATGTCACCAACAGCAAAACCTGCTGAAACACGTGTTCATGGGAAACGAAAATCATCATACACAAAAAAAGTTGAAGGGGATTGGACGGATGAAGAATCTGTGAAATTAATCCAGCTAATCCAGCAACAGTCTTTAATTTGGGATAATGGGTGCGCCGAATACAAGCTACCCAAAGAAGACGTCTGGAAGGAAATTGCTGCGAGTTTGAATGGCAAGAGTGTCAACAATTGCAAGGGTAAGTGGAACAACTTGCGCACTGGATTCAGGACCAACCTTGCGAAATATCGAGCGCGGAAGTCTGGTCAAGGAACTGACGAAAAAATTCCAATTGTGTGGAAGTTTTTTAAGGACATGATGTTCTTGGAGGCGCATAGTCTTCGCCAATCAACTCAGTCGACCACATCTATGCCAATGGTAATATTTTTTCTGGTAATATTTTATTACCGTAATTTTCCAACAACCGTTTTCTAATCCTAAATCCCCGACTGGGATTTTAGGGTGTAGTTTCGGGCGCCTCTGCTCGCGGAGAAAAGGGGTGGGTTGAGCGCCACTCGTTTTATTAAACCCGAAACCACAGACGGCACCGTCGCTCTAAAGCGAGAAATGGGCGACGTGCATACCACCTTGATTCAATACCTCCTCGGAATTCACTCGACACGTTAACAATCAAAGAAAACGATTTATGTATTACACTCGCTATTACCACTATCGTAGCTCTTTAATGTTACTTCACACCAATCTAACACAGTTTCAAAGCTATTGTTAAGCGGCCGCGGATCAAATAAGCACTAATTTATTTTTACTTAATACTAAAGAATCAAATAACAGAAAAAAATGTTTAAGTAACCTAACCTGACTAACATCCCTCGATGGGGCCCTGGTGACTTCGTCGTCGCTAATCGATTCTGCTGTCTTCCGTGATTTTCTTCCGCTGACACCTATGTTCCTAGCCGGTCTCGCACCACCAGATCACAGTCTCGTTCTTTTCTTGACAATATTCGCACTCCTTCGAGTTATTTCTTCCGCAGTATCTTCGTCTCCTTCCGGGAATAAAAAAAATCGTCCTCAATCGCTGACTCCCGATATCATGAAAATTCAAAAATGCAAAAGTTAGATTTTTCTCTAACCGCTCCAATCACGTCTGCCTTCGTACCTGACTCCTGATATAATAGAAAGAAGACTTCCACTTTTCGCTCCATGTAGCGCAATTTTTGAAATTATCGGGACTTCCCTGAACCGCTTGGTTTATTCACCCCGTCACTGCTCCACGCGCGTCAAGTTCTCATCTTCACCTCGTATTCCATCCATTTGGGACAACTCGATTTCCCCTCCTCGATCATCCGTCATCTGTGACATTTCAATCAGTGACATTTTGGCATTTCGAATTGTCACCCTTCAACTGTATGATGACAGTTGAAATAATAATCAAAAGTGTTATGAAATTGTTGTTAACCAATTATCCGAGTCGTTCAGGGAAACTTGATTCATTGGGTGAGTACAAAGCTTATTATTTTGTGTGTGAATCGATCAGAAGTGCCGCGCGAACGACGTTCGTTTCGTAATTTTGCCGCCGGTAGTGAGTGCACTTTCCACGACTGTTTGAATTATTTTTTCGATTGGTTCGCCGCCGGTCAATCGTCCCGTGTGAGCCGATTGTCTCTCGAACTAATTTCTGAGGCATTTACCCGGTCTCTGGTATCTTGCCCTCGTTTGCACAGTGCATTCGCTGTTTGACATATGTGGGTCAGATATTGGCCCAGGTCAGGAGCCGCCGGCTCGGGCAACCAAAATTGTGCGTTGCCCCGCGTATTCATGCGTCGAAATTGTCGCTTTAGATATGTAACTATCTATGAGCCGCTTATTCCCGTCTTAATTTGCTCGCCATTATATACATTCAAGTCGTCTCAGATGATTCGCCTTCAGTAAACTCGGGTGTCTTGAGTTTTCGTTGATCTGTCGCTTAGCTGTATGCAAATTTCACGTCCTAAGCTACTGCCCTATCGCTTATGCTTAATGCATACACACAGCATGAGTTACTTATTGTAAGAGATACAAAAGACTACAGCGAGATAATTCCTCGGTGGTTGCAGTTCAACCTCCATCTACCTAGCATCCGTAGGTCGGTGGAAGTTTTTTTTTTGTTTTGTTTTATTACTACTTGTGAAACACGAGCGACCGTGACAATTTCAATATAATGATCATTGATAATATTATTTTACAGACCACCACCCACAGCGAAGAAAACATATTTGAAGACTTAGAAATGAGTGACATGTTGACGCAGGAGGCTATTGTTCAACCCACACAAGGTAGGAAGCGTCATTCAAGCGCCAGCGACACAAAACGATCGTCAACGCATCAGTCGCCGGACACTTTACCGTCCACTTCAAGCGACTTTAAAACAGAATTGCGGGAGATGACGGTGCGTGCACTAGGAAATATTTCAGCAAACGTTCGGGTTAACGATGAATTTAGCGCGTTTGGTGATTACATCGCTTCTGAACTCAGAAGCCTTAATGCAGACCAGGCAAAGTTTGCCAAAAGAAAGCTAGCCCGCGTCTTTAATGATGTTATAGACGAAGCGTTATCCATGGTACACTCCTTCACTTTATGCATCTTTACATAATAATTATTTTTCATTTCCTCTCTTTCGCAGCCTTCACATCAGGACACCGTAATTCATGTGATACCAAGTGAACTTTCTACCTCTGAGGATCTGAATTTTACCGAAGAGTTTTAAGTCGAGTAAATTGTTTTGCTAAGAAAATAAAAAACGCTTTGTTATTTGATCAATAGAAATATTTTTTATTCGATGACATACAATAACATACAAATAGCAGCTCATACTTCTTAAACTGTTAACTGTTAAACTTACTGGTTAAACTTAAACTATTACTACTTAAACTCACAAAGCATTCATATGTGTTTATATTGCCAATCTAATTCACCTTCTTCAACGAAGTATGTTTTAAATTCGTTTTGTATTTCATGCGCACTTGATGTCGCTTCTGTGCGTGATTGTTGACGTCGAAACATTGTTTCCACTGAAGTTTCCTCCACGCGCCAATTACCGGGAATAATTTCGCCAGTATCGCTGTATCGATCGAATGTTCTTGGCGGTGCATATCTGCTTTTATTAGTGCTCATTAAATAATTATGAAGCACACAACACGCTAGTACCACTTTCTTCGCCTTTTCGGCATTTAGTCTGATAGGCGTTCGCAACACTCCAAAACGAGCCCACATTATTCCAAACACATTTTCGATAATACGGCGACCACGACTAAGGCGATAATTATACACGCGCTGGACCATTGTCAGACCCCGCTGGCTGAACGGTTTCATAATATTTGGCCGCAAAGCAAATGCGTCGTCAGCTAAAAGTACATAAGGAACCGGAAGCTGTCTACCTGGCAATGGCTTTGGTGGAGGCAAACGCAGTAAACCATTATTTAATGCTTCCGAAAACGTGCACCGATTAAACACTCCTCCATCAGAAAATCTACCGTTCCGCCCAACGTCAATGTATAAAAGTTTATATTCGGCGTCAGCGATTCCCATCAAAATGATACTAAACGTGCCTTTGTAATTGTAGAACGTGCTGCCCGAATTCGCTTCCGCTATCATTGTGACATGTTTGCCATCTACGGCACCGATGCAGTTTGGAAACTGCCATAGATCGTTGAATTTTTGGGCAACCGACTCCCATTCCTCTTGATTTTTCGGTACCTGTACAGAAAAAAATTATCAATATAAATTTAAATTTTATGTAAAAATAATGTTTACTTGTAAATAATCACCCACAAGGACAGTATAGATAGCATCCAAAACTTCCGGAATGATGCTAGAGATCGTCGGCTGCGGAATGCGAAATAAATATTTCAACGATTCGAAACTTTCACCGGTGGCCAAGTATCGTAATGTTAACACAAGCCGTTCCTTCGCTGTAATACTTTCCCGCATATTAGTGTCTTTCTTTTTTATTAAAGGTGTCACTTTTCCCAATAAATAATTGAACTGGTCCAATGTCATTCGAACAAAATTATGAAAAAGTGACAAATCATTACTTTCCAATTCCTGAAGTAATTTTTGACAGAATCCTTCGGTTTTACGTCGAAGAATCCAATCTCTTGTCCAAAAGCGCCGTTTCCGCCTTGGCACCATTTCAATTTCTTCATCACTATCACTACTGTCCAGCAAATTCATTGCCACCACCAACGTCAATGCATCCTTTGGATCCATTTAATCGGTCTAAACAGTTATAATTATATCACCGAAAGATAGCACACAGTTAAAAACACACAAAATTTCCTCGAGTTCGCTCCCACCGTCCAACCGCTTAAATCAGATAATTTAAATGTCTACAAACAGTGGTAGTTTGTACATGTCAAAATTCATGCATCTACGAACTACAGATTGGTCTACAAATGTTTAAAATCTACAAATTCAAAATTCGTTTTCCTATCACACGAGTCGCATTTTCCACCTACAAACATTTGTAGACAATCATCTACGAACCGTCAACAAACTCTTTCTACAAATGTTTGTAGCTAAAAAATTTTGACATTACACGATTTGTAGACAATTTGTAGCGAAAAAACTCGATGAACCTACAAACATTTGTAGATGCTACAAACCGTGTAATGGCACCTTAACATTTTTTGTTATAGTTTTTGGATGTCAGAGTCATCTGAACGTGATGGATTTTGTTGCCTTGTTTGACATTTATCAGCCAAAGTCACCGGTGTATTTGCTTTTATCGGAGTATCATCCGAACGTGATAATTGACGCTGTTTAGAATGACACTTTTTGCATTTCCATTGTTTTGCTTTGTTATGTCATATGTCATATCAGACGGAGCCAGTCCCGCACATTTAATGTGTATAACCGTATTGCAATCCGATCAAATTATTGTGTCTTTGATGCCTCTCTGGGCAGATTCACCACATACACCGCACATGACCATTTTCGATTTTTCAATTTTTTAAATAATTTGGAATCGGTCTATCAAGCTATTGTTGTGAAGATCAATCAAGAACTGTTATGCTGTAGATATCGGTGATTTTGGAAATGCTCAATTTTGCAATGATTTTCAAGTACACAAGAGCGATTTTTGTGTACTGAGCACAAAATTGTTGCACGAAATTTTTCCTCGTATTTATTGCTTGAATGTATAAAATCTGATTTGTGCTGCAATAATGCTACAAGCTACTGCTTGTTCGAAAATTAATCACTGACACATTAACCGTATCCTAACGCAATGAAAGCTAAAAGCTGACTGTATATATATATATATATATATATATATATATATATATATATATATATATATATATATATACATATATATATATATATATATATATATATATATATATATATATATATATATATATATATATATATATAAATATATATATATATATATATATATATATATATATATATATACATATATATATATATATATATATATATATATATATATATATATATATATATATATATAATATATATATATATATATATATATATATATATATATATATATATATATATATATATATATATACTTATATATGTATATATATATACATATATATAAATACATATATATATATAAATATATATATATATATATATATATATATATATATATATATATATATATATATATATATATATATATATACCTACCGAGCAAAAGTATAAGGGCTTCATGGAAAAAGTCGATTTTTGAGTTTGTGATAGTTTTTGATTGTGTTCAACAACATTTTATGATTAAATCTTGCATATAAATTAAAAAACTAAACGTTTGTATTATGATTTACATACATTTGCATTAAATTAGCTGAGTATTAATACTTAAGATAATGGAATTATGAAGGAATTAAAAATTCTTATTTCTAAGTAGCATCATTTTTACGCAGTAATTTCAAATATAATAACTATTATTTTATTTTAAACTATTATATTTAAATATGGGCGCTAATGTCTTAAACAGTCATTCTGGATCATTTGACTGCCTGTCAAAAAATAACGGTTCCTTGCGCCCTCTGTTGTGTTTTGTGTGCAAAAGAACTCTCCAATACGTTCCTGTCATTGTTTACACGCGCAAAACCGATTGTGATCGCTCAACCTGGTTAAAAAAGGGATATTTCACTTGAAACACGTTCACAAATATTTATTGTGAGAAAAATGGTTAAAAAAATTCGTGAAATTGAAACATTGTTGGTGTTTCAAAATGTGGAGTTGAAACCACGTAAAAACCAACTCAAATATTAATCGAAAACGCTCTGGCTGACCAAAAAAAAAACTGCTCAAGCTAATGATCGACACATTATTTTGATAAGCAAGCAAAATCGGTTCAAAACAGCACCAGATATTTGTGCCGATGTTAATAAAACGCTGACAAACCCTATTTCGGTGGATACTGTCAAACGTCGTTTACGGGAGAACGGATATTTTGGTCGCGTTGCTGTGAAAAAACTACTACGACCACATAACAAGCGGAAAAAATTATTATTTGCTCGAAAATATAAAGATTGGCCAGTAGATCAGTGGAAATCTGTGTTATGGACCGATGAATCAAAGATCGAGATTTTTGGATCCAGGCGGTGTCAGTATGTTCGTCGAAATAAAGATGAGCTGTACCATCTCCAATGTGTTGCGCCAGCAGCTAAACATGTCGGAGGCTTCGTGATGGTCTACTGGCCTTTTAGCTGCGATGATGTTGAAAAACTGGTCAAAATCGACGGAATAATGCAGAAGGAACACAATAACAATATTCTTCAACGAAGCCCCATTCCATTTGGCATTGGTTTGATAAGAAATGAATTTATCTTTCAACAAGATAATGATCCCAAAGCACACCTCTCATCTGTGTATAAACTATCTACGGTCCAAGAAAGAGAAACGTGTGCTCAAAATCATGGTTGGCTGCCGCAATGTCCTGATGTCAACCCGATCGAATTATTATGGGATGAGCTCGACCGTCAGGAGAAAAACATGCAGGTGACAAGTGAAAAACAGTTGTTCGAAAGCCTCAAAGTAACTTGGAACAATCTCGCAACCGAAACATCTCAAAAATTGGTCAAAAGGCTTATAAAAATTTGCGCTGCAATCATCGACGCAGGAGGTGGACCCATTGGTGAAAAGAACCTGATTTTAGTTTTCGTTACATTTTTGGTATTTTTAAATATTTTTAAGCAAAATTTGCATACAATGAACATAAATCGTAGCAAAAAAGTATATTTTCTAGTTAAGATTTAATCATAAAATGATTTAATCATAAAATGCTGTTGAACACACTAAAAAACAATCACAAACTCAAAATATCGATTTTATCGATGATGTCCTTATACATTTGCACGGTAGTGTATATATATATATATATATATATATATATATATATATATTTATATATATATTTATATATATATATATATATATGTATATATATGTATATATATATATATATATATATATATATATATATATATATATATTTATATATATATATATATATATATATATATATATATATATATATATATAATAAATATATATATTATATATATATATATATATATATATATATATATATATATATATATATATATATATATATATATATTTATATATATATATATATATATATATATATATATATATATCTTTATATATATATATATATTTTTTTTTATTTATTTTTTTTTATTTTATTTATTTTTTAATTCCACGGACCAAGTCCTTTTACAACAAATTTACATTAATAAAGTAAGATAGAAAAGAAAGAAAAAAAAAAAAAAAATATATACATATAAAGTTTTTAAAATAGTATATTACAAGGAAGAGAAATGAAAATTATACACTAGCGTAATAAATAGTTATAAATAACAAATAAATTCAAATAAATGTTGTACTTATGTAATTCATTTTAGTTTAATTTGATTCCACAGCTTGGAGGTAGTCAGAAACGATTCTTTTAAATTTGTTTATATCTATACCGAATAAATCAAAATGTTTCCATAGTTCGTTCCCGATTCGTTTTAATCTTTCGATAGGAGAATTACGTATATAATTCATTTTACTTGTATTCATGGCAAATATATCTTTAAACCGTGTAGTTCTAGATGGAACTCTTATAGAAATCAATTGCAAAATTTCGGATGCCTCTAATCGATTATTAAGAATATTGACCAAGAAAATCGCATCAGTATAGGTTCTTCTTACTTTTAAGGTTGTTATATTCATTAAATTTTGCAAATATACGTAACTTAAGTTTTCTAGTGGTATGTGTAACTTGTAGTTGACGTAGCGTAAGAACTTGTGTTGCACTTTTTCTATAGTATCAGAATGCGCTTTGTAGTAAGGATTCCATATTACTGAGCCGTAGTCTAATTTACTGCGAATTAATGAAAAATATAACATTTTAATTGTGTTCAAATTGTAGAACTTCTGCGTGTTTCTGATAACAAAACCCAGCATTCGAGTTGCCTGATTAGTAATCTCATGAATATGAATTGTGAAGTTTAACGTCGTGTCGAATCTAATTCCAAGATCTTTTGTGAAGTCAACCTGATCTAGTGCGATTCCGTTCATGGTATAGACATAAGAAGATCTAGCTAATGTACGATTAAACTTCATATAATGACATTTGCTTATATTCAATTCTAAACCATTTTGAACACAGTAAGAATAAAAATTATCTATATTTATCTGCAAAATATGATTGTCAGATAATGAAGCGATTCTCTTGAAAATTTTGAGGTCATCAGCAAATAATAAGAACTCAACATCTTGGAAAATATAGGATATATCATTGATGAATATTAAGAACAAAAGAGGGCCTAAATGTGAGCCCTGTGGAACTCCAGATGAAGGGTAAAACGGACTAGAATAATTATTATCAATGCAGACTAATAGTGAGCGGCCACGAATGTAATCGCAAAGCCATGCAAGTAATGATCCATGTATACCAATATTTATCATCTTCTTTGTCAAAAGATCCCAATTAATCTTATCAAATGCTTTACATAGATCCGTATATATGGAATGCACTTGAAGCGAAGATTCGAAACTCGTATTAATATAGTTATGATAAGTTAAAAGATTTGTAATAGTTGAACGTCCCTTGCAAAAACCATGTTGGTTAGGAATTATTAGGGGCCTCAAAATTGGTGAAATGTAGTCAGTTACTAGGCTCTCGAATAGTTTGGGTATGACAGATAAAATACATATCGGGCGATAATTTTCCACATTAGACTTATTACCAGATTTATAAACAGGAATAACATAAGACGACTTCCAAAGATGTGGAAAATAGCCAATTGACAAAGATTCATTAAAAATGTGTAAGAGAGGTTTACTTAAACTAAGTGAACAATTCTTTACGAAAATGGGTGGAATACCATCAGGTCCAGCACTTTTACTAATGTCAACGGCGTTCAATTTATTTATAAGTGAGTCTAAACCGATAACATATTGAGATAAGCTTACACTGGTATTTAATTCAGGAGGCTCGTGGTTGTTAGTTGAGTTAGTGTAAACTTTTGAAAAATGTGTAGCAAACATATTAGCAATGATATTAGGTTCGGAGCTTTGAAAGTCCCTAAGAAACATATTTGATGGAAATGATTTATCACTCTTAAGAGATTTGATGTAATTCCAAAAGTGTTTCGGGTTTTGTGGTACAAGAGACTCTAACCTTTGCATATATGAGTGATAATTTTGTTTCTGAAGGACTTTACATTTTTCCCGTAAACTAGAAAATATTTTGTAGTGTTCAAATGTTAAAGAAGTCTTATAATTCAAATGTGCGATCTTTTTATCACGAATGGCTTCTTTCAAACCAGATGAAAACCAATTAGGAAAGCTATTGTTACATACGCGATTTTTAGGTACAAATGAATTTATAATATTTTTCAAGATGTTATAAAAATGGTCAACTATATCGTTGAGTGATTTGTTTGCGAATTCGCCTAACCAGTCGATTTGCAACAGAGCAGAGTTAATTGCTTCGTAATTGGCTTTTTTAAAGTTAAGATAATGATTAATATATTGTTTCTGACTACGTTCAAACTTTGGAATAGCAATTTCTATATCAAGAGCAGGGTGATAGATGTCTAACGGAAGTAATGGGTTTTTACATTTAGCTACTGAAACATTATCAAATGATGTAAATATTAAATCTAATCTCCTTTTCAAAATATTAAAAATGTTGTTACATTGACTTAAATTTAAGAATGTGAATGTGTCTATTACGCAAAAAGATTTGTCACAGTTTCCAACCCAAGATGTTGCATCCCAATTTACATCAGGAAGATTGTAGTCTCCTGTAATAATATAATTTGCCTTTGGATACAGTCTAGAGATATATAGAGTTTCTTCTGAGTGTTGATTGTACTTCTCAACAGATGAATCCGGTGGTAAGTATACGGTGGAAATAATGATTTTTGAGGTATTCGTGTCTATTTTTACAAAAAGATGTTCCACTTCCGAACTTACTGTGGTGACAATCATTTCAGAGTGCAAAGCTTTAGAAACAGCAATTAAAACTCCTCCCCCTTTCGTTTTGGTTGAAGTCATGCTATCGCGATCACGTCTATAGATGGTATAATTTTTAAGCCCAAGTTCAGAGGAAGCTATGTCTGGTTTCAGCCATGTTTCGGTAAATATTATAATATCAGCATTCAACGAGGTGCTCGATTCTCGTAACTCATCAAGTTTAGTTGATACGCCTCTGACATTCTGATAATATATATGTAACTCTAATGATGGTTTTTTGGCGCTGTATTTAATATTTTTGGTGTTCCATTAATGTATTTGATTGTGGCAGATGGATTAGACTTCTTTATATCAGCAAGCTCGGCACGTAGTTTGTTCCAGTATTCACGTTGCCGTAGCGTTCTATCCGGGACTATATTTATATTTTTAGATTTTAAGGCATCAGTAATTTTGTGTTTCCCGCGCAATATATTTAAAGCCGTATCACAGCTTGCCGTGACTATTTTCATCGGTCTTATGGCCCCCAACTTAGGTTTGCCGAGTCGAGAAACTATAACATCAGATTTGGCAAGCGTAATTGGGTCTAGTGTTTTATTGATCAGATCAACTGCATAGTCAGTCATAGTCATAGTCATAGTCATAATATATATATATATATATATGCTATATATATATATATATATATATATATACATATATATATATATATATATATATATAAATATATATATATATATATATATATATATATATATAAAAAAAAATATATATATATATATAGATATATACATATATATATATATATATATATATATATATATATATATATATATATATATATATATATATATATATATATATATATATATATATATAATATATATATATATGTATATATATATATATATATATATATATATATATATATATATATATATATACATATATATATATATATATATATATATAAATATATATATATATATATATATATATATATATATATAAAAAAAAATATATATATATATATAGATATATACATATATATATATATATATATATATATATATATATATATATATATATATATATATATATATATATATATATATATATATATATATATATATATATATACATATATATATAAATATATATATATATATATACATATATATATGTATATATATATATATATATATATATATATATATATATATATATATATATATATATATATAAATATATATATATATATATATATATATATATATATATATATGTATATATATAAATATATATATATATATATAGTCATATATATATATATATATATATATATATATATATATATATATATAAATTTTTTTTTTTTTTTTGTTCTATATATATATTTATATATATATATATTTATATATATATATATATATATATCGTGCATATATATATCATATATATATATATATAAATATATTTTTTTTTGTTCTATATATATATATATATATATATATATATATATATATACTACTGTGGGCAAAAAATAGTAAGACTTTGTTCATAATTTTAAAATTATTTATTTATTCTGCCAAATCTATTTCGTCCCCCTCAAAGTAATCCCTCCCGGCCGCAATACACTTATGCCAACGTTTTTTCCAATCCTCGTAACAGTTGTTAAATTCAATTTCCGGGATAGCCTTCAATGCGCGTAGCGATTCACGTTTAATGTCTTCAATTGACTCAAAACGGTTTCCCCGGAGCGGTCGCTGCAGTTTGCTGAACAGCCAGAAGTCACACAGAGCTAAATCAGGCAAAAAGATTATTTGTGGAACGATATTGGTTGAATTTTTGGCGAGAAACTCACGAAGAATCAATGCGGTATGCGACGGTGCATTATCGTGGTGCAAAAACCAAGAGCTGTTGGCCCATAATTCCGGCCTCTTTTTACGAATTGCTTCGCACAAACGACGCATAACACTCAAATAGTATTCCTTGTTGACAGTTTGGCCAGTCGAAAGGAATTCGGAGTGCATTACACCTTGATGATCGAAGAAAACTGTCAACAAGACCTTGATTTTTGACTTACTTTGACGTGGTTTTTTCGGCTTCGGCTCATCTTTGGCACGATATTCGTGATTGATCGTCTGTTTCCAGATTGTAAGCGTAGATTCAAAACTCATCGCCAGTTATAATACGCTTTATGACATCCTGGTAGTCGGAAAGCATTGTTTGACAGACGTCAACGCGCCGCTGTTTTTCAAGAAAATTGAGTGATTTTGGAACCAATCGTGCTTTTACTGTTCTTAGGCCCAAATGATCTTTTAAAATGGTTTTCACTGATCCTTCCGATATTCCAACGATATCAGTAAGGTCTCTGATAGTTAATTGTCGATTCTGGAGCACCAATTTCTTGATTTTATGGACGTGTTAATCATCAGTTGATGTTGATGGTCGTCCTGGACGTGGTTCGTCGTCAACGCGTTCTCGACCCTCTTTGAATAATTTGTACCAATCAAAAGCACTTGCTCGCGACATACAATTATCACCGAAGGCCTTTTGCAACATTCTGAACGTTTCGGCACCAGAAATTTCATTCCGCACACAAAATTTAATGGAACTTCTTTGTTGAATAATTTCACTCATTGTAAAAATCGCCGAATGCACTTTTTGTACTTCAGAAAGACAAGCGTATACTAAACACTTATGATTACTTTGATGTGATATTTGGCACAGATGTCACTGACAGTCATACCAACGTAGCAAAAAGAAATTTCGACGAATGGATTTCCGCGCGAAATTTAAATAAAAAAGTCTTACTATTTTTTGCCCACAGTAGTATATATATATATATATATATATATATATTTATATATATATGTATATATATATATATATATATATATATATATATATATATATATATATATATATATATATATATATATTCATATAAAAATATAAAAATATATATATATACATATATATATATATATATATATATATATATATATATATATATATATATATATATATATATATATATATATATATATATGTATTTATATATATATATATATATATATATATATATATATATATATATAAATATATATATATATAAATATAAATAAATATATTTATATATATATATATATATATATATATATATATATATATATATATATATATATATATATATATATATATATATAAATATATATATTTACACACATATATATATATATATATATATATATATACAGTGGTGGACAAAAGTTTTCACACATAGCCGTTTGTTAACTAAAACCAGTATTAAAACAAAGCCAACAGAAAATATTCATTTCATTATTTTGGGAAAACAATTATTTATTCTTAAGCTATTATATACATTAAAAATGAATTAAAGAAAACTATACCCTGCTCTGGAAAATAATAAAATATTTTAAATTACACGTTTTTGTCCAGACAAAAGTTTTCACACACTAAGATTGAAAAGATTTCCTATATCAAGTAAGTTTAAATGCTGGCAAGACTCATGTTGATAATTTAACTGCAAAGTCCCGTTATATATTTGACATGAGGTAAAATGTATTTGCGTGTATGGTTTATTTGTAAAGTCATTAAAGTAGTGATCATGTCGCGCAGGCAAAAGGAAACTACGCAAGAAGAACGTAAAATAATTTTGAATTTATTCAAACGAAATAAATCGTATGGAGAAATTGGAAATATAATGGATAGAAGTCGATTTACAGTTTGCAGTATTGTAAAACATTACAAAAACGAAGCAGCATTCGAAAGTACTCCACGAAAAGGACAGCCACGAAAACTAACAACAAGAGAAGAAGCGCAGGTTGGTCAAATACAATTTATTTTGGTTTAGAAATCCTATTAATAAATTACAATTCGAACATACAGGTTGTAAGAATCATTAAGAAACTACCCAAAACAACATCATCAGAGGTGGCAGCTCAAATTAAAGTCAATTTTAAAAAAGATGTTCACCCCAAAACCATACGCAGACTCCTTTATCGTAATGGATATAATGCACGGGTAGCTAGACGAAAACCTCTAATTAGTAAAATAAATAAAAAAAGAGATTGCAATTCGCGAAAGGCTTTATAAATAAACCTGAAGGTTTCTATAATAATATTTTATTCTCTGACGAGAGTAAATAAAATATATTTCAGTCTGACGTTAGAACCCTGGTATGGAGAAAACTCAACACAGAGTTAAATGCAAAGAACATTACTAGTACAGTCAAACATGGTGATGGAGGAGTTATGGTTTGGGGCTGTATGGCTGTTTCAGGTGTTGGCGCGCTTGTATTCATTGAGCAAACGATGGATCAAAATTTTTACTTAAATATTCTAAAGGAAAATTTGAAAAAGAGTGCCGAAAAGTTGGACTTAGATGATCAATTTTATTTCCAGCATGACAACGATCCAACGATCAACTCATAATGTTAAAATGTGGGTTGCTTATAATGTTGCTCATACTTAACCGACTCCCCCACAGTCACCGGACCTCAATCCAATTGAGCATCTGTGGCAAGAATTAGAACAACGCTTGCGGAAACATACAATTTCCAGCAAGACACATTTAAAGGAAATGCTTCAATTAGAATGGCAAAAGTTAACGGCAGATTATACAAAAAACTTGTGCTGTCGATGCCTAGGAGATTAAAAGAGGTCATTAAACAGAAAGGACATCCAACGAAATATTAAATATAAAAAAAATGACTATAATTAACGTAATATCACAAACTGTGTGAAAACTTTTGTCCGGGCAAAAACGTGTAATTCAAATTATTTTGCTGTTTTCCAGAATAGGGTATAATTTTCTTAAATTAATTTTTAAGGTATATAATAGCTTAAGAATGAATAACTGTTTTCCAAAACTAATGAAATGAATATTTTCTGTTGGCTTTGTTTTAATACTTGTTTTAGTTAACAAACCGCTATGTGTGAAAACTTTTGTCCACCACTGTATATATATTTATTTATATTTATATATATATTTATATATATATATATATATATATATATATATATATATATATATATATATATATATATATATATATATATATATACATATATATATATATATATATATATATATATATATATATATATATATATATATATATATGTATATATATATTTTTATATTTTTATATGAATATATATATATATATATATATATATATATATATATAAATATATATATATATATATATATATATATATATATGTATATATATATTTTTATATTTTTTAATGAATATATACTTATATATATGTGTAAATATATATATATATATATATATATATATATATATATATATATATATATATATATATATATATATATATATACATATTTTTTGTTTTTATTAAATTGGAGGGGAAAATCCGCATGGCTTCCTAAACGAAGGTTATGTCGGGCGCAAACCGACTCTTTATCCTGCACCGCCCCACGGGACTGCCTACAGGTATTACTTCGTGGGGTGGGGTCAGCTTTAGCTGTTCACGGGCTGCAGCCTAGTGCTCGCTCTCTTGTCATTCTCTTTTCGAAGAACGGCGTGAATTTGCGCTAGTGCTCTCGTCAGTGCTTTCCAAGCTTCCTCTGATGCCAGTATCATCTCCACCACGTTTTCTGCCGATAAGAGCAGGTTGGTAAAAATATGCTGCTTAGCTCGGTGTCGCGCAAATCGTGGACACTGAGACAGTATGTGCTCTGGGTCCTCGTCTATTCCGCATATCGGGCAGTAGTGAGAGTCGGCCAGGCCAAACCGATGCAGATATTGCCGGTATACGCCATGCCCAGTTAAGAACTGCGATTTCTCCGTGCTTCCGCTGGGTCCATTTATCAATATCGGGGATAAGCTTATAGGTCCATCTACCAGTTGTGCATTGCTCCCATCCCCTTTGCCATATTCCTACAGAGTCTTGCCCCTCTGCTTTTGAATGCGCACTGTTGTTTTTTGTAGAGCCTTTGCATCTCATCTGCTAGGATTTCTATCGGAATCATGCCCGCTATCACATGTGCCGCTTCCCTTGGTGTTGTTCTGTAAGCGCGAATCACTCACAGAGCACTTAATCGATATGTCGAGCACATTTTCTTCTTATTCGCTTTTGCTGTCAGCTTGTGTGTCCATATTGGCGCCGCGTAGAGAAGGATAGAGCTCACGACTCTGGATATTAAAATTCTGCTACTTTGACGGGGGCCGCCGATATTCGGGAGCATCTTCGATAGTGCTTCGCTTACGTTTGCGGCTTTGTTGCACACCTGCTCAACGTGGGCTTTGAAGCTCAATCTTGAGTCAATCACGTCGTTTAAGTACCTGGTTTAAGCCTTGGATTTGATTCTCTGGTCTCCTACTGTGACTTCAAAGCACTCGGTTTTTCGACGGCTGCTTATCAATACCGCCTCTGTCTTGTGCCCTGCGAGCTCTAGACCAGCACTATCTAGCCATTCCCTGACTTGATACACCGCCTCGTCCGCCAGCAGTTCTATTCCTTCCAGATTTGCAGCAGATACCAATACACCTATGTCGTCCGCGAAACCGATTATTGTTACCCCTCTTGGTAATTTTAGGGTAAGCACGTCGTTGTACATAACGTTCCAGAGTAGAGGCCCCAAGGCAGATCCCTGTGGGACACCTGCTGTAACGCAGTGGCGTTTCGGCCCGTCATTGGAGTCATACCATGAAACTCGGTTCCGAAAATAGTAAGCGATTAACTCCGTTAGGTAGTAAGGAACTTTCAGCTTGAGTAACTTAGTTACTGTTCGGTTCCAATTTGCCGAATTGAACGCGTTTTTGATGTCGAACATTATAAGAACACAGTAGTTTCGGGATGCTCTACGCGCTTCAAGCGCGGGCTTGGCTAGCTCGATTATCACACTAAAAGCATCAACCGTCGAACGTGCTTTGCGAAAACCGTATTGGCGATCAGATAGTCTTCCATTGTCTTTCACCGCCGGTAGAAGCCTGTTGTAGGTAATCCGCTCCAGTGTTTTGCCTAGGACGTCCAGCAGGCAGATGGGGCGATAAGATGCCGGTTCTCCAACCGGTTTGTTTGGTTTTGGCAACAACACTAGCTTCTGCCTCTTCCAACATGCTGGGAAAGTTCGATCATTCAGGCATGTGTTGAAGACACTTACAGACATTTCTGGCCTCGACTTGATGGCTATCTTAAGCCACTTGTTTGTGATTCCATTCAGCCCAGGTGCCTTTTTGTCCTTTAGTCCTTTGCACACCTCCGAAAGTTCTGCTTCAGTGACCGGGTGCACATCCTCCGCCGCATTCCCTACTTCAGGTACGATGACACAATTCTGATGATGAGGAAACAGCGTTTCAACTATCTTCCTGAGTAGTACGGGACAACAGGCCTGCGTTGAGCATGGGCCCTTTATGCGTGACATGACTGCTTGGTACGCACCTCCCCATGGGTCGATACACACAGCTTATTGAAGCAAGCCTTCTTGCTGCTTCGGATAGCCAGTTGTAAATTTTTCCGCGCCTCCTGATATGATCGCTGCAGCTCCTCATGATTGTGCTGATCTACACCACGTTGGCACTGTCTTCTAGCTTCTCTGGAGCTTCGCTATTTTATCGGGCCACCAGTAATTTGGTTTCCTATACGGTAACTGTTTTCGCCGTGGCATCGAGGCATCATATGCGCGCAATATCAATTTCACAACCTGTGCAGTTTTCCTCCGCGGTTCCTCGAGGCTTTTCAGCTTGTCGTAGTGTTTCTACGAAGGCTCCTTCATCGAATTTCCGGGCTGACCAGCCCTTGCCAACTTTTTCCTTGGCTAGCTGTTGTGGTCGACTGCCTAACTTGTAGTGGGTCTCAAACATAATAGCTTGATGATCGCTTTGGGTATAATGCTCAGACACGTACCGTGTTATGTCTCTCGCCACCTTCGTACTAGCATATGTCAGATCGATTACAAAGCTCATCCCTCTGCTACGGAAAGTAGGTACATTTCCGGAGTTTAACAGAACCACGTCCAGCTGAGAGAATGATTCCATAAGACTGCGACCTCGTACATTTGTTTCCCTACTGCCCGACTCCGTGGACCACGCATTAAAGTCGCCGGCTATGATGTGTGGAGTGTGCTGTTTGGCACCCATAACCAACATATCCAGAAAGTGGGAAAACTCATCCTTCGTGGAGTTTGGGGAGATGTAACAACTGTACACATAACAGCCGCCTATTTTAGCCCAAACGAAACCGTCTACGCTCTCTTTCATAGCTTCTTCAAATGGGATATTTCCGCAAGCCCATATTGCTGCTCTGTTGGATTTGTCAGCAACCCAGGAGCCCTTGTTCGGTCTCCTATATTGCTCGCACAATATCGCTATATCAATTTTCATCTCGTAGACGTTTTGGGAGAGCAGATCTTGCGTTGCCACACAATGTTTGAGATTCAACTGGATAAATCTCATTTTCTGTTGCTGAGAGCTCTTTTGAACACTGGACATCTAGCGCTGCCAGCAACATGATTTGTGTCGGCTCCCTTTGCCTGAATGCAGAATAGACACTTTGGCTCATTCACGCAATTCTTTGCAAAATGGCCTATTTCTCTGCAGCGTCGACACATTTCCGACCTATCTTGGTCACCTTTACATGCCCTAGCGAAGTACCCATATTCCAGGCACTTGAAGCATCTTTTCAGCTGGATTTGCTCTCTGAGCCGACAAACGACCCAACCGATTCGTATCTTTCCAGCTGCAATCACCATTTTTGCTTGTGCTGCTGGAATGCTCATCGTGGCCACCTGCGTTCCACCATGCGACTTCCTTAACGGAAGCACCGACTCTTCTTTCAGGCCATTCAGGTTGAAATGTTCCTGGAAAGCTTTGCAGATGTCAGCTTTTGTTGTGATTTCATCCAAATCCCTGATGTCAATCTTCGTCATATCACATCTGGATGTGACTTCGGCTTTCCCGTTTAATGCCTCCTCCATTTGCATTTGGAGTTTGAGCACTACGTCTGGAACAGATGATCTCATCTGTAGCAGCAATTCACCCTTCTGCGTTCTTTCGCCCTACTTCCTTCAGGCTCATGTCAGCCTTCATCTGGCGTAGGATGGCTGCATATGTCACGTCACTTTTCGTGGAAATAATCATGACGTCCGGTTGATTTCTCTTTACAGGGGCATCTTTTTCCCTTTCTTGGTCACCTTAATCCATGGGTCCTGGGCCTTTTCTTGCAAGTACTCCTTCTGCACGGGGATTTTGGTTTGCGTTTTAACCATCTTCTTTTTGGGGATCTGTCCAAAGGTTTGTACTTCGGATTCCGCTTCTCTAGATCGCTTCTGCATTTTAACCTCGGATGGTCCTGGAGTTTTGCCAGCTGCGTCGCTGCCCCTTGGTCTACTCCGGTCACCATTTTCACATGTAACTAATGTTGGTGTGACCTGCGTAGCCACTTCCATTCGTCCAGGCTTGCGCTGTCCCCTTTCTACTCGAGCTTTATGATACGCCGCTCGGATGGCCCTAACCTGATCCTTAATCGCATAGTGCAGATTGGTTCGCGATACCGTTAAATCTGCTAGGGCTCTAATCATTTCGCCTAGTTTGGCAAAGGCATCGAGTTTTTGCTCCGTTGGTGCTACAATTATTTGCTGCATTGTGCTTCTGGGGTCATCTGAAATATTCCCTCGTTCAGTTGCTACTCTTGGTGGTGTTCGAGCCAGCAGCGATTTCCGAGTGAAAGGGTTTTCCAAATCGCGTTTCGGTTTGCTTGTCGGGGTATCTGTTATGGAAGCCAAGTTCACCACTTCCACAACATTGCAGTTGCTTGATATCGATGGCCGGGAGCCTGCTTGCTCACTCCCCTCTGCCGCCGGCACTGGGTTTCCGAGTCCCTGCACCGTAAAATCGTTTCTTCTCTCCTCTGCCATATTTGGTTTTTTTTTCAGGGTTCTTTCCCATAGCGTTTTTTACCTACCACTAGGTTGTGTGGTTAATTGATGACGCCACAGACTCGTCATGTCACAGCAAAGATCATTGGCACTCAGGTATTTGTGGCGACATAAGTCGCCACTGAGACTCTCCTTTTACTGCCGACAACTGTCCGCGACTGCTTATTTGCAGTAAACCCTCAATCTGAAGGTCATCCCCTATCCGCAACCTGGGGACGCGTTCGGTTCCCCGGTCTGAGGGCACTGCTGATACATATATAAATATATATATATATATATATATATATATATATATATATATATATATATATATATATATATATATATATATATATATATATATATATATATATATACTCGTATATATTTATATATATATATATATATATATATATATATATATATATATATATATATATATATATATATATATATATATATATATATATATATATATATAAATATATATATATATATATGTATATATATATATATATATATATATATATATATATATATATATATATATATGTATATATATATATATATATATATATATATATATATATATATATATATATATATATATACAATTATATACATATATATATATATATATATATATATATATATATATATATATATCATCATTGGGGCACTACAGCCCAAGTCGAGCCTTCGCCTCCTTAATACGTCGCACAGTGGTCTATTTCGCGAAAAAGGTGAACTTTATTCATGGGAACCACTAGATGTATGAAATGGAGTGTTTCTTGGGTTTTTAAACATGGGGAATCCATTTTTTGGGTTGTGTTGGCTCCAACTTTTAGCAAAAAGTTTCCAAAAAGGGTAAAAATTTGGAAAGTTTCATTTTGAGGAATGATTTTTTTTTTATTAATAAACGAGTGTGACTTATCATTTCCATAGTATTTTTGCTGGCTGAACACGAAACCGCTGTCCAAATCCTCCTATCGTGCCTCAATGTTGAGGAAAATATCATTTTTACAATTTATCCTTGCTGACGCAATTTTTATCAATATTGTGACGAGATAGCCATATTTTGGATCACATTCGTGACAGCAGGCAAAAATGGTGTGGAAATGATTATTGAGATTCGTTTGACACAAATGGTTTCGGAGAATATTATTAATTTGATTTGCACCCCTACCCACAATGTTTAATCGAAACAATTGTAATTATTTTGAATAATAAATAAATAACAAATAAATAACAGGCGGAATTCTATATACATATTTGAACGTATTTTTGTTATAATTTTGCTAATCATCATCTTTTTCTTCTTTCTCCTCCTCCGCGTCGTCATTAGCATCTCCCTTTTGGTCTCGTTTAAACCGACCTGTAATATAATAATAAGTTAAAAGTCAAATATACATAGATATATAGTAACAACTACCTTCAGCTTGGTTTTCTTCTGTTTTGTTTCTGTTCTTCACTTTTGGGAAATTTCTGCATGATATTGTGCTCAAAAGTGGATCGGAACTCAAAAGAAGTCTATTAAACAGGTCCGCATTTGTATTCTCACGGGAGCTCTTCCTTGTAAAATGCTCCCGAAAGAATTTAAATTCTTTGTTTTTCGATTCGGCCGCCTCTTCACTCAGCTGTCCAATAGGTACTAAAAAGTGTTTAATCACAGCAGTTCCATGAATAAGGATCTTATGGACGGATGCAGGCATGTAGTACCAATCGTACAACTTTACATATTTGTCTGCAGTTTCCAGACAATATAGTTCGAAATTGTGGATGTTGATTCGTAATCCAGTACTCATGGCTTTGAGAATAACGCCAAAACGTCTGATTAGATTTTCATCGATTCCTCAAAATAAAATTTACAAAATTATAAACTGATTTAGATTCAAAAAATCCTACAAATTATGAAATTATATTGAAAATTGTTGACTGTACTTAGTTATGATATTTACCACATATTTCGGCAGACAATTAGGGTTTTTGAAAAAACGTCTAGCGGTATTTCATTTCATCATTGCTGGTGCCGAAGCCTGGCTTTGGTATGTCAACAAGGAGCCCTATCTTTTCTCGGAATGCGTCTTGCAATAGTTTTTTCCTTTTATCCACTAAAGGCTTCATTTCTTTTGATACCTGCAAAAATAGCACTAAATGTGGTTTTAATGGTGCTGTATAACAGATATACCACTAGCAACTGAAAAGAATATTATTCTTTGTACGAACCACGAGACTTACCTTCCAAGTTTTTACATCAAGGCGGTACGCAATATGAAGCAGACATTCAAAAAATCTAATGTATGCATGAAGCACTGATAGCCCAAATCGGAATGTCGCAGTGTTAACTGTTCGAATGCGAAGAGACTGAATTAAATTCATCTCCTTAGGCGTAGCTCCACATATGTAGCAACACATTGTGGATGTATTACTTAATGCATTGCATACCTAAAATAAAAAAAAATTATGTCAATAACATGAACAAAGTATTTTATGCTTGTTATCTATACGCTGATGTGCCGTACCTTTCCATCCACCATGGTTAGATGCATAGAAAAATTGATTGGACCAATTGTTGATTCAAATGGCTTCAACTCATCAATTTGTTGGTTGATGTACACTTCCTCTGCCTTCGAAACTTCATCAGTCTCGTGCAACCACTGCACTCTTATCGGCCTACAAAATCGAGTTGATGAAGGGCTAGGATTTTTCCATATAATTTTTTTCCAACTATCTAACAGCTGTATCGGTACAAAAGAAGTAATAAAAACGCTCTCGAAAGAAATGCTTTTCGACGTCCTTTGTTTGTATTGGGAATGTCCACTACTCCCATCGAATCCTAGCTTGCAGGTCAATATAAGGCCTTCCTCGATTTCAGATGATGGCGGTAAAATGTCAACAATACTTTGGCAGGTTTTGTCTAACAATTCCTGCAATGGAACCGTTGAAAATATTAAATTTAAGTATTAAAATTATAATCAAGTATAGGTGTGAAATACGCCTATACGTTAATATTTCAAAATCACACATACCTCACATTTGCTCTCTGTAATCGATATATTCGAGGGATATAAAGTTTTTTTTGCAGCCAGAATACTACTGTAACTCGGATATAAGTCATGGCCATGTTCACGCGCAGTACGCCGCAAAGTCAAGTACTGTTTTTTTGTAAAATTTTCGTTTATTATTAACGAAATCGCCTTCAGGGGTGACATGACTGTACATGACTTTAATGTCTTTTTCCATTTATTCCACATCTGTTTTCCTTTGCTTCGGGTTGGTGTTGTCACTGCAGTTAACAGTTGGGCAGACGCATTGTGTCCTTCATCTCTCAATATCATTGCTGTGGAAAAAGCCAATACATCAGTTGAGGTCGTGTCTCTCAGTTTCTTCGATTTCCTTCTTTTCACTGGTGTAGTACATAATTTGAATTCTACTTCAGGACGACCGCGTTTAACTAGAAGATTGCAATAATCTTAGTGAATATTAGTTGATTTTTAAGTACGAATATGTTTTTTACAGACACAAAATAATATATATAAATAAACCACATTATAAACCACAATCAAAGCTATCATTATAAACCACAATCAAAGCTACTTACCTAAATTATCAGCATCTGAAGTTGACGAGCCAGGCCAACAACAAAGAATTATGTCGGGAAATTGCAATTCCACTTCTAACCATTTTGCGAACTTTTCGTCAAACTTATCCTGCCTACGATGCACTTCTTTCCACCTTTTGAAGTAATTCGAGAAGAAACTGTTCTTAACATAAATGTCTAATTCATATTCTGCTTCTTTGTCACCATTGGTATTACATAATTTATGCAAATATTCCAATACACTTTTTTTTCACTGTTTCGAAATCCTCACTTTTTTGCAGTTCACTTTCATCATTAAATCATGCAACATTCGCCGCGTTACTTTATAATTGGCCATTTTTTGAGGCAACAGAGCAAGCCGAAATGAACAAGACAAACCAAAAGGAAACTTGACTTTGCAATAGCTGTTTTTTTTACTTGTGCAAAATTACATGAGATACCAAACGAAAGAGCTGAATATAAGAGTGGTACCAAAACTATCGCAGGCAACTCCTATTTATCTCCCTCTATATGTAATATTAGATCGCACGAATTTTCTATGTCATACGATTTTATGAGTTTTGTGTAGTCTTAAAAACAAAAAAACTCTAGCGCACCTGAACCGCTAGAAAACTAATTTTCGAAGAAATTGTCTTTGAGTGACAAAAACATGTGGAAAGACGTAATACACTTTTTTGTAAAATCATATCAACCATTCCTTGTTCAAAGCAACAGAACTCAACTATAACACAAATGATGAAAATGTTCAGTGCTGGCAACATTTTCCCAACGAGGCAGCAATAAGTCTACCTTCACAAGCTCATACTTAAATCAACTTATCCTTTGAATTTCGTTCTCATCGGAGGATTTCGTCGAAAGCTTTAGCGGTTAACGTTGTTTGAGGCTGCCATCCAAAAAATGTTCAAAACTCGGAAAATTGAAAAATTGGTTTCTTAGTTTTATTGCAAATGTTTTGCATATGAGTATGTAATTTGAAGCATCTGTTGGTGCAATAGTTACGAAAATGGCTAAAGCTGTGGGCTAGCCTGTGTCAGCAGCAATGCAAAATATATACCAAATCTGCTTCACGTTCAACTAAACCCAACCAATAAATTTCGTTTCGATTGAATCACTGCGCTAGAAGTTATACGGGTGAAAAATTGTTTAGGGTTACCACCCTCAAAACTTTTCAAATTTTTAAAGCGTTAATATTTGTTGTTAATTTTCATTGCAGGATCTTTCGCATTTGCAAATCTAATGACATAATCGCGCAGTAAAGAAATTCCAAAAAATTACAAAAATGGTCATAGCTGGCAGCCCTTTCATGATTTTTGTACGAAATTCCTATGATATTTGGCTCACATCAAAATCTATTTACTGCATAAACTTCATTTTGATATCATGGCTGCACCCGAAAATAAAGGGGAAAAAGCTTTATTTTGATGAGCAAATTTGCAAGATTTAGCAGACAAAAATCACCATAGCTGGCAGTTGTATTCTAATTTTTCAGCTAAATTTTCACCAAATGTTACCTTAAGTAAGGTTCAAATATTGTGTGAATTTTGTTAAAATCGGATGGCTAATTCGGAAGTTATAGGCAAAAAAACTGTTTTTTTTTTCTCAGTGATTTTTCAAGATGGCACCACTGCCACAGGGTTGCCCGCATTTCAAAATCACTCCTATCAAACCTGGTCCTAGTTGATACCAACATGTTCTGTGAATTTCATTATGATCGGATAATTCGGTCGTCAGTTCTCGTGAACCGAACTTTCGAGTGCTGAAAATAGAGGTAATTTAGTGAAGGGTTGCCGTTCTTGTGCAAATCGGAATTTTCAAAATTTCAATTTGACATGATGCACAAACGTTAAAGTTTATCAATAATTTGAAATTTTTGTCAAAAATCAAAAATTTTTCAGGAGGTTCAATGATTTGAAGGATTTTTTTTCAAGAGCCTGCCGCAGCTGCAGGGTTACCCGCACGACTTTGGAAATCCACGTATATTAAACTTTAGTCAACATAAATATGCTGTGCAAATTTCACGATGATCCAATGTTTTTGTCAGAAGTAATGACAAATCAAAATTTGAAAAAAAATCCTTGCCTACTTTTAGGCACGCTGCACCCACACACGGCTCAAAATTTCCAATTTTTAATCATAGGCAAGCTTAGAACATAATAAGTTTTCATTCCCAATACTTTTTCTGAACAAAAATTCACGCTGCTTGGAAATATAGGAGTACCTCAAAATTCACTTAAACGCTCGGCGCCGCCAAAAAGTTTAGGATATCTGAATTTTAGCAAATCGTGGACCTACTTATTAAGTACATCTACGTTCTCCGAAAGTTTCAGTTTAATCGGATTGGCCACTCCAGAGATTATCACCCTTAATCATTTTGATTATATATATATATATATATATATATATATATATATATATATATATATATATATATATATATATATATATATATATAAAGAAATATGAATTTTCGGCGAAACGAGTTTAATACTACTTTGCTTCGAAAATTAGTAAAAAAAGGTGTTAACAAAACTCAGACTTTCTTCTAACTTTATTGCATTTCTTTTGTTTTCTAAATGATATAAATCGAAAAATTGAACTGCCAAATAAGTGCAAATAGACTTAAATACTATTTTTTGTAGGTGGGTGTTTTCCCAAACTGTTCCCAATTGCTGCCAAAATGACAGTCATAAAACAGTGATCATAAAACGCCCTATGCTTTTTTTTCATTTTTGAGTTAACATCGAAAAACCTATCTTTTGTGGAAGTTCCTTCAAATCAATAGTGAAAGTAGTGAAAAAGTCCTATTTACAGCATATAGCAAAACACATTGAATTTACAAATATTATCATTCACCCATGCATGCATATTTACAATTTTAGCAATTAATACCTAGCACGAAATTGTTTTGTACAGGTAAAAATGTATTTTCGATAATGTTGCTTTGCATATTATTTCGATGCTAAGTATATACATACCTGAATTACTCTATGATCATACATGAATTATCATATGAACATATTTCATTGAATTGAATTCAGAAGCAAGTTGGGAAGTTTGATGATACTAAAGTACAAGTGAATGAGTAAATAAATTTATGAACAGTTAACGTTGAGCTTATCTCAATCTCACGAGCTTCAACCTGGTACAAATGCTTGCTATTGTGTGCTAGTGCAAATGATAAGAAAATACTGCAGAGCACGCGGACTGGCGCAATAAGCGCGCAAATTGTTGCATTTTATGCAAGGTCGCTGAACTTTGAAAGGAGTGTACGAGCGTAGCCGCAGCTAGCCGCAGGCAAAGTAAGTTTGGATAGTTACTTTGGACTTTAATGAATACAACTAGACCTATTTCGTAACAACTTGTTGTGACCCTCTAAACTTAAAAGGGACTAGAAGTTTTAAACACCGAATTCCTATAGTATCTGCAGTATGAACACGATGAAAGGGGGGGAGGCTAAATCATCAATGTCTTTCATAGCTTAATAACGCTGTATTACTCAAAAGTATTTTGATCTTCATAATCTTAATTTAAAAAATAGGTTAAAAGACAGATGCATATTTTGGCTGTTTTCAGCACCTGTGCTCTTACCCTTAAACTTATGAAACCCAATTACCACCTCAAATGATGGGGGCCATATAAGACAATATTACCCCCAAGTTTCAACTTCATACTTAAAAGTGCATAATTTGAATAAAGTTCACCTTTTTCGCGAAATAGACCACTGTGCGTCGCCTGCATTCGTCTCGGTTCAGTGACCGCGTCCTCCAGATAGGTGCTCCCAGAAGTGACTTGCTGTCGGCATCGATCGAACCCTCCCAGCGCTTGCGTGGCTTATCGACTGGCCTGGCTCCGCTCGCTCGCCCCTTGAGAGACCGTTTGGGGATTCGATTGTCGCTCATTCGTTCGACGTGGCCAGCCCATTGTAATTTTTGTAGTCGTATGATGGTAGAGACTTCCGGCTCGTCTTATATGGTATACAGCTCGTTGTTGTATCGGATTCGCCATCCATCTCCCTCCCGTATTGGACCGAGGATCCTTCGCAGTACCTTTCTCTCGAACGTATTCAAGGGTTTTTTAGACGCCTGGGTCATTGTCCAGGTTTCGCTTCCGTAGCATAGCACAGGTCTAATAATTGTTTTATAGATGCGAAGCTTCGTATTCCTGTGTACGCATCGAGATTTCAAAATGGGAAGCACCGAAAAGAATGTTTTATTGGCTAATTGAATCCGTTGTTTGATTTCGTCAAGCTCATTCCCATCCTTCGAGAGGTTCGTCCCTAGGTACACGAAGTTGTCCACATTTTCAGGATAATAGTCCCTTATTGCTATATTTTGTCTTATTGGCTTCCAAATATACATATATATATATATATATACATATATATATATATATATATATATATATATATATATATATATATATACATATATATATATATATATATATATATATATATATATATATATATATATATATATATATAATCATATTTATAGATATATATATATATATTTATATATATATATATATATATATATATATATATATATATATATATATATATATATATATATATATATATATATAGATATATATATATATATATATATATATATATATATATATATATATATATATATATATATATATATATATATATATCTATATGTATATTTATATATATATATATATATATATATATATATATATATATATATATATATCTATATGTATATTTATATATATATATATATATATATATATATATATATATATATATATATATATATATATATATATATATATATATATATATATATATATATATATAGATATATATATATATATATATATATATATATATATAGATATATATATATATATATATATATATATATATATATATATATATATATATATATATATATATATATATATCTATATGTATATTTATATATATATATATATATATATATATATATATATATATATATATATGTATATTTATATATATATATATATATATATATATATATATATATATATATATATATATATATATATATCTATATGTATATTTATATATATATATATATATATATATATATATATATTATATATATATATATATATATATATATATATATATATATATATATATATATATATATGTATATATATATATATATATATATATATATATATATATATATATATATATATATATATATCTATATATATATCTATATATATATATATATATATATATATATATATATATATATATATATATATATATATATATGTATATATATATATATATATATATATATCTATATGTATATTTATATATATATATATATATATATATCTATATATATATATATATATATATATATATATATATATATATATATATATATATATATATATATATATATATATATATATATATATATCTATATATATATCTATATATATATCTATATATATATATATATATATATATATGTATATATATATATATATCTATATATATATATCTATATATATATATATATATATATATATATATATATATATATATATATATATATATATATATATATATATATATATATATATATATATATATATATATATATATATATATATATATATATATATGTAAATATATATATATATATATATATATATATATATATATATATATATATATTTATCTATATATATATATATATATATATATATATATATATATATATATGTATATATATATATATGTATATATATATATATATATATATATATATATATATATATGTAAATATATATACATATATATTTAAATATATATATATATATATATATATATATATATATATATATATATATATATATATATATATATATATATATATATATATATATATATATATAAGTTATTGAAAAGCTGCTATTTTTATGTTTTTAAAAAAGGCGTTTTTATTTGCCGATTGATGCTTATCAACTAACTACAAAAATGTTTAACTTAAATTAAGTCAGCCCGTTCTGCCTATCATGCAAAACGTGATGCACGGGAAGTTATGCAGACATCGCGATCAGGTGAACATCGCGATCAGGTGAATATCGCGGACAGGTGAACGTTCTCATGAGAAAGATGCAAGCGCTTACCTAGTCAACAATAATGATGAATTGAATAGCAGAAGAATATGAGCCGAATAGCCAGGGTCGTCGCTAACTCTTCCCTCCTTAAGTTTGAGTGTCCTCACTCAAAAGAAGGGAATATTGTAGATGCTCCCTTGATGTTGATTTTTTTGGAGTGAGGGTGTGTTTTTGGTATCCTCTGATAATGCGGTTGCGCTGGTAGGTATAGAAGAAACTATGATGTTTGATTTTGCAGGTTTTTCTTTAATTTTGATGATGATTCTTGCGAGGACCATTATAAGAAGAACTGTTATCCATAGGCCATAGTTGATCCAATTGTTCACTTTTTTTCATTTTTCAAATAATTAATAAGTTTCGTGTTGTTGATATTTAGTTCGTTTAGCATTTCTAAGGAAAGGACCTCTTCAAACTGATCCTTTTCACGAGTGATTTGTAATACGGGGGGTAAGATTTTGATGGTTTCCGCAACTTCTTTTGCGATGAATTGTTGATTGTTGATAAGGATTGTCGCATTTTCGAATTTGACTAGGTAAGTGCCTTTTAGATGTTGAGAACTGTTGTTGACTGAGATTACGCCACTGAAGTCATTTAGCAGAACTATGCCCGTATCGATTTCCTCCAAGGATGGTATGTGGTGACTATTTATTTTATTACAATATGCTATCTTACTTCTAAACAAATTTGGAATGCAACTGGTAGTGCTTATATCGAAACAATTACTGTGTTTACAGATAGATAGTCCATTAAAGAATTTACAATCTTGTTTTAGTCCAAATATAGTCTCTTTGTCCTCTAGTATGAAATGGTACTCGATTTTATTAGCAATGTTTCCTTTTTTTACTGGTTTTAGGAAGTGTTTCTTGAAATTATTGACGCTTGTTGTTGGGACATCTATTATGTAAAGTAAACGAGTAGAATTTTGAGCTAACTTAACATCCGAAAATTCTAAGACTTCTTCTATGTTTCCATAAGGAATATGATTTTTATCAAAATTGTCCATTATGATTGCTATTTCATTTTTTGAAAGAGCATTTGAATTTATTACATTTGATTTGGCTAACTGTATGGACTGGATTATGTTTATTACTTCTTCTTTAACTAGTCTTATCTTATATTGATAACTTAGTGCTAGCATGTTCTCGAAATTAGCGCTCGACTTAACTGTATTGAGGATTTCGTTTGTTATATTTGAAATTTTGTTTAACCTTTCGTTATACTTTTGATTTATCAAAAACTGTCTGTTGCTATTTTCTGCCAAGTCGTTTATTTTTCCTCTTATCAAAACTAGATCGTCATGGTCTGGAGACCCTGCGATCCATTTCCTGGCTGAGCCCAAAAAATTTAGTGACCTTTTGGTTTTAGAAATTTTGACTTTATCTATTAAATTTTGAACTTGTGTTAGCTCGTGAGATAGGAGAGGGAAAAAGGGATTGCCTGTTGGTATGTGTTGGTTTATCAAGGAAGCGGTTTCTGATGTGAACTTTTCTTACTGTTCTGTTTGGAAGATATGTAACAGCTTAATGTTCCCGTTCTGGATTTTGGCAATACCAGTGTGAAGTATGACCACCTGAGAGTTTGTAAAGTCAATTATCTCCACTTTTGCACTCGCGATGGTAAGCAGGATCCTGAAAAATAGTTAATTTCGGATGTCACTCTTATGTATTCGTTTTCCAGATTCAGTAATCACTAAAGTTAGTTTATTTTCTTTTACTACCTCCTTTCTATACCTAGCTGTTAACTTAGAACCTACTCTTTTATTGTTCTTAACGAAAATTTCCTGGCCTACTTCATAGTCTTTAATAGCCTGTCTAACTTTATTATGCTGCTCTAGATCTTTCTGTTGTTTTTTCTTTAATCTCTCTATATTATCTCTCCGAGACGTTTCTAATTGTTCGGGGCTAGTTGAGACTATTCTTCCATAGAATAATTCAATGGGTTTCCTATTTGTAGCAGAATGTATGCTATAGTTATATTCGTAGACGGCTCTCTGAAGCAACTCTTCAAAGGACCTGTGGATGCCATCGGTTTTCAGACATCCCATAATCTCGGTTAGAGTTGAATGAAATCTTTCGACTTGTCCATTGACAACACTTTTATGTGCTGGGGTATTATAAATGCTTATGTTAAGCTGATCTTTTAGCATGAAAGCTATTGAGGCTGAGTTCAAGCTTTTTTCACCGTTCATCACCACACATTTTGGGACACCGTAGAAAAACAAAAGATCCCGCAGAGGACTGCGAACATCTTCTATTGCACGGGATTTGAGAGTTCTCGCTTGTGCAAATTTTGAAAACTTGTCAATTGCTGTTAGGAGGAGATGGTTTTCTGTAGAGTAAATATCTATGTGGAGGATATGACTAGGGTGTTCGGGAGTAGGAGTGGCTTTTAGAAGAGGTTTATTTGGGTGTCGTTCATATTTGTTCTCTTTGCAGATGACGCATTGCTTGAGAATTGCTTTAATCTTTGCAGCCATTTTTGGGAAGTAATACTTCTCAAGAATTTGGAGTTTGTTTTCATTACCATTCCGATGTGCTCTATTGTGTGTAGTTAAAATTATTTCATTTTGTTCCGTCTCATTTTGAACGTTCTGAACTTCAATGCGTGAAAACCTAGTTCTATAGTTTCTGAAATATAAAGGGTAGATTTCCTGAATGATGCCCATAACTCGTTCTTCCGTCATGATTCCGTTAATTACGCCTGGGTTTAAGTATGTTTTGAAAATACCGATCAAATTTTCTCTCGTGTATTGGGCCTCTGTAAACGTATGCTTCGTATAATTTGTGAAAGGTTTTTGGATCTGATAACTCGTACACTCGCCTATTTTAAGAATTAGCTGATTCCGGAAAGTGTTAATGGGTGCTTCTACCATCTGGACGAGGTCCTGTGGAGAGCTGTCATCACTATGAACGCTTGCTGAGATGGTGTTCACGTCATTTCTCTGAGGTAGTCGAGAAAGAGCATCAGCAACGACATTAGCTTTTCCTGGTTTGTACTTAAGTTCGTAGTTGTACTCTTCCAAGATTGCCTTCCACCTTTTCATTTTCACGTTGGTCTTTTTGTTACTCAAGGCGTATGTTAAAGGCTGATGATCAGTGAAGATATTTACTTTCCGAGGGCCGTAGAGGAAGTTTCGAAGACTTTTTAATGCCTATATGATCGCTAGCATTTCTTTCTCGTTAGTTGCATAGTCAGCCTCTGTTTTGTTCAGAGTACGAGAAAGGAAGGTAATGGGTTTTCCTTCCTGGGATAAAACGGCACCTATGACGTATTGGGATGCGTCTGTTGTCAGATCGAAGTCCTTTTGAAAATTTGGGAAGGAGAGCAAAACGTCTTGTGACACAAGAGTGCGTTTGATTTTTTCAAAAGCATCTAAAGCTTGAGCATTTAGGTGAATTTTTACTTTGTTTGATTGGTTTTTTGAAATTTGGCCTTCTTCCCCCCTTAAGAGTGTCGTTAGGGGATTAGCCAACTTGGCGTAGTCTGGCACAAAACGACGATAATACCCCGCCATGCCCAGGAAAGATCTGAGCTCTTTCAGCGTAATTGGCGGAGTTAGTTTTGCTATAACATCTACCTTCTTGGTATCCGTTTTAATACCATTCTTGGTTATCACAAATCCAAGGAATTCAACAGAGGTTCTGAAGAACTCGCATTTATCCATTTGGACCTTAAAATTTGCATCTTCCAATGTTTTGAAGACAATATCGATATTCTTTAGGTGCTCATCTTGGGTCTTGCCGAAGATCACAATATCGTCTATGTAGACAAGACATCTTAATCCAATGTGAGCTCGCAGAATGTCATCGAGAGCTCGCTGGAAGGTCGCGGGCGCGTTCTTCAACCCGAACGGGAGCCTTTTGAACTCATATTTCCCGTTATTTACCGAGAAAGCTGTTTTTTCGGTATCGGATGGTTTCAGGGGTATTTGGTGGAAACCGCTTTTTAAATCAATGATGGTAAAGAACTTATTGTTTCCTAGATTTGAAAGGATCTCATTTATTTCCGGAATGGGGTATGTGTCAGCTATGGTGTTTGAATTAAGTTTTCTATAGTCTATGACTAATCGATATTTCTTTTCACCGGAGGCGTCCATTTTTCTGGGAACGACCCAAACCGGAGCATTGTATGGTGATTTAGATGGTTTGATTATACCATCTCGGAGGAGTTTCTGAATCTCATTATCAACCACTGGCTTTAGTGCCATTGGGTATGGGTAGGATTTTGCATACACCGGACTCTCGTCGACGGTGCGAATCTCTCCTTGAACTGAGGTAGTGAAAGTGAGCCTCTCATCGGGTTCGGAAAAGAGATTTGGGTATTTCCGTAAAACTTTGAGGAGGCTACTGGATTGGTCGTTAGTCAGATGTTCTGTGCGCAAGTTAATATTGTTGACCGATTGCGACACGAGTTGTTTTATCGGAATACGTAAGCCGTTTCTGAAAACGATAAAATTCCCTGCAGTATGAATGATCGCTTCGAGTTCCTTGAGACTATCGTTGCCAAGGATACCGTGAAATGATTTAAGAGTGGGTAAAATGTAAAATTTTAAGGCTGGTAAGGAGGATCCGAAAAGATTTATCATGGCGTGGTGTGTAATTTCGATGTCTCCAGCTATTGAATTAGCGAAAAAGGGTTTGTTATTTGGTGAATGAATTTTGACAAGATCTGGTTGAATATAATTTTTATTGGAACCAGTGTCGATCAATATCTTTAATATTTTGCCGCTCTTCGTCGTGTGTTCAAAATTCGGCAACGAAGAGCTTGTCAACCTAAAAAATGAACATCGCTGACAACAGGACTTGTTTCGGATGCTTTTATATCATCAATTTCGGGTTCCTGCTATAAGTAACTTTGATCAAAGTCAATATTTTGGGAATCTATGTGGTTGATTAAAGTGTTTTGGTAGTCAGTAGCTTCGTTCTGGGACATCTCCTCATAGCTAATTACTTCGAGATCCGTGCACTCATCGTTGGTGTAAAAAATTCTCTGCTGTTTATTTGGCCTGTGTGGTTGTTGGGGTTGAGGGTCTGCTTTCTTTTGTGGAAATGCTCTTGTTGGTCTATTTTGATAATTGATGAGCTGTGTCCTCATGGTCTGTTGATCAACCTCCATTGGTTCGGGTCGAGGCTGAGGCTTAGGTGGTAGAGGGAAATTTGGCTGACCCTGATATTGTCGAGGTTGAAATTGTTGAAATGGATGGCGTTGAATTTGGTTCTGAGCACGAAGATCTAGAGGTTGCCTGTTCATAGGATAATGATTGTTTGGAAAATGATTCCGTATTGGCAATTGGGCTTGTTGCACTAGCTCTGGATAAAAAACGTGTCTTGGTGCAGGTGTTGGAGTAGGATGAGAGGTTTTGTATCGAGGAGGTACTGGTGGTGGAGCGGAACTCTTCAATTTATTATTCTGGTTAGCATGTTGAGTCCTGAAATTCACATTCTCGAGTTTCAGACATAAGTGCAAGGCCTGCGGTAAGTCTGCCGGCTCGCGCATGCTTAAGAGTTTGGGAAGGTCTCCCTTCAGACCTCTTATGAAGGTGTCGAGAGCTTTCTCTCGATAGCACTTAACCAGAATATCCATTGCATCTTTGCTTATGTCCATACAAGCGATTTTATTCAAAATTAGTGAAAGGTGGTGATTCACTAATTGGTAAAACGCTTGAATCGTTTCATGACCTTGCGCCAAGCAGGTCATCTGATATTCGAGAGTTCCTAAGTCTCTCTTATGAGCATAGTGCATCATCAAACATTTGGATATACGTTCCCAATTCAGTGGAGTGTTATATGACTCCAACGCGGTATCAGCTTCACCCACTATCTTGTTTCTTATGACGCTTATAATGCGATAATATCGAGGCGTACCTCTTAAGGGATCATAGATCTTCAGAATCTGATCTACACTTTTTTTCCAGGAGCTAAATTCTCCTGGCTGCCCTGAAAACTCACGAAGGCTCTTGACCACATCAGGTATCCTGTCCATATCGTTCAGGTTTCCCAAAAGGTCTTCGCGGATCTCTTGGTCAGTACCAAGGTTTAATTCTGAGATGGGATTCAAAATAGCTTGAATAAGTTGGGGGCACTCATTTCTAAGTATGCTTCTCACAACACTTTCAATAATACCCATGGTTAGATTTCCGTGCGCTTCTGTGTCAGCAGGAGCAGGAAGAGGATTAGAAACTGGAGGTGTAGGAGCTAACACAGGAGCGGGCTCATTACCAATTGGTAGCCTAGATGGCCGAATAAGATTTTCGTTTCTGGCCATTATCAACTATGTTTGTTTCAAAATTATTTAAAAATATTTAAAAGTGTCAAATATGTTCGGGCTAGTTAAAAATTGGAAAAATATTCGGAAATTTATCACTTGAGTTACTTCTAGTAAAATTTTGGTGGGATGCTTGGCTTAAAATTGGAAACAACAGTCTACTTACGGTTTGGTGGAAATTACCTTAATTTCACTTTACACTATTTAAAAATTGAATACACATACTATTAACAATTACTTAATTTTGCAAGCGCTATCTTCGACAGGCAGAATTCACTATCATTCACAAAAATTTTATCAAAATTTAAACAGAAATTTTCCTATTTGATCTTCCTCTTATCTATATTTTCACTTGTTGACGCTATCTTTAAATTTTTGATCACTTAATTTTCAAAATTTATTCACAGATTTATTTTCAAATTTTTCTTAGCTTTCTGAAAAAAATTTTTAATCACTTAATTTTCGAGATTTCTTCACTAATTTTTTCTATAGAAACTCTTACAACACTAATGGTGACATTCCGGAGTGGCTGCCAACTGCGACGCTGACTCCTTTTCGTCCTTGCATTACAAGGTTACTTGGGGGCCTCGTTTCTCCGTAACGCGATTAAGGTTCTGGGGATACCGCGGCGGTTTCGTTCCTTTCGTTTCGCGATGGGTGTCGGACCTTTCGTTCGGAGTTGAACTTTCGGACGATTACCGATTCGCGTAAACTTTCGGTCGATTTACTGTTCGAAATTTTTTCCGCGGTCCCTGTTCGGGCGCCAGTTATTGAAAAGCTGCTATTTTTATGTTTTTAAAAAAGGCGTCTTTATTTGCCGATTGATGCTTATCAACTAACTACAAAAATGTTTAACTTAAATTAAGCCAGCCCGTTCTGCCTATCATGCAAAACGTGATGCACGGGAAGTTATGCAGACATCGCGATCAGGTGAACATCGCGATCAGGTGAACATCGCGATCAGGTGAACATCGCGATCAGGTGAACGTTCCCATGAGAACGATGCAAGCGCTTACCTAGTCAACAATAATGATGAATTGAATAGCAGAAGAATATGAGCCGAATAGCCAGGGTCGTCGCTAACTTATATATATATATATATATATATATATATATATATATATATATATATATATATATATATATATATATAAATATTTATATATATATATATATATATATATATATATATAAATATTTATATATATATATATATATATATATATAAATATATACATATATATATGTATATATATATATATATATATATATATATATATATAATATCTATATATATATATATATATATATATATATATATATATATATATATATATATATCTATATATATATATATATATATATATATATATATATATATATATATATACATATATATATATATATATATATATATATATATATATATATATATATATATATATATATATATATATATATATATATTGATATATGAATATATACACGAAAGTCAGCATACACGCTTAAAAAATATATAAGTAGAAAGAAAATGAAAAGACGGGTGAAAAACGAACTTAAAAGGGATATCAGAGACATTGTAATCTATTTTACACAGAATCAATGGGAACCTACATATATGGTACATACACATATACATAGTAAATAACAAGAAATTCCGCTGAGAGTGAGGAAACAAAAGTCAGCATACACCACAGAAAATTCAAAAGAATCAGTCTAAGCGATGAGTCATACTGCGATAAAGATTGCTACCGTGGGTGTGTTCAATGTGCATGCTATAGCAGCTATTAGCTGCTATTTTAGCAGCTCTGTCCAATGTCACGAAATAGCTACTTTCTGATGCTTGCTATTTGACAGTCGGGCTGTCCAGGACTCCGGCATAGCTGCTAAGGTAGCAGCTATTTGCTGCTCGCAGTCTGGAGGATAGCTAGAAAGTAGCTAAGGCAAAATCGCCGTGCGTACACAGCTGACATGCAGTTCAAACGTCATTTTCAATTGGAAATTGAAATGAAAAGAAGTTTTTGCGCTTTTGTGACACAGGAGATGAGGAATAAATTTGAAAATAGTGACAGCATAAATTAAATACGGGCTTTTAAACATCGATGCGAGAATCATTACGTTGATGAACGAATGCTTGGGCATTTAGGCCAATATTTACTCCCATGACTTCCATCACCTTTAAGATAGGTTTGAATCATGGCCGTCATATAGAAGGCTGGTGGCAAAAGCAATTAACGTACCAAGATGGCGTGCTTAATGTACCTTTTTTCGACCAGTCGACGTACATTTCTCGACCAGTTCGACCAATAAAAGTACATTAGTACCTGTCAGATTGCAAGTCGCGACCGGCCTTATATAGGACGGCCATGTTTGAATCCTTCGTTGAAGATTAGCACAGCAAGAAATGTGGCGATATCGAAGACTCTTGCACTAGAATGAAGATGCTTCGGAGCGAAAGTCCAGATTATTGAGTTTGTAAACAGTTCTGGGTACCCGTTAGTTTACAATTAGTGCAGTGTACAATAAGTACAATTTAGTTACACAAAAGAGCCAGATAAGGAGCTGGGCTCGAAAATATTCGATGCGAAAGTAAGCGTATAACTCCTACGGTTTACGAAAGCCTCCTACGGTAACACTATACTTCCTACGGTTTACGGCTTCAAATTTCGAAAAATTATTTTACCCACGTCTTCTATACATGTTTTATGCCGGGTTTCCACCAAAGAGACAAAACAAGAAACACGGACTAAAAACGTTTTTCTGAACAAAAACTTGAATGTTTTGTTAAAATTGAACAGTTTCGAGAACATTTTTGTCTCTGAAAACTGTCTTAGTAAACAAAACACCTTCCCATCGCGAGTCGGTAAGATCAAAGGAAATCATGTTTGTTCGCAATTTTTGTGTCTACTTGGTTGAAACATGCATTTTTCTGCGAGAACACTCAGTATATCGATTAATGTACTTTGGTTTTTAAATTTGTTTTAAATTTGGTTTTAAATTTGTATTCCTGTGTATTTCATATAAGTGTAAACTGAAGAATTTTTCATATTCGTGTAAACTGTTATAATGAGCTCAAAAAAAAGTGATCTCATTTCTCCATTTAAACCCACGTCGTCAGTAAATAAATCTTATAAAAATTCTTCCGTGCTTTAATCAACTCTCCTTTTTAATTGAGAATTGGCCCAATATCTCGGTTTTTTTCTTTTTTCATATCATTTATAAAAAAAAATCACAGTTAATTATAAAATCACCGTCTTCAGACATTTCTCGGACACAGGATAAACATAACTGAAAACAAAGTCTGTCTGTTCAGTTGAAACAGTCTGTTTACAAAAAACAGAACTGTTTTCAAAACACAAAACAAGTATTTTGTTTTGTTTTTTGAAAACAAAACTGTTTTTCAAATTGCCTCTTTGGTGGAAACCCGGCATTAGATGTTATTTATGAAAAAACAAAACAATCGATTTTGTTTTCTGACACACTAGACGACTGCCTTAAACACCACCTTAATTTTGGCGCCTGGCCATAGTTCCCCCAGCTTGTAGAAATCGGCCGATCGTTCGTCTCCGCACGCAACCAGCCTGATTTCTTTGTACCTGCCCGCGTCGTTCACCGTAGGTGGTGGACTCGAGCTGGCTTTCTGGAGCTTACAGCAGACTCCAAGTAAAGCCTGCCTTATCTTTAGTTTTCCAAGGAGATGATTCCATCTCCCTTGCTGGTATCAATCACGGCCCCAACAACGCACTCTTTGGCCATTTCACTAAATGGCCGAGTTATCCCTGATAGAGTCGTAACAATTTTTCGCTTTTTGCAGTCCCGTCTGCCCTGATTCTTCTACTCATTCGACCTCTGTCATTTCTGAGCTAAAACTGCAGGGTTTAGAGGGAGCGAGTGCTCCCCAATTAGCGGTTGAACGGTTCAATGAAGAGTGTTGTTGTGGGACATTGTGTCAGGGGCGACGTTCTCTAACTTCCTCAGAGCTTTGAAGGCTGCCCTTCTAGTTCCATAAGCCCGAGATGAGTTGGCGGAGGAGCGTTGCGTGCCTAACAAGGATGCGACACCAGAGGTAGTGCTTGTTGGCTGACGGGCGGGCTCATTCGCCATAAATTTCCTTACATATTGGCCAAAAACGGGCTTCTTGGCTTTCACAGGGCCAGGCTTGGTGACCAAAGTCCCGGAACAACCTGGAACAGGGCTCGTTCGTCATGTCGCCAGAACCTTCTGCTAGCTTAGCTGCTGTGCCAGTAAACAGTGGAGCTGACTCATTTATCATGTCTCCATGAACTCCAGCAGCCAAGTCCACGGTGCTGGCTCATTCGCCATATCGACGGAACAGCTATCTTAGTCGCCCTCCTCCACATTAGAGGGTATATTTGATTTATTGCCAGGCTTGTCGCAGAATTTTTCATGCAAAAAAGCACTCAATGCCGCTTTTTTAAGTAGGAATGTTTTGTCCCCTTAATGATACCATGGTAATCTAATACAAAGCAGGGATGTCTTTCGATGGTTGCCAGAGGCTCTTATGGGGACAAGTAGATAGTGCCAGATCGGTGTTAATTAGGAGTCCACCTCAACTGAACTTACACCACCAACCTAATGGTGAGGAGACTGTGATCGTACTCAAAGGTCTGCCAGGGTTTAAGCGGGACGGAGATGATCGTATTAACCCGGAGCCGTTTACAAAGCGGATTTTACTCCGTCGCTACCGTGCCTGAAGACGACTAGGTCCGGACTACTACAACCACCAGCCCAAGTGCAACAAACGAAATCGTTGGCCAGAGAGAAGTTCGAGGACGAAAACGGTCGTGCGGAGTGTTAAGATCATTAAGCGTAACCCAAGATGCACTGCGAGGAGGCGATCTAGTTTACACCCCAAAACCAACTATAAACAAAATAGATTTTCACACACAATACTCTTAATGTAAAAAAGAAACACAACCCAAAAAGAAAACACGTCTAGTTTTGCTGAAGATCGCTTTAATTCTCGTTAAAATGCTGATTTATTTACATTTGTGTGTGCGTGTTTGATCTTTAGTGTATTGGTTTGAGCCAGCTGCTTTACATTTGTGTGTGTACTGCTCTGTCGGCAACACTTACCATCTTTACCGTCAAACGCCGGGGAACTTTTCCTGGGCCTGCCTCTACTTTCTGTCACCGGAGCGGCAGAAAGCATGCAGTACCATACATTTGGATCTGTTAATGGATTTTGCAGTCCACCCGATCGATTTATCCTCTCCGCGAAGCTTCAAAATCAATTTTCTTTCTCTCGCACTGCAATGTTTTGTTCTGCCTATAATACTGTCTATAAATAAAACAAAAATGTCATCGGATGAAAATAATCAAAGCTAATATTACAAAGTACACAATGCACCCCATGACATCGTGAACGGCACTAACTGCGTTGAATTAACAAAAAAGTCTAGCGCATCAGAACCGCTAGAAAACTAATTTTCGAAGAAGTTATCTTTGAGGGATTTAAAAATGTGTGAAGACGTTATACAGTTCTTTGTAGTATCATATCAACCATTTCTTACTCAAAGGAACAGATATCATTTTCTGACAGCATTTCCTATAACACAAATGATGAAAATGTTCAGTGCTGGCAACATTTGTCCAAAACAGCAGCAATAAATCTACCACAACATGCTCGTGCTTAATCTACCTATCCTTTGAATTTCGTTTTCATCCAAGGATATCATCGAAAGTTTCAGCGATTAAACTGTCTGGGGCTGCCAGACGAAAAACTTCCAAAACTGGGAAAATTTAAATATCGTGTGCTTATTTTATTGTAAATGCTTTGCTTATGAATAGAAAATGGAAGCATTTGTTGGCGTAATATTTACGAAATTGTCTGGTGCTGGCAATCACGTTGTGTTAAACCCACCCTATGAATTTCGTTTCGATTGAATGGCTGCGCTGTAAGTTATAGGAGTGAATATAAGTTTAGCACTCAAAACTTCTGCACTCAACTCTCATTATTCAACTCATTATTCAACTTCTGCACTTTGCACAGTCCAAATTTTTTAAATTTTTGAAACGTAAATATATGTTGTTAATTGTCTTTGCAGGATCATTCCCATTTAGAAATTTTATGACAACATCGCTCGATAAAGAAATGTTAATAAATTTTGAAATTCATCAAACCTGGCAACCCTTTCATAGTTTACAACGAAATTCCTACAGAATTAGAAATGCAACAAGATCCACTTATCACATGAATTTCGTTTTAAATTCGTTACTGCATCGGAAGTTATAGAGTAAAAAACCTTTATTTTCCTGAGCAAATTTACAATATTTAGGAGACAAAAATTGTCATAGCTGGCGACTCTATACTAATTTTTCATTAAAATTTCTATGAAATCTATCTTAGAGTAAGGTTCACCTACTGCGTGAATTTTGTTAAAATCTGGTGGCTAATTCGGAAGCTATAGGCTAAAAACCAGTTTTTTTCTCAGCGATTTTTGCCCGTATTGTGTTGCCCGTATTTCAAAATCACTTTTATCAGACCTGGTCCTAGTTAATACCAACATGTCCTGTCAATTTCATATTGATGGCATTATCCGATCGTCAGTTCTCGTGAACAGAAGTTTTGAGTGCTGAAAATAGAGGTAATTTGATCACGGGTTGCCGTTCTTGTTTACCCGCTGAATTTTGAACATTTTTCTTTGACTTGATGGACAAAAGTCAAAATTTATCAATAATTAGAATTTATTTTCAAAAATCAAAAAATTTTCAGGAGGGCCGATGATATGAAGGATTTCTTTTCAGGAGCCTGCTGTAGTCAGAGTTGCCCGCACAGCCTTGTGTCCATGTGTGTTAAGTTCTAGTCTATATCAATATGCTCTGCAAACTTCACCCATTGTTTTTCTAAGAAGCTATGACAGATCAAAATTTGAAAATAGGTCCTTGCCTACTGCTAGGCACTCAGCGCCTACACAACGCTCAAAGTTTCCAATTCTTTATCATAAACAAACTAAAAACATAACAATTTTTCATTCCTTTTACTTTTTAGTGTTGAGTAGGACACGGTTTCAAAAAGAGTTTGTAAGAGTCGCCTCTTTTCTGTACTGAGCCAGTACAATGTCCCACTTCAAATGAGGCGAGGCGTTGTTTATGAACGCGGTACTAAAGAGGCGATAGTACAAAAGAGGCGATATAGTACAAATGACGCGATGTAGTAAAAAAGAGTTGATGTAGTACAAAAGAAGCGAATAGTACAAAAGAGGCGATAGAACGAACTCTAGCATTCGGCTCGCCACGACCGCTTGAATTGAAGATTTGAGTTAAAAAGTCTCAACTCGTCTCTACTCAGTAGTACAAACTGATTAAACGTACACACATCGTATTTTGTACGGGACATTGTACTAATAAATTTACAAATTTCGTAGTAGATTTGAGAATTTTCAATTAAACAAGAAGAAAATGTGTGATCTTGTTATTTACAAGTGTTTTTTTGCATGCTTTGCAATACACCTTGCCCTTCACAGCTTCGAGCCAGTTAAAGTTATCAATCCAGGATGTTTTAAACTTTTGTTTACGTCTCTTCGAAGAAGAAGCGGACGTTTCATAATCGAAACATCTTAAAAAGTATAATGTAAATACACTGAAAAAACACATGGCGCCAGACGCCATAATTTATAGACTTCTGGAGCCATGTACATAGTCGATTTAGGGATAGTGATAAAATATAGCGCCACACGCTATAATACATGGCGAAAAGTACATAGGAGCAGACGCTATGCTTATAGCCCTCCACGCCATGTACTATAGTCCTCCACGCCATACACTATAGTCCTCCACGCCATGTACTATAGTCCTCCACGCCATACACTATAGTCCTCCACGCCATACACTATAGTCCTCCACGCCATGTATTATAGTCCTCCACGCCATGTACATGGCTTTGAGGACTATATTACATGGCGTGGAGGACTATAGTGTATGGTGTGGAGGACTATAGTGTATGGCGTGGAGGACTATAGTATATGGCGTGGAGGACTATAGTATATGGCGTGGAGGACTATAGTACATGGCGTGGAGGGCTATAAGCATACCACCATACGTACCATTTCACGTTCGCAATTCTGTTCCGCAGTACGCTCGCTTAAGATGCACTTGGTTCATCTCCAGCCCTATTCTACCAAGAAATAGCAATCTGATTGATCTCATACTAAAGAAGAAAATAAATTTGGTAGCAGAATTGAAGCCTTGCGTAGCAGATTTTTTTCAGCTCAAAAAAGTAGCAGATCTGCTACAATTGTAGTAGGGGAACAACACTGATTGTACTAGCTTGCACCCGCATCGTACAATGTAATGCCTCTCTTTCACATGTCATGTTGGTCGTCACTATCGGCTCTTTGTCTCTCATCTTACAAATCGCAAAATGAGGAGTAGCATGACAAAAATTTTGAAGTGGTACATTTCATGAATTTGTCGCGTCATGACAATTTTCGTTCTTGTACGGGACAAATGTACTGGCTCTTACAAGTCCTACTCAACACTATTACTTTTTTTTAACAAAAATTAACACTGCTTGGAAATATAGGAGTACCTGAAAATTCACTAACATGCCCGCCGTCGCCAAAAGGTTGAAAATATCTGAATTGTAGCAAGTCATGGACCTACCTGTTATATACATCTATGTTTTCCGAACATTTCAGCTCAATCGGATTGGCCACTCCAGAGATTATCTCCCTTAATCATTTTGCTGATATATATACATATATACAGTGGTTCACAAAAGTCAACATACAGCATGTAAAAACACGAATATGGTACAGTGGAAAAAGACAGAATGCAATGAAAACGTAAAAGTAGCTTTATTGGCACTAAAAATAAGTTTCATAACATAACAATAAAGAAAATCTAAACACAGAAAGAAATAAGCCATGAAAACTAAAAAAATGCATCCTTCGAAAGTCAGCATACACTACGAGCCATGCTTCGAAAAGAACGAGAATGACCAAAAAACGTGAGCTCAATACTTCGTAGGCCCTCCACCAGCCTTAAAAAAATAAAAATAAAAAGAGCAAAAAATAATCGTTGAAAATTTGGAAGGGAAGTCGTATGGCGAAATTGATAAAATAGTTGGAAGAAGTCGGGTAATGGTCCAAACGATCATACGGAAAGCGGAAAGGGAATGGAGAATACAAAATAAACAACGAACAGGTAGACCGAAATCCTTAAGTAAGAGAGATGAGAGAGATTTATTACGGAAAATAAGTAAGGAGCCACAACAAAGTGCTCCGGCAACGGCCACTGCACTTGCAAAGGCAACAGGGAAGCAAGTGAGTCCAGAAACAATACGTAGAGTTTTGCGTAATCAGGGTTATAACGGTAGAGTTCCGCGCAGAAAACATTTCATTTCTCCAGTTAATGAAAAGAAGAGACTTGACTTCGCTCGCCTGCATCTTAATAAGGACGACAGTTTATGGAATCAAGTTATGTTTAGTGACGAGAGCAAGTATAATATTTATGGCTCTGATAGGCGCGGATATGTGTGGGGGAAGCGGAACGAAGCATTGGCAAAGAAGAATTTGCGTCCTACAGTGAAACACGGTGGAGGGTCAGTCCGCGCATGGGGTTGTATGTCGATGGTACTATGGATCAACAGATGTATTTGAACATATTGCGAGGTAATTTGATACCTTCTGTGCAGAAATTAGGCCTACAGCCAAGTTGGATCTTTCAGCAGGACAATGATCCAAAACATATAGCTAGAAGTGTCAAGGAATGGTTGCTGTATAACGTCCCTCATCAGCTTGACAGTCCGCCTCAGTCTCTCGATTTAAACCCTATAGAGCATTTATGGGAGGAATTGGATCGCAGAATTCGTAAGCCAGGCGTAAGAGCAACTATTACTAGCAAAGAGACCCTGAAATCTGCTCTGCTGTATGCCTTGATGAATATTCCACCCGAAATTACCGGAAATCTCGATCGCTCGATGCGAAAGCGTTTAGAAGCTGTTATTAAGGCTGGTGGAGGGCTTACGAAGTATTGAGCTCACGTTTTTTGGTCATTCTCGTTCTTTTCGAAGCATGGCTCGTAGTGTATGCTGACTTTCGAAGGATGATTTTTTTTAGTTTTCATGGCTTATTTCTTTCTGTGTTTAGATTTTCTTTCTGTGTTTAGATTTTCTTTATTGTTATGTTATGAAACTTATTTTTAGTGCCAATAAAGCTACTTTTACGTTTTCATTGCATTCTCTCTTTTTCCACTGTACCATATTCGTGTTTTTACATGCTGTATGTTGACTTTTGTGAGCCACTGTATATATGTATATATATCAGCAAAATGATTAACCGCTGAAGCACACTGCGACGCAGCCAGGCACAGCCAAGCTGTCAATTGAGTTGACTATATGGAATTTCCATAGCAGCGAGCACACCAAGTCGCAGCTATGCGCAGCCAGGCGCAGCTCAGGTCGAAATGGATCCAACTTTTGTCGCAGCGAAGAGTTGCAATCAGCTGTAATTACTTGAGAAACGCGCGGGATTTAAAATGTATGCGAAAATGTAAATAGAGTTGATTTTATATTACAAATTTTTTGAGGAATTCGATAACAATTTTTATTGGTAATAGCTTAGATAGTTAAAAGTAAAATAAAAATATAGTTAAAGGCAAATTTGAAAGATAATTAATAGCAAATTGAATATAGTAATTTAAAATACTTTATTAGTCTAGTTGGTAGATTACTGACTTCTTGCTTGTGGGATCCCTGATTCGAATCCAAGTTCGGACGAAGGCCCGCGAACCAAGCTTTGAGTTCACCTAGCTCTAATTAGGTACGTGGTTAATATCAGGGGTAAAGTGAGTCGTCGAATTCCACACTCGTATTCACATTGATTGAAAAAATTGTAAAGAATTATTTCAAAATGCAGTTAATTAAAGATGCAGTGTTGGATGACGAGGTGTCAATAGAGATGCTGATAGCCCAAATGAAGGAGCGTCCGATTATTCATGAGAAGGTTACAGGCGGATACAGATATGTCGCTGTGGAACTCAAACATTAACTGATAATTCTTCTACATCACTGACACTTAGTCACGTTGCAGTGTAACCAGGCGATTTCGTTGGCAGCGCTTGGTCACTGATGGCTGCGCCTCGTTGCGTCAAGTGTAATTCAGGCATAAGGGAGATAATCTCTGGAGTGGCCAATCCGATTGAGCTGAAATGTTCGGAAAACATAGATGTATATAACAGGTAGGTCCATGACTTGCTACAATTCAGATATTTTAAACCTTTTGGCGACGGCGGGCATGTTAGTGAATTTTCAGGTACTCCTATATTTCCAAGCGGTGTTAAGTGAAGCAAATTCATGAAATGTACCACTTCAAAATTTTTGTCATGCTACTCCTCACTTTGCGATTTGTAAGATGAGAGACAAAGAGCCGATAGTGACGACCAACATGACATGTGAGAGAGAGGCATTACATTGTACGATGCGGGTGCAAGCTAGTACAATGTCCCGTACAAAATACGATGTGTGTACGTTTAATCAGTTTGTACTACTGAGTAGAGACGAGTTGAGACTTTTTAACTAAAATCTTCAATTCAAGCGGTCGTATTCGCCTCTTTTGTACTACATCGACTCTTTTGTACTACATCGCGTCATTTGTACTATATCGCCTCTTTTGTACTATCGCCTCTTTTGTATCGCGTTCATAAACAACGCCTCGCCTCATTTGAAGTGGGACATTGTACTGGCTCAGTACAGAAAAGAGGCGACTCTTACAAACTCTTTTTGAAACCGTGTCCTACTCAACACTAAAAAATAAAAGGAATGAAAAATTGTTATGTTTTTAGTTTGTTTATGATAAAGAATTGGAAACTTTGAGCGTTGTGTAGGCGCTGAGTGCCTAGCAGTAGGCAAGGACTTTTTTTCAAATTTTGATCTGTCATAGCTTTTTAGAAAAACAATGGGTGAAGCTTGCAGAGCATATTGATATAGACTAGAACTTAACACACATGGACACAAGGCTGTGCGGGCAACTCTGACGACAGCAGGCTCCTGAAAAAAAATCCTTCATATCATCAGCCTTCCTGAAATTTTTTTAATTTTTGAAAATAAATTCAAATTATTGATAAATTTTGACTTTTGTCTATCAAGTCAAAGAAAAATTTTCAAAATTCAGTGGGTAAACAAGAACGGCAACCCGTGATCAAATTACCTCTATTTTCAGCACTCAAAACTTCTGTTCACGAGAACTGAAGATCGGATAATGCCATCAATATGAAATTGACAGGACATGTTGGTATTAACTAGGACCAGGTCTGATAGAAGTGATTTTGAAATACGGGCAACACAATACGGGCAAAAATCGCTGAGAAAAAAACTGGTTTTTAGCCTATAGCTTCCGAATTAGCTACCAGATTTTAACAAAATTCACGCAGTAGGTGAACCTTACTCTAAGATAGATTTCATAGAAATCTTAATGAAAAATTAGTAAAGAGTCGCCAGCTATGGCAATTTTTGTCTCCTAAATATTGTAAATTTGCTCAGGAAAATAAAGGTTTTTTCTCTATAACTTCCGATGCAGTAACAATTCAAAATAATTCAAAACGAAATTCATGTGATAAGTGGATCTTGTTGCATTTCTAATTCTGTAGGAATTTCGTTGTAAACTATGAAAGGGTTGCCAGGTTTGATGAATTTCAAAATTTATTGACATTTCTTTATCGAGCGATGTTGTCATAAAATTTCTAAATGGGAATGATCCTGCAAAGACAATTAACAACATATATTTACGTTTCAAAAATTTAAAAAATTTGAACTGTGCAAAGTGCAGAAGTTGAATAATGAGTTGAATAATGAGAGTTGAGTGCAGAAGTTTTGAGTGCTAAACTTATATTCACTCCTATAACTTACAGCGCAGCCATTCAATCGAAACGAAATTCATAGGGTGGGTTTAACACAACGTGATTGCCAGCACCAGACAATTTCGTAAATATTACGCCAACAGATGCTTCCATTTTCTATTCATAAGCAAAGCATTTACAATAAAATAAGCAACCGATATTTAAATTTTCCCAGTTTTGGAAGTTTTTCGTATGGCAGCCCCAGACAGTTTAATCGCTGAAACTTTCGATGATATCCTTGGATGAAAACGAAATTCAAAGGATAGGTAGATTAAGCACGAGCATGTTGTGGTAGATTTATTGCTGCTGTTTTGGACAAATGTTGCCAGCACTGAACATTTTCATCATTTGTGTTATAGGAAATGCTGTCAGAAAATGATATCTGTTCCTTTGAGTAAGAAGTGGTTGATATGATACTACAAATAACTGTATAACGTCTTCACACATTTTTAAATCCCTCAAAGATAACTTCTTCGAAAATTAGTTTTCTAGCGGTTCTGATGCGCTAGACTTTTTTGTTAATTCAACGCAAAGTTAGTGCCGTCAATGCCTTCTAGAAGTACGGGCCGTCAGGCTACGTAATCGTTCTCGCCGTGACGTCATGAGTTTAGGAAATTTGACATTTCCACGAGGCAGTGTCGATGTACACGGAGATTTCACTTGCGGTTTTTTGGTTAAAATATGAATAAAACGTTAGTTTTTTGTGCGTGGACGCGTTATAATAATAATATTTATTCATAACGTACACTTTGTACCAATTAATTGTATCGCGACAGTAAATCGACACGAACCATCACATAACCTAACACCAACCGATAAACATTTCGTAGCGAATTTTCAACATTATACCGCACGCACCGCATTAATTTGTGTTTTAGCTGTTCACTAGCACTGTTCTGCATAAACCACTTTAGTTTTCATTTCACTCACTTCAACACAACCCGTACAATTAACATTTTCCCGCGGACGTTTCATAAGACTACGTGTGTTTTTCGCGACATTTGTCCCGATGCTCTGACGTCATCATTCTGCATTACGGCCCGTACATCTAGAAGGCATTGGTGCCGTTCACGATGTCATGGGGTGCATTGTGTACTTTGTAATATTAGCTTTGATTATTTACATCCGAGGACATTTTTGTTTTATTTATAGACAGTATTATAGACAGAACAAAACATTGCAGTGCGAGAGAAAGAAAATTGATTTTGAAGCTTCGCGGAGAGGATAAATCGATCGGGTGGACTGCAAAATCCATTAACAGATCCAAATGTATGGTACTGCATGCTTTCTGCCGCTCCGGTGGCAGAAAGTAGAGGCAGGCCAAGGAAAACTTCCCCGACACTTGACGGTAAAGATGGTAAGTGTTGCCGACAGAGCAGTACACAAACAAATGTAAAGCAGCTGGCTCAAACCAATACACTAAAGATCAAACACGCACACACAAATGTAAATAAATCAGCATTTTAACGAGAATTAGAGCGATCTTCAACAAAACTAGACGTGTTTTCTTTTTGGGTTGTGTTTCTTTTTTACATTAAGAGTATTGTGTGTGAAAATCTATTTTGTTTATAGTTGGTTTTGGGGTGTAAACTAGATCGCCTCCTCGCGGTGCATCTTGGGTTACGCTTAATGATCTTAACACTCCGCACGACCGTTTTCGTCCTCGAACTTCTCTCTGGCCAACGATTTCGTTTGTTGCACTTGGGCTGGTGGTTGTAGTAGTCCGGACCTAGTCGTCTTCAGGCACGGTAGCGACGGAGTAAAATCCGCTTTGTAAACGGCTCCGGGTTAATACGATCATCTCCGTCCCGCTTAAACCCTGGCAGACCTTTGAGTACGATCACAGTCTCCTCACCATTAGGTTGGTGGTGTAAGTTCAGTTGAGGTGGACTCCTAATTAACACCGATCAGGCACTATCTACTTGTCCCCATAAGAGCCTCTGGCAACCATCGAAAGACATCCCTGCTTTGTATTAGATTACCATGGTATCATTAAGGGGACAAAACATTCCTACTTAAAAAAGCGGCATTGAGTGCTATTTTGCATGAAAAATTCTGCGACAAGCCTGGCAATAAATCAAGTATACCCTCTTATGTGGAGGAGGGCTACTAAGATAGCTGTTCCGTCGATATGGCGAATGAGCCAGCACCGTGGACTTGGCTGCTGGAGTTCATGGAGACATGACAAATGAGTCAGCTCCACTGTTTACTGGCACAGCGGCTAAGCTAGCAGAAGGTTCTGGCGACATGACGAACGAGCCCTGTTCCAGGTTGTTCCGGGACTTTGGTCACCAAGCCTGGCCCTGTGAAAGCCAAGAAGCCCGTTTTTGGCCAATATGTAAGGATATTTATGGCGAATGAGCCCGCCCGTCAGTCAACAAGCACTACCTCTGGTGTCGCATCCTTGTTAGGCACGCAACGCTCCTCCGCCAACTCATCTCGGGCTTATGGAACTAGAAGGGCAGCCTTCAAAGCTCTGAGGAAGTTAGAGAACGTCGCCCCTGACACAATGTCCGACAACGACACTCTTCATTGAGCCGTTCAACCGCTAATTGGGGAGCACCCGCTCGCTCTAAACCCTGCAGTTTTAGCTCAGAAATGACAGAGGTCGGATGAGTAGAAGAATCAGGGCAGACGGGACTGCAAAAAGCGAAAAATTGTTACGACTCTATCAGGGATAACTCGGCCATTTAGTGAAATGGCCAGAGTGCCTTGTTGGGGTCGTGATTGATACCAGCAAGGGAGATGGAATCATCTCCTTGGAAAACTGGCTAAAGATAAGGCAGGCTTTATTTGGAGTCTGCTGTAAGCTCCAGAAAGCCAGCTCGAGTCCACCACCTACGGTGAACGACGCGGGCAGGTACAAAGAAATCAGGCTGGTTGCGTGCGGAGACGAACGATCGGCCGATTTCTACAAGCGAGCAATCGCTGAGCTGGGGGAACTATGGCCAGGCGCCAAAATTAAGGTGGTGTTTAAGGCAGTCGTCTAGTGTGTCAGAAAACAAAATCGATTTTTTTGTTTTTTCATAAATAACATCTAAAACATGCATAGAAGACGTGGGTAAAAGAATTTTTCGAAATTTGATGCCGTAAACCGTAGGAAGTATAGTGTTACCGTAGGAGGCTTTCGTAAACCGTAGGAGTTATACGCTTACTTTCGCATCGAATATTTTCGAGCCCAGCTCCTTACGTGGCTCTTTTGTGTAACTAAATTGTACTTATTGTAATTTAATTGGAACTAACGGGTACCCAGAACTGTTTACAAACTCAATAATCTGGACTTTCACTCCGAAGCATCTTCATTCTAGTGCAAAAGTCTTCGATATCGCCACATTTCTTGCTGTGCTAATCTTCAACGAAGGATTCAAACCTATCTTAAAGGTGATGGAAGTCATGGGAGTAAATATTGGCCTAAATGCCCAAGCATTCGTTCATCAACGTTACGATTCTCGCATCGACCGCTCAGAAAGACGCTTGAGCGATTTCGCCAAACAAGCCCGGATATCCAACAGAGAAGAGAAAACGGCCTTACATGACTTATGGTCCAGGCATAGCAGATTGATCGTGAGACGAATTTTTGATCATGAATTATATACAACTTTCAAACGCGTTTTTCTCAATACACGATTTTTTCAAACTGCTGCCATGATATCTCGAAAACTATTTTATTGATTCTGCTCAAATTCATACATCATTTTAAGTACATAAATAACTACGAAATGACGTAAAATAATTAAGATTGCTTCATTACTTTTCATTTTACAAGCTAAACAAACCCAAAAAAAACACGAAAAATTGATTTTATTTTTCTAAAGCGTAAAAAAATTAGTTTCTGGAATTCTAACTTAATTTTACTTCACTTTGAAGTCTCAAGTCTCACAATCAAAACCGCGTTTGGGTTTTTAATTTCAGATAAGCAGAGCGGCCGGAATCATGGCAGCAGTGGAGCACCTCTTTTTATATATGTGCTTTCTTGGGCGGTGTATCTCCGACTATTTTGTATAAATTTACTTCAAAAAATGCACAAAGTTTGCCTAAATGGTAATAAAAATTATATATAATTTATGAACTATTTTATTTAAATGGTTTGTTAAAAAAATTCCCCAAAAAAGCATTAAAAACGGCCTTCACACTAGACGACCGCCTTAATGATGAGATCCCCAGCCGGCTAAGATGCATGGATTCCTTATTTCCACTCGGATCCAGTGGATGTCCTGGACATAGTTTGGATTTTCAACCTCCATCTTCTTACGGAGGATTGCGAAGATTGGCGAGCCGGTAGACTATCGGTGGGAGGCGCTCTTTATCATACATGAAGACTCTGCCAGTATTGGATGCCCGAAAGGGCATTATCAGGTATGCGGTCGAGAAACACCCAACACAGGTGGCTCAAACGGCAGTTGACCCACTTGAAAAGGAGTTTGACACCTGTTTGAGGGTGACATCTGAGGAGAAATCGTTGGGACTACCTCCGAGTTGGACCTCATGACTCAAAGCAGAGGAAGAGGCTGAGACGACTTTTATGTCCAAGGAGGAGTACCTCGATTTAACCCTTATCAACAATAAATGATGGTGAATGTACTACAGATTGACATACACCATCCAAAGCAGCATCACCTGCCCTGCTACTACTGTCTACGATAGAGGAGGAACTAATCCTTATTCAAGAGCCCTGGTTTGGCAAAAACTGGGTTTGCTGGTTATGTACCAATGGATGCAGACTGATGGTACCCAACGGCTAACATAAGCCACGTATCTGTATTCTTGTCGAAAAAACCATTAACGTCCTTATACTACACAACTTTTGTGACAAGGATAACATGGCTGTTGCAGTGGAAATCGATCAAAGATCTTGATGGTTTGTTTCCTGCTACATGGCACTAGCCCTCTCTGCGACATTGTCAAGGGTGTCATGGCTGAAACCAAGAAAGTTGGTGCGCCATTTTTTCTGGGAGCTGAGTCTAATGCTCATAATAAAGTATGGGATAGTTCCAAAACAATTGGCCGAGGTGAGGAACTTTTTGTTTTCATCCTTGCCTACGAACTCTTTATTGCCAATACTGGCAGCAAACCGACCTCAAACCGTAGGAACGGCACTCGCATCTTCTCCGTGACTGGAGGGTGCTCATTCATTCTGTTCATTCTCAGATCATAGGTGCATATCGTTCAATAGGTACTGAGCAGGTAGTCTTTATTAACAGAAAGAGTACGGACTGGAGGTTGTTCAAATCTCTGGTCCGATCCTCACTGGAATCGGTTCCTAAGAGCATTGATTGCTACCATGAATTGGATCAGGCGCTTGACACCTTTACTAGTTCTCTGAACACCACGACTAGGGTAGCTTGTAGTCCACCCAGAGCCAGGGGGAATCCCATGTCCCACTGGTGGAATATGGAGATCAGCACCCTGCAGAGAGAGTGTAGGAGGGAGTATGCCATACGCAAGCCAAATAGGACCTAATGGAGATCTTTCTGTAGAAATGTGGAGGCATCAGCGAGGCAAATCGCCTTCGAAAGGTCTTCAGCATGCTACCGAAAGCTATGTATGTGGTACATGATTAACCCTAATGGCATTTGGACTAGTTCGAATGCAGATACTCTAAAGGTTCTTATGGATGCACATTTTCCGGGCAATTATTATCGTCTGAAAGCGATGCACCAAACGGAGAAAGTTACCAGCTCAAGGCTGTCGTTCAAAATATCAAATTCTCAGCTCTCAACTCTTTTGAGCCGTTTAAATCCCCAGGTCCTGATGGTGTCCTTGTTGCTGATATCCAGCAGTCCATGGAAGTATGGCTACCATGGCTCAGAGAGATTTATAGCGCTTGCCTACGCTTCTCGTATATTCCCACCGGCTGGCGGGAAACTTGAGTTGTGTTTATCCCTAAAGCAGGAAAAGGCTCACATGTTAAGCCAAAGGTCTATCTTCCAATAAGTCTTAACTCTGTCCTGCTCAAGATTTTGGAAACGATCATCGATTGCCATATTAAAAGATCAATCGATCTTACGTTGATCTCACAGTCACAGCACGCTTATTCCAACGGTAAGTCGGTTGAAACTGCTCTTTACGTCCTCATTAAGCAAGTCGAGAAATATCTTGCTCTTAAGGAATATACGCTTGGCACCTTCTTTGACATCAAGGGGGCCTTCAACAACGTAAAAAGCTTAACGCAATTGTTGAGGCAATCTCGGTGCTGCATTTATCGTGATTGCTTTTATCGTGCATCTCCTTAAAAATAGAATGGTAATCTCTTCAATGGGGAATGCTCGCGTACGACGAGGGGTCAGCACGGGTATATCTCAGGGTGGAGTCCTCTCTTTTCTACTATGGAACATCACAGTGAATACTCTCCTAATGAGGCTAGACCGTGCCGGCTACAAAATGATTGCTTATGGGGATGACATAGCTGTAGCAGTGTCAAAAAAGTATTTATCTACGCTATCGGAGAGGTTAAATCACTCTCTTGATATTTTCACGATGGAGCCGTGAGTGCGACTTGAATGTGAATCCTATCAATACGTAGCTAGTACTGTTTACAAGGAAGTACAAAGTTCCTTACTTTGATTTACCGTAATCAAACGGGGCCTTCATTCACGTGAGCCAGAGGATCAAGTACTTAGGGCTCATCCTCGACTCGAAGTTACTATAGAGCTATAATTTAACAGAAAGAGGGCGGAAGATTTTCAATGCACTTGACTGTTTTAAAAGAGGCATAGGAGCGAATTGGGGATTAGAACCTCGCACTGTTGCTTGGCTTTATACCGCTGTGGTTGAGCCAATTCTATTGATTGTGGCGTTCTGCCTGCAAACGGCAGCTTGAAAAAGTGCGGAGGATGGCTGCAATACTGGTAACTAGAGCACTCCACCCCTACTAAGGAACTTTTCGTGCTACTTCATTGGCTACCAACTAATCTACTGACCTTACAGCAAGCTAATCTTGCTGCTGTGAGACTGAATTGTGTCTCAACGGATATATTTCGGCCATACGAGGATTTTGTTCGAGGGAGTTCCCGCTCTAGCGGTTGTTGATTACATCGCTCCACACCTCCTACTAGATTTGAAGTTCTCTACTCGCATTCCTGATAGAGAGCAGTGGCGCGATGATGTCACCTTCGAAAGTGGGCTTAGCCATGCGTACACCGATGGCTCAAAGCCAAACAATAGAATTGGGAGTGGTGTATATTCAGATGAGCTGAATCTCAAGCTGTCCCTCCGTCTACCAGACAACTGTAGTCTTTTTCAGGCGGAGGTTGCGGCTATCTTTCAGGCAATTGACTGACTTCTTGTAATCGAATATTCGGGGTCAATATTGGTATTTTCACAGATAATCAGGCGGCTATTAAGTCCCTTGCTGGTCCGTGTACAGTGCCCATGATTGTTGCTGAATGCCGCACATCTCTTAAGGAAATATCAAGAAATTCGGCTTTTCAATTGATTTGGGTACCTGGACATAAGGGTTTTCAGGACAACTGTAAAGCCGACGAACTAGGTAGACTTGGTACCGGTGGTTTCATGCTCCTTCTCAATAGGTATATCTATGACATCAGTCAAGTTGGCCATCAGGCAAAAATATCTTGAGGACGCTTGGAAGTCCTGGGCAGATGAATCATTCTGTGTGATAACAAGGCAGTTCTGGGTATCCATTGATGCGTATCGCACCAGGCAGCTAATAGGTTTAACTCGAAGCGCTCTGTGTTGCACTGTGGACATTCTTATGCGCCATTGCCTCATAGATCGGCATACGCAACGATTGGGCGCAGGTTTCAATGACTTCTGTCGGAGTTGTGGAACTGAAGACGAGGAGGAATTCGTCCTCCATCTCATGTGCCAGTGCACGGCATTGGCAAAGAGATGGGAGGCGGCACTTGGCTCACCCTTTCTCTCAAATCTGACCGAACTGTCCCTGGTCAATTTAAAGGAGATAGCGCAGCTCGTCAAAGGAAGCAGATGGTTTCCTGATTTCGGTGAGTAGGAAAAAGTAATTAATTATTGTGGCATCAAAACGGGCCTCTCCTTTGCCTAGGTGTGTATGTCGGCAGGTCTCTGTCGATCGGCAGCCAATTCAACCTACCTACCTGCATAGTTGGTTTTGACGTATGATTATACGTATCATAGGTTAACTATCAATTATTATCAATAAATACATCAAATGATGCTACCATCTCAAAGGAACCGGTTGCGAATCAAATAGAAAAGTGCATAATTTAATTATCTAAAACTGGCCATTTCTGAACGCTTGAATTGTAGGCAAGATTGTGAACAAATGAAATGAAACAGGATGCAGTGGAAAGATTCATTCCATTGGCTAACTAGGGATGTGGTGCGTTTTGTAATATTTGCCAAACAGTCATTACGAATATTATTCTCATTTACATAGATTTGAGCAAACCACAACGCACATCCAAAAAGTATAAGAGAAAAACCAACATCGACCTATATTTGCTCAGAAATTTGTTCAAACGATTTGACAAATTCGATTCCGCGAATGGTTCCCGAAGCATAGATCAACTTAGTATTATTTTTTATTATTCGCAGCGTATCTTTAAGCTATTGGAACTATTTACCGTATGTTTTAAAGATACGTTGAAATAAGTAGTCAAATTCTCAAGAGTTTCTACTTTAAAAATGAGATAGCTAACCAGTATTCTATTTTCAATTCTCAAAATATATTAGCCACAGTCGAAACTTCTTTAATTTCTTCGAACGCATTTCCCAACTCAACTGAGAGTCGTGCAGTGTTTGAGGAATGGCGAAAGATTTCTTTGTAAAGTGGTGCTAATTTTTAAAAAGGAACAGAGGAGTCCTGGAGAAAGTTGCATTATTTAAAGACACGTATGATCTTCCTTTGTTTCGCCACTCCTACACTTGTTTATTTTCGTCTATTTTATGTTTTCGGAAGTAAAGTTTATTTTTTTTCGAAAAAAATATTTTTATAGATCTATGAACAGTGCACCTGTATCCGTTTAGCAGAATTTTCGTGGCCATCTACACTAGGGAATATAACTAGGTAACACTTTGATACTCATCGTTAAAATTGTTGATACGGTGACTACGTTTCTTTTATCAATTTCCATTAATTTGGATACGAAATGAAGCTTCTAGAGTGGCAGCACTGGTGGGGACCCTGGTTCGAATCCAGGTTCGGAAGAGAGTCCGCGCACCATGTTTTGGGTTCACCTAGCTCTGAATAGACACCTGAATTAATCAGGGGTAAAGTGAGTCGTGGATCTCATCACTCCACACTCGTATCAACATTGATTGCAAATTTGTGATAAAGCTCTCTAGTAGATTCAACCCCTTACTTTACTTTACCCTACATATTATTATACTATCCACAAATTTATACGTTATAAATCCTAAGTGGTTTGTACGTTCGAAGTACTACACTATCATAATAAAGTTGCTTAATGTACTAAATAAAGTTCTCTAGAATTATAACAGCTATAACAGCTATAATAACAGCTCAGATCGATATGCAAAAAAATTATCTATTTTAAGAAAATTGTTTAAACTGAAATTGAAATCGGAAGAGCTTTTCGGTAAAAATATTTTAAAATCTCTTATGCACAGATTTATTCGCAGAGATAATTTGTTATACTTTCCAAAAATAGCTAATATATAGTCGAACGTTAAACTAAACCTCCAGTACTGCACAGATTTGCTGATTCTTCATATACGTCAACTTTTAAAAATAGGTTAGCTTCAAAACAAAAAGTAACTATAAAATGTGTCTTCTTAGCGTAGTTTTGAACGCTTTGGAGGTGCTGGAATAAATACAAAAGCTAATTTTTAAAAATGTGTGTTTCAAAATTATTATATAATATAACAAATTTACTTTGTATTTCTACATTTCTTCTGCAAAATATTTTCATTTATTATTTGTCCAATCAATTTTAATGTGAATTGCTAAATAAATGCCAAAGTCATTTTGAATGAGTCACATTGAATAACTAAGAATAAGTTGCACAGTTCTCAATCCAAAACAGGTAGTAATATGAGTGTGTACATCAATCCTATTTTTTCAATTTCTTTGTAATTTATCGCCTTGGGCCCCAGGCTGAACTTGCGGGATTGTTATCATCATTGTTTGGTTTACTTGGCAAAACAAAATCAGGAAAATCTTCATGCGATTGAGTGTTCGGTGCATTAAATACGCCGCAACTGCCACTTTGGCCACCGACAGCACGAAAATTTCCAGACTCCCAAGGTGCCCCTTGAACAACAAAACCCCCTTTGCCAGTCTTACTAAAAGCCTGTTCAAGAACTGAACTAAAATCATTTGTGTTTGATGGCACGGTGTCAACAACATCTTGAAGGTATTCTTCTTCTAAATTCAGAATATGATCCTTAGCTTCCAACACAGCATCTTCTATTCCTAGTATTGTTACAGCGTCTGGGTTCTCGTCACCAGTTTTCGGAAATTTTATATCGACCTTGAACTCATCCATGATTGTCCGAATATTACGACCTCTTTGCCCAATCAATCGTGGATGCACACGACGATCTACATTAAACACTTCTTCAACTTGATCGTTTAGCTCTTCCACCATTTTGATTATTTCTTTTTTGGCTTCATTCGCATTTTTTTCATATCCAGTGATGGTAATAGATCGGTCATTTACATCATCGCGTTTGGGAAAAGAAATATTCACATTAAAATCCGCGCGTATTTTGTTGACGATGGTGCCGCGGCGTCCAATAATTTTTGGGTGATATTTAGGATCAATATCTAATTTAAGCTCAAAAGAACGTAATTCACGATCTTTACGTTCTGCCTCGATTTCTTCCACTCGTTTCATCAAGGCGTCTTTTGCTTCTTCTACATTAGATAACGTTCCCTTTATTTTGATAATATCAAGTTTCGACTCTGGATCAGATAGTTCGACGTGAACGTTGTATCGATTCATAAAGTCACGAACTTTGACACCCTTTTGTCCTATTATGGACCTATGCAATTCAAAAGGCACATTTATTTCAGTGACAATAGGAATGAGATCAATTAACGCCTGCTTTGCAAGTTCGCACTTCTCTGCACGCCCTGTAATTCGAATAACATCACGTTGACGACTGGTTTCTTGATCACCATATGCCAAACAATCGACACCATCACAAAAATTTTCTCGTTCTGGAAATTTAATTTGCACATCGAATGTTGAAGTTATTTCTTGTATTTTTGCTCCCCTCGAGCCCATGATAGTCCGATGATGCTGTTGAGCAATAGTGCATTCAATGGTTACTTGTGATTCAAGTTCGGCTACTATCTCAGAAATCCGTTGCTTGGCGAGGTCAATGCAATCCTTTGCACCTTTCAAAGAAACTCGATCAGAATCAACACCAGATCGAGGAAACGAAATCAAAACACCACCACATTCATCCGAAATTCTATGCAAAATATCTCCTCGTTTCGCAACAAAGTGTTTGTGATACTTTGGATGCACTACAATTTCACCTTCAGTTACATTGTCAATATCTTTTATGATGGTTTCCAGCTGTTCTTTCGCAGCCTGAACACTTGGCTCTTTACCAATTATTGTAATTATCTCTTTATCGTCTTCATCGTTTCCTGGAAATATTATTCGTGCTCCGGTGGAATCACGAATTTTTCTGATAGAATTACCATTTTTACCAATAAGAAAACGATGATGTTGTTGTTTCGCTCGTACTTCAGCTGTAAATGACATAGCTTGTTTTTCGTTGGCCAACTCGAGTAATTGATGTTTAGCCTTTTCAGCGTCATCCTTAGGTCCCCGAATCGTAACCTATAAGAGAAAAAAGGTTAACACATACTTCCAAGAATTCATAGAACTGTTTGATTGCAAACAAACTGCAAAAATCCAATTAAATATACATATATCTATATCTATATACATACATATATATATATATATATATATATATATATATATATATATATATATCTATATACATATATATATATATATATATATATATATATATATATATATATATATATATATATATACATATATATATATATATATATATATATATATATATATATATATAATATATCATACATATAATCATACATATAAATATGAGTATAATATAATATATATATATATATATATATATATATATATATATATATATATATATATATATATATATATATATATATATATATATATATATATCAGTGGCGGCTCCTCAGAGGAGGCAAGGGAGGCAGTGCCTCCTCGGTAAAATTTACAAAATACGTATTCTAAATTAATCAATAAATAATATTTAATTTCATAGCAAAACCAGCATTTTTTTCCCAAGTTTCCACTATTTTTGAATATCAATCCTAAACCCAGACCAGAGCACTGCCTCAGCGCAAAAAATAAAAAAATGC
>OZ022264.1:172531854-172536854 GCA_963978885.1 Nemotelus pantherinus | reverse complement strand
TATAAATATGCTATAGTAATTATTGGTAATCCTCTAATTGAATAATTAAATTATTATATACAAGAGCTGATTATATATATATATATTAAAATTTTAATATATATATATGAACATATAGACATTATTTATATATCGTCGCTGTGAAATCAAACCGGCATATCTGCAAAAATTGAGTTTTTGAGTTTTTGGTATCAAAAAATTCCTTATTTTCCCCTCTATTTTTATGTCGCACCGGCATATCGTAAAGTTGAATAAAAACCCGTCTAATGGTGTTTTGCCGCTTTGCATTCCCGTGGAAATAGCCCACATGCGAAAACTTTAAAGCGCTCTAGTGAAAAATGTGTATTTTGCAGATATGCCGGTTTGATTTCACAGCGACGATATATATTAAAATTTTAATATATATATATAAATATATTAATTGTTTATTTATACATACAATCTAACTGTATTAATATAAGATAAATTTTTATTACCGGTCATCATTTTGATAACCCGGGTAAATTAAGATATACAATATGTATTTCATACATATTGCGTATAGTTTATTTTATTTACATACATTTTAATTAAAATATGTATGAAATACATATTGCAATATTATATTTATATTAAATTAAGTATGTATACATTGTATATATATATATATATATATATATATATATATATATATATATATATATATATATATATTAAAATTTTAATATATATATATATATGAACATATAGACATTATTTATATATATATTAAAATTTTAATATATATATATAAATATATTAATTGTTTATTTATACATACAATCTAACTGTATTAATATAAGATAAATTTTTATTACCGGTCATCATTTTGATAACCCGGGTAAATTAAGATATACAATATGTATTTCATACATATTGTGTATAGTTTATTTTATTTACATACAATTAAATATGTAATAATTTATTTTTTTACTAATTTTTGATTATTTAATTTAAATTTTATTAATTTATTAAATTTTTGTTTACTTGAAGTTTTTTATATAAAAAACTTCAAGGGGGAGGTCATAGTAGCTAATCCTTTAAACATATTATATACAATTAAATTTGTAATAATTTATTTTTTTACTAATTTTTGATTATTTAATTTAAATTTTATTAATTTATATATATATACATATCTATATATATATATATATATATATATATATATATATATATATATATATATATATATATATATATATATATATATATATATATATAGATATGTATATATATATATAGATATATATAGATATATATGTATATATATATATATATATATATATATATATATATATATATATATATAAATATATATATATATATATATATATATATATATATATATATATATATATATATAAATATATATATATATGTATACATATATATATATATATATATATATATATATATATATATATATATATATATATATATGTATATATGTATGTATATATATATATATATATATATATATATATATATATATATATATATATATGTATATATGTATATATATATATATGTATATATATATATATATATATATATATATATATATATATATATATATATATATATATATATATATATATATATATATATATATATATATGTATATATGTATATATATATATATATGTATATATATATATATATATATATATATATATATATATATATATATATATATATATATATATATATATATATATATATATATATATATGAATCTCATGAATCTCTCAGATTCATCCAACTAAATCTCAAGCACTGTGCGGCAGCCCAAGATCTGCTCTCCCAAAATATTAATGAGATGAAGATAGAGGTAGCCATAGTGAGTGAACAATACAGAAACCTGCGTGAACATATCTGGGTTCGAGATAGAACCAGTCGGGCGGCCATCTGGGTTTGCGGAGGAACGTCATTCCAAGAAACCATGACCGAGAGTGAAGACGGTTTTGTGTGGGCAAAGATAAGAGGATGTTACGTGTACAGCTGCTATGCCTCTTGCAACTCGACTATTAACCAGTTTCAACAACTACTGGATAGGCTGGTAATAAATGCAAAACAACACACACCGCACATTATAGCTGGCGATTTCAATTCATGGGCAACCGAGTGGGGCAGCCGAAGCACCAACGCTCGAGGCCGCGTCCTTATGGAAGCTTTCTCTCAGCTGGACGTAGTCTTAATGAATACCGGCAACATACCTACTTTTCGAAGCCGAGGGTTGAGTTCAATTATTGACCTTACGTTCGCGAGTCCATCAATTGCAGCAGATATAGTATGGCGGGTATCAGAACATTATACACACAGCGATCACCAATCTATCATATTCGAAACCGGACACAGGCTAGAAAGCCGATCTCAGCGAAAAGCCAAGACTGTTGGTAAAGGTTGGTCAGTCCGCAAATTCGACGAAATAACATTCTCGGAAATGATCTTGCAAAGCGATATGCCTCGAGGAACAGCTGCGGAGAAGGCTGGAAGGGTAATCGAGCTAATAACGCGTGCGTGTGATGCTTCAATGCCGAGGCGAAAACCGGTGTCATATCACAGGCCAAACTACTGGTGGACGGAGGATCTAAGCCGACTTCGCACTGAGTGCCTGAAGGCGAGGAGAAAAAGCCAACGCGGCGTAAACCGACCCAACTATGAGGTGCTTCAGCAAGAATACCAACAAGCGAGAAAAAGGTTTCAACTCGCCATACGCAGTAGCCAAAATGCATGCTTCAAACAGCTTTGCGAAGAAGCAAACGTTGACCCATGGGGTGGAGCGTATCGAGCCGTCATGTCACGTATTAAGTGTTTGAGATCACCACAAGTAAGCTGCCCAGCTCTCCTCGAGAAGATTGTATGCACACTCTTTCCCCGTCATCAGGAAAACTTTCGAACAGTCCCGCAAGGATCCGTGAGTGAGATACCCCCAGTGACTGAAAAGGAACTATTGGAGATTTGCAGTCGACTCAAGGACAACAAAGCACCGGGATTGGACGGTATCACCAACAAATGCCTAAAGGTCGCAGTGAAACTGAAGCCTGATCTATTTATAAGTGTTTTTAACGCATACTTGACTGAACAAACTTTCCCAAGCTGCTGGAAAAAACAAAAACTTGTCTTGCTGCCAAAGCCCAAGAAACCCGTTGGCGAACCGACATCGTACCGTCCTATCTGCCTGTTGGATGTGATGGGAAAAATGCTGGAACGCCTAATACACAACAGACTTGTATCAGCTGTGGAAAACAATGGTGGACTGTCGGAACGACAATTCGGCTTCCGCAAAGCGCGCTCGGCAGTGGACGCCATCAGATCGGTTATGGAATTCGCAAGGACCGCAATCGAAGCACGCGGGGCATCACGCAAATACTGTGCACTTATAACACTTGATGTTAAAAACGCGTTCAACACAGCGAATTGGAACCGAATAGTGGAGAAACTACTTCAACTAAGAGTCCCTTCTTACCTCGCTAGGACAGTATGCGAATACTTGAGGGACAGAGCACTGTGGTATGATTCCGAAGAAGGACCAAAGACTTACGACGTAACAGCCGGTGTCCCACAAGGATCCGTATTGGGGCCTCTGCTTTGGAATATCATGTACAATGACGTGCTAAATCTGAGGCTCCCGTCGGAGGCAACGATAATTGGGTTTGCTGATGACATAGTAGTGTTGGTATCTGCTGAAAAGTCAGACGAGGTCGAATCACTCGCTGACGAGGCGGTATACATCACGAAACAGTGGCTAGAGAATACAGGGTTGAAACTGGCAGCATCTAAGACGGAAGCGGTATTGATTAGCAGCCGCCGTAAAAATGAATCTTTTGAGGTCACTGTGGGAGATCAAAAAATTACATCCAAGTCTGGAGTTATGATTGACAGTAGACTTAAATTTAAAGCCCACGTCGAACATGTCTGCAATAAGGCGTCTAACGTCAGTGCAGCCCTAGCAAGGATGCTTCCTAACATCGGAGGGCCAAGTCAAAATCGCAGAATCCTGATATCCAGAGTTGTGACTTCGATTCTACTGTATGCAGCGCCAGTGTGGGCACATAAGCTATCAGTGAGGCAAAATAAAAAAAAGATATGTTCAGCCTATAGACTTAGTGCCCTCAGAGTTATTCGGGGATATAGAACCATTTCGGGAGAAGCGACATATGTGATAGCAGGTATGATGCCAATTGACATTCTCGCAGCCGAAATGCAGAGACTCTACGGAAACAGAAACGCCCACACAAAGATGGAGCGGCAAAGGTCAGAGGAAGCATGGCAAAGAAGATGGGAACAAGTTCCAGTTGGCAGATGGACTTACAAACTCATCCCCGATATTCAAAAATGGATCAAACGCCCACATGGAGAAGTAACATACGATCTAACGCAGTTTCTAACTGGACATGGTGCATACCGAAAGTACCTACATCGCTTCGGTTTAGATGTCTCTCCAAATTGCCCGACATGCGGGACCGAAGAAGATCCAGAGCACATTCTCTTCAACTGCACGCGGTTTTCCCGATACAGAGCCAAGTTGCAATGATACACAAACCTGTCATTATCGACAGAAAATCTGATTGACATGATGCTGACATCTGAAGCAGCATGGACCGAGTTGACAAAAGCAGTAGCGCAGATACACGCAATTCTTCGAAAGGAGGACAAGGAAAGAAGAAGAAATAGAACCGTGAGCAGCTAAAGCTGACCCCGCCCACGAAGTAATACCGATTGGCAGTCCCGTGGGGATGGGGCGAAGAGCAAGAGGGGGGTTTTAGTCGGTTAATGCCCGACATAACCGAGGCCCAGACCTGGTATCCAAGTGGATTTCCCCCCTAAAGCAAACAAAAAAAAAAAAAAAAATATATATATATATATATATATATATATATATATATATATATATATATCTATATATATATATATATATATATATATATATATATATATATATATATCTATATATATATATATATATATGTATATCT
>OZ022264.1:172376727-172529154 GCA_963978885.1 Nemotelus pantherinus | reverse complement strand
CACAACTATATTACTTTCTGGCTGTCGGAGGAAAGCCCGGCCCCTCAGAACTTAAGACGGAAAATACTCGGGTGGAATATTTCGAAGTTGGATAGGAGGAAGCTTTTGGAGTCACTAGGCAACAGCTTTACTGACGAAGTCAGCGCAGGACAAGCAGGGGTAGCAATGGGCTCTGGGGAAATAGGTACGGTTGTAAATTCGACCATGGGCGAAATTCGGCGAGCGTGCAATGCGTCGATGCCACTTCGAAAGCCACTACCGGGCAAACAGAGCGCTTATTGGTGGACTGAGGAGATAGTGGAACTAAGACGAAGAGCTCTAGCATGCAGGCGTAGGACACAGCGGTCTATTGGACGGCCGAAAGCGTTGCTACTTGTCGCCACCCACAAAAAGGCAAAAAAAAGAACTGGGAATAGCTATAAAACGGAGGAAAAGGCAAATGTGGCATCTTTATGCGAAGAAGTGGACCGGGACCCGTGGGGCCAGGGTTACAAAATAGTATCGGGTAGGCTGAGCCGCATGGGTCCCGACCCACCCATGGAGGCGGATGTCCTCAGGAATATTGTAGATTCACTGTTCCCAGCGCACGTTGTAAGAGCAGAGAACAACCACACAGTCCGCCAGGAAGATACCCCTTTGTTCACTGAAGAAGAACTATGAAGCGCGAGTGCCAGGATGAAGAACCGAAAGCCCCAGGCCCGGACAATATTCCAGTAGAAGTCCTAAAGGTAGTGGTGGAACGACACCCGTCAACATTACTACGCATGTACAATGAATGTTTACTAGCGGGTGTCTTTCCGTCACCCTGGAAAGTGGCGCGACTTGCCCTAATTTCAAAGGGAAAGGGAGATCGTAACACACCATCAGCGTACAGACCTCTCTGCATGCTGGACACTGCGGGGAAACTTTTGGAAGGGCTGCTGAAACCTCGACTAAAAGCAGCTATACGAAGAGCAGGTGACCTCTCGAAAAACCAACATGGATTTCGCAGTGGCCACTCAACAATAAGTGCCATCTGCGAAATAATTAGCGCAGTAGATCGCGCAGAGGCCGCTTGTCATCGGGCTAGACCCATTGTGTTTTTGGTAACGCTGGACGTTCGTAACGCCTTTAACTCGGCGAGATGAACAGACATACTGGATTCTCTTCAGCGACATTTTCAAATAGCGGAATACTTGCTGGCAATGGTACGGGATTATCTGAAAGATCGCCATTTGATCTATGAAACGAATCAGGGAACTGTACGCAAAACCATTACAGCTGGGGCAGCACAAGGATCTATTCTCGGGCCAGACCTATGGAATATTGCGTATGATGGTCTCTTACGCCTCGAAATGCCGGAAGACGTGTTCTTGGTGGGCTATGCTGATGATGTAGCCGCTGTCATCACGTCTAGAAACTCACATCTCGCCCAACTCAAACTCAATCAAGTAATGAGAAGGGTCGAAGCCTGGATGGAAAGCCACGGTCTCCAGCTGGCGATCGCGAAAACTGAGATTGTCATGCTGACCAAGAGAAGAATACCAACCATTATACCCATGACGGTTGGCTCTGAAGTACTTGAGACCAGAAACTCGGCTAAGTATCTTGGAGTGATATTGGACTCGAAGCTGGCTTATGGAGAGCACATCCGAAAAGTATGCGATAGGGCGCTACTGTCTGTTATCTCGCTTGGGCGACTCATGGCAAACGTTCGCGGTCCTAGTCCGAGTAAACGTAAGCTCCTTATGACGGTGGCTCATTCAATGCTGCTGTATGGTGCGGAGATATGGGACACTGCGTTAAGGTTTGAAAAGTATCGAGCTAGGATGGTGAGCGTCCAGCGCAGGGGAGCCCTGCGAATCGCAAGCAGCTACAGAACAGTCTCAGGAAACGCCGTGTTAGTGATAGCGGGAGTAATCCCAATTGATCTATTGGCGAACGAACGCAGGGAAGTGTTCCTGAACAGAGCAGAAGTGGGAAGAGAAATTTTGGTTGCTCAAGCACGAGCGCGACCGCTTGAGCTTTGGGAGAAGCGCTGGGCTACGAGCTCGAAGGGAGCATGGACGATTAGGCTAATTCGCGCCTTAAAACCTTGGCTTAATCGCGACCACGGTGAAATAAACTTGTAATAATAAATAAACTTGTAATAATAAATAAACCTGTGCCAGTTCCTATCGGGCCACGGCTACTTCAGGAAATACCTTCACAGAATGGGGAAAGTCAGGACGGAATTCTGTAAGTACTGTGCTAAGGAGAGTGATGACGCTTTGCATACCTTTTTCCATTGCGCCCGCTTCAAAAGAGAGCGACACATGCTTTTCTCTGTAATTGGCCCGGTGACGCCGGAGTCAATCGTGGAGATGATGTTACAGTCAGAAGACGCCGTTTTTTAGTGAGTAAGAATCTCACATAATCTTGTTTCGTTCGCAAGATACCTATTGAAGATTTTTGACATCCGCTCCCAAAAAAAAAAAAAAAGTGACGGTTCGTAGCATAAAAATTTGGGTCGGCCAAAAGGGAAGCTACATTTTCTAAGATTAAATTTTTGGTTACTACTTACATGGTCTCATAGGAATTAAAAGTTTGATGGTACTTTTCAAAGAGAAAACAACAAATCAAAGTTGATTTTCTCCCAAAGGATATACAAAGCAATAATACTTTGTATATTCAATCTTTTATTTGAATTACCGCGAAATCATAGATTATTTCAGCACAAAAATTGTCATTTATCTTTAATTAATTTTCGCAGCACTGCTATTAATAACAATCGCACATTATTCCTTATGCAAACTTTTATGCATTTTAAGTTTAAAAAAAAACTTGCAATTGAAACTTTAAATTATCTTTCCCTGTCGAACTAAATCGATGATTAGGTTTCAAAATTAAAGGGCACACCCAAAATTGTTCATTACGGACTACACGAATATATCACAAACATTAATCATAAAATACTACGCACGAATTTATTAAGTTTTCCTTTCGATTAAGTTTCTCATATTTTTTCATTAAATTATATTCCTTATGAATTGAATTAAAACGTCTGTAAAAAGATGATTTACGGTAGCATCTTTTTACCTGCATTATTTCAGTTTTTCCATTACCATCTCTTCAATAAAACACATTTTCGAAAAACCGTTTTCGCACTGACAAATCAATTTTATACAATAGCCACAGTCTCCTAATCAAAACACAAAACCAATTCATAAAGCATTTTTTTTTTCTATTTTACTACTACCATCGTCTTATTACCCCACCAAATACTAGGCATTTTTCATACAATGCTATTTTACATCTCTTGAGAAACATCAAGCATCCTAACATTGACTTAAGCGTACTTTATTGGAGCATGTACGATGCCTGTTGCTTTTAAGCAGAGCTGAAGTAGTTGGCGGCAGCTGGCCGCTGGCAATTTTTGCTTTACCCGGTCTGTATATCAGTACGAAATCTGATACAAAACACCTAACTAAATAGCTAGTATTGAAATGAAGCATAGAATGGAGGCTGCCTGAGAAGCTTTGAGTTGCTTAGACTGCAGCCAGACTCGACCAGTTTACTATGGGCCGCAATTTCGGCCGTGTCTTCGATTCTCGCTTGTACTTGCTGGATATGATACGGCCGCCGTTTCGTTAGATGGTTGATGCATTGCAGTCGTATGTACATACATATGATTGAATACTTTTGAGGACTGTTGACTGGCCGTCGTACGAAAGATGTATATGCTGGATAAATTGTTCAGTGCGCGTAAAATCACATATAAAATATCAAATTAAAAATAAAATGGAAAAGTAAAATAAAGTAAAAAGTAAAAACAAACAAGTTAAATAAGTAACAACGAAATTAAAAAACACTAACAAATAGATTAATAAAACACAATCAATAAATAAAACATTGGCATGCAAAAAAGAGGGTTTGAAGGATGATTTGGAAATCGTAGGGGAACATAAATTACTTATGCTGTTGAATATTCTGCAGCATATATTTATTGGCTCATTAGCTGCATATGTGGTCGAATGAGAATATTCTTTTAGGAAACGATTGGACGTGGTGTTCCTCACAGGGATATATATCAAAATTTTACTATTCAGGAATTCTACATTAACAGCGCCTCTAATGACGTCAAATGTGAAGCATGCCGATATCATCATTCTTCTGGATGCTAGTGTCGATAGGTTTAAATCACCCAGTCGAAACTCATTAGGGGGTGGACTATTAAAATCACAAGGGTTGTACCGTTCTCTGAAGGCGAAAAGTAAAAATGGTTTTTGTATTGACTCGAGTCTGTCACTGTGGGTTTCAAAAGCGGGATTCCTGCTAATGCAAGCGTATTCGAGAATAGGACGTACAAGTGAGGTGTATAAGGATCTTGTGACCCACAGGCTACGAAATTCTTTGACACGTCTTTTGATGAAACCTAGCTGTTTATTCGCACGAGAAAGTATTGTATCAAAGTGTAAGGTGAAGCGGAGTTTTTCATCTAAGATATCACCGAGGTCAGCTATGTTATCAACTCGAGTTAGCACATTATTCCCGAGGAAGTATGTATTGTGTGTGACCGTGCATTTCCTGGAAAAACTAATAACTTGACATTTATTAATGGTGAGAAAGAGCTTGTTTATATTGCACCACTGATCAAGTGAATCAAGCTTGGGTTGGAGAAAGGGGGCATCCGATTTCGATTCAATAGTCTGATAAAGTTTAAGATCGTCTGCATAGAGTAAATGAGGTATGCCTGCTAGGACGTCAGATAAGTCGGAAATAAATATATTAAAAAGAAGTGGGCCAAGATGGCTACCTTGGTTTACACCAGAGGTAGCACTAACGTTTTCGATAAAAATCTTTGAAATCTTACACGTTGTGTTCGATTGTGAAGGTAGGAGGTCAGCCAGCTGAGTAAAGACCCGGCAATACCGAATTTCTGAAGCTTTAGAATTAAGGTAGAATGGTCAACTCTGTCAAACGCCTTACCGAAGTCGGTGTAGACTGCGTCAGTTTGGTATCCTTTTTCCATTTTGCATAGAACGTCAGAGATTAGGATTGTCAAATTCGTGGTAGTTGAGCGACCTTTTCTAAACCCATGTTGTTGCTCGTTCAAACGGGAATCAACAAGCGGAGAAAGTTTATTCTTACCACCTTTTCGAAAAGTTTCAGAATCGAAGACAAAATGGCAGTGCCCCTATTATTTCGAATACAGCGTCAATCGCCATTTTTGAATATGGGTGTGACATACGAAAGCTTCCAGCAGAATGGGAAAATTCCCAACGAAAGTGATTTATTAAAGAAAATATGCAAGGGAGCTATAAGCTGCTCTACACACTTGCGCAAGAAAGTCGGAGGAAGAAGATCAGGCCCAGGACCTTTGTTGAACTCGAGATGCAAAATAGCTTTAGGTATTTAATCACGGGAAATTTTGAAATGGTTCACAAAAGCTGTTGAAGCTGAATCAGAGGAAGAAAGGTGTGAGTTTGATGGGTCTGATTCATTAAAATTCTTTTGGAAACTATCAGCGAATAGGTCACATATCTCTTTAGGAGAGGAAGACGTTATATTATTAAGAAACATCGACGATGGATAGCCAGTAGTTTTTGGCTTCACATGAACAAAATCAAAGAATTTGTTCGGGTCGCGAACTATATTTTCGCCGATTGTTCTAATGTTGGCCCAACATATTGGCCAAAAATTCACTCAGGCTGGGAATGAGCCCAACATCAACCCAGCTCGCACCAAGGTGGTGTACACATATTGGCCATAGCCTATTTTGGTCTTGGTTGGGCCAATATGTATTTCCTACATAAGGTCCCTATCAAGCCATTGCTCAGATAGAGATGGGACTGCTCCTGCGATCACTGCTACTAATCGCACTGTTCTTTGAAAAGAGCAGTGAGCAGTGCGATTGCTCTCTGCTCATGCTGTTCAACTGCTCATTGCTCTTTTGCAATACAGAAAATTTTAAATGCTCATCTATTCAGATTCTTTTCTTTCTACCCTTGCGAGTATTTTCGGACTTGTAAGTATTTTATTCAATTATTCAAGTAGCTGAAATCGGACAAAATCGGCCAATTTTAGGTTAGAGTGGTTTGGGACATAACGGGCCAAGACCTATTGCTGTGATACAAAAATTTCTGTTTTGAAGGGGAGTAAGGGGTTTTTTGGCCATAGTTTAGCAAAAACTGCCTTTATGGCGCTTTCGATGATTGAAAGTGGTCGGGGAGTATATTAGTGATATATTAAGGGCGCCGAAATTTTTGATAGAGGAAATTGGCCAAAAACGTCCATATTTTCCATAATTTTTTTTTTTTGGTCTAGCATGAATTTGGGGACCTTTCTGAGTTGTTTCGGGCGAAATTTCCATTCAAATCTGGCAAAAAGCGGCCGAGTTTCCAAGATACGTCAAAATCAAATCCGCCCGAAAAACTGAAATTAGCACTAAAAATGCTGAGATCCTTTTTGGTTCGCAAGTTGGCTTCTGCGGCGGTGGTCGTGACTGCACTCCAACCCTACCGGGGTTGTGACTCATGTCTAGCCTTACTGAAGAGATTGGCCCCCTAGTGGGTACATGTTTAATACACGTAAAAATGTTATCATTTCTCAACAAAATTTTTGACAAACTTCATGCTTCGGTGAGGCGAAGTGGAAAACCGATTGTTTTAGATTAGCCAGGAAAAATAAATCTTCGAAATTAAATTACATACTGCATAATACTGTACATGCATAATAACATTTCACTACGTTGCTTGCATCCAATGTATGACATTTTGAAAACCACAAAACTACTATACGATTTACCAAGCACTTGGCTACATTCTTCTGCTAGCAAGAGCCAAATTAATGCAGGCAACGTATTCCCAAACATACTACATCTGTTCTAAACATGAGCATCCATCGCCACGGAAAAATACAGTCACATTGTAAGCATACAATGCGATTGCAATCTGAGGCTAGAAATTGCTGTATCAAGCACAAATCGAAGGCGATGAGAAGGTAACGAGCAAACACTGGCAATGAGCAATCAAAAGTAACGAACGGTTTTTCGTACGCACGAAACTGCAATCGCAATTGCGATTGAATAGCTGCTACTCTAAACTGCTCTTTGCTCAAACTACTTTCTGCGATCACTGCTCAGTAAAAAGAGCAGTTAAGCACATCTCTAGCTCAGACAATTTATTCTTTTTTTATCTTTGGAACATATATTTAAACGGCGTCAAATATTTGATTGTAAAAAGAGGAAATGGCTGTCTCGAGATCTTGCGTTGGAGGAGTAGTCGACCAGTCACTAGTATCAAGAACATGTTTAATGCTTTCATAATCAGCATTACAGAAGTCAAATACAATTGAGTTATTGTAAGTTTTTAAGTAGGTGGAATCTGGAGTGGAAAGTTCGACTGACAGTGCTGTATGGTGTAAACTGTTGCAAAAAAGATGCTCTGCATCACTAGTTGGACTAACCACTACTTCGTCATAAGCATTTGTGAAAACAAGATCTAACCAATTACTATTTTGGTTAAGAGTTTGGGAAACCTGCTGTAAATCATTACCATAAAAAGCACTCGCAAGATTGAAATCGTTGGTGTCTAAAAGGTTTACGGGTAGAAGGTAAGAGTCCGTATCGTCCGGATCAAAGCATAGATTCGGACTATTGAAATCTCCCAAAACTATTATTTTATATTTTTCGCTAAGTGATGTTGCGAACGAAGATAATGTATCACAAAAATAGCTGTAGACGGATTCGTCAGATCTGGGCGGGATGTAGACAACAGCGATGTAAACTGATTTGTTATTAAAGGAGATTCGAACAATTAAATATTGAAAGAAAACATTTGGGATGTTATCTACAAGCTATCTTAAAAGTGTGTTGCTAGCAGCAAGTAAGACACCACCTCCTCGTGACTGACCCGTAGAACAATAATCACGGTCGCTTCTGTAAATAGTCCAACTACTATCAAGAATCTCTTCATTCTTATGAGAGGTATTAAGCCAAGCTTCGATGATGGCGAGTAAATTAAAATGGCATGATTTGTTTCAGTGATGGCGAGTAAATTAAAATCCCTCTTATACCACCACAATTGTGGTAAAAAAGTTTGAGGCTTTTCTGAGTTCGGTTAGGAAAAATGCCTAACAGGGTTGACTGATCTTCGAAGAGATTCAGATGTCATATTGCTATCATTAGAAGAATAATTTATATTGGTCATAGTAGGAGCAATGTTTACGGCGGCCTGACTGGAAACCTTGGAGGAGTGTTTATTAACAACGTTGGTACACCTGCTTGAGGGAGAAGATGCCGTGTTAACTGCATTATTATTATTATAAGTAAAAGCATTGGAACAGTTAGATAAGGAAGAATTATATGTTGTCACTGAAGACTGGGACTGAGTAGGTGATGAGAGAGTTTTATGGGTCGAAGGAAATTGGGTAAAGGTGTGACTAGAGATACAATTTTTTCTTGTAATTTTTTGTTTTTTCTTATTCGTAGTTTTGTCGGTGATGTTTCTCCAGGGGCTGAATGTCATTCCTTTCCGATTGATGGAGCTGTTGTTTCCACTCAAGCAAGTAAAACGCCATGCATATTTTGATGGGACAAAGACCTTACACTGCCTTGAGGATATATGCTTACGCTGGGATAAAAATTTCACTTCGTAATCGTTTATATGAAAATCAGCTTCGAGAATCTTTCCCAACCATTCGTCGTCAGCAGAATAAGGAATCCCTTTCACAAAGAATGCACTTTTGTTTACTGAAGTCGTTAATTTGGAGGACGTGCTCTTATTGTAAAGAATATCGTTCGTTTTTTTTTATTTTTTGTAAACGATTCTGCCAATCGTTTTGGGACCAAAAAGTACCGAACTTGTAAATTGGGGTTTCACCGTTGAGGTTTGAAAATTTTTGCTGCGTAGATGGAGTTGTAACCTCAGCGAGAATCCTTATAGGTGATGTTGCTTTGTCCTGCGTCCTCGTATTCATAGCCGTTGTGTTATTATTTATCCCCAACGTTGTGTTAAGGAGCTCCTGATGGAGTTATCTCGTTCGCTAATAAATATTCGTCTGCATCATTTGTTGAGGTTTTGCAATGACGGTCTAAATCCTCCAATTTTCTGCTGATGTCAGCTAATTTTAGTTGTTGTTCGGAAAAAGCGTCTATGAGTCTGTCAGTTTGCATTTTTAATGTTCGTGAAAATTGTTCAAAGTTTTCAAGCGTACCTTTGGATTTCGCTTGGCAAGTATAATTAGCATTATTACAGGAGGACAAATTCGATGCAATGGAATCCATTTTATCAATTAGAGTATCCATTTTCTTCCCAAGCGTGTCAAAAGACTTTCCGTGGATTATACTGTTCGATTTAGAAAAAGCAGATGCCAGACCATCGAAATTATTCGATATTTCCGACAGGAATTCTTCATTTGCTCGCGCTTGTGTTAGTTGCTTGGATATGATATTATCTTTTACCGAATTTAGTGTCCCAATATAGCTAATTTAGTTGTCGTACATAATTTTGAAGAGTCTTTCAATATTTTGGCAAACCGCACAGATGAAATGACTCTCGAGATACGGGTGAAACCAATCACTGGGAGCACCCATGCAAGCACCGTGTAACTTCCTGTTGCAGAACGCTTTGCATATCACGAATTTTATCGTGTTGTCAAAGGCCAAGCAATTTTCGAGGCTACACTTGAAGATCATGATGAATTAATGAACACGTCGATTCGACGCCCAAAAGTATCCAATCTGAGAAGTGCCCAGAAATATGCAATTATTTATACTTGGTATCAGTTAATATGGTGACAAATAGACAAAAACCAATCGGTTGGCAAGTGGAATATACATATTTTTTTAATAAAAAATGCGGGTCAAAATTCGGCGCTGTGTGGATTCGATCGTTGTGTGGATTTGATCGTCGGATCGCTAAGCGGTTGCCAATGTAACGCTGCTACCAAAACTGACAAGTTATGGGATTATAATGTCAGCTTAACTTTTAAATAGCTCGGCCAGTGAAGTTAATTTAAAAATTTTATGTTTATTAAATTGCATATGTATATTATTTATAATTGTATCAAATTGAACGTGCTATTTTATCATTTAAATTGTTTTTACTTGAATACAAAGCGATTTATTTTTCCCAATATGAAGACACTTACAAAAAGCTGAGGTATCAACTTTGATAACGCCTCTAATGACGTCGAATGTGAAGCAGGCCGAAATCATCTTTCTTCTGGATGCAAGTGTCAATAAGTTTAGATGACCCAGTCGAAACTCATAAGGAGGAAGGGTATTCAAATCGTAAGGATTGTAAAGTTCTCTCAACGCGAAAAATAAGAACTGTATTTGTATGGACTCGAGTCTGTTACTGTGGGTTTCAAAAGCCGGATTCCAGCAGATAGAGGCATATTTGAGAATGGGGCGTACAAGTGAGATGTATAAGGATCTTGTGACCCACAAGTTACGAAATATCTTGGAACGTATTTTGATGAACCCTAGCTGTTTGTTTGCACGGGAAATTATTTTATCATAGTGCAAGGTGAAGCGGAGTTTCTCATCCAAGATAACACCAAGGTCAACAACGTTTTCAACTCGGGCTAACAAATTATTGCCAAGGAAGTATGTGTTATGTGAGACCGTGCATTTACGGGACAGGTTGGAATTTGACAGGTTGGAAACTGCCCGTTATGATCTACTGCCAAGTACTTGAAAGTACTAACTAGTAAAAATGGAACACGGCAATTGACGGTATTTTATTTCGCTACTGATGAAAGGGTATTTTTTGCGGTTTTTCGATTCGCTCGAGTATAGTACCAGGCTTATACGCGAACGAAACGAGATGCCCCTAAAAGGGCGATTTCGTTCGTCGCGAAATAATATGCCATTTACACTGAGGACCTTCACGAATTGACATCTTCGCCCTCGTCGTCAAGTTGTTATAACAGAATGTGACGTCAGACCAAAGGCCTTTCCGAATGGACGTCTTCGCCTTCGTCTTCAAGTTGTTATAACTAACAGACTGTGACGTCAGGCCAAGTCAAGCTAGCCCGAATTCAGTTATCTATATTTTGCTCTCCGTTATAACTATTGACGAAGTCACGTTCTGATTTGACTTTTCGTTGGCTTGATGGTGTTTTGCAGTGAGGTAGTAGAAATGGAGTGGACATGCCCATAAGATTTACATTGAAGGGGATGGTAGTAATTTTTTGTCTGCTCATTGTCAAATCGGGTCAAATCCAAGTAGTTCCCCTCCAATTTGACAATGAGAACGAAATGGCGGAAAGGCAGCTTTAACATGCTTTGTGCGCGAGAGAATTGAAGGGGCTAATGGTGGAACGTTATACCGTCCGTGTCCAGGGACTGGTGTTTTGAGGTAATGTTGCGAGGGGAAAGCTGACGATTTTGGACACTTCGTCTTGGTCTGTTTCAAACTGTTAGAATAACTCAGCTACGCTGCTGACGTCTGCTGAAGCTGACGATGAGCACGAAGACATGAAATCGAAAACGGCCCAAGTTGAGCTTGTCAATTTTGGCCGTTTCCGAAGATATTCGAACAATAATGCGATATTTCCCGTGGTAACTCTACAGGCCATAATGAATAAACTTCTGATAAGGTGTCGCGCATGTGCAACCGAGAGTGAGGGCTATTTAAATTTGACATTATTTTTTTAATAAAATGTATAAACTTAGTAAAAATGTTGCAATTTCAAATGAATATAAAGAAAATATAATATATGAATTAAAAAAAACTGAAATTTCTTCATGTAGCAATAGGCGTGTTTTTTTTGCTTCCCCTACATATAATAGAACAATGCTAACCAGTGCAGACGCATTGGAAACAAAACACCCCCTATCCATAACATGAGTTGTTGTTGTTTCCAATGCGTCTGCACTGGTTAGCATTGTTCTGTTATGGATAAGGGTAGCAAAAAAGCGCGCCTAATATTTATCAGCCACCCTGTATATAGTTTAGTGGGAATTCAAACCGTATCTTATCCTAGGAGTTCAGCTTCCCGGGGTATGTGCTGTCTTTTTTTAATTTTCGAATTGGATATTGCTATTTGTCGCGATTAGTGAGGTAATGTTTTAATTAACACCGCAAATCACGCGATTTTTAGTAAATACGCTCTGACCAGACATCGTGATCAGGCAAACGTGGTAATCAGCTGTTAACCAGCAGAGCAATGCCAAGCCAAAGCGTACGCTAAGCCGAAGATAACCGAATTCGGACAAGCTCGACTTGGGCTGACGTCACATTCTGTTTTAACAATATGAAGACGAAGATGTCAATTCGAAAAGGTATTTCATTATCATCACACTGATCGCAATCTTTATGAAGTCTACCTAGTTTCTTAAGTACGATATTCCGTTTAACAAGTAAAGATGTTGTCATAAATCCTGGGTTCTGATTTTATCAGTAGAATGTAATTCATAACCTACTTAGAGGAATTATCTGGGGGAAGACACGTGGCATCTTTAAAATATAAATGGTTTAACAATTTCAGGTGATAAAATGTTGCCTGATTCTATGACTTGGAGCTCCACATTTTATTGATCATTTCTCTGAGTGAAATTCCTTTGCTACTTAGCTGAAAACTTCATCATGATTTGCAGACGTGTCGTTAGACAGAAATGTCTGTATTACGGGCCAGCCTTAGTACGACAGAGAGAGGTCTAGAAGTTGGCGATAGTTGACTTGAACTTTCTCAAACACACATCGGTCCATATATCACAAAAATACGATACTTACTGTACTGCTTGTCGAAAGGTCGGGCCTAGCCTTCAAATGTTAAAATTCTCCAGCTCGTTGTAATAGATTCGCCTTCCTGCAAGATGAGAAATATGCAGATTTCCCCCAATTGTCAAATGTCATATGTAGGTTAAGATTATGGCATGAAATTATTAGCATGTCCACCAAGAAACTAATAAGCACTCACAGCCAACCACCATGTAAAATCCTAAAAGCCTTCTTTAACTTTTGATTGTTCAACAAGAAGTGAACCACTTATATTAACTGCACGAAATACTATTGGTTTTGCCGCTGAGAATTTGTTTAATCCTTAATTCCGCAATAGCTTAGCCTTAAAGTAGTGTCTCTAAATCTGCAAGTTATCAACGTACCGACCCCCACGTATAGAATGCTGAACTGATCGACGAAATACAGAATCCGACGTGAACGTTCGCATCCAAGACAACACCAAAGTATAAGCCACTACCTACGTATACAGTATAATTTGAAATTGGATGAAGATCGACCAATCTTTCTTGCATGCCCCCTCTGGTCTGATTTGCATTAATCGATCAGCTTAGGAAATTTTTTCGAATCGGATTGACCTCGAGTCAATTTTACTTCTTGTTCATTTTAGGCGTGTTTTTTGCTCCTCTATCCAGTAGAGAATAGGATATACGCATTGGAAACAACAACACTCCTGCACCAGTGAATTCACTAGTACAGAAATGGTATTCGTCATAGGTAGTTCGCGTGCTGAAGTATAGAATGTGCTGATAGAAAAAAGAAAAGCTCATACGAAGTTGTCTTTTTTTCTGTGAGATGGTTTTGGTTTTTTGAAAGTTAAGTTGAATGTTTTGGTAGTTAGTAAATTAAAAAAAGCTCGCATAATGTGTAGAAAGTTAAAAGAGATAATTTTCTGTTAGTCCTTTTGCTATTTTCTATCGATTGTGGTAGTGTATATTCGTTATTTTCTCCCTGTATTTTGAGCTGTTGAGTGGTACCACAGCAAATACAGCAACCTATGTCAGTCTTAGCGAAAGCATCAGCTGTTTTGTGATGGATCGTTTTTCTGCGTCATTGTTCTATTCTGTTCTGTATCGAAGCAAAAAAAACACGCCTATTGTTGCATTCGCACCAAAAAAATCATAGGTCTGTTCGTGTACTACGATTAATTGCAATTAATTACAATGAAGCCGTTTTTGTACTCTGTTTTACTGAATCCTGAAAATTTTCCCTCTTTCAGTAAATTTCTGTAGGGTCTGAGCTACTGAAAAATACTGAAAACTGTCAAACGATTTTTGGCGTAATGTTATAATGAAGGACGAATATATTTGTGGCGATAATTTATCACCGCTAAGGATAACTTGATAATCACTATTTCTCTCCCAAAAACCGACAACTGACACTTTTGTTAGTCCATTTTCAAGAAATCCAATGAGAGGGTTTTCGGACTTTTCATGGATTTCCCCCACCACATGATTCAGTGACTGAAAGTACGCGAACAGACCTCATATTTCCAGTTCACGTGTTGGCTCTTGTGATGAGAGGTTGCCTTTTCAACTGCCTTTTTTCAACTTGGACTTGGATATTGCTATCAAAGCCTCCTAGAAGTACGGGCCGTAATGCAGAATGATGACGTCACAGCAATAGGCCAAAATGTCGCGAAAAACACAAGTAGTCTTATGGGACGTCCGCGGGGAAAATGTTAATTGTACGGGTTGGGTTATAAGCCGTTCACACAACACTCTAAATCAAGTAGATTTAGAAGCTGTCAAAGTTAATCAGGTAAGCGTTCACACTACCCAACGTGATTTAGAATGAGGAGATTTAGAGAGAGAAATGTCATTCGAATTTTTTTTTTGCATGAAAGTTGTTGAAAATGGTGCAGAAACATGCAAGAGCATTATCTATTCATTTTGTACAACTCAAATTTTCCATTTTTGTTCAGTTTTCTTTATTTTAGACCGAAATTCGAATGACATTTCCTTCAAATCTACCGTGCCTCTCACGGATGGAATTCAGCGCGCTCTGAGAACAATTCAGCCGGGAAAAATTCACAATAGTACCTGATTTGTACTTGATTAGCTCTAAATCTACTTGATTAACTCGGTCGGAAGCCGAAAAAAATGTATGGGTAATCAGGTAGATTTAAGTTGATTTAGCTCTAAAGCGATCAGCTGATCGAAATCGCCTGATTTAGAGTCTAGTGTGAACGGGCTATTAAAGTGAGTGAAATGAAAACAAAGTGGTATATGCGGAACAGTGCTAGTGAACAGATTAAACACAAATTAATGCGGTGCGTGCGGCATAATTGGAAAATTCGCTACGAAATGTTTATCAGTTGTTGTTAGGTTATGTGAGGCTCCGTGTCGATTTACTATCGCGACACAATTGGTCGATCCAAAATGAAAGTTATGACTATATTTTAGTATGGAACATACTTTTACGGGAGCCTGTTTGAAAAAAACGACATAAAAAAAACGACATAAGAAAGTGTTATCAGAAAGCGTTCCACGAACATTGGCTGTGTTGGTGTGTGCTTGGTTGCTATAAATAGCGTGTTCTGGAAATGAAAAGGTTTGTCGTGTTTTGTTGCTTGTAGTATAATTAACTTAATACGTTGTGTATACATATTTACATATATTGTATATATATGTATATGTGTATGTATGTATGTATATATGTGTATGTATGTATGTATGTATATATGTGTAGATATATATGTATGCTTATTTTATATATGTATGTATATGTATGTGTGTGTGTATATATGTGTGTGTGTATGTATGTATATATGTGTATGTAAATATATGTATACATGTATGTATATAGATGTACGTATATATATGTGTATATATATATGTATGTGTATATGTGTGTATATAGATGTGTATACGTATATATATGTATATGCACACATGTGTATATATGTGTGTATATGTATATATATATATGTGTATGTATGTGTGTATGTATATACATTGTACATACATTGATTACATATACATTAATTCCGGCAGTCCGGTCAAGCAAACACCAGATGGTGCAAAAACGCTTATCCAGATATCGCGTTTGTATTGTTGTTAAGCTCGTAAAAGTATGTTCCATATTTTTCATGTTTTAGCCTGGTAAAAAAGCGATTCGGACATCCCGAGTGAGCGCGAAGCGCGAGTGAGGGAGGGGGGTCCAGGGGGGCGAAGCCCCCCGGCGAAGCGTGTAGCGCCAAGTTTTTTTATTACAACGCATCCACGCACAAAAAACTAACGTTTTATTCATATTTTAGCTAAAAAACCACAAGTGACCTGACCTGACGACACGTACTTCTAGGAGGCATTGTTGCTATATACTTCTCGCAATCAGTTTGGGAATATTGCGAACTGTATCGCAATTCACGTACTTTCCGAGCTATAAGGTCTGTTTCCGTACTTGAATCTATTATAATATATTAAAATAGATTCGCGGCAAGACGTTTCCGTACTTTTGCTGCAAGCCAAATGCAAGCCAAATTTTGCAGCAAAAAGAAGCCAGCTGCCAAATTCTGTTTCTGCTACAGTTTGCTGAAAGTACGGAAACAGACCTATATATAGTTCTTAAGCTATGACGTTGGCTAATATGCCGTTCACACTACACTTCTAAATCAGGTAGATTTAGAATCTGTCAAGTTATATGCCGTTCACACTACACTCTTATATGCCGTTCACACTACACTCTAAATCAGGCAATTTCGATCAGCTGATCACTTTAGAGCTAAATCAACTTAAATCTACCTGATTACCCATACATTTTTTTCGGCGCCTGACAGAGTTAATCAAGTAGATTTAGAGTTAATCAAGTACAAATCAGGTACTATTGTGAATTTTGTCCCTGGTGAATTTTTCTCAGAGCGTGGTGGATTCCATTCGTGAGAGCGAGAGTAGATTTGAATGAAATGTAATTCGAATTTCATCCTAAAATAGCAAAAATTGAACAAAAAAAGAAAATGTGAGTTGTACAAAGTGAAAAGAAAATGTTCTTGCATGTTCCTGCACCATTTTCAACAACTTTCACGCAAAACAAATTGTACACAAATTGTACAAAATTGTATATTCGAATGACATTTCTCTCTCTAAATGCTGGTACTGAGTTCAAGTTCACGTGAAATTTTGACATTTCCCCATTATCTGACCATTCTTTCGAGCGAAAATTTTGACAACAGAGAAAAGCAGAGACACTGCTCATTCTTGACGGATAAAATGTCAAGAATTTCAATTTTCGATCGATTTTTTTTTTTCCTCCTTCCTTCCACTCTCTCCATCACTCTATCAGCGTGCACAGTCCATGTGCACCATCTTTACCCTCCAGTAAATTTTTCATAGTGCTTCCCAGGCAACTAATTTGTTGGTATAAGTGACAGCATAATTCTTATCAATAATATAGACTCACTTTTATTAACTTATTATTGTCTTCATTGACTTGTGTCCAGAGAAAAGTATAGAAAAAACTCTGGTGTGATTTGTCATTGTGCGTTGTTACTTTTTATGTGCAATTTTAAGTTTTCTTTGAATCTCATGATATTGGTTGAGTTCTTTAACGGATCTGGCAATGTATTGTAGAAGGCTATAGCCTGTTGTATTGGATCTAGCTTTAATCTATCCGTTCTTGGTTTGCAAACTAAAAGGTTGCTGGCTGATCTTGTTTCTCTGCTAATCAACTCTCCAACAGTTCGAGGAATATCTGGCCATTTTAGTCCGTTATTGATAATTTGGTAAATTATTTTGCCTCTTTCAAGGTTGGTGTTAAGGTCGGCAACCTAAATATAATCTTTATCGCCTTAGTGACAAGTCTCCCAATTAGCTCGATGTTATGCTTAGATGTTTGACTCCACAGGACTGCTCCATATTTCACAGTAGATAAGATAAACGCATTTAAAATTAGAAGTTGATTGCCTTTTTCCAGGAAATCATGTCTTCTTAGTGTTGCGATAAATGGTGCAATTTTTTTCCTGATGTAGTTGGTGTGATGGGTCCAGGACATCTTTTCATCCAAAACCAATCCCAGGTATTTTATCGATTCGACCTTCTCCAGTTGAACTCCATCAATTTGAATGCATGGATTAATAGGACGTTTATTTTTTTGTTGGAACATAATGTATTTAGTTTTGTGGACATTTATAACGAGTTTGCTCTGGCGCAGCCATCTCAAGTATTTATCCAAATCCATATTTACTGTTCCTTGGATGGCTGTCTCATCTTTTCCAGCATATAACAGGAGTGTATCGTCAGCAAACAAAACTATCTTACCAGAAAGCCTGAGATCTTGTACGTTGTTCACATAAATAAGGAAAAGTAAAGGTCCTAAGATAGATCCCTGTGGAATACCCTTGTTTACAGAACATTCCTGACTGGTGAAGCTTCCTTGTTTTGTCACTATTCTTCTATCCAAAAGGTAGTTTTTACTAACAGCTTTAAATTTCATGCAAATCCCATACTCTTCCAGTCGCAGAAACAAAATCTCGTGGTCAATGGTATCAAAGGCCTTTTTTAGGTCGACGAAAATTGCTGCCACGTAGTTACCTTTATCCAGCGATTGATTTATGAACTGAACCGCGTCAAGCGTAGCCGCAATAGTACTGCTGTGTTCCTGAAAACCATACTGCATTGGAGCCAAAATTGATGTTTCTTTGATGTAATCAATCATTCGAACATTTATGATTCTTTCAAACACTTTGCTTAGCACACTGGTGACTGCTATTGGACGATAATTTGAAGGATTGGTAGGGTCACCTCCTTTAAAAATTGGTGTTAATCTCGACAATTTAAGACATGCCGGGAATGTACCGGCTTGTAAGTGGCTGTTGATGATTTTCACTAAAATCTTCGTTATTTGCTGCTTAAGCATTTTGATGTCTTCTGATGCTATGTTATCGATACCTGGTGACACGCCGTTTTTTAAATTGTCGATTATTTCTGCCACTTCACTAGGTATTGTTGGTCTCAAATGTATGTTAGATGTTTGACTTGGGTTTGAAAAATGGTGTTGTTCAGATATTTGAGGAAAATGTTGCGTGATATCTGACCCAATCGCTGCAAAATATTTATTTAAGTGATCCGCAATTGCCTCACTAGAGGAAATCAATGATCCATCCATCTGTAATTCCTTGATGCATGTTGTGGTCCGAGAAGTGCCTTTTTGTGTTTTAGCCAGTTCATTTACTATTTTCCAGTATTTAGCGCTATTTCCGCATGAAGCTTCGAATCTTTTAGCGTAAAATTTCTTTTTCTCTTCCTTTACTAATCGATTTGACTGGTTTTTTAGATGCTGGTAGTTTTGTCGTTTCATCACACAGTTGGGATCTGCTTTCCACTTTTTATAGGCTTTTCGTTTGAGTCTGGATACGTCAATAACGCTTTTAGAGATCCAGAATTCATTGCGAACCCTTACCTGCTTCCTAGATGTTGCTTTGATTTTCGCTTCAGATAGGATTCTTATTAGTTCTTCAATATCTACATGCGGATTGCTGCTCAACTCTTGCGTCACATACTTCACGAATTCGATTTTGTTGACAGTGCTGATCGTTATTTTCTTCGGAGGCAACTTTTCTTTAAGGCAGGTCTTGATCAAGATATTCAGTACCTTATGGTCTAAGTCTGGCCATTCATCATCATTATAAGAAACTCGTTCCGTCAGGTCTGAACTTCTTACAACAATATGGTCAAGTAAGGTTTTCGAGGTCTCAGTAACGCGCGTCGGCCTGATCGAATTTATTTGTACTGCATTGTTGGATGTTATGACATCTTCATAGGCTTTTTTAACATTTGACGAAGACAGAAGATCGATGTTGGTGTCGGCAATTGTTATAATCTTTTCATTTGATGAGTAAAGCTGATCGATGTAATCTAGGAAGCAATTATTGTCCTCGAATGGGGCTTTGTAGAAAGTGCCAATTTTAATCTTCTCCCGGTCCAGTTGAAGTTCCACTATGATTGTGTTGAACATTTCAGAAGATGTGATAAGTCTTGATCCTATGCTTGACTTTACAAATATTGCTGTACCTCCTCCACGGCCCACGTTTCTGCAGCAGAAATAGCTGGTATACCCGTTTGGAGTATATAAATGCTCTTCATTTGGATATATCCATATTTCATTAAGAATAACTACACTGATGTCATTTGTAGCTAGATAGACGTTTAGATCATCAGATTTGTTTCGAATGCTCCTTATATTGGCGTACAATATTTTTAATAATTTACTTTGATTAATTTTGAAGTGGATTAAAAACTATAATCTATTTTATGTTCATTAATTGCAATCATCTTTTTGTATTCAGGGCATTCATAACTATCTGATCGATGTTTAACGTTGTTATTCCTTTTTTGGGAGCAGTTTATGCATTTTAATTCTGCAACCGTGCAAGCATTTGTCTGGTGGCTACCAGCACACTTAGCGCAGATGTCGTTTTTTTTACAACTTGATGCTTTGTGATTAAATCCCTGGCATTTGTAGCATCTCTTGATGTTATGGTCCTCGATGACAAAATGTGTCCCAAAATCAATGTTGATGTACTGGTTAACTATTCGATCAAATAGCCTTCCCCCGACTTCAACAAATGCTATCCATTTACCAGATTTTTTTATTTGTCTCGTGTGCACAACCTCAAATACATCATCCAAATTAATTGAATGATTTAAGTTTTTTATCTCATCTTTTAGCTCGTCCGTTGTGTATTTTCTTTGAAGACCCTTGATCACTAGTCGGGGAAGCTTCCTCTTAGTAATTTCTGCACTGTATTTGTTTGACATTTTCTCATTTATTTCTTTTAATAAAATTTCCGAGTTCTCCAGTGAATTTGTTTTAATTATTATGCCTCCACTTCGGAGTGGCTTAGTATACTCAACCGGAGTTTTCAATGCGCATGGTTTTATTTTTTCTTTTAAATCTTGTATGGTTTTCCCAGGATCCTGCTCTTTCCTTGGTTTGATTACGATGCCTCTATTGAATTTTTTGGGCTTTGGCTCACTTGGTTGTCTTAGCATGTCCGCATATGATGGCTTTTTTGGTTCTTTAAAGGCATCAACCTGAATATTTTCAAGCTTTTCTTCTATTTTCTTTACTAGCCGGTGAGTTGATTCAATTTGTGAAATAATTTTATCTTCACGGCTTGTTTTTAAGGCAGCATTGCATTTACTGCAGAACCACTTTACAAAGTCACCCAATTGTGCGATGTTATTATAATCCTGGGTGGAGATACCAATGCAGGTGATATGAAACCACCTATCGCCGCAAAAGCCCTCGCAAGCTATGCTTTGGTGGTCGTCCTTCACCACTCTTCGGCACTTGCCACAATTAGTGCCGCTGCTCATGATTGGCAGCACTCACTTTCGCTGGAGCTGAAAAACTATCGATAACTTATCGCAGACACACACCAAATAAACCGAAAAAACACTCGTTCAAAAATACACCAACAGTCATACAAGAAATTTTAACAGGAAAGAAAAACAGTTAATGTTTGCGAAATTTTTCAAGAATAAATTAACACTAAATGGAAAGATATCACCAAGGTCCAATATCCACAGGAACAGGAGAACCACCTCCAAATCACACACGACAAATTCAAAAACGAACGAAAAAACTGTTCAGTCTGCTTTTCAATCGGAAAGCAACAGCTGCTGGCCACAAAGTCTACTCGCTTTGACAGTTAAACTGTCAAAAAAAAAAAAAAAAAAAAAAAAAAAAATTCGTATTGGAGAGACATTTGCACTGCTCCATTTTCACATTGAAACACCAAATGTCACTTTTTCGCTCGAAAGAATGAACTGCACAAACTAAATTGGCGTGAAATGATTGACAACATGTTTTAGTGCCATCTATGTTTTCGAAGCGAAAGCAACTTCAAAGCAACTTTTCATGCTAATAAGCCGTTCACACTACACTTCTAAATCAGGTAGATTTAGAATCTGTCAAGTTAATCAGGTAAGCGTTCACACTACCCGACCTGATTTCGAATGAGGAAATTTAGAGAGAGAAATGTCATTCGAATTTATGTGTACAATTTTTTTTGCGTGAAAGTTGTTGAAAATGGTGCAGAAACATGCAAGAGCATTATCTATTCATTTTGTACAACTCAAATTTTCCATTTTTGTTCAGTTTTCTTTATTTTAGACCGAAATTCGAATGACATTTCCTTCAAATCTACCGTGCCTCTCACGGATGGAATTCAGCGCGCTCTGAGAACAATTCAGCCGAGAAAAATTCACAATAGTACCTGATTTGTACTTGATTAACTCTAAATCTACTTGATTAACTCGGTCGGAAGCCGAAAAAAATGTATGGGTAATCAGGTAGATTTAAGTTGATTTAGCTCTAAAGCGATCAGCTGATCTAAATCGCCTGATTTAGAGTCTAGTGTGAACGGGCTATAAGAATACAGTACCAAACTTGCTTATTTTCAAGCTAAATTTTCGCCGAAACAGATTTCACGTGAAATTTTGTATGAAAATTTCACGTGAAATCGAACTCAGTACTATGCTGAATGCCTGAATTACAGTCGACGCAGCGAGGCGCAGCCATCAGTGACCAAGCGCAGCCAACGAAATCGCCTGGTTACACTGCAACGTGACTAAGTGTCAGTGATGTAGAAGAATTTTCAGTTGATGTTTGAATTCCACAACGACATATCTGTATCCGCCTTTAGCTTTCTCATGAATAATCAGACGCTCCTTCATTTGGGCTATCAGCATCTCTATTAACACCTCGTCATCCAACACTGCATCTTTAGTTAACTGCATTTTGAAATAATTCTTTACAATTTTTTCAATCAATGTGAATACGAGTGTGGAATTCGACGACTCACTTTACCCCTGATATTAACCACGTACCTAATTAGAGCTAGCTTGGTTCGCGGGCCTTCGTCCGAACTTGAATTGGAATCAGGGATCCCACAAGCAAGAAGTCAGTAATCTACCAACTAGACTAATAAAGTATTTTAAATTACTATATTCAATTTGCTATTAATTATCTTTCAAATTTGCCTTTAACTATATTTTTATTTTACTTTTAACTATCTAAGCTATTACCAATAAAAATTGTTTTCGAATTCCTCAAAAAATTTGTAATATAAAATCAACTCTATTTACATTTTCGCATACATTTCAAATCCCGCGCGTTTCTCAAGTAATTACAGCTGATTGCAACTCTTCGCTGCGACAAAAGTTGAATCCATTTCGACCTGAGCTGCGCCTGGCTGCGCATAGCTGCGACTTGGTGTGCTCGCTGCTATGGAAAACCCATATAGTCAACTCAACTGACAGCTTGGCTGCGCCTGGCTGCGTCGTAGTGTGCTTCAGCGGTAAATCTCCTCATTCTAAATCACTTCGGGTAGTGTGAACGCTTACCTGATTAACTTTGACAGCTTCTAAATCTACTTGATTTAGAGTGTAGTGTGAACGGCTTATAAATCAGGCGATTTCGATCAGCTGATCGCTTTAGAGCTAAATCAACTTAAATCTTAAATCCCATACATTTTCTCGGCGTCTGACAGTTTAACCGCTGAAGCACACTGCGACGCAGCCAGGCGCAGCCAAGCTGTAAGTTGAGTTGACTTTATGGGTTTTCCATAGCAGCGAGCACACCAAGTCGCAGCTATGCGCAGCCAGGCGCAGCCAGGCGCAGCTCAGGTCGAAATGGATTCAACTTTTGTCGCAGCGAAGAGTTGCAATCAGCTGTAATTACTTGAGAAACGCGCGGGATTTCAAATGTATGCGAAAATATAAATAGAGTTGATTTTATATTACTAATTTTTTGAGGAATTCGAAAACAATTTTTATTGGTAATAGCTTAGATAGTTAAAAGTAAAATAATAAGATAGTTAATAACAAATTTGAAAGATAATTTATAGCAAATTGAATATAGTAATTTAAAATACTTTATTAGTCTAGTTGGTAGATTACTGACTTCTTGCTTGTGGGATCCCTGATTCGAATCCAAGTTCGGACGAAGGCATGCGAACCAAGCTTTGAGTTCACCTTGCTCTAATTAGGTACGTGGTTAATATCAGGGGTAAAGTGAGTCGTCGAATTCCACACTAGTATTCACATTGATTGAAAAAATTGTAAAGAATTATTTCAAAATGCAGTCAATTAAAGATGCAGTGTTGGATGACGAGGTGTCAATAGAGATGCTGATAGCCCAAATGAAGGAGCGTCCGAATATTCATGAGAAGAATACAGGCGGATACAGAGATGTCGCTGTGGAATTAAAACATCAACTGAAAATTCATCTACATCACTGACACTTAGTCACGTTGCTGCGCTTGGTCACTGATGGCTGCGCCTCGCTGCGTCGACTGTAATTCAGGCATAAAGCTACTTGGGGTGTGTTCAATGTGCATGCTATAGCAGCTATTAGCTGCTATTTTAGCAGCTCTGGCTGTCCAATGTCACGAAATAGCTACTTTCTTCTGCTTGCTATTTGACAGACAGATTCCGGAATAGCTGTTATGGTAGCAGCTATTTGCTGCTCGTGGTCTGGAGGATAGCAAGAAAGTAGCTAAGGCAAAATGGACGTGCGTACACAGCTGACATACTGTTCAGACGTCAGTTTTGATTAGAAATCGAAATCAAAAGGAGCTGCGCGCTTTGGTGGCACTTGAAATATGCTATCATATAATAAACTTGAAAAATGCTATCATAAACTAAATACGGGCTTTCGAACACTTAAACTCACCTTGAGTTTTAAGTAGGCTTTTACACAGTGCAATTCATCTTGAGTTTTTAGAAGGCGGGTGTGAAACACTACAGGGCGAGTACGCTGAATCGTGTACCATGATATTTTCAACGGTTCTTTTTCGCTCTTTTTCACATATATGGTGTCAAAAGCCAGGAATATGTGAAACGTTTTGAATATGTTTAGAAAATTTTAATGTTTTTTCTGCAGCTGTATGCTCAAAACGCGCAAATTTCATACATTTTCTAAAATGCAAGGCAAGTGCTTAGCTGATCCAAGTGAGCACAAAGATAAAAGTTAAAAAAAAACTGAAGAGATTTGTTATTGAGTTGTGATGTGTAAAAACCGACCTACGTAGCAGCCAAGAGCTGCTACGTAGCAGTTCTCGGCTGCCCAATATCCATAGCTGCTTCATCTAGCTACTGCAAATTTTGACACTTGCTAAAGTGATGCTATGCTATGTTTTGGAGCAGCTATCGCATGCACATTGAACACACCCCTGATTTAGAGTTATATGCCGTTCACACTACACTCTAAATCAGGCGATTTCGATCAGCTGATCGCTTTAGGGCTAAATCAACTTAAATCTACCTGGGGTGTGTTCAATGTGCATGCTATAGCTGCTTCAAAAGCATAGCATAGCATCACTTTAGCATATGTCAAAATTTGAAGTAGCTAGGTGAAGCAGCTATGGATATTGGACAGCCAAGAGCTGCTACGAAGGTCAGTAAATTCAAAAAAACTTTTTCCAATTTTTTTTTTTAATTTTAATGTTTGTGTTTTCGGGGATTAGTTCAATACTTCCATTGCACTTTGGAAATTGTATAAAATTGTGGAGTTTTCAACATACAGCTGCAGAAACCATTAAAATTTGCATAACATATTTAAAACGTATCACGTATTTCCGGCTTTTGACGCCATATATGTGAAAAAAAGCAACAAATAATCGTTAAAAATTTGATGGCACATGAATCAATGCACCCTGCCTTTTGCGCTTCATGCTCGCCTGCTAAAAACTCAAGATGAGCTGCACTGTGTGAAAGCCGTCTTAACTCGAGTTGAGTTGAAGTGTTTAAAAGCCCGTATTTAATTTATTTTGTCACTATTTTCAAATTAATTCCTCATCTCCTGTGTCACTAAAGCGCAAAAACTTATTTTCATTTAAATTTCCAATTGAAAATTACGTTTGAACTGCATGTCAGCTGTGTACGCACGGCCATTTTGCCTTAGCTACTTTCTTGCTATCCTCCAGACTACGAGCAGCAAATAGCTGCTACCTTAGCAGCTATGCCAGAATCTTGGACAGCCCAACTGTCAAATAGCAAGCATCAGAAAGTAGCTATATCGTGACATTGGACAGCCAGAGCTGCTAAAATAGCAGCTAATAGTTGCTATAGCATGCACATTGAACACACCCCTGAATACCCATACATTTTTTTCGGCGTCTGACAGAGTTAATCAAGTAGATTTAGAGTTAATCGAGTACAAATCAGGTACTATTGTGAATTTTTCCCGGCTGAATTGTTCTCAGAGCGTGCTGAATTCCATCCGTGGGAGGCATAGCAGATTTGAATGAAATATCATTCGAATTTCGTTCTAAAATAGCAAAAATTGAACAAAAAAGGAAAATGTGAGTTGTACAAAGTGAAAAGAAAATGTTCTTGCATGTTGCTGCATCATTTTCAAAATCTTTCACGCAAAAAAATTGTACACATAAATTCGAATGACATTTCTCGTTCTAAATCTCCTCACTCTAAATCACTTCGGGTAGTGTGAACGCTTACCTGATTAATAAGCCGTTCACACTACACTCTAAATCAAGTAGATTTAGAAGCTGTCAAAGTTAATCAGGTAATAGCCCGTTCACACTAGACTCTAAATCAGGCGATTTCGATCAGCTGATCGCTTTAGAGCTAAATCAAGTTAAATTGACCTGATTACCCATACATTTTTTTCGGCTTCTGACCGAGTTAATCAAGTAGATTTAGAGTTAATCAAGTACAAATCAGGTACTATTGTGAATTTTTCCCGGCTGAATTGTTCTCAGAGCGTGCTTAATTCCATCCGTGAGAGGGAGAGTAGATTTCAACGAAATGTCATTCGAATTTCGTTCAAAAACAGCAAAAATTGGACAAAAAAGGAAAATGTGAGTTGTACAAAATGAAAAGAAATCTCTTGCATGTTTCTGCACCATTTTGAACAACTTTCATGAAAAAAAAATTGCACACAAAAATTCGAATGACAGTTCACTCTCTAAATCTCCTCATTCTAAATCACTTCGGGTAGTGTGAACGCTTACTTGATTGACTTGACAGATTCTAAATCTACCTGATTTAGAAGTGTAGTGTGAACGGCATATAAGCGTTCACACTACCCGACGTGATTTAGAATGAGGAGATTTAGAGAGAGAAATGTCATTCGAATTTATGTGTACAATTTTTTTTTGCGCGAAAGTTGTTGAAAATGGTGCAGAAACATGCAAGAGCATGATCTATTCATTTTGTACAACTCAAATTTTCCGTTTTTGTTCAGTTTTCTTTAATTTAGACCGAAATTCGAATGACATTTCCTTCAAATCTACCGTGCCTCTCACGGATGGAATTCAGCGCGCTCTGAGAACAATTCAGCCGGGAAAAATTCACAATAGTACCTGATTTGTACTTGATTAACTCTAAATCTACTTGATTAACTCGGTCGGAAGCCGAAAAAAATGTATGGGTAATCAGGTAGATTTAAGTTGATTTAGCTCTAAAGCGATCAGCTGATCGAAATCGCCTGATTTAGAGTCTAGTGTGAACGGCATATAACTCTAAATCTACTTGATTAACTCTGTCAGACGCCGAAAAAAAATGTATGGGTAATCAGGTAGATTTAAGTTGATTTAGCTCTAAAGCGATCAGCTGATCGAAATCGCCTGATTTACAGTGTAGTGTGAACGGCATATAACTTGACAGATTCCAAATATTCTTGATTTAGAAGTGTAGCGTGAACGGCATATTAATCAGGTAAGCGTTCACAATACCCGAAGTGATTTAGAATGAGAAGATTTAGAGGAAAGCACAATAAATGGTGTCAGAGCAGGGGATTCTTTCGCGCTCGTAATTTAAAAAGTGACTTTTAGTGAAGTGTGGACAGTGAATTTCGGTACAACGTGAAAAAATATAGTGCGCGGACTAAATAAAAAGTAAAAAGTTTCGGACAGTGATATTTGTGAAAAATTATGTGGACTTAAGTGAAATTGTAAGAAATTGTGTATTTGAGGAACAATGCCAAGGATAGTAAGTGAGTTGACATTGGCAGTGCTGAAAGTAGAACGAAATCTTTCGACAACTAGGAACAAGACGGTTTTACTGTCACGTCTCAGAGAAGCTTTGAGCACGGAAGGTAATATCCGGAAAGATCAGTCAACAACTTGATGAACAAGCTACGAAGCTTGAACAGAAACTGGAACAACAGGCTAACGAAAGTAAATTGCAAACTATGAAACTGGACCATAAATTTGACAAGCAAGCCACGAACCTGGATCAGAAGCTTGACCAGCAAGTCCAAAAACTCGACCAGCAAGCTGTAGACATCAAGGAACAACTTGAGCAAAAACTTGATAAAAAAGCTGGGTTAAACTCGACTTGATGTACCACACAGCCGTTACAGAATTTTGTCGATAGATGTCTCGCTAGTATATTTGTGTTTTTGTGGCTGTGTGTTTGCTTTTGAGCGTTTGTTTTGTTTGTTTGTTTTTCTTAATTGTATTGTCTTCTCGAGTATTTTTTTGCATGATTTTGTTTGTTTTTCTTCAATATTCGACTTCTGCTGCCAATTATTCGGCCTCTGGTGGTAGGATTTCCCGGCTGTAGTGCGTCAAGTCAAGTTTACCCAAAAGATGTAGCATCCACCTACAAAAATTCCCTCTTATACCTGCAATTCACATATGCACTACAACATGTATATGCACCCTTATATGTATCTGCATTTCAGCATGAATAGGTACCTTTACTCCTCTATGCAAATACAACATGCATAGGTACCTTTATTCACACATGCATTTCAACATGCATATGTACCCCTACTTCACCTATGCATTTTCATATGCATGTGTCTCCAATTTCCTATGTATCTGGAATACTTATTAAAACCCCAAATTTCTCATAAGCCGTTCACACAACATTCTAAATCAGGTAAATTTAAGAGCTGTCAAGTAAGTCATGTGAAGCGTTCACACAGTTTTGAAGTGATTTGGAGCGAGAAAAGTCATTCAAAGCTATGTGCAACATTTTTTACGTGAAAATTGTTGAAAATGTTGCAGGAGCATGCAAGACCATTTTTTTTTCTCTTTGCACAACTCACATTTTCCTTTTGTGTTCAATTTTCACTATTTTAGAACAAAATTCGAATGACATTTAATTCAAATATACTCTCTCTTTCATGGATGAAATTCATCACCCTCTGAGAAAATTCAGCCGGGACAAAACTCACAAACGTACCTGTTGTATACTAGATTTAAAATAAATCAGGTGGCTTTCGACTGTCAACAGCCGAGACAAATGTATGGTAATCAGGTAGTTTTGTGGTCGATCAGCTGATCTAAACCGCCTGATTTAAGCGTGAATGGGCTATAACATGGCCTTCAAATAAAAGGCCTATCGCGACTTGCGATCTGACACGTATTAAGCTGCTTTTTGAAATTGTGTAGTCCTCTCGGGATTAAGATTTGTTGGCAATTGCTCGATGACAATTGCGTTGACATTTCTTTGACATTTCTTTGACAATAATAAAGTGAATGGTGTTGTTCGGCTAAGTCAGGGAAAGAGTCTATTCTATTTGTCCTATTATCTTCGGTTTGTCGCGTAAAATATGTTTCGGAAAAGTGTCGTGGAAGTGCTATGTTTATTTCGTTGCTTAAGCATAGTACTGAGTTCGATTTCACGCGAAATTTTCATACAAAATTTCGCGCGAAATCTGTTTCGGCGAAAATTTCGCTTGAAAATAAGCAAGTTTGGTACTGTGTTCTTCGCATGAAAAGTTGCTTTGAAGTTGCTTTCGCTTCGAAAACATAGATGGCACTGAAACATGTCGCGAATCATTTCACGCCAATTTAGTTTGTGCAGTTCATTCTTTCGAGCGGAAAAGTGACATTTGGTGTTTCAATTTGAAAATGGAGCAGTGAAAATGTCTTTCCAATAAGAAAATCAATCGAAAAGTGAAATTCATGACATTTTATCCGTCAGAAATGAGCATTGTCTCTGCTTTTCTCAATTGTCAAAATTTTCGCTCGAAAGAATGAACAGATAATTGGGAAATGTCAAAGTTTCACGTGAACTCGAACTCAGTACCAGCCTTTACACGTGAAATATGCAATTTGGAATATCAGCCAACTACTCTCGGCAATGTGACTTGTAAACAAATGCCGATTGTGGTTGGTAGGATTTATTCCATTTTAAAAATCTTCAAATTATTATATACAAACGATATTTCGGATAAGTTTCGTGAAAGTGCTCCGGTTATACTCTTGTGTGCCAACAACCATTTACCGTAGTTGAATTTGCAGGTTCGAAAAAAGGCATATATAGCAAAGCCAACGTAATTGGATATGATATGTCTCAACCTTCCTGTATTTTGCATCGTGGAACCAATGCTGCGATTTCAACTGATTTCGTGCCGTGTAAGATTGATAGAAAATTTCAGGAATTCATATATTCATTATAAATTTCAATTTCCATCGTTCTGTAGCCGAAGACGCACCAGTTGTGAAAATAGTTGTACACGGAATTATCAACGGCATTCCAGTTCCATTTCCACTTGCAAATCCTGATGCATGCGTGAATACTGGCATCGCTTGTCCCCTGAAAGCTCGAACAGCGTATGAGTACCAAGCTATTTTATCTATTCAAAGGTCACACCCAAACGTAAGTAGTTTGATGAATTGTTAAATATGTTATTAACATGAAACGTTTTTTTTTATGTATGTTAGATTACACTCAAGTTAAATGGCAATTGGTCGACAAAGGGTGCATCGGTTAGTCGACCCCGAACTCATAACACAGTTCCAAAAAATATATCCAGATGGAAACTGCATGGTACCCACGACAATTAAGAAGAAATGAATGGTTCTTCAAAATTCTAATTTAATTTGATAAGCTTTAGAATTAGTTTAAGTTCGAAGAGTTTAAAATAAGATTTTAATTAAAGACACTTTATTGAGAAGTAATCATAGATTACTATTTCCTCATTGAAATAAAAACGAATATATAAGTCGAATATGTGTTCAAAAAGAGCCTTTGTTTGTTCGTCCTTGTACTGAGCGTACGAGCGCATGAAGGAAATATGGTGTGCTGATTTTTTCAATATATTTACTGCGGCAACATCGAACCGACTGTCATTGCTGGCAAGAAGTCATGGTTGCTAAACCTGCTCTTTTGAACCTACTCCTACTGTTGGATTAAGTGCATCTGATCAGCATATTAAAAATTTAATTCAATTTTATGTAAAAAAAACATACATACTTTACGACTGAGATACCAACTACATAACATTGCAACAAAAAGTACATAGGGCCCTATTCTGAGAGTCACCTCACGTGACGAATGAGATGACTCTCATGATTTCGTATTCTGAGAGTCACGTGAGGTGTTGTCATTTCACCTCAAGTGACGTTTTCGATCTGTTGGCTATTCTGAGAGTCACGTGAAGTGACGAGCGTTACGTGAGGAGAGATTTTTAGTCATTCGATAATATCAAGTGACTGCGAACACAAGTGTACTAGAAATTGAGATTTTACCAGGCCGAAGAAGAATTTTGACAAATTTTAGATCAATTATGGAAAAAAAGTAAGTACATTTTATGCTGAAGATAATTATATATTTTAATTTGAATCATCCGGCTAAACTCGAATACGTGTTCTACATAGTCGTTACACGATTTTGCCGATAGATGTTTGGCTAGTACGTTTGTGTTTCTGTGGTTTTGTGTTAGTTTTTAGGGTGTTTTATGTTTTTGGTGTATTTCATTATGTGTCCTTCAGTGTCTCCGTGTGTATATTAATGTCTTTGTGTGTTTCGCTAAAATTTTTGGTTTTAGTTATTAGGCTAAAAGTAACCAACAAACGGCAACTCGAATGCCTTGTTGATTTGATGGAGAGTAATCCAAACTTGGCGAAGGGGCACTTTCCAAATAACTTTCCAAACGATCGCACATATTTTAGAACTTGGCATTAAAACCTGGTTCGAAAAGGAGTACACATTTTCGCACCAAATGATGAACGTCAGTATACCGCGCATAAGTTTGAATCTAATTTCACAGGTATCAGAACCAGAAAAGAGCTAAAGTCCAATGTTCGCGAACCTAAGATTTGAAAAAAAATCCTACTTACAGTAGAACGTGCATTTTTCCACACCAAATTTTACAAGATATGCGACCGTCTGAAGAGGTTAATAAGCTAAACTGGATACTACTACTATACTTATACTAGTACCATACTTTTTGCATATAGTTTTTTTTATTACGTAAAAATACTCCTGAAAACCGGAATGAAACAAACATTCAAATATTCTTCAAAAATACAGAAACTTTCCGTAATTACGAAATGTACATGCCCGAGTCTTACAGTCAACCTTTTATGTGCAGGCTACATGAGTCCTACCATTTATGACCCTACTCCTAATAAAACCGTTTTTCATATCCATCATTACATTTTCATCGTCCTTACATATTTAATCTTGCATATACCTGTTCTAGCATACATGTTCCACTTGTACATATCCTCCTCTTTTTTAAATTCACAAATCATTTGCTTACCCTTGGAAATTCCCTGTTTGCATTTTCTTGATTTTCAATTAAACTGAAATTTTGTTTAAAATATATTTTACTTCTTTCAAAGTATGCCGCGCTCTAGTGATTTGAAGGGAAGAAAATATTTTTTATGCATGCCAAAACATGCGGCGCTACCAAGCCGTCCCCCATCTAAGTAGAGACCGCGCATGACACTGCTTAACTTCGACGATCGGACAGGAATCGGTCGATGTCAGTGTGCTATGGACGTGGTAAATATCAAACGATGATAAATTTCAATTGGGTGATAAATTTCAAACGCTCAAGCGTTGCCATTTAAACGCAAATTCGTATTCACCTCACCTAGAGTCACATCACGTGACTCTCAGAATATCGATTCGTAGGTGACGTGACTTTCCAAGTGACGTGAGATCTTCTGTGAGATGACTCTCAGAATAGGGCCCATATTTCAACCTAATATTATCTATATCAACGTAATATTACATACGTATGTACATACGGAGTATGAATTGCCGCCAAAATATAAACCTTATATAAACCTAACCATCTAAGGAGTATACTATAACCATGAATTTCGCAGCCATTTAATTTTAGTATTCTGTCTGTAATAAAAAAAAAAATTGTTTGTTTAAGGAAACAAGGAAGGAAATCAATTTGATGAAGATTATGAACAATTTATTCGTTGCAATCTACCTTTGTTTATGTTCTTTTCTCGCTCAGTGTAATTGACATGACATATGAGTTTCCTCACATCGCCTGTAGGTGGTTCTCGTGCATCTCTTTAACACCAGAGAAAAACATCACTGTGCGGACTGGTTGAGAAAAGTAGCTTAGGTCCGCCATCTTGTACGTTAATTGCTGTTGCGATAGGCCTTTTATATGAAAGCCATGGCTATAAACCTCTCCATCTGGATATCCAATATACTACCAACTGTAGGTCTGTTCCCGTACTTTCAGTAACTGAATTTTCCTGGTTCATGTGGTGGGGAATTTCATGAAAAGTACGGGAACGCTCTCATTGTATTTCCTGAAAATTGATAACCGAAAGTGTCAGTTTTCGGTTTTTGGGAGAACAATAGTGATTATTAAGTCATCCTAAGCGGTAATAAATTATCGCCACAAAAATATTCGACCTTTATAGCAACATTACCCAAAAAAAATGTTGCTTGCCGCGCACATTTGAAACTATTTACTCCTGAGAGCATAAAGACATTCGGAGGGGGCGAAGCCCATTTAAAATACATTGAAGAGAAACCGACCACTTTTCATGTATCTTCAATGTCAATTCCCCTCTTTGTATCCTAGCTGTCAATATGACAATTAAACTAATGTAAACAATTTGAGTCGGTACGGAAATAAAATCGTGTTTATTTTAAATACAGATTAATTTTGTGTAGATCCGACTAGTGCGGTTCACAAAAACATTAGTGTAGAAGTGAAAATCGCGAGTTTTATTTTAAAAAAGTGCTTGAAAACTGTGCAATTGCATTAATCTTTGCAATGAAGTGAGTTGTGCGGAACTGTGGCAATAGTTTGCAACGCCGGCCACTTGGAGTTTCTTATCACAAGTACGGAATAAACAAACGATGTGTTTTGCAAAATTTTGTGAATTTCACAAACTTTTTATAAGCGAAAGTGCCTATTTGAGCCCTTCTAAATATTGTCGACATATTCGCGCGAATTTTCTGGTAGCCATTTTAATTGCTGTCAAAAAAACACAAAGCAGTAGAGCGCATAAACAGTTTCGGGGCAGAGCGGAAATAAAATGATATAAAAATTTATTCGTATTGCATGTTGTGTGAAATATTGTTTTCCAGATTTCCAGAAAATGAGCAACACATTCATTTGGGCTTCTTCTCTTGGATTTCCTGAGCTGATCATCAAAAATACTTCCCGGGTCTATTCAAATCTTTCAGCCGTGGTATATAGCAATTGATGATTGACAAGGGAATAAGTGTAATAGTTTCTCGTTTTTCTTACAGCTGCCGTCATAGTACGTTAGTTCTGAGCAAGCGAACAGGGGACCATCTTTAGTAGAATAGAATCTTCGAGTGATGCAGTAAGTAAAGAAAATGCTCAAAACATTCTTCTCTTTAATTATCTTAATTCTATAGATACCTTTCGGCAACAATATTCAAGATGAGATACACGATGGACAAGAAGAGCGAATTGCGATCTCATTAGGTGCTTAATGCTGATGTTGCGTTCATGATACACTTTTGAAAATTTTAATATTCAACAATATCATTTCAATTAGGCAACGTAAACAGACCAAGTGGCTCCTATTACCTCAGTGCATTTAATCAAGCTGCAGGAAAAAATTGGAAGATACGCTGAAACTAAAAATAGGATTATCCGAAATTTGCGTAAAAAACAGCGCAGGCAAAAGAAAACAGCTTCTATAGTTGAGTTGTTGGATAATCTCAAGGCCAATAACTGGATTAGCGAAGTAGGTTGAGAACGATTAGATAGTGTGAATATAATATAATAAATATCTTATTACCTATAAATATATTATCTCTAACCTATCATTGTATTTAGCCTACAGTATAGTATAAGAAAAGTTGAAACTTCTTGGAACTATTAACTGTGAAGAAGACTTATTTTTTTTCGAAAAATCTTAAATAAAATTTGCTTTTTTCGGAATTTGAAGTTGTTTTTGATTTTAATGATTTTATTCATTGCAGTTGCTTTACACACTATACTCAGTAAAAACTTTCTAGATATTCTAAGAACGAAAATGATATTTTATATTATTCAATGTTTTCTCATCACCTACGGCAGTACTCGGCACTGCCAAGATTTAAGCCAGCATAAACACATCTAATTTTTAAGCCACTTTCTTATAAAACAATTTTTCTTTTATGGGTGAATAAATATTTAATTAGTATATTCTACAATTTTCATAGTTCGCATGCATTTGTGTTCTGTTTTTATTTTCTATCCTGGAAAAACAATTAATCAATAAAAAAATCACTCATAATATGTCCCCATCAATTTGATAAATTAGGAATAACCTACGCCCCGAAAATTTCAATCTATCATCGGGGTCGCTGGTGATGAGGAAAAATGGCCATGCATTCGGCCCCTTCGAATCAGTGCTGCCATATTAGGGATTTTAACCCTAGATTTAGGGATATTTTAAAGACTTCAGGGGAAAAACAGGGGGGAAAAATATTCAAGATTTTGTTTAGGGTGTTTTGAAATTTGATAATGCATTTTTCCGGAACGGATGTTTCGATAAATAATAATTTCGAAATACGTCATGTCCACCTTTTTCTAATATAAAATATAAAATATCAGTCTTCCATCATACCAATAAGCGGATATTGGTGATGCTGTTTCAAAACTGATATTTTCTACCTTACCGATTGACGACATAGGCCGCGATTGCCGTACCCTATATCTCTATCTATTCAGCTGAGTGACCTATTCACTTTTTCGTAGGTACTATTTAAAATACCCTGTCGTCAAATCCATGATGGGGTCATTTAACCGCCCTCGCTCTATGATTGTTTGATGTGTATTGCATTTAACACGGGGATATCCCAAAATATCGGAATAAGTCATATTCGTTTCTCCGAGCACGTTTGTTAATTAATCAACTGATGAAATATGCCCATGATACTGTTTAACTGTCTCTCGCGACTCTGTCGATAATAAACCTTTCGGAACTAATTTTTTCTGAGTGAAAACTTAACGCACCCAGGAAAATATTAGTCTCAAAAGATTAGGATGAGTGTGGGAAAGTTTCACCTCACCTTAAAAAAAGTTTGCCTTATGTGACGAAAGTCTTACACATATCAAAAATTTATATTTAAACAACCTGGTTTTTGAGAATCCCAAAAAATTTCTCGGAAATGACGTCACTATGGCTACTTAGGGTATTTTCAGGGATAAATAGGAATTGTCTGGGGGTAAGCCGCAGTGCCTATCTGGCAGCACTGCTCCGAATGTCTTTATGCTCTAGGATTTACTCGCACCACACCGTTTGACACTTTTCAGTAGCTCAGACCCTACAGAATTTTACTGAAAAAGGGGAACTTTTCAGTTTTCAGTAAAACGGAGTACGGGAACAGCTTCATTGCAATTAATCGCGATTAATCGCAATTAATCGTAGTACGGGAACAGACCTTGTATATTTTCAATACATTAAACTCAAAAGTTCAAATGTATCTTTTCCAAACATGGAGCCTTTCCGAATTGACGTCTTCGCCGTCGCCTTCAGCTTGTTATAGCAGAATGTAACGTCAGATCACTTATCTACGCCTCATCATTGTGCTCTTGTATAAAGTGGCAAACACATATTCGCCGAGCCCAGGTGAAAGCTGGCGATCCCGAGCGAGTGGACAGTCCAGACAAGCGACTTTGACAGGTCTCGCCGGCGCTCGTGTGAATTCCGATCGGAGTCGGTTTTTTGGGCACGAGTCAAAGGGATTTCGTCACAGCCCGGCAAATGCCGTTCAAATGTTGTTCACAAGCTGCCACAAGCTCAGTCTGCGTTTTGAATGAGCGCGCGAAGAAAAATATTTTCAATGGAATATTGGTATGAGCAGCGATTTTATTTCTTCAAACACTTTTTAAAGGCATGGTAGTGTAAATATTCAAAAGTAAAAATCCTACGCATGCAACAATGAGTGTAATTTCAATATCATTGATGTTATCAGGCAGCTGTATTATAACTTTTTAATAAATTCGTATGCTTTTATTTCACTAAAATTGAGAGGAAAAAGTTATTTGTTGCCTTATATCTTGTGCTTGCAAATTTTATGCCAACTACGAAGTGACAGGGTTTCATATAATTCTAAAGCTAGCTGGTATTGAATAATATAATGAAAGCTGCTATATATATTAGTCTGCAACTGCTTCTAGATCTCGATGGGTGGAAGTGAGACGGAGGTTTAATGGAATTTTCGTGCTGGTGATGGACGCAGGCGGAAGTGAATGCCAACTTCACACCAGCTATGGCCAATTTAAAGGTATTTAGCACAATATTGTCCTTAACTCCAATTGCTACGAAACGTAGGATCTACTGGACGTTAAGAAATTGCATTGAATCCCGACTTTATTGTCGTGGGCGTTTCAGAATGAGGCTTACGCGTAGACAACTGAATGTATTAGCCGTGTTCAGTTTTTACTGATTAGTACTGGAACGCTATCTTACTCCAGCCCGTCAAATTGTATGTAGTTTTGAAATGTATAACAGCTGAAAATAAAGGGAGAAACTATAAACTACCACTATCGATAAAAGTTATAAACTATAAAATACCACTATCGATAGAAAATATAAAAGCAACTAACATAAAATTACCTCGTTTAACTTTCTACCCACTAAACCGGCTTTTTCTAATTTCCTAGCTACCAAAATATTCACCATGGCCTTAAAAAAGCCAAAGCAACCTATCGACAAAATATAACCACTTCATGGAATAGAAATTGTACACTATATAGCCGTCATTCCATGTCTCATAATCACCCGCAGCTAACGAATTTAGTAAAACCGGTTTTTTTTCGATAGAATTGTTTATGAATTGTTGATGTACATAAGTAATTAGCCACTTTTGTAAATAAAAAATCTGCTATTTGCGTTGGCTTTTTCTTATTTTGCAGCAGATACCTTTTTTTATCTTTGTCTTTTGCACCATAATTAATGAAGCTGTTAATTTCTGCTGCAACTGAGGCACGCGACCAAACTCACAATTTTGAATTTTGTAACCGACCATAACAGCTGACTACCCAACTAACAAATTGCGCCCATATGTTACTAAATGCAGTTTTTTGACGCCAATACGTCGTGAATACTATGTCAAGTCGGAACTGTTTCGTCATTTTTCCTTCAAAGTAAAATTCCTTGATAGGCAAAATTTTAGTAACGCAGTGGTAAAGACTACTTCTGACGCGTCTTTATAGGCATTGTGTCCATAAGGGATTAGTTACTTCAGTGCGACTTAATCAAAATCCCAATAAGGCACATTGTACGTCAAAGTTATCACACAAAATTCCTTTAATACGCCTATGCCTATCAGGGAAACTCTCTTGTAATGGTTACGTAGTGGCGCCTATATCCATAATGATTTCGTTCTCACAACTCTTTAAACATCAATACGGAATCCCCTAAAGTGGGGTTAATAAAAAAGTCTTGACCGTTCAAGACGACTAGTTCAGAACAGGACATAGCTTTAAATGTACATGGCATTTTAAGCCAATCGGTTTTTGGTACGCTTCATATGAGATAGCCAGTAGAGAAAATTTGTCTTTTCCCACGCTTCTGGGACAAGATGGTACTGTTTGCCATTATTACTTTTAACATTACTTAAGGGGTTAGGTACACTTGGGACGTCCCAAAAAAGCTCTTTTTTAGGATTTTTTTTAGACACACATTAAAATAATTGATATCAAATATTTTTTTACTTAAAAGACATATATTTGTAGAAGCTATTGTAATTTTGTTAAGGTAACAGGTTGAAAATTAGTCGAAATAGAGTAAATTTTCGAGAGGTAAAAAAAATTGTTTTGCCGTGATCACTGTAGCTTATCACTGGATCATCCGAAATAAAAAAAAATCGGAGATTATTAGTTAAAGACATGAACGAAGGCCTTTGGCAGATTTTGATTATTCGAAAAATGGCGGTTGTTGAAAATCAAAATTGTATTTTCGACCAATATTTCACTCACATTTTCTTCTATTGAAAAAAATTATTGATATATTGAAAAATTGAAAAATCCCTCGTTCATCCGGGGGACAATTACATATAAAATAAGTGCGGAAAATTTCATGCTGATCGATAAAGCCGTTTTAAGTTACAGTGATCGCCGACTTCGAAAACATAGTTTCGAGAAAAATGCTTTGAAAGCATGCAAGAAAAGGTATTTATGCATTAGAGACGACTTCAATCAAAGTTATTTATCTCCATAAAGAATTGTCCGATTCGTCTGATTTTTGCACAGAATGCTTTTGAAATATGCTACTTTTAGAAAATGCAAAGAAAATAAAATCGATTTTCTCAAAATTTCAAGTGTACCTGCCCATTTAACGGAATTTCGCGCACTACTACAACAAATGTCACAAGATGCGTTTATTTGTTATTTTGGTAGGCACACTATGGGCACATCTCCGTTCGATATTACTTTGAGGTCATTATTAAGTAACAGTATTCCCGAAAAGAGACTTAGTGAAAAACCAACAGTAAGTGAATTACACTTTCGGACGGCTTAGATATGTGCATTCAAAAATCAGAGTGTTTGCTTTCGGAGTCCGGAGATCAGAATGGGTTAAAATGTTTAAAAACAAGTCAAAGAGTAAAAAATGAAAAGTAAGATAGAGAAAAATGTGATGGCAAAATTATTAAGAGGGTTTAACAAAAATATATGTCGCAAGTTTTACTTTATCCTCTGTATCGTAAAATTTTGCAAATATTTTTCAAAGTTTTTTGAAGATAATATCGAACTGCTGCCAATTACATGGTTTATTGTATGGTATATATTGAAACTTAAATGAATGTGCAGATTTGCTTTCAATTAACAATACAATAGTAGCATTCTTCTGTGCCTCTATCGAGAGCGAATTATGATATTAGCATTAAAACAACAACAATCTTATCCCACTTGTTTTAGTTTCCAAAGATACTTTCTTAACCAGCTCTTGACAGAGGCGCAAAGCAAACGCAAAAAGCATTGGCCAAATTTATGTTAAACTAACTGTTTCGTCTTATGCTTCGAGCGCCTTTCAGATTAGAAACTAGGTAGTAACGACGACCTCTTAAAACTACTATGAAGGTCCGATATAGTCAAAATTACCATTCGGTCACAACCAATGGTGCAAAGTGTCAACAGTGCCTTGAAATCGCCGGTATACACTCAGAAAAATATTTTGTAATATCAAAGTAAAATTACATAAATCTAAGGAAAAACTAGGCATGATTTGGACCCGAAGAAGTAGTGTTATAGGATCTAAGAAAAAAAATCCCTTGAATGAAATAAACACATATATCATAGTAGTAATGACATTTTCATTGAACTAAATTTGGTGTTCATCGAATAAATGAAATGAATTTCATAGATTTCATGAATTTTCTTCACAGGTCAAAAGAAAAACTCACTTAAGATCTACGTTTTTTGTAATTAAATTTATGAAATTTTTTTTTTTAATATAATGAGAAAACCTTTTACAGCCGAATAAAACGTTTCTTAAAATTGAAAATATTTTTCCAAAAATGTGCCTTACTTGCAGCTCCTCCTTCCGGATATTATGCAATATGAATGTATACTGTTTCCCCAATTAATGATTTATAAACTTGAAATATTAAATCATATCAGTTGAAAGTTGGCATCAATATTATTTGCGAATAAAACTATATTTTCGAGTCGATTAATCTCACTTACAAAAACTATCCTCACTACACTATATTGTAGGATGCTATTTATAGTAGTAATTACATAAATAAATAAACGCAATATTTTAGGAATAAATTTATTACATACTGTATATATTAGTTACAAAAAGATTAAAAATTATATATTATTATTGTTTTAAAATGAATTTTTTATCCTCATTGCTTGTTCTCCATTAGGTAAGTTGTATATATGGATGGGAGGTTTCCGTATATCTTCTAAATTGTTAATAAAAAAATTATTCTCTTCGCCTGAAATAATATATCCTAATATATGACTTTTAAAACAAATTTTCAATGCTTGTCCAAGCAAAAAAATAGAATTCTCTGATTGAATAATTTCAATAATTTTATAAATCTGTATCTTAGAATCATTTTCGGCTACAAAACAAAATTCTTTTTTATATTTAGTTCCACAAAAAGTTACAATATCTATTGAAACACAATTACATTCAAAATCAATTCCGGATACATTTAAGGCTTTGATCAAAGAAAAGTGTGGACTATCAGAAAGCGATCTCGATGAAGATAAAACTTGATAGATCTCATTTTTAAAATCCAATATATTAAACGCGAATTCATATAAATATTTAAAGGAAAGTGAAATGGGAACATTGATCCTTGAAGACATGTTACGAAGGTACTTTTTGAAAATCTGATGTTTCGATTCAAAGCGGAAACACCAGAGGTCTTTTACTGGACCAGAATTACGGATAGCTGTAACGTAATGAGTTAAGAAGTGATGCTTTGGCTTCAATGTATCGTGAAAAAGGTCGATATAACTTCTGTGATGATTTGAAATTAGAACTTCAAGTTTAACCAGAGTTTGATCATCGAAATCATCACTTAATAATATATCAACAATGGTGAGAAAGTTTAGGAAGAATAACCATGTTACATCGTCCTCAGGAACTAAATCACCAATTATAAGTGGTAAAAAATGTAGAAAAGTCCACATTTCGCGGGCATTCATTTTAAATTTTTTGCGTTTTAAATGGTTAGTAGAAATAGGAGGAGACATGTTTCCGATTTCACTTTCATTATAAATAAATCCTTGCTTTCTTGAATTCAAAGTCTGTAAATCAAAGTATTTTTTAGCAAGCAAACTATTAATTATATATAATATTATTATAATAATAATTTATTATGTAATAAATTATAGTGAGCGATACCGTCGAAAATGTCATGCATAACATCTACCGCCCAGTTGTTTACTACATGAAAGCAAGATACAGAATTGAAGACCGAGTTCTCAACTATTCCGAATTTCCCGATAGAATTTGTATAATTTTCTATAGTTCTTATAGTGGTAGTGTCTTCTACTAACATGGATTGACTTTGACTACTTGGCAAGGTACAAAATCTACAGTAGTATTGCGAACTGAATGATTTTACAAAACCCAATATACTATTTTGCCCCAAATTGTCTCCTAACAAAAGACCCAATTTAAATTTAACAATTTTTTCGCCTGGATTGCATTTTATTTTAATTCCTTCATCTTGGAGGATATTGATCTCAGCAATTAAGGATCTAAGACAATTTTCGTTTCCTTTACTTTTAATGTCGTTTGAAAGAAATATACCAGCCAAGAAAATATGTTCCAGCTTAGATTTAAAGTGAAGTGGAGCTGTTGGAAAGGAATAATAAAAAACAGTGAGGCTAGATTAATGGCTTCCTAAGGGGTCATTAATTTGAAAATCATCGGAATATAAAAAAAAAGGCATGGTGATTTCATTCTCTGACTCATTTTCATAGCTTTTCCATAGGGCAGCATTGACAAAGTTGGAAATTTTTGAATTTTGTCGGAATAAGCATAAATTTTCATAATACATTTCGAAAATTCCATTAATTTCAAAATATTTCCGAAACTGAAAAATTATTGGCAATATGCACCCTTTTAATTCATGCGGAGCTAAAGTGTTTTGATAATTTGTTCTTACATTTGTTATAGTATTATCAAGAAAAATAATTTTAGGGTCTTCATACAAGTCGCTTTCTTTAAGTAGATTTTTAAGTTTATATTCCGTCTCGCAGTTCGGAAAAGGATTTCAGCAAAATGATATAACTTCGTCAAGTTTTTCGGAAATATTGGAGTTAAAGCAGTTCTTAAGAGATTCTAAATATTCTGCAATATTAGCTGTTATTATGTTTTTAACATCCTCTTTTATCTCCTCTACATTTTTTCTCGTAAAATTAGTTTTTTTTTAATATTTTAGACAAAAATAAATCGTATTTTTTTCAATATCAGGTAAGTTTGGCAATGGCAATGGCAAATTTAATGTCATTTCATTATTGTTCTCAAGGTTAGATAATGTTTCCTCTTCATGGTTGAGTGATTGCGAGGAATTACATGGATAAACTGAAATTTCACTTGTTGGACAGAAAGACTGATTTAATTCTTCGTTAATTGTATGATTACGCATCTGTCTTGTGAACGACTTGTAAGTACTAAATTTTTGCCTGCAGGTTAAGTTTCCACATTCATATTCACAAAAACGATGTAATAAATGGAACTTTCTTAAATGGGAAAATAATAACTGGAGCTCATTAAATGAGCGTTTACAAATAAAGCAGTAATTCATTTTTAAAATATTAATTAAAAATTACTCATAAGCCTAATATCATTTAAAATAGCCAAGAGTTTTGAATTTTGATGATCACATTCGAGTACCATATCGTAGAAAAATCTTTGCACAAATGTCCAAACAAGTATTGAATCTTTAGTATATTCTAAATTAAATATGTGCATAATCTTGTAACAAATATCTAATGCCTTCAAGAAAGAACGCAGCTTATAAATGTTATTATTGAAAAAAATGTAATACTCGCTTAAAGAAAAATGATCAGTTCCTACTACAAAAATAAAAGGTTGAATGGTTGTCTTCTGCGAATAATTAAAATCGACAATTTTGCGGATTTCCACTTCAACATCATTACTTGAATGAATCAAGTACATAGATGATTTCTGGGAGCTTTTTATCGAGCTTTTGATAACTTTTCGCTTTTTTGTTTTACTATCGATTATAAATTGACGTGATGTTGGTGGTATTAAGGCATGAAGCAAGAGGAAAATTATTGCATTGCGAGAACCTAAAAAGAAATTTATATAGATTTTCCTAAAATCATATTAATAGTGATACCTACTTTCATCTATTTTAATAATATGGTCATATTGATTTAGGTATTGCTCTATGCTTTCTGGGTCTTTGATGTTACTTTTAAAATAATCCCATATAATTGAAGAAAACTTTTCCCACCGGACTATTAGCAAATCTTCTTTTCCGGGATACCAAATTTTAAAGTCTATGTCAATCTGTTAAAGAAAAAATCATCAATATCATTAAAAAAATTACAAACAGCATGTATTTGCTATTACCAATTTATAACCAAAAGATTTTGTGTACAGAGGCCATTTCTTAAGTATCTCCGAAGATGAAGTATTCTTGTCTGATATAAGCTGTTTCCTATAATATGATGTAAGTTCCCACTTTTGAAAAATGACGTTTTCTGCATAAATATTATTTTTTAGCAATATTTCTTCATTCCTCATTTCAGGATTTGGGGTAGAAGTTTGACCTATAAGAATTTATATAGTTTAATTTTGAATAAACATAAATACTAAAAATCGTACTTTTTCCTGGTGAAGTTGTTGCTCGCGGATTCTTTTGTTTTTTATTCTTTATTAGTCCTTCCGACCTTAAATAAGTCAATACGTTGTGGTACTTGCCATAAAGGTATCCACCAGGTCTATTATTCTTCTTGTATAAATAATATGCACTCTAAAAGTATTTAAAATTATATATTTTTTCAAGGATTAGATATTTGGTAAAGTAATACTTCTGTTTCTGTCGGAAAAAATGGATACAATTTGTTCTGCGATGTTTTTACAAACTTGCGGCTTTAGTTTAATTTCTTTTTCATATGCCGCATGGTGGACTATTGTATTTACCAAAATATGACGGTGATTGTCTTTCAAATTGTTATTAATTTTATAGTACTTAAGTACACTTTGGGATTTGGGACAATTATTTAAAACTTCATTAACTTTAATAACCTAAAAGCAGATATAATATTAAACGAACTAGTTAGAAAATATTATGCTACAATATTCATAATTGTGCAATATAAAATGAAGGACTTACATTTGAAGTACAAGATTCGGGAGGAGATGTATTATTTTCCATTACCTCTATGAAACTTGAGGTTGGGAATGGCCTAGTGTTAGAAGACCTCGGAGTCTCTGTGTTTACAAATTCTTTAAAAAAGTGTTCGAAACGAACTTTTGCACCAAGATCATGATCATTTGGGAATAGTTGATCAATGTGTTTTTCATTTAGCCATTTAAAACTTTCAAAATCAATATTACACTCTAATAGAGTGAAAAACTCAATGAAAGGAAATTTTTCGATATTAAAAATACTTACCTTTGAATCTATCAAAATATTCAGAGAGTCCCCAATTATTAAGTAGGGCGTAAACTTGGATATATTTGTCGTTTGGTAACGAAATAATTCTCTGTACGTTTATATAACTTTCGGAGTCTGATAAATTTTCTACACTCATATCATTTGAAGTCATTTTTATATCGTAAGCACTATCACTGTCCGAAATAAAACTTTTCTCTGAATTTTCCATTAATTAACTTTGTTTCAGGTTTACTGCATTATTTCTTATCTGCTGCTACTGAAAGGATGAAAAAGCACAAAATGAAACTTATTTTCACAACTGTAATTTATAATATAAACAATTTATAAGTAACGCACTTCCAAACTACACGCAATTCCCGAGAATCGGAAGCAAAATGAAACACGCGTCCGTTCATGTTTGGGGAAGCATACAAATAATCACAAAGAAACTATGATGAGAGTGCTGTCATGTATTAATGAAAATTTCTTAGACTTGAAAAGTATTTTTCATTAATTTAAAGATACTTTCCTAGATTTCATTAAATTTCCTTCCAGCTCTTCTTAATTTCTAAGTAAAGTGAGCATTAATCATAAAACATTTCATGCTTGTAATTCAATATCTTTCATAAATTTAATGAAATAATTTCATTACTTTGAAGTACTATATATTTTTTATGAAAGAAGAACAAATACATTCGAGCTATGAACTTTTTGTTTAAAATATAGAATAATATACTTAAATATTCGAAGATATTTATGTGTTTGGCTTTATAAATGCTTACTTTGACTCATGACTAAGTTGACATTTAAATCTTATGAAAATTTATTTACGCAAATGTTATATTTCATAATTTAAACAAATAATTCTTTAGATTAAGTAAATTTTCAGAGATTTTAAATTGAAGAAGTATTTTCTTTAATTATACAACATTTATTTTTCTGAGTGTAGGCACCAACTGGGATTATTTCCTTCAAAGAACAATCATGGCGAACAAATTTGGACAAACATGGCGGCTAAGAATTGTAAAATATTTTGAAGTTAAAAACATCCATAATAGTGGCTTTGTCTGATATAATAAGCACAGATTTTTCATGTTTGGACATGCTATACTTAGTAAAGGTAATTGAATTTGATCACGGTTCCCTTCTTGTCTATAAATCAGCATAGACAACATATATCATTTCTACAGCATCGAAGCCGAGCATATTGAAACGGGAAACTTCGATTGTTTTGCGGAATCAGCCTCCGAAAGCAGAATCAAATTGGAAATGTTTTTGCGGGATGATTAAAATTGAACAACTTTTTATTAACATTAAAAATTTTAATCTACATTGAAAATTCTATTTTGACAAAGTGGTTTCGAAAGTATGCACTGCTTCTCATCAGACACCAGCACACAGTGCATACTTGACTGGCGTGACCACTTGCAGGTGGAAATCATTACATTTTTATTTATGCTAGTTGTGACAAATTTTAACATCTCCGACTTATATCCATGGATATAATTATACTTAGTAAAGGTAATTGAATTTGATCACGGTTCCCTTCTTGTCTATAAATCAGCATAGACAACGTATATCCTTTCTACAGCATCGAAGCCGAGCATATTGAAACGGGAAACTTCGATCGTTTTGCGGAATCAGCCTCCGAAAGCAGAATCAAATTGGAAATGATTTTGCGGGATGATTAAAATTGAACAACTTTTTATTAACATTAAAAATTTTAATCTACATTGAAAATTCTATTTTGACAAAGTGGTTTCGAAAGTATGCACTGCTTCTCATCAGACACCAGCACACAGTGCATACTTGACTGGCGTGACCACTTGCAGGTGGAAATCATTACATTTTTATTTATGCTAGTTGTGACAAATTTTAACATCTCCGACTTATATCCATGGATATAATTTTACTTAGTAAAGGTAATTGAATTTGATCACGGTTCCCTTCTTGTCTATAAATCAGCATAGACAACGTATATCATTTCTACAGCATCGAAGCCGAGCATATTGAAACGGGAAACTTCGATCGTTTTGCGGAATCAGCCTCCGAAAGCAGAATCAAATTGGAAATGTTTTTGCGGGATGATTAAAATTGAACAACTTTTTATTAACATTAAACATTTTAATCTACATTGAAAATTCTATTTTGACAAAGTGGTTTCGAAAGTATGCACTGCTTCTCATCAGACACCAGCACACAGTGCATACTTGACTGGCGTGACCACTTGCAGGTGGAAATCATTACATTTTTATTTATGCTAGTTGTGACAAATTTTAACATCTCCGACTTATATCCATGGATATAATTTTACTTAGTAAAGGTAATTGAATTTGATCACAGTTCCCTTCTTGTCTATAAATCAGAATAGACAACGTATATCATTTCTACAGCATCGAAGCCGAGCATATTGAAACGGGAAACTTCGATCGTTTTGCGCAATCAGCCTCCGAATGTAATGATTTCCACCTGCAAGTGGTCACGCCAGTCAAGTATGCACTGTGTGCTGGTGTCTGATGAGAAGCAGTGCATACTTTCGAAACCATTTTGTCAAAATAGAATTTTCAATGTAGATTAAAATTTTTAATGTTAATAAAAAGTTGTTCAATTTTAATCATCCCGCAAAAACATTTCCAATTTGATTCTGCTTTCGGAGGCTGATTCCGCAAAACGATCGAAGTTTCCCGTTTCAATATGCTCGGCTAAGAGCCACTCATAAGAGCCACTTGAAGCAACTTTTTTATGGTTGCAAAAGTATAAAGTAATTTGCTATTTTTTGTTGTTTTATTAATAATAATAAGCTTAAATCTAATATAACATAACATTACTTTAAAAATATAATATAGCATATAATATAAATTTAAAAATAAACCATAAAATCATCTGAAAATCTTTCCATATAAGTGGCCACTCTACTCAATCGCTGATTCACTATCTCCAGATTCTGGGATGTAAATCTTTCTTTTCCTTCCACCAATTGAGAGGGTCAGCAGTTCTGGGTATATTTACATGTTTTAAATAATTATCCATTTCGTTAATGCCTGCAGCTACATAGCTTTGCTGGGTTCTTACACTATTGACTTTGTCATCAAATTTTCGCCATAGCGAATTTTGCGTTCCTTGTGCTGTGGGTACCGAAGCTAGATGTATACAAGCAAGTTTGTACGTGGATTCATTTTGAAATGCTAGTCTTTTAAATCGTGGATCTAAAAGAACGCTCTCTAGGCAAAACATATTTTCTTTACATAATTTAGATCTGTTTGAAAGTTCTCTTTGGATCACATTTAAAAAACTGCGTACATCAGCAGTTTTATTTTCGTTCAGACAGAGTTTTGAAATGTAGCTTATAATCGTTGATATAAAAATATATATTTTAGAAATCGATACTGTTTTCTCACTGCTTATTTCTAGAGTAGCCTCATTGAAGATGCTCAATATATCAGGGGCTGTTTTCATAATATTCCATTCATCAGAAGAAGGAGTTGGTAGATTTTAGTTCAGGACACCTAAGGTGGCTAATAGTGGCTCTTTTACTTCTTGAGTGCGCACAAGCATAGATTACGTAGAGTTCCACCTGGTAATAGCATCAAACTTTAATTTAAGCTCTACGTATTCCATTTGCCTCTGTTTTTGTTGTAATTTTGCCGTTATTTTACGAAAATATTCGATACGAACCTGTTCCATATACCTGTTCTAGTGTATACGCTTCATCTCTAAAATCTACCTATGAAATGCACCGCCTAATAGCCAACATTTGGCTACTAAAATAATCGTGAACCAGAGCAAAATATACGCACGTAAACGCATACTGTGTGTTCACAAAATGTCGCCATCAATAACCGCACACGATCAGTATCCATCATTCGCACAGTTCTTCATTCAACGGAGTCGACTCTTTTATTCCTCACTCGCACAGTGTTCATTCAACGGAGTCGACTCTTATATTCCTCACTCGCACAGTGTTCATTCAACGAAGTCGACTCTTTTATTCCTCACTCGCACAGTCTTCATTCAACGGAGCGACTCTTTTATTCCTCACTCGCACAGTGTTCATTCAACGGAGCGACTCTTTTCACTGTGCAATACGATAGTCGTATACATATGTTCGTGTTCCGACGTTAGAATAGCATAGATTTCGCTTCAAGTACACACGGTAGTCTAATGAAGTATTGCCGTGTCTATATGCATAAGCTTTATTTGGTCGGGTGGTTGTTTGAGTGGCTCCGCAATATCTAGTGATGGGCAAAACTGCTGTTTTCAAATAGCAAAAGCAACTGCTTATGCTACTGCTAAATAGCAGCTTCAAATAGCAGCTAAAAAACAGCAGTCTGCTATTAGTTATGTCGGTGCGACATCTCAGTGGGTGCAACATATTATTTCATATGTGATTTCTCGCCGGTTCGGGTTCACGTACTATACAAATTGCAGTTTGTTGGATTCCCTGTTTTACACGATGTTTCTATTGCGGTTTCGAAAATGCGCGAAGATTTCATACATTTCTCTCATATGTATGATGTACATATGTACAAGCGTGCGAATGTAAAGTAATATGGTATTGAAAATTGTGTCGGAAGAAATAGGGAGAATTTATCCGGCTAACAGGGCCATGAGGTGGGTGAATTATACGTTATTAAGGTAGCGAATACAGTTGGATCATTCTAGGATTTTCACATATTAGGTATTCCTAGTACGAGTACAAAAAATACCTGTTTCAAAAATACTAGCTAATATTTTTTGAAGTATGTACATATATACATACAAGTACATGCGCTTTGCAGTACTGGAACGGTATGACATGCCCTCTCCCACCCACCAGACACAAAGTTCCCAGACTAGAATGGTGATAGTGCAAGATGTCATTAGTCCGTGCAGCTTGTCCGTAACTTTCCAATGGTCGGTCACTTATTTGTCAAGTCTTTCTCCAATCTAGGAGCCATTTAAGGGCAAACAATCAAATTCAATCAGTTTAATTTGACTTTCATTTTATTACATGCACAAAACACCTCCTCTATTCGTTCAAATTACCAATGTCGACAAATATATTAAGATAGGCCCAGTTAACCCTATTGCCTTCTATATGACTTTTCATCGGTCGATCTCTGATACCAAACTTTTCATAGTTAATCTAAAACAGTCGGTTTTCCACTTGGCCTCACTGAAGCATGAAATTTTTCGAAAATTTTATTAAGAAATGATAAAAAAATGTTTTGCTTTTAAACATGCACCTACTAGGGGACCAACCTCTTTGGAAAGGCTGGACAGGAGTCCAGGAACACCTTATTTCCTGCGGTTTCGTAAATTTCCGGACAGGTTTTCCGCATTTTGCCGTATCTTCGAAACTAGGCCGCTTTGACCCAGGCTAGTATTGAAATTTTGCCCAAAACAACTCAAAATGGTCCCCGAGTTCAAGCTAGACAAAAAATTTTTTTTGTAATATAGGGACATTTTTGCCCAATTTCCCCTATCAAACATTTTTTCGCCCTTAAAATAACAGTATTGTACTCCCCGACCACTTTCAATCATCGAAAGCGCTGTAAAGGCAGTTTTTGCCAAACTATTGCCAAAAAACCCCTTACTCCCCTACAAAACCCAAATTTTCGTATCACAGCAATAGCTCTTGGCCCGTTACGACCGAAACCACTCTAACCCAAAATTGGCCGATTTCAGCCACTTTTGCCGTATCTTCGAAACTAAGGCGCTTTTTCCTATACTTGTATGAAAATTTCGCCCGAAACAAATCAGAAAGGTTCCCGAATTCATGCTAGACAAAAAAAAAAATTTGGGAAAATTGGGCGTTTTTGCCCAATGATCCCTATCAAAAAATTTTTCGTCCTTAAAATATCACTATTGTAACTCCGACCACTTTCAATCATCGAAAGCGCCGTAAAGGCAGTTTTTGCCAAACTATCGCCAAAAAACCCCTTACTCCCCTACAAAACCCAAATTTTTGTATCACAGCAATAGGTCTTGGCCCGTTATGACCCAAACCACTCTAACCCGAAATTGGCCGATTTTGCCCCATTTCGACTAATTTTGTCCTAAAAACTTTTTGAATATTTGAAAATACTCGTACCTAATATTTTGGAATTTACGAAAAAATTCCAGAAATACTGTTACAAAAAAACACCTGTTCCAGTATATACGCTTCATATCTACTAACTATAGCAATACTTATACAAAAAGCAAACAGATATCAAAATCAAAAACTAACAAAACTTCCATTCAACAAAAATCCATCCATTCAACAAAAATCCCCAACTGAAAACGCATAATAAATCAATTACATAGCATGCGAAATAATCTTCGTATTCAATGAATTCGTTGCACCCAGTTAGCCGGACAATGCACGAAAAACAATCTGCGTACAGGTAGCGAAAGACTCGCTACAGCACACCAACGAATGGTAAAAAACTAGCATCACGAAAACCTTACATATTAAACAGCAATAGCATAGCAAGCTAACATCATATGAAATATGCCCATTGCTAACGTATAGCCCATTGCTAACGTATAGCAACATACCTTAATATCTATTTCATTATGCTTAATGCTGTTGACATTGCTGTTGCTGTTTGTCGTTGTTCGTCGATGCTGTGGTCTGCTTTGCTATATTGCTATTCCAATAGCATGCCAGATAAATAGCATGCTATCAGACTAAACAGCAGCAGGCTGCTATTGCTGTTTGAAAATAGCAGTTGAAAACTAGCAGTCTGCTATTTAGCAACCCATCACTAGCAATATCGCTATTGCCACTAAAGTGAAGGTATGAAGTGTGCGGAGCTATTCTAAATGATGGCTTACATATAGCGAATCCAATCCCGGGATCCCGGATCCCGGGATCCCGGATCCCGGATCCCGGCCAATTCCTGGTCCCGAAAATCCCGGGATAGATGAGCTCTAATCCCGGGATTTTCGGGATCAGAAATTGGCTGGGATTTCGGGGCCGGGAGTCAAGCATTATCGGCAATCAAGTTACAGCAAGAGTCGAAAAGTGCAAATAGAATCCATATTTATGAGAAAACAATTAGCTCACATCAAAATGTGTAAAGAATAGAGCAAAACAAACCGATGTAACAGTTAACAAGAGAATACAAAGGGGTTTGTAAATAAATAAGTATGGACTGTTTCACATTTAGTGCATACGTTACATCGAATGATTTGAGGAAATTAGTACTAGCGAATGCATACACAGATTTACCAAAATCCTTAACAACAATCAAAAAAAGGTTGTTGGCTATGCAAGCAGGATAAAGAAACTAATAAAAAATAAGATATAACAGGCTAGTATCTCAGGTGAACGGTTCAGTTTGATGTTTGATTAATGGACCTTGACTGCAAATAAGCGCTATATAAATATAAATATCTACTTAGTAAATTCTTACTGGAGCTTGGTGCGAGTAAGAATATCAATGACAGCTGGAAACTACCTAGATATGAGTTTAATGTTTCTCTAGGAAAATACATTGTTACCATCGTAACTGATGGGTCAAACGAAATGCGAAAAGTAGGCAGACTAGTTGGTACAGAGCAACATATTTGTTTGGCGCATAGCATCCACTTGGCAGTTTGCGATGTTCGCTATACTATGAGGTCCATTCCAGATTAAAGAGTTGATGAAGCAGCTGATAGTCTGAACGACGACCACGAAGATTTGGATGGCCCTGAATCAGCTACGTTGAAACCGGTCGCCTGCAAGACTCGCTAGATCAGACGAAGGACATCAGCGCATGCATGAAGAAAATTCGTTAGGTAGTTTTATATTTTAAAAAAGCTCCAACGAAAAATAATAACGATCTTTAAAACTATGTCGGATCCGAGCAAGGCATTTAACTGTCTCCTTTAAATGGATTGTAAAACAAGATGAAATAGTCTCTTGACAATGCTCGAATAGTTTCCCATTTTGAAAAATAGTATAAATTAATAGGCCTGCAATATTCAGAGCAATTAGAAGCAACAGAGTTTGATTCGATTCAGAAAATTATTGAAGTTTTACTCCCTGTAAAATTGGCTGTGACGGCCTATAGTCGCAGGCTTGCAAATTTATGCACTGCTAATACTTCATCAAGATTTGTATTTAGGCTGTTAGGAGAAAAACGGTCTATTCTTCTGAATGCTATGAAAATTGCAATATTGGACCGAATAAAAGAGCGTCAGTGTACCGAGCTATCTGGTATGCTAAGCTATCTCCAGAATCCACATTCTACCAGCGAAAATTTACCAAGTGAAATAAAATCTCTAGTTTTGAAACCAAGCAACGCAAATATTAAAAAAAATACTTCAATGGTCTAGATGCTGAACCCTATGCTTGGTAGCCAAAGAAATGAAGAGAACCCAGTAGATACCCATATTGAATCAGAACAAGGTAGTCGTCAATTAACGCTACAAGAAGAGCTGCAACAGGATGAAAATAATCAATCATGAAATGCCGCAAGAACCTAATCTAATTAAAACCATTGCAAAAGAAATGAATCTTTTCGAATGTGGTGGCACTTGCATAGTGTGGAGCAGGCGTACCAATATTTCTCGACCATTTCCGAGGCGTCTAAAATCGGGAATAAATTTAGAAGCAGGCTTGGAGATGATACCTTAGATGCTATGCTATTGCTTCAATGTTACTTCCGAAAAACCTAATGAACTTTGGCCGAATTTTTTATATGCTACTTTATTATGTATCTCAATTCTAAGAGTTGTGTTTTGTTGTTGTGGTTTTTTGTCGTGATTTTTTTTTGTAATTTGTAATAGATGTAATTTTTAATATCTGTCTTCATACTGTCAACGTTTTGGATAATTAAAATTATTTAGTAAAGGTAATTGAATTTGATCACGGTTCCCTTCTTGTCTATAAATCAGCATAGACAACGTATATCATTTCTACAGCATCGAAGCCGAGCATATTGAAACGGGAAAGCTTCGATCGTTTTGCGGAATCAGCCTCCGAAAGCAGAATCAAATTGGAAATGTTTTTGCGGGATGATTAAAATTGAACAACTTTTTATTAGCATTAAAAATTTTAATCTACATTGAAAATTCTATTTTGACAAAGTGGTTTCGAAAGTATGCACTGCTTCTCATCAGACACCAGCACACAGTGCATACTTGACTGGCGTGACCACTTGCAGGTGGAAATCATTACATTTTTATTTATGCTAGTTGTGACAAATTTTAACATCTCCGACTTATATCCATGGATATAATTTTACTTAGTAAAGGTAATTGAATTTGATCACGGTTCCCTTCTTGTCTATAAATCAGCATAGACAACGTATATCATTTCTACAGCATCGAAGCCGAGCATATTGAAACGGGAAAGCTTCGATCGTTTTGCGGAATCAGCCTCCGAAAGCAGAATCAAATTGGAAATGTTTTTGCGGGATGATTAAAATTGAACAACTTTTTATTAGCATTAAAAATTTTAATCTACATTGAAAATTCTATTTTGACAAAGTGGTTTCGAAAGTATGCACTGCTTCTCATCAGACACCAGCACACAGTGCATACTTGACTGGCGTGACCACTTGCAGGTGGAAATCATTACATTTTTATTTATGCTAGTTGTGACAAATTTTAACATCTCCGACTTATATCCATGGATATAATTTTACTTAGTAAAGGTAATTGAATTTGATCACGGTTCCCTTCTTGTCTATAAATCAGCATAGACAACGTATATCATTTCTACAGCATCGAAGCCGAGCATATTGAAACGGGAAAGCTTCGATCGTTTTGCGGAATCAGCCTCCGAAAGCAGAATCAAATTGGAAATGTTTTTGCGGGATGATTAAAATTGAACAACTTTTTATTAGCATTAAAAATTTTAATCTACATTGAAAATTCTATTTTGACAAAGTGGTTTCGAAAGTATGCACTGCTTCTCATCAGACACCAGCACACAGTGCATACTTGACTGGCGTGACCACTTGCAGGTGGAAATCATTACATTTTTATTTATGCTAGTTGTGACAAATTTTCACATCTCCGACTTATATCCATGGATATAATTTTACTTAGTAAAGGTAATTGAATTTGATCACGGTTCCCTTCTTGTCTATAAATCAGCATAGACAACGTATATCATTTCTACAGCATCGAAGCCGAGCATATTGAAACGGGAAAGCTTCGATCGTTTTGCGGAATCAGCCTCCGAAAGCAGAATCAAATTGGAAATGTTTTTGCGGGATGATTAAAATTGAACAACTTTTTATTAGCATTAAAAATTTTAATCTACATTGAAAATTCTATTTTGACAAAGTGGTTTCGAAAGTATGCACTGCTTCTCATCAGACACCAGCACACAGTGCATACTTGACTGGCGTGACCACTTGCAGGTGGAAATCATTACATTTTTATTTATGCTAGTTGTGACAAATTTTAACATCTCCGACTTATATCCATGGATATAATTTTACTTAGTAAAGGTAATTGAATTTGATCACGGTTCCCTTCTTGTCTATAAATCAGCATAGACAACGTATATCATTTCTACAGCATCGAAGCCGAGCATATTGAAACGGGAAAGCTTCGATCGTTTTGCGGAATCAGCCTCCGAAAGCAGAATCAAATTGGAAATGTTTTTGCGGGATGATTAAAATTGAACAACTTTTTATTAGCATTAAAAATTTTAATCTACATTGAAAATTCTATTTTGACAAAGTGGTTTCGAAAGTATGCACTGCTTCTCATCAGACACCAGCACACAGTGCATACTTGACTGGCGTGACCACTTGCAGGTGGAAATCATTACATTTTTATTTATGCTAGTTGTGACAAATTTTAACATCTCCGACTTATATCCATGGATATAATTTTACTTAGTAAAGGTAATTGAATTTGATCACGGTTCCCTTCTTGTCTATAAATCAGCATAGACAACGTATATCATTTCTACAGCATCGAAGCCGAGCATATTGAAACGGGAAAGCTTCGATCGTTTTGCGGAATCAGCCTCCGAAAGCAGAATCAAATTGGAAATGTTTTTGCGGGATGATTAAAATTGAACAACTTTTTATTAGCATTAAAAATTTTAATCTACATTGAAAATTCTATTTTGACAAAGTGGTTTCGAAAGTATGCACTGCTTCTCATCAGACACCAGCACACAGTGCATACTTGACTGGCGTGACCACTTGCAGGTGGAAATCATTATATTTTAATTAATGCTAGTTGTGACAAATTTTAACATCTCCGACTTATATCCATGGATATAATTTTACTTAGTAAAGGTAATTGAATTTGATCACGGTTCCCTTCTTATCTATAAATCAGCATAGACAACGTATATCATTTCTACAGCATCGAAGCCGAGCATATTGAAACGGGAAAGCTTCGATCGTTTTGCGGAATCAGCCTCCGAAAGCAGAATCAAATTGGAAATGTTTTTGCGGGATGATTAAAATTGAACAACTTTTTATTAGCATTAAAAATTTTAATCTACATTGAAAATTCTATTTTGACAAAGTGGTTTCGAAAGTATGCACTGCTTCTCATCAGACACCAGCACACAGTGCATACTTGACTGGCGTGACCACTTGCAGGTGGAAATCATTACATTTTTATTTATGCTAGTTGTGACAAATTTTAACATCTCCGACTTATATCCATGGATATAATTTTACTTAGTAAAGGTAATTGAATTTGATCACGGTTCCCTTCTTGTCTATAAATCAGCATAGACAACGTATATCATTTCTACAGCATCGAAGCCGAGCATATTGAAACGGGAAAGCTTCGATCGTTTTGCGGAATCAGCCTCCGAAAGCAGAATCAAATTGGAAATGTTTTTGCGGGATGATTAAAATTGAACAACTTTTTATTAGCATTAAAAATTTTAATCTACATTGAAAATTCTATTTTGACAAAGTGGTTTCGAAAGTATGCACTGCTTCTCATCAGACACCAGCACACAGTGCATACTTGACTGGCGTGACCACTTGCAGGTGGAAATCATTACATTTTTATTTATGCTAGTTGTGACAAATTTTAACAATTTGATTCTGCTTTCGGAGGCTGATTCCGCAAAACGATCGAAGCTTTCCCGTTTCAATATGCTCGGCTTCGATGCTGTAGAAATGATATACGTTGTCTATGCTGATTTATAGACAAGAAGGGAACCGTGATCAAATTCAATTACCTTTACTAAGTAAAATTATATCCATGGATATAAGTCGGAGATGTTAAAATTTGTCACAACTAGCATAAATAAAAATGTAATGATTTCCACCTGCAAGTGGTCACGCCAGTCAAGTATGCACTGTGTGCTGGTGTCTGATGAGAAGCAGTGCATACTTTCGAAACCACTTTGTCAAAATAGAATTTTCAATGTAGATTAAAATTTTTAATGCTAATAAAAAGTTGTTCAATTTTAATCATCCCGCAAAAACATTTCCAATTTGATTCTGCTTTCGGAGGCTGATTCCGCAAAACGATCGAAGCTTTCCCGTTTCAATATGCTCGGCTTCGATGCTGTAGAAATGATATACGTTGTCTATGCTGATTTATAGACAAGAAGGGAACCGTGATCAAATTCAATTACCTTTACTAAGTAAAATTATATCCATGGATATAAGTCGGAGATGTTAAAATTTGTCACAACTAGCATAAATAAAAATGTAATGATTTCCACCTGCAAGTGGTCACGCCAGTCAAGTATGCACTGTGTGCTGGTGTCTGATGAGAAGCAGTGCATACTTTCGAAACCACTTTGTCAAAATAGAATTTTCAATGTAGATTAAAATTTTTAATGCTAATAAAAAGTTGTTCAATTTTAATCATCCCGCAAAAACATTTCCAATTTGATTCTGCTTTTGGAGGCTGATTCCGCAAAACGATCGAAGCTTTCCCGTTTCAATATGCTCGGCTTCGATGCTGTAGAAATGATATACGTTGTCTATGCTGATTTATAGACAAGAAGGGAACCGTGATCAAATTCAATTACCTTTACTAAGTAAAATTATATCCATGGATATAAGTCGGAGATGTTAAAATTTGTCACAACTAGCATAAATAAAAATGTAATGATTTCCACCTGCAAGTGGTCACGCCAGTCAAGTATGCACTGTGTGCTGGTGTCTGATGAGAAGCAGTGCATACTTTCGAAACCACTTTGTCAAAATAGAATTTTCAATGTAGATTAAAATTTTTAATGCTAATAAAAAGTTGTTCAATTTTAATCATCCCGCAAAAACATTTCCAATTTGATTCTGCTTTCGGAGGCTGATTCCGCAAAACGATCGAAGCTTTCCCGTTTCAATATGCTCGGCTTCGATGCTGTAGAAATGATATACGTTGTCTATGCTGATTTATAGACAAGAAGGGAACCGTGATCAAATTCAATTACCTTTACTAAGTAAAATTATATCCATGGATATAAGTCGGAGATGTTAAAATTTGTCACAACTAGCATAAATAAAAATGTAATGATTTCCACCTGCAAGTGGTCACGCCAGTCAAGTATGCACTGTGTGCTGGTGTCTGATGAGAAGCAGTGCATACTTTCGAAACCACTTTGTCAAAATAGAATTTTCAATGTAGATTAAAATTTTTAATGCTAATAAAAAGTTGTTCAATTTTAATCATCCCGCAAAAACATTTCCAATTTGATTCTGCTTTCGGAGGCTGATTCCGCAAAACGATCGAAGCTTTCCCGTTTCAATATGCTCGGCTTCGATGCTGTAGAAATGATATACGTTGTCTATGCTGATTTATAGACAAGAAGGGAACCGTGATCAAATTCAATTACCTTTACTAAGTAAAATTATATCCATGGATATAAGTCGGAGATGTTAAAATTTGTCACAACTAGCATAAATAAAAATGTAATGATTTCCACCTGCAAGTGGTCACGCCAGTCAAGTATGCACTGTGTGCTGGTGTCTGATGAGAAGCAGTGCATACTTTCGAAACCACTTTGTCAAAATAGAATTTTCAATGTAGATTAAAATTTTTAATGCTAATAAAAAGTTGTTCAATTTTAATCATCCCGCAAAAACATTTCCAATTTGATTCTGCTTTCGGAGGCTGATTCCGCAAAACGATCGAAGCTTTCCCGTTTCAATATGCTCGGCTTCGATGCTGTAGAAATGATATACGTTGTCTATGCTGATTTATAGACAAGAAGGGAACCGTGATCAAATTCAATTACCTTTACTAAGTAAAATTATATCCATGGATATAAGTCGGAGATGTTAAAATTTGTCACAACTAGCATAAATAAAAATGTAATGATTTCCACCTGCAAGTGGTCACGCCAGTCAAGTATGCACTGTGTGCTGGTGTCTGATGAGAAGCAGTGCATACTTTCGAAACCACTTTGTCAAAATAGAATTTTCAGTGTAGATTAAAATTTTTAATGCTAATAAAAAGTTGTTCAATTTTAATCATCCCGCAAAAACATTTCCAATTTAAAATTATTGTTTTTATTTGAATCAATAATATAAATTAGTAATAATGCAATTTTTTATACAGTTTTGAGCTTACTTATTGTTGTAGTTTTGAAATGATGGCAAATTATATAATCTGTTTTCTAGAAACTTGACTTATTTTGCTGTGTTGTATTTTGAATTTCAAATCCCGGGATCCCGGGATTTGAGATATTTTAATCCCGTAATCCCGGGATTGAAAATATGGTTCGGGATTGGAATCCCTACTTACATAGCTCTTTCAAAAGAGTCGAAGAGCTGAGTCGCACAGAGTTGAAGAGTTGACTCACACAGCTCCTTCAAAAGAGTCGCTCTTTTTGATTGACTCGCTCATGAGCGACCCATCACTACGTTTTACTGAAAACTGAAAATTTCCCCTCTTTCAGTAAGTACGATGAAATTTCAGTAGGGTCTGAGCAATGCCAACTAGAAGTACGGGCCGTAATGCAGAATAATGACGTCCCACTAGACTGTCCAAGTGTCGCGAAAAACACACGCAGTCATAAGACGTCCGCGGGAAAACGTTTAACACAACCTGTATGTAAATGAAGTGAGATGTGCGAAACAGTGCTAGTGCACAGCTAAAATTAAAATTAATGCGGTGCGTGCGGTATAATTGGGAAAATTCGCTACGAAATGTTTATTTAGGCTATGTGACGTTTAGTGTCGATTTACTGCCTCCTAGAAGTACTGGCCGTAATGCAGAATGATGACGTCAGAGTAAAAAACCGCAAGCGAAATCTCGGTGTGTGTCGGCACTGCCTCGTGGAAATGTCGAAATTCCCTATCGCGATGATGTCACAGCGAGAAAGATTACGTAGCCTGACGGCCCGTACTTCTAGGAGGCAATGTCTTATGGGACGTCCGCGGAAAAATGCTAATTGTACAGGTTGTGTTAAACTGATTGAAGTGAAAACAAAGTGAGATCTGCGGGACAGTGCTAGTGAACAGCTAAAACACAAATGAATGCGGTTCCTGCGGTATAATTGGAAAAATTCGCTACGAAATGTTTATCGGTTGGTGTTAGGTTATATAATGTTTCGTGTCGATTTATATGCCGTTCACACTACACTCTAAATCAGGCGATTTCAATCAGCTGATCGCTTTAGAACTAAATCAACTTAAATCTACCTGATTACCCATACATTTTTTTCGGCTTCTGACAGAGTTAATCAAGTAGATTTAGAGTTAATCAAGTACAAATCAGGTACTATTGTGAGTTTTGTCCCTGGCGAATTTTTTTCAGAGCGCGGCGAATTCCATCCGTGAGAGCGAGAGTAGATTTGAATGAAATGTCATTCGAATTTCGTCCTAAAATAGCAAAAATTGAATAAAAAAGGAAAATGTGGGTTGTACAAGGTGAAAAGAAAATGTTCTTGCATGTTCCTGCACCATTTTCAACAACTTTCATGCAAAAAAGATTGTACACATAAATTCGAATGACATTTCTCTCTCTAATAGCCCGTTCACACTAGACTCTAAATCAGGCGATTTCGATCAGCTGATCGCTTTAGAGCTAAATCAACTTAAATCTACCTGATTACCCATACATTTTTTTCGGCTTCCGACCGAGTTAATCAAGTAGATTTAGAGTTAATCAAGTACAAATCAGGTACTATTGTGAATTTTTCCCGGCTGAATTGTTCTCAGAGCGTGCTTAATTCCATCCGTGAGAGGGAGAGTAGATTTCAACGAAATGTCATTCGAATTTCGTTTAAAAATAGCAAAAATTGGACAAAAAAGGAAAATGTGAGTTGTACAAAATGAAAAGAAAATGCTCTTGCATGTTTCTGCACCATTTTGAACAACTTTCATGAAAAAAAAATTGTACACACAAATTCGAATGACAGTTCGCTCTCTAAATCTCCTCATTCTAAATCACTTCGGGTAGTGTGAACGCTTACTTGATTAACTTGACAGATTCTAAATCTACCTGATTTAGAAGTGTAGTGTGAACGGCATATAAATCTCCTCATTCTAAATCACTTCGGGTAGTGTGAACGCTTACCTGATTAACTTTGATAGCTTCTAAATCTACTTGATTTAGAGTGTAGTGTGAACGGCTTATTACTGTAGATAAAATTAATTGGTACAAAATGAAAGTTATGACTAAATATTATTATTACAACGCGTCCACGCACAAACAACTAACGTTTTAATCATACTTTAGCTTAAAAACCGCAAGTGAAATATCCGTGTACATCGGCACTGCCTCGTGGAAATGCCAAAACTACCCGAATAACTGACGTCATAGGTAAAACGATTACGTAGCATGACGGGCCGTAGCATGAGGCATGCTTTCAGCAATGCCTCCTAGAAGTACGGGCCGTCAGGCAATGCCTTCTAGAAGTACGGGCCGTAATGCAGAATGATGACGTCAGAGCAGTAGGCCAAAATGTCGCGAAAAACACACATAGTCTTATGGGACGTCCGCGGGAAAATGTTAATTGTACGGGTTGTGTTAAAGTGAGTAAAGTGAAAACAAAGTGAGATCCGGGGAACAGTGCTAGTGAACAGCTAAAACACAAATTAATGCGGTGCGCGCGGTATAATTAGAAAAATTCGCCACGAAATGTTTATCAGATGTTCTTAGGTTATGTGGTGTTTTGTGTCGATTCACTTTCGATACAATTGATTGACACAAAATGCAAGTTATAACTAAATATTAACACTACAACGCGTCCACGCACAAAAAACTAACGTTTTAATCATATTTTAGCTTAAAAACCGCAAGTGAAATCTGCGTGTGTGTCGGCACTGCCTCGTGGAAATGTCAACATGGCCTACTGAAATGACGTCACAGCGAGAACGATTACGTAGCCTGACGGCCCGTACATCTAGGAGGCATTGCGTCAGGCTACGTAATCTTCCTCGCCGTGACGTCATGAGTTTAGGAAATTTGGCATTTCCACGAGGCAGTGCCGATGTACACGGAGATTTCACTTGCGTTTTTTTGGTTAAAATATGAATAAAACGTTAGTTTTTTGTGCGTGGATAATAATATTTGGTCATAACGTACACTCTGTACCAATTAATTGTTTCGCGACAGCGACACGAACCATCACATAACCTAACACCAACCGATAAACATTTCGTAGCGAATTTCCCACATTATACCTCACGCACCGCATTAATTTATGTTTGAGCTGTTCACTAGCACTGTTCTGCATAAACCAATTTAGTTTTCATTTCACTCACTTTAACACAACCCGTACAATTAACATTTTCCCGCGGACGTCCCATAAGACTACGTGTGTTTTTCGCGACATTTGTCCCGATGCTCTGACGTCATCATTCTGCATTACGGCCCGTACATCTAGAAGGCATTGCTGAAAGTATGCGAACAAACCATAGATATGAGAGGAATGGATACGAAATGTGCCGAGAGAAATGAAGCAATTTTCGACCTCTGGTATAGTTGTGTGAGCGAGAGGTCGCAACGGGTTTGTATGACGAGGGCGGCGTCCAATATTAGGTGCGTTTTATTTTACATCCAGAGTAGTGCAGGATATAGATTTGCACACGAAACAACAACAACATCCAGAGTACGAACACTTGTGAATTCAGTGGAGTTCGTACTCGTGCTCTCTGTGGAACGTATTTCAAAAAGTCATGTCAACTGGAATAGTTGGAATTCCCAAAAATTTCCATGTTACCCTGGCAACCAGGATAAATAGTCATGCATTTGAAAACGGCGTTGGTGATATGACAGCTCAAACTTTGAAATGACAACTGTCTGACAGAAAAAAACTCGCGTGCTACTCTGGATCGTTTTATTATGCATGCAGGATACCTACTACACTCTGGATGAAAATAAAACGCAGCTATTGTAAAATTCAAGGGCAACTTTTTTGGTGCAAATACAAATTTATTACTATTGATGTAATGTTATTCACGTCAATAGCGAATCAATGAGTTTCGATTTGCATTAAAAGTGTGCGTTGTGTTTGCAAATAAGTCTGTTCCCATACTTTCAGTAACTGAATTTTCCTGGTTCATGTGGTGGGAATTTCATGAAAAGTACGGGAACGCTCTCATTGTATTTCCTGAAAATTGACAACCGAAAGTGTCAGTTTTCGGTTTTTGGGAGAACAATAGTGATTATAAAGCGATCCTAAGCGGTAATAAATTATCGCCACAAAAATATTCGACCTCCATAGCAACATTACGCAAAAATATGTTGCTTGCCGCGCACATTTGAGAATATTTGCTCCGTTTGACACTTTTCAGTATTTTTCAGTAGCTCAGACCTAGGGATTCCAATCCCGAACTTTATTTTCAATCCCGGGATTACGGGATTAAAAAATCTCAAATCCTGGGATCCCGGGATCCCGGGATTTGAAATTCAAAATACAACACAACAAAATAAGTCAAGTTTGTATTAAACAGATTATATAATTTGCCATCATTTCAAAACTACAAGCAAAATACAAAATTACAAAACTACAAGTAAGCTCAAAACTGTATAAAAAATTGCATTATTACTAATTTATATTATTGATGCAAATAAAAACAATAATTTTAATTATCCAAAACGTTGACAGTATGAAGACAGATATTAAAAATTACAGCTATTACAAATTACAATAAAAAATCGCGACCAAAAACCACAACAACAAAACACAACTCTTAGAATTGAGATACATAATAAAGTAACATATAAAAAATTCGGCCAAAGTTCATTAGGTTTTTTGGAAGTAACATTGAAGCAATAGCAAAGCATCTAAGGTATCGTCTCCAAGCCTGCTTCTAAATTTATTCCCGATTTTGGCCGCCGCGGAACGGTCGAGAAATATTGGTACGCCTGCTCCAAACTATGCAAGTGCCACCACTTTCGAAAAGATTCATTTCTTTTGCAATGGTTTTAATTAGATTAGTTTCTTGCGGCATTTCATGATTGATTATTTTCATACTTTTGCAGCTCTTCTTGTAGCGTTAATTGACGACTACCTTGTTCTGATCAATATGGGTATCTACTGGGTTCTCTTCATTTCTTTGGCTACCAAGCATAGGGTTCAGCATCTAGATCATTGAAGTATTTTTTTTAATATTTGCGTTGCTTGGTTTCAAAAATAGAGATTTTATTTCACTTGGTAAATTTTCGCTGGTACAATGCGGATTCTGGAGATAGCTTAGCATACCAGATAGCTCGGTACACTGACGCTCTTTTATTCGGTCCAATATTGCAATTTTCATAGCATTCAGAAGAATAGACCGTTTTTTTCCTAACAGACTCAATACAAATCTTGATGAAGTATTAGCAGTGCCTAAATTTGCAAGTTGACAACTAAAGGCCGTCACAGCCAATTTTACAGGGAGTAAAATTTCAATAATTTTCTGAATCGAATCAAACTCTGTTGCTTCTAATTGCTCTGAATATTGCAGGCCTATTAATGCATTGTCAAGAGACTATTTCATCTTGTTTTACAATGCATTTAAAGGAGACAGTTAACTGCCTGGCTCGGATCCGACATAGTTTTAAAGATCGTTATTATTTTTCGTTGGAGCTTTTTTAAAATATAAAACTACCTAACGAACTTTCTTTATGCATGCGCTGATGTCCTTCGTCTGATCTAGCGTGTCTTGCAGGCCACCGGTTTCAACGTAGTTAGCTGATTCAGGACCATCCAAATCTTCGTGGTTGTCGTTCAGACTATCAACTGCTTCATCAACTCTTTAATCTGGAATGGACCTCATTTTATAGGGAACATCGCAAACTGCCAAGTTTATGCTATGCGCCAAACAAATATGTTGCTCTGTACCAACTAGTCTGCCTACCTTTCGCATTTCGTTTGACCCATCAGTTACGATGGTAACAATGTCTTTTCATAGAGAAACATTAAACTCATATCTAGGTAGTTTCCAGCTGTCATTGATATTCTTACTCGCACCAAGCTCCAGTAAGAATTTAGATGTTTATATTTATATAGCGCCTATTTGCAGTCAAGGTCCATTAATCAAACATCAAACTGAACCGTTCACCTGAGATACTAGCCTGTTATATCTTATTTTTTATTATTTTCTTTATCCTGCTTGCATAGCCAACAACCTTTTTTTGATTGTTGTTAAGGATTTTGGTAAATCTGTGTATGCATTCGCTAGTATTAATTTCCTCAAATCATTCGATGTAACGAATGCACTAAATGTGAAACAGTCCATACTTATTTATTTACAAACCCCTTTGTATTCTCTTGTTAACTGTTACATCGGTTTGTTTTGCTCTATTCTTTACGCATTTTGATGTGAGCTACTTGTTTTCTCATAAATATGGATTCTATTTGCACTTTTCGAGTCTTGCTGTAACTTGATTGCCGATAATGCTTGACTCCCGGCCCCGAAATCCCAGCCAATTTCTGATCCCGAAAATCCCGGGATTAGAAATCATCAATCCCGGGATTTTCGGGACCAGAAATTGGCCGGGATCCTGGGATTCCGGGATCCCGGGATTGGATTCGCTACTCAGACCCTACTGAAATTTCATCGTACTTACTGAAAGAGGGGAAATTTTCAGTTTTCAGTAAAACGGAGTACGGGAGCGGCTTCATTGCAATAAATCGCGATTAATCGCAATTAATCGCAATTAATCGTAGTACGGGAACAGACCTAATATATTCTTAAGCAAAACGAAATATAACAATTTCATTTTTTTTTACTAATATAAGGTTTGCTTCGGCGCATTCTGCCCTTCAAACCCGCTTTATATAAACAATACGCGTGTAGAACCACTTGTGAAGAATAGATTTGAATGGATTGGATAAAGGATGCAGTAGATTTTTTTCCATGTGCATACAAGGTAACGGATTTTACTCCACGTGTTTTAAAAAAAATAACGACAAGTTTTCGATTATATAAATTTTTATTTCACACGTTAATTCCGTCGCGGTCAAATACAAACTCAAAACTTAAAATCTATGTTTGCCTCTTTATAACTTTTCATTTTACTTACTTTACAAAAATTCTACAGACAACAGGTAAGCATTTCCTGTGTTCAATTCCATAAACGACAAATATTTTTCCACGATTATTGTTCAGTCAGCAATTGTGCAATACTTTATTGAGTGCATGGGTCGGTTATCGAGTACAACGTTCAAATTACCTTTTTCGGATTCGCATACGCGAATTCGCGAATTCAGCTAATTAATTAATTTAGATTAAATGTGCAGGTAGACCGGAAAGTGGTGGAAGAGAAGAGAAGGGGATAAGGGAATGTGTTAACTCCTCCCACCTTAAAATCTGTGTCCCACAGATTAGAATGATAATTTGATGGGATCTGGGTGATTACAACTGAAATTGGTTTCCGAAATTCTTACTTTATTTTTCCGGCGGAAAAAAAGATACAGAAAAAGGGTGGCTAATACAATTAATATTCCAGTGATTGCTGCATCAGAAGTGATGGACATAATATTGTCTGTTTGCATCTTGTCTACCTTTCTAAGTTACCCAGGTGCAATTTATGCAAATAATCTAGATTTAATATCATATCTTTTTCAGTTAGGTTGTTTTTCAGGACAGGAGGTAGAAGGTGGAACTTTTTAATTTCGAAACTGGTATATGTAGTATTATCAATTTGGACAGTGTCATTTTGAAAGTTAACCAAAAATGTACCATTTAAGAATCTGGTTGTGTTTCCGGGATGAAGTTTTCCCTGGAAGTTCGTAAGATAAATTGAATTTTGATCGATCATTTCAATGATGGGCTTTTTGTAAAATTGATAGTCGCAAACTGCACTGGTACCTTCTAAAATCCGCACGAGACAACCATCCGGAGCGAGTTTTTGAAGCTGATGTCTTTGACAGATAGTAGCGTCTTGAATGCTGGTGCAGCTCCCGTTTATACCGAATTTTATTACTTGGGATATGAAGAGGTGGGAATACCCAAGATGGATCATTTTGTTATCTCGAACGGTGGAGCGGACAGTAACATGGTTAAAGTCTGTAGCCTCAGTCGTTGGAAGACAGACAACGTATAAAAGGAGCGAATCCTTTATCAGAACCATTGGTTCTGCATATTCTATTGCCTCAACTTCATTTTGGTAAGGAAGGGTCTCTATTTGGGAGAGGAGTGAGCTAATTTCAACATTGTCTAGCAAGTTAGAGTCTACTATGCCTTTTTTTGCCATTTGGACCGCAACCACTATCTCCTTAATTTCGTCTTTAACGATTCCTATCTTGTTGAACAGCATCTGTTCGTATTTATCGTTATTTTTAATATCAATTTCTGCCAATATTTTATTATAATTGTCGATGAGATCTGAAGATACCTTAGTAATGTGCTGGTTTATTTTATACTGCTTATTGTTGTTCTCGATGATTTTATTCTGGCTTTTTAGAACAGCATTCCAATCGGTAGCATCCGGATTTCCAGCTATCCACTTCCAGGCTGATCCAATCCAATTTATTGATCGCTTTGTTCTATTTTTGTGTCGTAAACGATGTAATAATTCTGAAATTACAGATAATTGATGTTGAAGCTGTGGTCGTAAAATACTCGATCTGTTGACTCGGTGTTGCACTACTGCTTCCATGTTAGTTAGTATTTCGTCATACTGATGCAAGTCGATGGTGTGGATGATTTTAAAATTTCCGCTTATAATCTTCCCCAGTCCTAGTTTAATTGCTACGATAGGAGTATCGTACTCATACACGTCGACTGTCGCTTGCGCGCTTCGTAAGATTATCCTGTAATGGAGGAAACATTTTCCAGGTGGGACTTATGCACTTTCTTGCCTGAATTGGTGGTGACTGTAACCCTGTTGTTTTTAGAAACTACTTCTTTTATGTACAGAGGCTTATGCTTAGGTTTGATTTGCTTATTGGCTTTAAAAACGACGTTTCCTGGTTCGTATGTTTTTGGCTCAGATCGTCTTGCGTTGTGATTTTTTAGCTGATTTTTTTGCTTCCGTAAAATTTCCTGTTTTAAATTTTGATTCAATTTAGTGCTAAAGTCATGCAATTGCTGATAATTTATACGCTCGGACCGATTAAAAAATATATCTACAGGCTTCGTTTTTGTCACGGAATGGAAAGAGTTGTTGTATCTGTCGACAGCAATGTTCACAATCTCTTTAGCAGAAAGATCTGGGTATTCCTTAAGGAGGCATCTAACAATCTTCGGTTCGAACTTTGGAGTGAAGAATTGATTTACGGGTGCTGAGCCAGAATTATTAGAATACCTTTGATGGATCTGATGATTCCTGTAGTTGAGATTCTGGAATTCCAGACATGAAGCGTATGCTTCAGGGAGAGTCTGAGGTCTTTGTACCATCAGCATGCGGGATAAGTCCCCATTCAGACAACGCATGAATACATCTAGAGCGCGATTACGATAATTATCGGTCAACGCGATCACTGTTTCCCGCGAATGGTCTTCGGTTTTAATTTTGTTGATGAGCAAGGATAATTGATGATTAACCGACGCGTAAAACTCATCAACGCTCTTGCTCTTTTGCGACATTGAATGCAGTTGGTGTTCCAACGTCCTTACATCACGCTTATCGGCGTAGTGTAACGACAAACATTTTTTAATATTTAGCCAATTCTCATCAAAAATATTATATGAGATAAGGGCAGCATCTGCTGGTCCCCTTATTTTGTGCCTGATATGGCGAAGAATTGCCCTATATATAGGTTTGTGACGAACTATCTCGTAGTCACTTAAGATGGTCTCAACACTGTGCACCCACGACACATATTGGACCGGATTTCCCTCAAAAGGCTGTAAGTCCCTGACACAGTCAGGTAGTTTCTTGATGGTTTCAAGCTCTTGTTCCGTTTTAGGAACTGAGGAATCTACCTGCTCAAGGGGCCTAGATTGTTGAATTTTAGCATTATGCTCGAGAATAACCAGTCTCGCTTCAAGTTTTTTGCTAATTTCGATCTGCGCGTTGACCGCACCGGTCAACTGCCTGATCGATTCATGAATAGCCTCTATAGCAGCTTCCATGATTCAATAAGCTATTGCACAAAAGTTTTTTTTTATAAAAAACGCGATAACCGAAAATTTCCCGAATTGAACGCAGTTCACAATTCACTATCACTTTCACTATCACTTTACCTAAATTCTATTTTTCAACTGATTTGAAAATATATGTTCTTAGAAACTATGTATATCAATATGTTGATACTGACTTCAATGTATTAATTTTATTTGATATTTTTGAAAAATAAATACTCCAATATGTTGGTATTGGCTTCAATACATTAATTTTATTTAATTTTATTGAAAATAAGTACTTTAATATGTTGGTATTGATTTCAATATATTAATTTTATTTAAATTTATTGAAAATAAGCACTTTAATATGTTGATATTGTTATCAAGATATAAATCTATTTTTTGGAGAATGCAAAGTATACGAAAGAAGAGGCAAACTTACAGAAAAATTATACATTTCATTCCTGCTGTCTGCTGCCTGCTGCTGGATTGCCCGTAGTATTCCGTTTTGGCCAGGACCGTTGCACTTTCCAAGGAATCGGTGATTGCCTACTAAGGTACGCGACTGATTACTGCAACAATTGAACTCTCCTCGTACGAGCTGATGGTGATGTGCTGCCAACACTTGCTAATTTCGTTAGAAAATCGTCCTACAGGACCTATAGTTGGTATAATCTGCACAAAACTGCACCTATTTCTCGCCACGATTTGGAAGTGGTTCACACTGCTTTTAATTTCTTTGCGGTGATGATTTTATCGATATTATCGATTTGGTATTCTGCACACTTCCGAAATCAATCACTATTTATGATCTTAGTAGCGAATCGGCAATAAATCGTACGCGTAAAAACTTTTTGGTGACCACGATAGATGTGTTACTTTACTTTACTTTTACGTAGGAGCTATGTTCTTATGGAGATAGCTCTTTCTGCTCGGGCACCAGTTAACGGATTTTACTCCACGTGTGTTAAAAAAAATAACGACAAGTTTTCGATTATATAAATTTTTATTTCACACGTTAATTCCGTCGCGGTCAAATACAAACTCAAAACTTAAAATCTATGTTTGCCTCTTTATAACTTTTCATTTTACTTACTTTACAAAAATTCTACAGACAACAGGTAAGCATTTCCTGTGTTCAATTCCATAAACGACAAATATTTTTCCACGATTATTGTTCAGTCAGCAATTGTGCAATACTTTATTGAGTGCATGGGTCGGTTATCGAGTACAACGTTCAAATTACCTTTTTCGGATTCGCATACGCGAATTCGCGAATTCAGCTAATTAATTAATTTAGATTAAATGTGCAGGTAGACCGGAAAGTGGTGGAAGAGAAGAGAAGGGGATAAGGGAATGTGTTAACTTACATAGGGAATGTAATGATCAGGGGTGTGTTCAATGTGCATGCTATAGCTGCTCCAAAAGCATAGCATCACTTTAGCAAGTGTCAAAATTTGCAGTAGCTAGGTGAAGCAGCTATGGATATTGAACAGCCAAGAGCTGCTACGTAGCAGCTCTTGGCTGCTATGTAGGGTCGGTTTTTAAACAGCACAACTCAATAACAAATCTCTTCATTTTTTTTAAATTTAATCTTTGTGCGGATAAGGTACAACCACGAGTTGTACGAGGTTTTTGACGAGCCAGAGGTTGCAACAATAGTGAAACTGCGGAAGCTGCAATGGGCTGGCCACGTACAACGAATGGACGAGCATCGAGTATTTAAGAAGGTATTCGACGGAAGGGCCGACGGCCGAAGACCAGTGGGAAAACCCAGAATATGCTGGTTTGACTCTGTCGACGAAGACTGCGCAAAGCTGCTCGGCTTTCGGAATTGGAGGACGCGGTCATTGAACCGAGACAACTGGAGGCGTCAACTGCGAGAAGCCAAGGCCCGAGAGGGGCTACAGTGCTACGACGACGACGACGACGACGACCACTTGCAGTTGGAAATCATTAATTTCTATTTACGCTGGTTGTGACAACATCTCCGGCTTATATCCATCGAAGTAATTTACTCATAAAGGTTATTGATTTGTGATCATGGTTCCCTTCTTGTCTATAAATCAGCATAGGCAACGTATATCGTCTCTAAAGCTTATCAAAGCGGAGAATAATTGATACGGGAAACTCGATCGTTTTGCGGAATAAGCCTCCGAAAGCAGAATCAAATTGGAATTGTTTTTGCGGGATGATTAAAATTGAAATTTTTTTTTTTATTTATCTTGAAAATTTTTATTTGACAAAGTGGTTTCGAAAGCATACACTGATTCTCATCAGACACCAGCACACAGTGCATACTTGACTGGTGTGACCACTTGCAGTTGGAAATCATTAATTTCTATTTACGCTGGTTGTGACAAATTTTAACATCTCCAACTTATATCCATCGAAATAATTTACTCATAAAGGTTATTGATTTGTGATCACGGTTCCCTTCTTATCTATAAATCAGCATAGACAACGTATATCGTCTCTAAAGCTTATCAAAGCAGAGAATAATTAATACGGAAAACTCGATCGTTTTGCAGAATAAGCCTCCGAAAGCAGAATCAAATTGGAATTGTTTTTGCGGGATGATTAAAATGAAAAAATTTTTTTTCATATATCTTGAAAATTTTTATTTGACAAAGTGGTTTCGAAAGCATGCACTGATTCTGATCAGACACCAGCACACAGTGCAAACTTGACTCGTGTGACCACTTGCAGTTGGAAATCATTAATTTCTATTTACGCTGGTTGTGACAAATTTTAACATCTCCGACTTATATCCATCGAAATAATTTACTCACAAAGGTTATTGATTTGTGATCATGGTTCCCTTCTTGTCCATAAATCAGCATAGACAACGTATATCGTTTCTAATGTGGGACATACATATTGGCCGAGGCCAGGCGAGCCGAAGTCAGACGAAACCGCAAACATGTGGACGGCATTTGACAGCTCGTCCGAAATCGCTTTGACTCGTGCTCAAAATCCATTCCGATCGGATGTGGTACGAGCGCCGGCGAGCCCTGTCAAAGTCGCTCGTCTGGACCGTCCACACACTCGGGCTCGCCAGATCTCGCTTGGGCTCGACCAATATCTATTTGGCACATAAAGCTTATCAAAGCGGAGAATAATTGATACGGAAAACTCGATCGTTTTGCGGAATAAGCCTTCAAAATCAGAATCAAATTAGAATTGTTTTTTTATATATCTTGAAACTTTTTATTTGACAAAGTGGTTTCGAAAGCATGCACTGATTCTCATCAGACACCAGCACACAGTGCATACTTGACTGGTGTGACCACTTGCAGTTGGAAATCATTAATTTCTATTTACGCTGATTGTGACAAATTTTAACATCTCCGACTTATATCCATCGAAATAATTTACTCATAAAGGTTATTGATTTGTGATCATGGTTCCTTTCTTGTCTATAAATCAGCATAGACAACGTATATCGTCTCTAAAGCTTATCAAAGCGGAGAATAATTGGTACGGGAAACTCGATCATTTTGCGGCATAAGCCTCCGAAAGCAGAATCAAATTGGAATTGTTTTTGCGGGATGATTAAAATTGAAAAAAAAAAAAATTTTATTTATCTTAAAAATTTTTATTTGACAAAGTGGTTTCGAAAGCATGCACTGATTCTCATCAGACACCAGCTCACAGTGCATACTTGACTGGTGTGACCACGCTGATTGTGACAAATTTTAACATCGCCGACTTATATCCATCGAAATAATTTACTCATAAAGGTTATAGATTTGTGATCATGGTTCCCTTCTTGTCTATAAATCAGCATAGACAACATATATCGTCTCTAAAGCTTATCAAAGCGGCGAATAAAAGAATAATTTACTTGGATCAGCTAAACACTTGCAGTGCATTTTGGAAATTGTATGAAATTTGCGCGTTTTTAGCATACAGCTGCAGAAAAAACATTAAAATTTTCCAAACGTATTCAAAACGTTTCACTTATTCGTAGCTTTTGACACCATATTTGTGAAAAAGAGCGAAAAAGAAACGTTGAAAATATCATGGTACACGATTCAGCGCACCCGGCCTGTTTTGTTTCACAACCGCCTTCTAAAAACTTAAGATGAATTAAACTGTGTAAAAGCATACTTAATACTCGAGTTGAGTTGAAGTATTCGAAAGCCCGTATTCTGTTTACGATAGCATTTTTTCAAGTTTATTGTTCATTTCCTTTGCCACCGAAGTGTGGAAACCGCTTTTCATTTCCATTTCTAATACAAAGAGACGTTTGAGCAGCATGACAGCTGTTTACGCATGTCCATTTTGCCTTAGCTACTTTCTTGCTATCCTCCAGACTGCGAGCAGCAAATAGCTGCTATTTTAGCAGCTATTCTGGAATCTTGGACAGCCCGACTGTCAAATAGCAAGCATAAGAAAGTAGCTATTTCGTGACATTGGACAGCCAGAGCTGCTAAAATAGCAGATATGCATGGGAATTTGTATTGCTAGCATTTATCATGGGCCTTTCCGAATTCGTGTCTCCGACTTGGTCTTGATCTCCGTATAACAGATTATGACGTCAGCGTTTTAGCTGACCTATTATAACAGTTATAGGAGATCAAGATAGACTGTCCGGATTCTCTGTCTTGCCTTGTTATGACATTTAAGCAAAGATGGCGAATGAAAGACTGTGCTCTTGTACCTGGCAGCATGAAACTGATTGAGGGTGGAAGACTACCCCAATGTAAATTAGCTTTGAGACATATTGCACGCTTAACGAAAGGAATGAATGCCAACGGTCAGCTACGAATCTGCTTCACAGCACATACGAATTAAATTTCCGAAGCTCGTCGGCAATGGGAACGTTGTACGACAAATGCAATAAGCGATTGCATTATCGTTCCTGCTTTACCACGCGAAGCGCTCGCCGAATGGCAAGTCTGGGCTCACATGCACAATAACCGTTTTGATTGTAAGTTTAGATTTTCTTGCATAATTGTAATTTGTAAATATATAAATCAAACACGGTATCATGACGTCTAAACAACGAGATGAGACTATCATGAACTGTTATACAGGGGAGAAATATCAAGCCGAAGATAAACTATTCGGACAAGCTAAACTTGATGTGACGTCACATTCTGTTATAACAAGCTGAAGACCAAGGTGAAGACGACAATTCGGAAAGGCCCTATGTATAAATGGCTGGTAGTGTTGCTAAAACCATTAAGTCTGATCAAAGTGTATGATCAAATATTAAATGAAGCTGAGTTTTGTCATGCTTTCAAGTATGTTAAAATAAAATCTGCTTTTAGATAGTGCAGTTTGAAAGCATATCAAGTATCGAGTATTTTCGTACTTGCGAGTATTTTATTCAAATACAGTAGTCCCTCGACTTACGTCGGAGTTAGGTTCCGAGAATTCGCGACGTAAGTCGAAAACGACGTAACTCGAGAGTAGAAGAGAGGCAATAAATGTGTAAACTTTCATTATGTGAATATCAATGCATTTTTTTTAAAGTTTGTGCATTATTCATGTTTTTAAAGAAAGTCGTTTATTTTCGTCTAAATAAGTTTTTTTGTTTTTTTTTTTTTGTTTACCAAACAAGGCAAAATGCATTAACAATTCAATATAACAACACAACAACAAAATACATATTTTTTCCAACACATTAGAAAACAAAATACATCACAACTTTTATTTTAGTTACTTTACTTTACTTTAATATATTTTATTTTGATTTAAGCTAAATTGATGGGCAAATTAGGTGGGATTAGGATGTTGATAGGGCCTTTAATAAGTTTGTTTTAAAAGTGTGTTTAGAGATCCCCGAAGCGTAGTTACTGCTTATAGAGTTGAATATTCTACAGCACCTATTTATGGGCTCGTTATATGCATAGGTAGTGTGGTGATTGACCTCCTTGAGCAGAGTTGCATACCTAGTGCGTCTTGGTTGGTCATTGAAAATAATTTTGTTGGAGAGAGCTTCAACAATAGAGGACGCACCAGAGTGATATATAATGACTTGGTAACCCATATATTCTTGAACTCTTTAGCACGTCTCTTAATGAATCCGAGCTGTTTATTGGCCCTGGCAAGGATTTTGTCATAGTGGAGATTGAACCGCATCTTGTTGTCCAACACTACCCCGAGATCTATAATATGATCAACCCTATCCAATATGGTGTTGTTAAGGCAGTAAGAATACTTTATGATCGTATTCTTACGAGAAAAGCTTATTACATGGCACTTGTTAATATTAAGATTCAAATTATTCACATTGCACCAATGTTCGAGAGATTGAAGCTTGGATTGTAGAAGAATTGCGTATACAATTGCATTCGTCGTATATAATTGCATAAATCACTAAAAAGCAAGACATTAATTGTTATCATCTTTAGAAAAAATAGCTTCTATATCTTCAGTTTGTGGGTTCACTGGTTTACTGGCGAAGAAGGTCGAAATTCGTGTTTGGGACAAAGTTTGTTTTCTTTTTTCTTCGAGCACCTGCTTGTAATCGTTGACAGAAGTGTAGACTTCGTTTGAAATTTCTGCACTTCTTAATTCATCGGGATCATTTTCTTTGAAGATTTTTAGCGCTTTATCTAAGTGTTCGAATGCTTCGGCCAAATCTTTTAATTTAAATGTTTTAGCTTGTTTACACTTTGGTCCTTTGATATTGCTTGTGTTTCATTCTCTTTTGCCAGAATTTGTTCAAGCTCCTCATTACTTAGTGGCTCGTCTCCACAGCTCAATAATTCTTGAATGTCGGTTTGATCAACTGTTGTAAATCCTATTTGTCTGGCTAATTCAAGAATATCCTTTTCAATGGGTTCTTTATCAAATTCATTAGTTGTACTTGTAACACAATCAGGCCATATTTTTCTCCACACCTTGTTCATATTTTCGGATGAAACTTCTAGCCATGATTCAATTATATTGGTAATTGCCTTTGCAATATCGTACTTGCTCCAAAATTTTTTAATTGACATTTTATTGTTATCCCCCGACTCAGTAGCTTCAATTAATTGGTGAAATGTACGTCGCAAATAATAGGCTTTAAAGAATGCTATAACACATTGATCCATTGGTTGAAGAATCGCGGTCGTATTAGGAGGCAAAAAAATCACCTTAATGGCATCATTGCTGAGATTTATGGGATGACTTGGAGCGTTATCTATGATAAGTAATGCTTTGTGAGAAAGATTATTGGCTTCCAAATATTTCTTTATTGTCGGACAGAAATATTGATCAAACCAATCACGAAATATATTAGAAGTAATCCAGGCCTTTTTGTTGGACCTCCAAATAACCGGTAGATTTTTCTTGCATACATTTTTGAAAGCCCTTGGATTTTCTGATTGATAAACAGCAAGAGGCTTCAGTTTCAAATCACCTGATGCATTCCCTCCAAGAAGCAAAGTAATCCTGGATTTTTCTGCCTAAAAGCCAGGAGCTCTTCTTTCTTCAATCGAAAGAAATGTTCTTGAGGGCATGCGTTTCCAATACAGGCCTGTCTCGTCAACATTAAACACCTGCTGTGCGCAATACCCTCCATTTTCAATAATATCATGTAAAGTGCTTGGAAAGATCTTCACTGCGTCGTAGTCCGCACTAGCCACTTCACCTGTTACTTTTACATTGTGAATTTTATTTCTTTTCTTGAAGTTTTCAAACCATCCATTGCTGGCAACAAAAGTGTATTCTCGATTCAAGTTTACTTGTTCGAATAAGCTTTTTGCCTTCGTCTTAATAGTTAACGTACTCACCGGCATATTTTTATGATTCAGGTCTTTGATCCAAATAATCAACATTTCTTCCATTTTTTCCAATGCAGGGGATCTTTTTTTGGTAATAATTGTACCACTTGTGGATGCCCCTGCTTTAGCTGATTCACTTATTTTTATTCTATTGCTGATAATGGTTCGAACAGTTGTTGGGGGAAGTCCCATAGCACTTCCTATAGCCGTAGATTTTTCACCTTCATCGAAACTTTTTAAAATTTCTAGTTTCTTGCCAAAAGTCACTGTTTTTTGTATTTTCTTCAGATATGGTTTCCCAGCAGAATGTTGTCGCTTGGTTCTATCCATTTGATTGCTATAAATATAAAACTCGAATTGTACTTAATGCAATAAAATATGTATATACGTATCCAAATAGAAGACATATGTACATAGATAAATACATATACAATTTTATCTGAATGCCATTACGTACCTTAGATAATTCAAAATACTGTTTGTACTAAGATATGTATGTATATGTATTATAAAACAGCACAAAACGCGATCAATTATTAAAACACCAACCAAACACGAATTTCTTTCGAAATGTATGTACTAATGTAATCAAAAACACCTCAACACAACCTCGGTCTATAATGTATGAACGCCAAACACGAAAACTTTCATACGAAAATCGCGCTCACACATTTTGGGAATTCCCTTTTACCGGGGGAAAAGTTTTCATATGAACAAACATCTGTTCTATGAAAACGGCGACGTAAGTCAAGGGAAGGACGACGTAATTTCAAGGGTTTGGTCTCAAAGTAATGAACGACGTAAGTCGAAAAAACGTATAACAAGGGCGACGTAAGTCGAGGGATTACTGTACTCAAGAAGTTTGTTAGGCAAAAGTAGCTGAAATCGGCCAATTTTGGGTTAGAGTGGTTTCGGACATAACGGGCCAAGACCTATTGCTGTGATACAAACATTTCGGTTTTGTAGGGGAGTAAGGGGTTTTTTGGCCATAGTTTGGCAAAAACTACCTTTACGAAGCTTTCAGTGGATGAAAGTGGTCGGGGAATATAAAAGTGTTATTTTAAGGACGAGAAACATTTTTGATAGGGAACATTGGGAAAAACATCCCGTTTTTCCCAAAAAAAATTTTCTGTCTAGTATGAATTTGGGGACCTTTCTGAGTAGTTTCGGGCGAAATTTCCATACAAGTTAAGAAAAAGCGGCCTAGTTTCGAAGATACGGCAAAATGAAATCCACCGAAAAACCTTCCGGAACAACTGAAAGTAGCACTAAAAATGCTAAGTAGGAAAAGGTTCAGATCCTTTTTGATTCGATAGTTGGCTTCTCCGGATGTGCATTTTGCCGTATCTTCGAAACTAGGCCACTTTTTCCAAAACTTGTATGGAAATTTCGCCTGAATAACTCAGAATGGTTCCCGAATTCAAGCTAGGCCAAAAAAAAAATTTTAGGGACAATTGGACGTTGTTGCCCGATTCTCCCTATCAAATTTTTTTTCGTTCTTACAATAACGTTATTGTACTCCCCGATCCTTTTCATTCATCGAAAGCGCCGTAAAGGCAGTTTTTGCCAAACTATGGCCAAAAAACCCCGTACTCCCCTACAAAACGGAAATGTTTATGTCACAGCAATAGGTCTTAGCCCATTATATCCCTAACCACTCTAACCTAAAATTGGCCGATTTCAGTTCCTTTTGCCGTATCTTCAAAACTAGGCCGCTTTTTCCTTAACTTGTATGGAAATTTCGCCCGAAACTACCCAAAAAGGTCCCCGAATTCCTGCTAGAAAAAAAGAAATTTTTTTGAGAAAATTTGACGTTTTTGCTCAATGTTCCCTATCAAAAATTTTGTTCGTCATTAAAATATCATTATTATACTCTCCGAAAGGCACTTTTTGCAAAACTATGACCAAAAAATCCCTCACTCCCCTACAAAACCGAAATGATTGTATGGGCCTTTTTACACTTATATTATTGAAGCACTCCTGAAACTGGTTTTACACAATCAACATTTCCACACTTGGTGTGCATCAGCAACGGAAGCGTTCATATACCGATTATGCATATGAATGTGTGCGTGTTGCTGTTTTCTCATTTCGACTTGAGTGTTTCATGAAAAATTCCTGACCTGCGAACTATGTTTATAGTTGTGTTAGTGTTTTGCATCAGTTTCAATCAGTTTCAAAAGTGATGAAAAATTCTCTCCAAGTGCATCACTTTTTGTAGAGATTTCGGTTATAGGACTGTATCAAGAATACAAGTCTAAAAAGGCCCTATCACAGCAATAGGTCTTGGTCCGTTATGTCTACGGATTCCAATCCCGAACCATTTTTTCAATCCCGGGATTACGGGATTAGAAAATCTCAAATCCCGGGATCCCGGGATCCCGGGATTCGAGATTCAAGATATAACACAACAAAATAAGTCATGTTTTTAATAAACATTATGTGCCATCATTTCAAAACTACAGCAATAAGTAAGCTGTAAACTGTATAAAAAATATGTTACTGAATAATTACTAAGTTATTTAATTGATGCAAATAAAAACAATAATTTTAATTATCTGAGACGTTGACAGTATGAAAGCAAATATTTAATATTACAACTATTACAAATTACAACAACAAATCACGACAAAAAATCACAACAATAAATCATAAAATATTCAACACATAAAAATTCTGCCAAAGTTCATTGGTTTTTCGGAAGTAACATTGAAGCAATAGCAAAGTATCCAAAGTATCGTCTCCAAGATCATCTCCAAATCGTCTCCAAATCGTCTCCAAAGTCTCCAAAGTATCTTTCCCGATGTTGGACGCCGCGGAAACGGTCGATAAATATCGGTAAGCCTGCTCCAAACAATGCGAGTGCCACCACTTTCGAAAAGTTTCATTTCTTTTGCAATAGTTTTAATTAGATTAGTTTCTTGTGGCATTTCACGATTGATTATTTTCATACTTTTGGAGCTCTTCTTGTAGCATCAATTGACGACTACCTTGTTCTGATTCAATATGGGTATCTACTGGGTTCTCCTCATTTCTTTGGCTAGCAACCAAAGGGCTCAGCATCTAGATCATTGAAGTATTTTTTTTTAATTAGTTGCGTTGCTTGGTTTTCAAAATAGAGACTCTATTTCACTTGGTAAATTTTTGCTGGCACAATGTAGATTCTGGAGATAGCTTAGCTAACCAGATAGCTCAGTACACGGACGCTCTTTTATTCGGTCCAATATTGCAATTTTCATAGCATTCACAAGAAAGGACCGTTTTTCTCTTAGAACCTAAATAAAAATCTTGATGAAGTATTAGCAGTGCATAAATTCGCATCTTTGCGATTTAAGGCCTCCACAGTCAATTTTATAAGGAGTAAAATTTCAATAAGTTTCTGAATCGAATCAAACTCAGTTGCTTTTAATCGCTCTGGATATTGCAGGCCTATTAATGTATACAATTTTTTCCAAAATGGAAAACCGTTTAAACATTGTCAAGAGATTATTTCATCTTGTTTTCCAATCCAGTAAGTGAGACAATTAAATGCCTTGCTCGGATTTGACATAGTTTTGAAGATCGTTATTATTTTTGGTTGGAGCTTTTTTAAAATCTAAAACTACCTTACGAACTTTCTTTACGCATGCGCTGATGTTCTTCGTCAGATCTAGCGTGTCTTGCAGGTGACCGGGTTCAACGTAGTAAGCTGATTCAGGAACGTCCAAATCTTCGAGGTCTTCGTCCAGATTATCAGCTGTTTCATCAACTCTTTGATCTAGAATGGACCTCCTATTATAGAGAACATACCAAACTGCCAAAAGGATGCCAAAAGGATGCATTTCTAATTATATATAGTAGGTCTGTTCCCGTACTTTCAGTCACTGAATTTTCCTGAATCATGTGGTGGGAGAAATTCATGAAAGTACGGGAACGCTTTCATTGCATTTCCTGAAAATTGACTACCAAAAGTGTCAGTTTTCGGTTTTTGGAAGAATAATAGCCGCGTTTTATTTTCATTCAGAGTGGAGTAGGTATCCTGCATGCATAAAAAAACGATCCGGAGTAGCATGCGAGTTTATTTCTTCCCTAATTAGTTGGCAGCATTTAGCTTGTCAGACATTTGTCAGTTCAAAATTCAAATTTCAAATTTCGAAATAACAAATGTCTATACCTAGAAAATAAGAATCATGTGAATTTCTTTTTAAAACGTAATCGAAGAATATTCCGACTCATGGGATGAGAATTCTGTTGACAGCATTGATTTTTGAATCATATTCATCCATTTCAATGTTTCCTGGCTGCGAGATTGACAGGGAAATTTTTGGGAATTTATCACTCCAGCCAACTGTTTCAGCTGACATGAATTATTGAAATACGTTCCACACAGAGTACGCACTCCACTGAACTCACAAGTGTTCGTACTCTGGATGTTGTTGTTGTTTTGAGTGGAAATTGCTATCCTGCACTACTCCGGATGCATAAAAAAACGCACCTAATAGTGATTATAAAGTCATCCTAAGCGGTGATAAATTATCGCCAAAAAAATATTCGACCTGTATAGCAAAATAACGCAAAAAATATGTTACTTGCCGCGCACATTTGAAAATATTTACTCGCGCCACACAGTTTGACACTTTTCGGTAGCTCAGACCCTACTGAAATTTCATCGTACTTACTGAAAGAGGGGAAATTTTCAGTTTTCAGTAAAACGGAGTACGGGAACGGCTTCATTGCAATTAATCGCGATTAATCGCAATTAAACGTAGTACGGGAACATACCTATTGTGATCGGGTGTGCTTTCTAGTCAAAACTGAATTACTTCTTGTAGTTCTTGTTAGAGAGGAAAATGTTTTTTGCACGAATATTCATTTTTGTGCTGATGCAAATAATGCAAGAGCAATAACATTATTTCTTGATTGGCCACCTTATTCAACGTATTTTCTATTTACATTAAAAGGTTAACTATAGTATAAGAAATACAATTTAGAAAAGTTAATTTGCAGACAAACATAGCCATCAAATTTAAAATTCCCTTAAACTCCCTAAAAATGATATACTTGAAATCAAACTGAATATCGTTTAAAACTACGATTTAATTTTCACGACGAAAACACTTGCTAACTTAATTTCAGTCAATCGGTTTGCCTACCAACGTAACATAAAACATCTACACATGAAATTTATACAAACGACGCGTTTAGATCATTAAGCATCATAATCTGCACGTAGCATTCCTAAATAGTAGCCCAAGTCAATTTCAAAGTTTGCTTTAAATCGTTCATTCACACCGGTTTTCATCGTTCGAACAATTTTCTTCACCTAAATGACGTCAATTTATATGGTTGATCGAACTTAATCACCCTGTATGCTATCAAGCTTTCCCCGCCTATGAACAAAAGCAATCAATAAAAATGGCCGTCGGGCGGTTTAACACATGTTTTATTTTTGTGTTTTCATCAATTAAAAGTGTAAATGTTTACATTCCTCAATGAACAGTGCAAAAGTAAAAAGTGTTTTGTACCAATTGCACAAAGGATTTCGCCCTAGAATGTGTAATATAAGTACAAATTCAATTCGAACCTATGCATGTCTTAACGGTTAGTTAAGTTTATATGCACCGAATTCAAATGTAATGCACTTGTTAAATGTCATCAGTGGCAATTTATACTACCCTCGGTGTTGAGGTGCGGAACTTTATATCGCTCGATTCCGCACAGACGTTTTTGCTGTATTTCGTTTGTCGAATACATTACTAGGCTTAACCCGTAAACATTGGCGTGTTGTCTCTTGCGGTGGAAGGTTGTAGCCGGAGAACTGCAGAGATTGTTTTTCTTCGAAGGACGGTCTTTCTTTGGAATTGACAAGACGTGAATCAACGTGTCTTTAACTGCGTTTTCGTGTCGTCGCGTTGTTGGAGATGCATTTGTGTTTTGCGTTAGTGACTGTCTTGTGTAAAAGTGATATTAAAAAAACTAATCGAGGTAACGTTGGCAGATGCCTGCTAGTTGGGAAGCCAGGACTTTTTTCCTGTAATACGCAGAAAAAACCGGAGGAAAAAAAAAAACCCGTAAAGCTGCAGTTACAATCAATGCAACACAACTTTGTTGCACAACAAAATGAGTTTGAACCCATCAGAACGTATGAGAGCAGTTACTATGATGCAACACACAGGGGAAGGCTTTTTTTGCACAGAGTGAATTGCATACGTAGTAAAATTGCTTCATTCACGTACGGGTTCATGGATTACGATTGCGTGTCCATTCTTTATATGGCTATGGAACAGACCTATTAATTGCTTGCAATGAGCTCAGGACCGTGCTTGTTCCAGAACATTGTTGTCGGTGGAATTTCATACAGCTGCGATTAATGATTTGCAACCGAGCTCTCTACGCAGCTTTGTTGTTGCAAAGCAACAGAAACAGCGGTAATGGCAGGCTATTATTTGGTCGCGCCCGACATGCTTTTTTTTTCCTACGGTTTTTACTGCTTCTCGCAGAAAAAGGTCCTGGCTTCCTGACTAGCAGGCAACAGCCAACGTTTACACGATTGTTTATTGATTTAACACTTATTATAATCTAATAACAGATTTCACAAAACAAGAATTAATCTGACGATTTATATATATTATAGTCTTATTATTTTAAACGTTTTATATATATTGTGGTTTTATATTTTTTTTATTTAAGGGAATGTGAATGCAGATATTTGAGGTATGTGGGAAAGGATGGATAGTTAAGAAGTCTGGTTTATTCATGCCATCTAAATCAAAACAAGAAAAAAAAAACAAACTCTAGCGCTCCTGAACCGCTAGAAAACAAATTTTCGAAGAAATTGTCTTTGAGTGACAAAAAAGTGTGGAAAGACGTAATACACTGTTTTGTAGAATCATATCAACCATTCCTTATCCAAAGCAACAAAACTCAACTATAACACAAATGATGAAAATGTGCAGAGCTGGCAACACTTTCCCAACGAAACAGCAATAAGTTTACCTTCACAAGCTCATACTTAAATCAACTTATCCTTTGAATTTTGTTCTCATCGCAGGATTTCATCGAAAGTTTCAGTGGTTAAACGTTGTTTGAGGCTGCCATCCGAAAAATGTTCAAAACTCGGAAAATTTAAAAATTGATTCCTTATTTTTATCGCAAATGCTTTGCATATGGGTATGCAATTTGAAGCATATGTTGGTGCAATATTAACGGAAATGGCACATTGCTGGTTAGCCTGTGTCAGCAGCAAAGCAAAATACATACCAAATCTGCTTCACGTTAAGTTAAACCCAACCAGTAAATTTCGTTTCGATTGAATCACTGCGCTGGAAGGTATACGGGTGAAAAGAATTTTAGGGTTACCACCCTCAAAACTTTTCAAATTTTTAAAACGTTAATATTTGTTGTTAATTTTCGTTGCAGGATTATTCTCAATTGGAAATCTAATGACATAATCGCTCAGTAAAGAAATTCCACAAAATTACAAAAATGGTCATAGCTGGCAGCCCTTTCATGATTTTTGTACGAAATTCCTACAACATGTGGCTCACATTAAGGTCCATTTACTGCATGAACTTCGTTCTGATTTCTACACTGGACCAGAAGTTATAGGGAAAAAAGCTTTATTTTGCTGAGCAAATTTGTAAATTTATGAGACAAAAATCACCACAGCTGGCAGCCCTATACTAATTTTTCATTCAAATTTTCACCAAATTTTACATAAAGTAACATCTACGTATTGTGTAAATTTGGTTAAAATCTGATGGCTGAATCGGAAGTTATAGGCCAAAAATATGTTTTTTTTCTCAGCAGTTTTTCAAGATGGTACCACTGCCACAGGGTTGCCCACATTTCAAAATCACTTCTATCAGACTTGGTCCTAGCTAATACCAACATATCCTGTAAATTTCATTATGATCGAATTATCCGGTCGTCAGTTCTCGTGAACAGAACTTTCGAGTGCTGAAAATAGAGGTAATTTGGTGATGGGTTGCCGTTCTTATGCAAATCGGAATTTCAAAATTTTTATCTTGAGATGAAGGACAAAGGATAAAATTTATCAAAGATTTGAAATTTTTGTCAAAAATCAAAAATTTTTCAGGAAGGTCAATTATTTGAAAGATTTTTTTTCAGCAGCCTGCCACAGCTACGGGGTTATCCGCTTTATGCTGAAAATCTATGTGAGCCATATTTTGATCAACATCAATGCGCTTTGTAATTTTCACGATGATCCATTGCTTTTCTTACAAGTAATGACAAATCAAAATTTGAAAAAAATTCCTTGCCTACTTTTAGGCACCCTGCACCCGCACACGGCTCAAAATTTCCAATTCTTTATCATAGACAAGCTAAGAACATAATTAGTTTTCATTCCCAATACTTTTCGTTAACAAAAAATTACACTGCTTGGAAATATAGGAGTTCCTCAAAATTCACCAAAACGCTCACCGCCGCCTAAAGGTTTAGGATATCTGAATTTGAGAAAGTTGTGGACCTACCTATTATATACATCTACGTTTTCCGAAATTTTCAGCTCAATCGGATTGGCCACTCCAGAGATTATCTCCCTTAATCATTTTGCTGATATATATATATATATATATATATATATATATATATATATATATATATATATATATATATATATATATATATATATATATATACATATATATATATATATATATATATATATATATATATATATATATATATATACGTATAAAGAAATATGAATTTTCGGCGAAACGAGTTTAATACTATTGTTCTTCGAACATTAGTAAAAAAAACCTATTTTAAATCGTTATTTCGCAAGATGTAAGAAAGCTGCTCAGTTGTTTCAGGTGGTTTTTGTTATGTTTGATCATCAAGTCATTAGGGTTACGATTAGCTCTAAAAAATTCAAATCTTGTTCTCTCCGTTGAGTATTCAGGGCATCTAAAGATTCTATGTTCTAAGTCATCTAACTTCCCACAATTTTCACAGTTTTCGTCTTGACTTATTTTCATACGTACTTTGTTTTTGTTGTTTAAAGCATTATTCACCATGATTCTGTTTATCATTTTTGTACCTTTATTCCCTAAATTCAGATCTTTGAACCACAGCCTATCTCTAAAAACTAGGTCCGTGTTTATCCATACGCACGGTTTGATGTTTCTAATTTTATTATTGAAATCTAGTTTCCACATATCTTGTATCGACTTCTTAATATTATCAAATACTTCATCAGTCTCATAATCATTTAATACTACATTATCACATAAGAAAGCGTTTTTGACTAATTCATCGATCATCATGGAACCACTATGTGCTGAGTGTCCTGGGATCCACACTAATGTGACTATTCAACTTTGTAGTTGACTTACATAATCATATATTTTACTTACTATAATTTTACCACTAAAATTTTCTTCAAGTTCTGTGCATGCTTGCATTGAGTCAGTTAAAACAGTAATGTTATTAGATCCTAAACATACACCTAGTTTTGTTCCTTCTAAAATACTGACCAGTTCGCTGTTTACCACCGACGTTGACTCTCTTAACCTGAATTTATATAGAGACTCCTGATTTTCCGTCATTGCAGCTCCTCCTGCACCCAGTATATTCTTAGATCCATCACTAAACAAAATAAGGCTGTTGCTCTGTTTTCTATCATTGATTATTTCATCTATTTTTAATTTGATATTGTTTAAATTATTTTTGTCTATGCTACTAAATAATCCCTCCCGTTTGCCTATAACCTTTAGCCTTCCTGGTTTACAGGTTGTGTTTGTAATTCTTATTTGGTCAAACAAGTGTTTGAATTTCAAATATGTAAGCCTATAATTTGATACCGCACTGCTGCTGACAATCTCCATGAACTTTCCTGGATTCTTCGCCCTAAGTCTTAAAAGTTCTTTTGCTGAGAGTTGTAATGCTCTCAGATTGCTAGGTAATTCATTGGCAAGATATAGCGTTATGATGTTGGCCGTGTTTTGAGGTATCCCAAGGCACCTTTTCAAAATTTTGCATTTCAAGGAGTCTAATTTTTTAAAGAAATATTTAGGAGCCCCTCAGTAGCTTGTCAATTGTGCCACTAGTTAGGACCTATAGAAAGCTTTGTAGGCTAGAATGCTCTTTTCAGCATCCAGACCTCTATTTAAACCTGTTAGAATCTTGAAGGGTCTAGAGAACTTATAATTTTTTTCAATTTTGTTTACTAAACCATCTAATGCCGTTAAATTGTTATTGTAGAATATTCCCAAGAATTTGACCTTACTTGTCCAAGGAATAGGATCATTATTTATTGTAATATTCTGTGGTGTGAGATTGTTTTTTCCAAAACAGATAGCATTACATTTGCTGTAATTTATTAAAAGGTTGAGATTGTTACTGATATTAATGAGCTTATTTGTGGCGTTTTGTAGCATTGCTTGACATGTATCGAACTTTTTGTTGTGAGTAATTATAAAAAAATCGTCAGCATATTGGAAAACTTCTGTGTTGTGGTTGTTAATGCTATGTAGTTTTGCAGTATAAATATTGAATAAATTGGGACTCAGTACGTCTCCTTGAAGCAGGCCATTCCTTATATCATACCTACTATCTCCCAGAACTAATGTCCTGTTATTCAGGAAGAACATCAACCAGTTTATATATTCCGATGGTACCTCCAGCCCAATCAGGAGCCCTTTTAGCTTATTTACATCGACTCTTTCATAAGCATTTGAGATATCTATACTAATGACCATTACTCTTTCCTTCGCAGCTCTTTTGGTTCTTATGAAATGTTCAATCTGGTTGTTGCAAGTTTGTGTTGACCTTCCCTTTAGATAAGCATGACAACCCTCAGGAATTCGCTCTAAAATTTTTTTATTTGCTAGCAGCTTGGTTTTAATTAGGTTGTTCAGCACTTTGACAAGGATATTAATTAAAGAGATTGGTCTGAAGCTTTCTATATTGCTTGGGTCTTTACCAGGTTTCAAAATAGGTGAAATCCTAATTTCGAATAGTTTTTTATCCGGGAGGTTTCCTTTGATTACTTTATTAAGCGCCAGAGTGAGGTTATCTAAGCTTTCTTCATTAAGTCCCTTCAACATGTCATACGTGATTTTGTCAATTGCGGGTGCCGATCTCTTTTTGTGTCTCTCTAGCACGTCCTTTAGTTGGTTAGTGGTGAAGTCCTCTAAATTGCTATTATGATCTAACATTGTGATAATGCAGTTATTATCACTTGTCTTATTTCCCAACAGCTCTATGTATTTTCTGCTGTTTCTATCGTCCCAGCTAGAAGGGCTTGTAGATGAACTACTCTTATTGATCTTTTTGCTGAAGTTCCAGAATTCGGCAATGTTACCTTTCTTTGCTATCTCTAACATTTTCTTCTCCCAAGCCGACGCCTTGGCATTTTTAACTTCTTTCTTCCACTTCTCACATGCCTTGATCCATAGACCGTAATTTTTTTGGGACTTCTTTTTGTTAAACTGTTTTTTCCTAATGACTTTTTCTGTCCAAATTCTTTTCAGTGACTCGCTCCACCAATATACTTCTTTAAATTTCGTATTTGCCACTCTCTGTAGATTCTTTTTCAAAATGTCTTCAAACATGTTTGAAATATCATCTAATTCATTTGGTAGGTTGGTCTCCCTGATATCTTTCATAATTTTTTTACTATTGATTTTCGATGTGTGTAGACTCTTACTAAAAGATACTTCAATTATAATAATTTTATGTCCACTGTTGCTGATAATGTTGTTAAAACAATTCCAATCTATTCTGTCTCCGATATTTGTAAGTGTTAAGTCGGGTACAGATTTACCTTCTATCATCCTAATATTGCTTTGATATGTGAACATACCATTATTCAAAATTCTTATATCAAAATCTTTAATTATATTCAAAAGTCTCCTTCCTCTGGCATTTTGTACATGGTCACCCTATTCTTTGTTTCTTGCATTCCAGTCTCCTCCTATTAAGAAATCTTCATTTCCATATGTACTATTTAAAAATCTTCTAAATTCATTATTAAAAACGTTGTTATCACAATGCGGAGGTACATAAATAGAACCTATGATTAGGTTTTTACTAAGATTAATTGTCCTTATAAGTACAAATTCTAAATCATACTCAGCCTTCAACTTTACAAAATTAATTCCGTTTCTAATAAAAATTGCAACTCCTCCTCCAATTCTATTTTCTCTATTTTTATAAATTCCTTTATAATTATTGATTAAATTAACTTTCTTAAACTCGTGAGGCAAAAAGGTTTCTGATACTAATGCTATATAAATCATGTTAACCGTTAGAAAGGCAGTCAGACTGTCTAAATTTTTCCTAAGACCTTGAATGTTTATTTGAATTATTTTCATAATATAAGTAAGAATTAAAAATTGTTGACTAAGACAATGCTATTGTCATCTTTATCTGTACTATTCATAGCATTTTCCTTACTCTGTTTCATATGATGCTTACTAATATCAACCTTATTACTAGTACTACACTCACCATTTCTATTTCTTTCACTCTCATATTGCTTGGCTTTCATCGCCTCTAGTAAATTTTTAATGAGTCGTTCCATATCTGAAACTCTCAACTTCACTGCACTTTTGTATACCGTTTCTAAAGGCTCAGTGCAAAACACTTCACCGACCACATGTTTTACCGGGTTAATATTCGGTCCGACTACCACATTTCTGAAACTGTTTTTTGTAAAAGACCTGTTTGCATCCATGTATGTGTTTCTGTTGTTTTCGTACCTGGATTTAATTAGGCTTGGAAACACCCCTTCATCGTTCAAATCTGCTTCATTTAGAGCATCAAATTTCCTTTCATATACCATTTTTCTTACCTCTGAAACTGACACATTTAGTTTCGACGCTGCCTCTAGTGTATCCCTTTCAGCTATCCATTTGGGACAGGTTTTGTCTCTCGCATTATGGCTTTCTGCTTTACACAGCACACATTTCATCACTACGCAATTTCCTTCACACTCTTCCGAAGCGCAGTTTAGGCATCTTTTTTTAGTACTCTTGCATATCGCAGCAAAATGTCCCAGCCTACCACAGTTAAAACACTGCTTAGGCCGCTGTATGAAATAGTCAACATTGATTTTGAGAAAGTCTAACTTTATTGCATCAGGTAGCAAGTCTCCTTCGAAGGTGACTTTGATAGTAGTGGTAGGAATGAGAATATCTTTATTAGGCTGGTCCCTCCTTGTGATCCTGTATACTCTGATAATTTTATTTTTCTCAATCACATGTCCATTTTTATTACAAGGATGTCCTTTCAAGATTTCTTTTTCGTCAAAATTCAGGGGGATTTGCTTTATAATCCCATATCTAAATAAAAAATTGTTAGGTATAAAGATTTTCTAATTTTTAAGCGTATCCTCTCCTTTGTCCACAAAGGAATTCGCTTCTTCAACTTTACTAAAGATTACTTTAACTTTATTGTAGCCAACACTTACGGTATCAATGATTCCTTTAATTGCTAGATCATTCCTGATTTTATAGATTAGAACAGGGTCTAATCTAATTCTTTTACCATCGATGTCCTTAGAAACTACTAGTACAGGGTAATTTTTCTTTGTTCCTACTTGGTACCTATTAGTATTTCTATTTACTTCCATAGAAACCGGGTTGCTTTGCTCTGGTGTGATGCTAACATCTTCCTTACTACCTATAACGTCACTAAGTTGATGATCCATAATATCTTGAGGCATTTCTTTCCTAGCACCTTTAGACACCATCCCACACCATTCTTTACCAGAATTTTTTTTCCTTTTTGCCGCACTTATTATAACTTGGTTTAGTTTCTCTTTGTCAGGGGGCTCCGACCCCATTTCCTAAGAAGCTAAGACTTATAACTATATGACACTTTTTAAATTTCTACCAGTAAAAGCTGACCTATCAAAATCCCCCAATACTCAAGGGATAGATAACAGATCCAACAGGAATATTCAACAAAGACTTACTTATTCTGAGCACTTACGTATTGTTTTGCATTTAGCACAAAAACCACCTCTTGTTTGCCTCAAAAATGGCGTCACTTCACTACTTATTGCACACAAAAACCAGAAAACTTGGAATGCGTCTGCTCGCAAGGGATGTATGACAAGAAATGGCCCGACATGCTTGCGAAAGTACGGAATATCGCTGATGATGAACGTAGGAAGATGTTCGGCTCAATCAATATACGACCGGGCATTCTTTTGCAAAAGCCTGAGAATTTTTTGTGGAAAAATTCTGGTAGCACAGAAAGCGAGGAAAATACCATAATCGCTGATGAACGATCAGGGAGTTGGTGGCTGCTGCTCTTCGTGGACAGAGGGTCAGTTGACCAAATGTAAGAGAAAGTTGCATTTTTTTTTATCTCCGTCGGAATGTCCGCAGTTTGGCGAAAAATTCCAATTCGAATGAGTAACGTTTGTGAACGTTTAGAAGGAGTTTAGTGAAAGTTTATGTTCTCTACAGACGTTGTAAAGCTAAAGCTGTTTAATAGTCTTGTTTTTATTTAGAAAAACGGGACTAGAATGTCAAAAGTTTTAAAAATGAAGTCAGACCAGCCTGAGATGTATTCGGCGTCATAGTGATTTTCTGGGAATTAAGCGATTAAATCTTCTAGAATGTTAGTGCTAATATGAAATGGGCCTTGTGTTAATTCAAAGAAATTTTGATAAGAATTTTGTTGATGGCTGAAGTGGATTCCCTTTTTATGGCATATTGAAGGTTCGGTAGATTCTTGAGAGTTCGTGATTTGCACTCGTGGCTCAAAGCGTGGAGAGTCCGTTATATTACCGAATCGAACTGATTGTTTGTGTAGGATCGTTGCTGTTTCTCGACTTTGCTGAGAAGCTGTTGGAAATGAGCATAATCGTGGTCGATCGCGGGCGATTTCTTGGACGGACGGGTGTCTAGGTTGGGGACTTTGATCGTGCCACTGTTATTCGCGTCATCGTAAGGGCTTACTCGATGAGCGCTTAGCAACCGCAAGATCATTGCCGCCGTTCCGTGTAGTATTTGGCACTTTTTATATTTTCAAATCAAATTTTGCCGCCCTGTCATATTCAATATGACCGAACTCTGAATGCACTTGCCGGCAACCTAAGCTGGCAACAAGCGACGCACAGCATGAGGTAGGAAATCTTACGGTATCACTAGCAGTCAACTAGGAAACGTGGCCTTAGACGGTGGTGCGCGTGTCCCAAGAGGAAGGGAGCAGGTGTGAACAAATTTAACGGCACGGTAAAAAAACCATTGTGAATCGAAAAAATGCGCTAGTGAATCGGTCCATCAGTGTGTGAAAGGATGTTTAATGAATTGCGGATGAATCCGCAGTCTGTGCTGGGCAAAATATTTTTGGTGTGTTTGGTGTATGCGAATACGCAAGGAAAAATATAGTAAATAAATAAACAGCAGATACATGAGTGTACACAGCGGGCTTGCCGAAAAGTATAATAGTGCGTTTTCAGTCTATGCTCCGGACGGCTCGCGAACGAACCGATCTCCACACACGGTTAAAGTTTTGTACTTCTTACTTATCAATAAAGTATTCAATCTGTATTTGTACTGTGTATCCATTCGAAGTTTCCCGAAATTACAATCATGGTGACGAGGATGTTTTTGATTTCGTCACTCGCGCAAATTGAAAACTGTAAATTACGTATTTTTCCCAGTGATTTTTGCACGCGTAAGAAACGTCCAACGAGTGCGTCGCTGAAACAGGCTGGATTTGGAAGCTCAGCAAAGATCAAATTATTGTTTGATTGCGAAACCGTGGAGTGCCGTTCGACACAAGTGATAATTCGTGTAAATTATTAGAGTCAACTGTGCGGCAAAACGCAGAGAAATTTGATCAAAATATTGAAGCAGATGCCGAAGGAAAGGTGAATACTGGAAGCATCCCGCAAGCATCGACATCGCGCAAATAAGAAGCGAAGGCAGAGGAACTAAATAGTTCAAACAGCTCCGAGCACGAAGAGTCGTTCGAATCTGCTTATGATTCGGACAGAGACAGCACTATGTCAAATAATAATACAAAAATCATATATTGTTACAACAAAAACATATGAGATATTGTAATTGTTTTTGCGGGATGATAAAAATTGAAAATTTTTATTAATATTGAAAATTTTACTTGACAAAATGGTTTCGAAAGCATGCACTGATTGTTATCAGACACCAGCACACAGTGCATACTTGACTGGTGTGACCACTTGCAGTTGGAAATCATTAATTGTTATTTTCGCTGGTTGTGACAAATTTTAACATCTCCGACTTATATCCATGCATATCCAAGCTTATAAAAGCAGAGAATAATTGTCAAATGAAACTTTGTCAAATAAAATTTTTAATATAAATAAAATTTTTTCAATTTTAATCATCCCGCAAAAACAATTCCAATTTGATTCTGCTTTCGGAGGCTTATTCCGCAAAACGATCGAGTTTCCCGTATCAATTATTCTCTGCTTTGATAACCTATAGAGACACGATATACGTTGTCTATGCTGATTTATAGACAAGAAGGGAACCGTGATCACAAATCAATAACCTTTATTAGTAAAATATGAGATATCTTCGTGGAACGCTTAGAATTTCAATTTGTGGCTCGAGATGCAGCCGATACGAAGAAAGCAGCCATGTTGCTTACTTCAATTGATGAAGACGCTTATGAATTTTTTAAGCATTTATGCTCCACAGCAAAACTATCGGAGAAAACATATGAGGAACTGAGAAAAACAATGCAGGATCATTTGCATCCTAAGCCTTCCAAGGTCATGAAAAGAAGTACCTTTTATAAAGCCCGCCAAGAGCAGGATGAGAGTGTTGCTGATTTTGCCGCAAGATTAAAGAATTTTTCAAGCTTGTCGGATTCTCTCTGTGACCAAATCGTATGTGGTTTGAGCGATCAAAAAACATAAGTAAAATTGTTTAAATTAGAAGCATTGACTTTTGATTCAGAATGGACAGAAAAAATTAGTCATATATATATATATATATATATATATATATATATATATATATATATATATATATATATATATATATATATATATATATATATATATATATATATATGTATATATATATATATATATATATATATATATATATATATATATATATATATATATTCATATAACGAAACACCACGTTCGCAACCAATTCACAAAGTTCAAAATCGCGGCATGATTTTAAGTCAAATCGTTGATTCGAGCAAAGCAAGTTTTCACTACGCCAGCAGCCTGCAGAGCTAAAAAGTCGAGCAAACACATGTTGGCATTGTGGTGGACGCGGACATACGTGTATTCAATGCCTCCTAGAAGTACGGGCCGTAATGCAGAATGATGACGTCACAGCAATAGGACAAAATGTGGCGAAAAACACAAGTAGTCTTTTGGGACGTCCGCGGGAAAATGTTAATTGTACGAGTTGTGTTAAAGTGAGTGAAGTGAAAACAAAGTGGTATATGCAAAACACTGCTAGTAAACAGTTAAATCACAAATTAATGCGGTGCGTGCGGCATAATTGGAAAAATTCGCTACGAAATGTTTATCAGTTGTTGTTAGGTTATGTGAGGCTCGGTGTCGATTTACTATCGCGATACAATTGGTCGATACAAAATAAAATTTATGACTAAATATTTTTATAACAACACGTCCACGCACAAAAAACTAACGTTTTATTCATATTTTAGCGAAATTTCGGTGTGTGTCAGCACTGCCTCGTGGAAATGTCAAATTCCCTACCGCCATGACGTCATAGCGGGAACAATAGCGAGAACAAACGGCCCGTACTTCTAGGAGGCATTGAAGTTAACACGCTATTTTCAGCTTATATTGCATTTTCATACCTTGCACGTTCCCACACAATTATTTTCCCAGATTTTGCAGACAGGTGTAATGTTCTTTTGCAATCCGTGCACATGTCGCGTCGTCATCAAGAAGTTGAACTCGGGAGTCAGGTTAAATTTTGTAGATTCATGTAAATTGTTTACGTATGCTTTCGAAATGTTATAAAGAGGCAAATCATATTTCTTTTAAGTTAGTTATTGTCGACACGTCGAGAAATAAAAGATAATTAAAGAAAATTGCGTTTGATTTCAAATTCGCTAAGTAAATTGGTACATGGTGCATTTTTTTTGTCACCCTATTGGGAAAACCCGTTAACTGGCGCCCGAGCTAAAAAAAACTGTTCCCATGAGAACACAGTTATCCGTGCTACCCGAAGCATAATAGTTACGCGAACGATTGAACAGCAATCTTTTCTGTAAATCCGCGGAGCAAGTCAATACCGCGCGAAACGACGTGTGTGAAAAGTGTCTTTGATAAAGAAAGTTCCAGCAAAGTGTGCGAAACGCCTATTCGAAAATTCGTAAGGATCAGCAGCAACGTGTGCGAAACGCCTACTCGAAAATTCGTAAGGATCAGCAGCAACGTGTGCGAATCGCCTATTCGAAAAATCGTAAGGATCAACAGCAACGTGTGCGGAAGGCTTTATCAATAAAAGACGATATCACGAGGGCAAGGAGTATTCGTACCGCAGTAGGCAGCCTCCAAGCATCAACGGTCGGTGCCAAAAAGGAACAATACGGTGCTCTGCAATCAACAATGAATATATTAACTTGTATCATGTAAGTTTGCCTCTTTTCGACAATAACTGCCAACATTTTTCAAATATTTTTTATATTTCATTATTAATATTAAGAATTTTTCACATAAATAAAACATACAACTGAATCCATTTGAATTAAAAATCTATCCATTTGAAATTAAATCGAATATTGATTATTATTGTGATTACTTGAAAGTGAAGTGATTATTGATTATTATTATTGTGATTATTGTGTAAACCGAGTTCAACTTGCGAGTGTTTCGTGTTTTCGTGCCTTGTTGTATCGTGATTTATAGAATTATTGAATTCCATTTCGCTTAAGATGGAAGAAATCAAACAAACCCTTATTCAATTAACGGGTGCAATAAATGCACAAATCGAAATAAGCAAGAAACTTGAGAGTAGATTGAATAATCTTGAGCAAAACGCAAGATTCTATCCAACGAATTCTTCCTCGCAGATAGATTCTGCCACACCTAAAACAGAGCAGGACCTTGAAGATATTAAAAGGTTACCTGATTGCGTGAGAGATCTGCAGGGATTTGAGGGAAATCCTGTGCAGTACGTATCCTGGGTACATAGTGTTGAGACTATACTCAGTGATTACGAAATAGTGCGACACAAACCTATCTACCGGGCAATTCTACGTCACATCAGACAAAAAATAAGAGGCCCGGCGGATGCGGCTCTCATCTCATATAATATATTTGATGAGAGTTGGTTAAGCATCAAGAAGTGTCTTTCTTTACATTATGCCGATAAGCGTGATGTACGGACCTTAGAACATCAACTGCATTCTATGTCGCAGAAGCATAAAAGTGTTGACGAGTTTTACGCCGAAGTAAACCATGAACTGTCCCTTCTAATTAATAAAATCAAAACCGAAGATTATTCTCAAGAAACGGTTATTGCTTTATCTGAAAATTATCGAAATCGTACGCTCGATGTTTTCATACGCGGTCTCAACGGAGATTTATCTCGAATGTTAATTGTGCAAAAACCACAAACTCTTCCAGAGGCATACGGTTCTTGTTTAGAATTTCAGAATTTGAATTACAGAAGCTATCAAATTCATCAAAAATACGCGAATAACTCCATTTCGGCCCCAGTAAACCAATTTTTCTCTGCTAAAATTGATTCAAACAAATACGATCCCAATCTAGCTACGTATCCTCGTCTAAGAGTGCCTCTTCGTAACCAAGTTTATAACATTCCAAGGAATGCGCAGCAAAACGTACAAAACTCACCCCCGCCAAGACCTAGCTATCCAAAACCCGCTGTCCCGATTGATATTGATAAATCTGTACAAACCAAACAGGTGGATTACATGAATAGACCTCCTTACAATCAGGCTATAAAGCGCTCAAACGACTCCGTGGCTTATCCCAAAAAATCACAGCGGTTATTTAACTTAGAAACTGAAGAGCAATCAGCATGTAATGACTCATCTGAAATTTGTGATGACTTAGCTTCACAGAACTTATATAATGAAAACTATTTTGAGCAGTCTCAAAATCACGACAATGTTGGGGACGATGATGGTGAGGTAAATTTTATGATGGACGCCTTTCCAGCGTACCATACTTAGAGTATGTCTTGCGTAATGGTCAGATACTAAAATTTTTGGTTGATACTGGCGCAAATAAAAACTTTATTTCTCCAGAATTTTCCTTTAATGCCAAATTGGTCGAAACTCCATTTAATATACAATCAGCAGCAGGTGAAATACTCATCACCAAAAAAGTTTCAAGTCAATTTTTCAAAAAAGCAGGGAATGATACGACTTTAAATTTTTACGTTCTATCAGGATTAAAATCGTTTGACGGTATAGTTGGTGACGATACCCTCAAACAGTTAGACGCGATTATAGATAGGAAAAACAATATTTTACAAATATCTCCGAACATTAAAATACCTCTAAAAGCAAAAAGATCTAAACAAGTGAATAATTTGGATGTTGTAAACAATCATTTAGATCAGCAGACTAAAGATAATGTGGACAAAATACTTAGGAAATATTCTGAAATTTTTGGACCGGTGACTGACGCTGAAACAGTGGAAACAAGCGTAAGGGCCGAGATAAAGACATCAACATCGGATCCCATCTACGTCAAGTCCTACCCATACCATGTAAACTTGAGGAACGAGGTCGAAAAACAAATCGAAAAGATGCTACAGGATGGAATTATTCGCCCATCAAAGAGCCCTTATAATTCTCCAATATGGATCGTGCCCAAGAAACCCAATAAGTTGGGTGAAAAACAATATCGTCTAGTCGTCGACTTCAAAAGGCTTAACGCCGTCACTATATCGGATGCGTACCCAATACCCGATATTACCAATACATTAGCCAGCTTTGGGAAATCGAAGTTCTTCACTACACTCGATCTTACTTGTGGGTTTCACCAAATCAGGATGAGAGAAAGCGACATTCAAAAAACTGCCTTCTCGACCGCAAACGGCAAATATGAATTCACGAGACTGCCTTTCGGTCTCAAAAACGCGCCAGCCATTTTTCAGCGCATGATTGATGATGTGTTGAAGCCGTTTGTTGGCAAAATTTGTTTCGTATACATCGACGACATAATTATCCTAGGGAAAACCGAGGTAGAACACCTTCGAAACCTTGAAACGATTCTTGAACAATTAAAAAAGTCAAATTTAAAGGTTAATTTAGAAAAATCTACTTTTCTCAAAAGTCAAGTTCAATTTTTAGGATACATTATTTTGGATGCAGGAATTCTTCCTGATCCAGAGAAAATTTCCGCTATTAGGAAAATGAAGCCTCCATCGAATTTAAAAGACTTAAAAGCCTTCCTGGGCATGGCGTCCTATTACAGGAAATTCATTAAAGATTTCGCAAAAATTGCGAAACCATTGACCAACCTTACTCGTGGTGAAAATGCGCAGGTTAGAGCCAACCAATCCAAACATAAAGATATCGAATTTGGCTATCCACAACTCGAAGCATTCAATACCTTGAAATCATTACTTACTTTTTCTGAAATACTGGCATTTCCAGACTTTGAAAAGCCATTTTTGCTTACAACTGACGCTTCAAGCCACGCAATTGGTGCCGTGTTGTCCCAAGGTGACACTGGGAAGGCCAAACCAATAATCTATATATCTAGATCACTTAATAAGACGGAAGAGAGCTACGCCACCAACGAAAAAGAGCTCTTGGCGATAGTCTGGGCACTCGACAAATTAAGAACTTATTTGTACGGGGCAAAAAAGATTAAAATCTTGACTGATCACCAGCCGTTAACATTCGCTCTAAGCAACGCGAATCACAATGCGAAGCTCAAACGCTGGAAGGCCAGAATAGAAGAGTATAACTATGAATTAATTTATAGACCTGGCAAAAGTAACTGCGTAGCAGATGCTATATCTAGGCTGCCACTCGAAATAAATATGCTGAATTCAAGCTCTTCAACTGCCCATAGTGCGTCCCAAGACAACACCGATCTTATTCCTTTCAGCAACGCCCCTGTAAATGTTTTCAGGAAACAAATCATCCTATCTGAAGGCAAGGAAATAAATGCATATGAACAACCGCATGCAGAGTTCCATAGTCACTTTATACGTTTAAATAAAATAACCAAGGAAGCATTAGTAAAAGTTCTAAAGGAAACACTTTCTCCTAACATTATAAACGGGATTAAGATTCCAGAACACTTTATACAGCTTTTGCAGGATGTTTATAAAGAACACTTTTCTAAATTCAAAATACGAATCACGCAGCGTGTGGCGGAGGACATAGCTCAAGAAGACAACCAGTTGCGGATTATTCAACAGGAACATCGCAGAGCTCACAGGAACCATCGTGAGAATAAGGAGCAGATCCTGGAAAAGTACTACTTTCCAAAAATGACCAGCCTGATCCGCAAATATACAAAAAATTGCGAAGTCTGCAATACCAGCAAGTATGACCGCCATCCACTCAAGCCGGAATTACAGGAAACACCCATCCCCGAATATCCGACAGAAATCCTACACATAGATATTTGGGAGATCATGTGGGAGAAATATATCACTTGTATCGACAAGTTCAGCAAATTCGCGAAATTTTTTCACTTAAAGGATAAATCTGCACTGCACCTACGCAAAAATATACTAAACGTTCTTCATTATTTCTCAGTCCCCAGAATTCTAACCTACGATAACGAGGGTGGATTTATTAGCCCAATAATTCACAACCTTTTGGAGGACTTGGGCATTACGGTATATCTAACACCACCACAAAAGATTGAGGTAAATGGCACAATTGAAAGGCTTCATTCAACAATCCTCGAAATCGTAAGGTGTCTAATCAGAGAATACCCGGATCTTTCCGCAAAGGAAATTGTAAGCATTTCTGTCGACCGATACAATAGTTTGTTTCACTCCTTAACTGGAAAAAAACCGGTAGATATTTTTTTAATCGCTCTCAACGTATAAATTACCAGCTACTGCATAATTTCAAGGCCAAACTCAATGAAAATTTAAAAGAAGAAATCCTACGGAAACAAAAAAAAACTCTAGCGCACCTGAACCGCTAGAAATACTAATGTTCGAAGGACAGTAGAAGAATCGTGCAGGTTTTGAGTGCATATTCCACCACATGAGCTGCTTATTACGGCCAAACTGTTTCAAACGCCACGTCTTACTTTGGTCTCAAGAATGCATTATAACTCATATGGTAGACGGTTTCAGATATTACCAATGGCATGAATTTCAACGTTTATGAGAGCAAAACACGGGCTAATTATATTCGTTATCAGTTGCTTATTTCACAAAATTTTGAAAGCAGCATCTCATATAACATCAATGAAGAAAATGTTCAGTGCCTGCAGCACTGTAACTGAAGTTGGTGTTTGGGGCTGCGATCCGAAAAATTTGCAGAAGGGAATTGAAACATTGGTTATTTACTTTCATTGTAAATGTTTCCGGTATGAATACTAACTGTAAGCTTTTAAAGTAGCACAACCGACTCGTGCTGGCAACCTTCTGCCAGTATCAAAGCCAATAATATATTACATCTGCTTCACGTTGTTATATTACATTCGAAGTTATAGGAGTATAAACAAACTTAGGGTTACCTGCAGCGAGTTTTTTCAAATAATCGAACGCTTAATATTTGCTGTTTATTGTCACTACAATACCATTACCAATTGAAAAATCTACGATAAAACCGCTTAATAAAGATATTGCAAATAAACACAAAACCAACAATAGCTGGCAACCCTATCGTGGCCTTTCAACCAAATGTGGCCTGAATAATGTTGATAATAGGTTCCATTAAATGTATGAAATTCGTATTGATTTCATGACTGCACTGGAAGTTATAGGGCAAACATTTTTATTTTCCTGAGCGAATTTTCAAAACCAAAGACACAAAAATTACCATTGCTGGCAGCACCAATAGAATTTTTCAACCAAATTTCTATAAAACAGAGTTTAGAGTAAGGTTCAGCTACTGTGTCAATTTCATGAAAATCTGGTTACTTATTCACATTTCATAGGGCAAAAAGCAGTTTTTTTTTCTTTGTAATTTTTCAAGATGGCACCACTGGCACAGAGTTGCCCACAATTCAAAATCGCTTCTGTCAGAACTGGTCCTACTTAAGTCCAATGCATTCTGTAAATTTCAGTTGTATCTGATTATTGGTTCGTGAGTTCCCGTGAACAGAAGTTTTTGATGCTAAAAATATAGGTTAATTGGGAAAGGGTTACCGTTCTTGTCCGACATGAAATTTCCAAAGTTTTACTTTGAACTTGTAGATAAAGCATAAGATTTGTATACAGATTGGTTTTATTGTAAGAAACGGACATTTTTAGGATATTCGATGGTTTGAATGTTTTCACTTCCAAATTTTGATTTTTTCAAATTTAAGACACCAAAATTATCATAGCTGGCAGCTCCAACCGAATTTTTCGACCACATTTCTACCAAACGTGGTTTGAAGTAAGGTGCAGCTACTGTGTGAATTTCGTCAAAATCGAACGATTCAATCAGAATTTATAGGGCTAAAAGCAGTTATCTTTTTTAGTGATTTTTCAAGGTGGCACCACTGGCACAGAATCACCCGCATTTCAAAATCACTTCTATCAGACCTGGTCCTATTTAATACCAATACATGCTGCAAATTTCAATCAATTCTGCTTATTGGATCGTGAGTTTCCGTGAACAGAAATTTTTGATGCTAAAAATATAGGTAAATTGGGCAAGGGTTACCAGGCGTGCGCGTTATGCCATATCAAATTTTATTTTTTGTCTATGTAAATAAAGCACGAAATTTACATATGAGTGGATTTTTTTTGAAGAAACGGCATTTTTTCAGGAGAGACGATGATTTGGAGGCTTTGACTTTCAGTGCTTGCCTGAGCTACAGGGTTGCCAGCACGCTCATTAAAAGCTACACAAATCTATAACTAAATAATACCAATAAGTTCTGAAAATTTCGTAATGATTGAATAGCTCTGTCAAAAGTTATCGCAATTTAAAAACTTTCAAATTTTCCCGTTCTCTTTTTAGGCACCCAGCGCACACATGGGGTTAAAAAATTCCAAAAAATTATCCGATTCATATGTAAAACACGTTCAAAATTTATTTCGTCAACCTTATTTTTGCAAAAATTATTTGTGTACGGAATAATAGGTATATTAAAAATATAACTAAAATGGCCGCCGGCGCCAAAGGGTTAAAGATTTTTGACTTTTTCTGAGACCTGGCACTATTCTGCATATACACCAATGTGTCCTGGAAATTTCAGTTCAATCGAATGGCGCGTTCCTGAGATTTTTTCACTGAAATTTTTTGATGATATATATATATATATATATATATATATATATATATATATATATATATATATATATATATATATATATATATATATATATATATAGAAATATGAATTTTTGGCCAAAGTGATTTTAATACTAATGTTCTGCTTCGAACATTAGTAAAAATCAATTAAAGATCCACAACAGGAAAAGAACAAAGCCAAGAACATACGAACCTGGCGACGTAGTATATAAGATCGATAAACAGATTAAATCTAAGCATAAGCCTCTTTATAAGATAGAAACAGTATCAAGGGATAACAAAGTCACGATAACTACTAACACTGGAAGGAAAGTCCATAAGTCCCATCTGAAAAATATTTAATCTTTTTCAGAGTAATCCTGGGCAGCGCTTGCGCTATTGTTGACATCTATGAATACAACGGTCCCATCATGACGATGAAATTAGGATTAGGGAAGACTACCAACGGCAATTTCAAAATCATTCATACTATCGAACTAAATCAGTACGACGATATCCTGGGAAACATCGAGCCTGTCATACAACACCGAATTAACAAAAGTAGCATTTTACGGCCACAGCTTTACCAGCAGCTATCTGTTATTTCAAGGCAATTGAATCAACTGAAAAGTAAAAGGAAACCAAAGCGCGCTATAAACTGGATTGGATCCGCCTGGAAGTGGATCGCAGGGAATCCCGACGCTACCGACTGGGACGAAATAGTTAAATCTCAAAATAAGATCATAGAAAACAGCAACAGGCAATATAAAATTAACCAATATATTTCTAAAGTATCTACAGAGCTTGTAGATACCTACAACATGATAGTGGCAGATATTAATGCAAGGACCGACGCTAAATTCGAACAAGTACTGTTTAACAAGTTAACCATACTCAAGGACGAAATTGGGGAAATTGTTTTGGCAGTCCAGCTTGCGTCTAAAGGTATAGTGAATTCCAATCTTTTGGACAATGAGGAGATTAACATCCTTCTATCTCGTATGGAAACCCTTCCCTACCAAAATGAGATCGAAGCCATAGAATACGCAAAACCGATGGTTTTGGTAAAGGAATCTCTCCTCCTGTATGTCGTCTGCCTACCTACAACTGAAACTACGGAGTTTAACCATGTTTTGATCCGACCGACGATCCAAAATAATAAAATGACTCATGTCACTTACTCTAATCTCTTTTTAACGCGATCAGAAAAATTTGGCATAGTTGACAATTGTCTCAATATTCGTGATCTGACCATTTGCGAGAGACGTTCTCTTCAAGAACTTGGTGCAAACAATTGTCTCACACAAGTTTTGGATGGTCTCAACGCTGATTGTGAGTATGAGTTTCACAATAAACCGATAGTCGAAATGATCTTTTCAAATTCGGTATTTCTTACAAATTTCTATGGGAAAATCATTCATAGCAACTCATCAAAATCATTAAACGGTACCTTCTTAGTAAATTTCCAAAATGATTCGATCCAAATTAATGACACAATATACGCGAGCCTTGTTAATTTTATTAATTAGTTAAAAAGTTCTATTCACTTCCTCCTGTCTTGAAAAATAACCTAACCGAAAAGGGTATTAAATTAAATCTGGAATATTTGCATAAATTACATTTGGATAGTTTGGAAAAATTAAACAAAATCCAAGACGATAACGTGGTTTCTATTGCTTGTTTCTATTGCTGATGCAGCAATCGTTATCTTGTTAATTACCTTGGCAGTAATATTCATTTATCTTTTTTATCAGAGCGGGATTAAGTTGAAATTACCAGAATCCAATCTGAGTTACACTTACCCTAATCCAATCAAATTATCCTTTTAATCTGTGAGACACAGATTTTAAGGAGGGAGGAGTTAACACGCTATTTTCAGCTTATATTGCATTTTCATACCTTGCACGTTCCCACACAATTATTTTCCCAGATTTTGCAGACAGGTGTAATGTTCTTTTGCAATCCGTGCACATGTCGCGTCGTCATCAAGAAGTTGAACTCGGGAGTCAGGTTAAATTTTGTAGATTCAAATCATATTTCTTTCAGGCAAATCATATTTCTTTTAAGTTAGTTATTGTCGACACGTCGAGAAATAAAAGATAATTAAAGAAAATTGCGTTTGATTTCAAATTCGCTAAGTAAATTGGTACATGGTACATTTTTTTTGTCACCCTGGGTGTGTTCAATGTGCATGCTATAGCTGCTCCAAAAGCATAGCATAGCATCACGTTAGCAAGTGTCGAAATTCGCAGTAGCTAGGTGAAGCAGCTATGGATATTGGACAGCCAAGAGCTGCTACGAAGGCAGCCTTTACGCAGGAAATTCAAAAATAATTTTGTTTCAATTTTTTTATTGTAATTTTTGCATTTTCGTGGATCAGTTCAATACTTTCATTGCACTTTTGAAACTGTATGAAATTTAGGAGTTTTCAACATACAGCTGCACAATCCATTAAAATTTTCGTAACATATTTAAAACGTATCATTTATTTCCGGCTTTTGACGCCATATATGAGAAAAAAAGCAAAAAATAATCGTTGAAAATTTGATAATACAGGAATCAGAGCACCCGGCCTTTTACGATTCATGCTTGCCTTCTAAAAACTCAAGATGAGCTGCTCTATGTACAAGCCAACTTAAAACTCGAGTTGAGTTTAAGTGTTTAAAAGCCCGTATTTAATTTATGCTGTCACTATTTTCAAATTTATTCCTCATCTCCTTTGTCACAAAAGCGCAAAAACTTCTTTTCATTTCAATTTCCAATTGAAAATGACGTTTAAACTGCATGTCAGCTGTGTACGCACGGCCATTTTGCTTTAGCTACTTTTTAGCTATCCTCCAGACTACGAGCAGCGAACTCACTGGCAGCGAATAGCTGCTACCTTAGCAGCTATGCCGGAATCTTGGACAGCCCGACTGTCAAATAGCAAGCATCAGAAAGTAGCTATTTCGTGACATTGGACAGCCAGAGCTGTTAAAATAGCAGCTAATAGCTGCTATACCATGCACATTGAACACACCCCCTATTGGGAAAACCCGTTAACTTTGATGGTCCGCAGCAAAACTATCGGAGAAAACATATGAGGAACTGAGAAAAACAATGCAGGATCATTTGCATCCTAAGCCTTCCTAGGTCATGGAAAGAAGTACCTTTTATAAAGCTTGCAGAGATGAGTGTTGCTGATTTTGCCGAAAGATTAAACAAATTTTCTTTGAACTGTAATTTTTCAAGCTTGTCAGATTCTCTCCGTGACCAGTTCGTATGTGGTTTTAGCAATCAAGAAACAAAAGTAAAACTGTTTGAATTAGAAGTATCAACTTTTGATTGAGAGTGCACAGGAAAATGTATCAAAAGCATCAACACGTAACAAAAAATTTTTCCAAAGAGATGTGTTAGCGATCAACGCGCAAAATTCAAAATTGCGGCATGATTTTAAGTCAAATCATGAGTTCGAGCAACGCAAATTTTCACCACGCCAGCAGCCTGCAGAGCTATACGAGAGTAGCCAAAAAGTCGAGCAAACACATGTTGGAATTGCGGTGGACGCGGACATACGCGTATTTTATGCCCGAGTCCAAGTCAGCCCCTGGACACGGACGGTTTAACTTTCCACCATTAGCCCCTTCAATCCTCTCGCGTACAAAGCATTTTAAAGTTGCCTTTCCGCCATTTCGACCTAATTGTCAAATTGGAGGGGAACTACTTGGATTTGATCAGATTTGACAATGAGTAGCTAAAAAATTACCTCCCTCCCCTTCAATGTAAATCTTATGGGCATGTCCACTCCATTTCTACTACCTCACTGATCCAAGTCAATGCCTTCTAGAAGTATGGGCCGTCAGGCTACGTAATCTTTCTCGCCGTGACGTCATGAGTTTAGGAAATTTGGCATTTCCACGAGGCAGTGCCGATGTACACGGAGATTTCACTTGCATTTTTTTGGTTAAAATATGAATAAAACGTTAGTTTTTTGTGCGTGGACGCGTTATAATAATAATATTTGGTCATAACGTACACTTTGTACCTAGTAATTGTTTCGCGACAGTAAAACGACACGAACCATCACATAACCTAACACCAACCGATAAACATTTCGTAGCGAATTTCCCACATTATACCTCACGCACCGCATTAATTTATGTTTGAGCTGTTCACTAGCACTGTTCTGCATAAACCACTTTAGTTTTCATTTCACTCACTTTAACACAACCCGTACAATTAACATTTTCCCGCGGATGTCCCATAAGACTACGTGTGTTTTTCGCGACATTTGTCCCGATGCTCTGACGTCATCATTCTGCATTACGGCCCGTACACCTAGAAGGCATTGTCCAAGTACTTCAAACCAAAATGTATAGAATGATAAGTGGGTGAACTCCTTCCATTTTCCAGAAAAAACCACTTTGACATTGGAATGGCGCCTTCACCTACGCAATGCATTATCTGTCAAAGCGACCTGGTAGTATTTTTGCGAGTAGTGAGCCGTATGTGAGCAACGAAAAATCTAGCATGCGTATGTAGTTGTACGGTAAGTTGACCGAATTAGGGCGGCCAGATGTTGTCTTTTTGCAAATTAACGAAGCTTTCGAGCTGCCAGATTGGAAAAAATTGGCGCAAGTAAATTCAAAAAGAATTGAAATGTCATTCAATTTCTAGCTAGAATCTGTAATCAATAAACGTAGAAAAGAATTAAAAGTTTTATTAAAGTTTAAATTAAAAAAAATATTAAAATATGAAGTGCATAGTGCGAAAATGTGGGAATAGATTTTCCCGACTCACCAGAGTTCCGGCGAATAGAGAAGCGTAAGTACAAGTTATTAAAATGTTACTTAAATTGGTTTTTTTGGAAAAGATCAGTGAAGTCCCTCCATATTACAACTGACTTAATTAATTCTTAAATTCTCGCTTGCCTTTCTCGCTCGTGGGAATGGAATATGCGTGGAAAGGTGCAATGCTGCAAATTCTAGATTGCAGTCGTAAACGAATATCGTACACCTTGTTTGGATTTGATGCAAGGTGTTTGCCAACTCCTCCGCCGTTAAAAACAATTGTCTCCAATTGTAACAAGTGCGGCAGTTCGTTGAACCTTAAGCCTAGTTCGCACTAGGCTAGTAATTTAGTAGAGTAGCGAGTAATTTAGTGGCTAAACTACTCGCTACTGGACAGAAATCGTTCGCATTACGGTCCAGTACAGTACACAAGTGTTTTGCAAGATGAACGGGCTGTAACGCAATAGAGTGAATAAACTGATTAAGCTAATCGTACTGGCTATTTTAGAAGAGGTGGAAGAGGAAATTTGTGTGATTAAGAAAAAAAAGTTATGGGAACGAAACTGGATCAATAAAGGAGATCAAGTAGGAGCTACCTATTGTCTTCTGAAGGAATTAGCATTGGAAGATCCCAAAGAATACTTCAATAGTTTCAGAATGTCGGAAAGTTGTGTGAATTTTCTGTTAACGAAAATACACTCTCCAATTCGGCGTAAAGATACCCTTTTGAGAATTGCGATTCCTGCAATTACAAAATTACAAGCAACTCTATACTTTCTTGCTACTGGATGTACTTTAAGGACACTCACACATATATTTAGACTCGGAAAATCAACTATTTCCGAATTCATCATCGAAGTTTGTGAAGCAATCTATGAATCATTAATGGAATTTATCAAGGTAAGATTAAATAACTGAATAATTACACAGCTGCGAGTAGGTCGATCTAAAAAGGAATAGATCTCGTTAGGTAAAACTACTTCTAAAAACAATAGGTAGTAGTAATAATTAGCAGCTTATTGTATCATAGCAATAAACATGCTTTTGAAATACTTAAAATAATAAAATTATGCACTAAACTGATGTTTTTAATATTCAATTTGATTTCCTTTTCACCAAATCCGGGTATATTCATTGCATTTTCTAAATCCAAGTATGCGGATAGTTTCATTTGTTTGTTTTTATAATGCGGGGACTTAACATTCCACAAACATTCATGATCTACATATGTAGAAACAAATTTCAAAGTTGTTTTTTCGGTCCAGCGAAACGACATTTTTGCGACCACTAAAGAACTCGACTAATCAACAGGTTCGGATTTGTTTAGTCGGTGAGCCAGTGAGCACGGACGCGTGGTGAAAGGCGCTACTCGCCCGATTAAAATAGAGTAAAATGGATCGACTCGACTAAATCATTCACTAAACTACTTGACTAATTTTTTGGGGTTCGCACACATTTAGCTACTAAATTACTCGCTACTCTACTAAATTACTAGCCTAGTGCGAACTAGGCTTTACTCGCTGGCTCGATTCTGGCTGGTGGTAAGGTATGTATGGTGGCTTGCTTGCCGGTGTGTGCGAAACCTCCATTTTCGTTTTTGGTGCTGAATTTATTTTAATCGTCTTACAGACAGAATCCTATAGAATTTTTGGCACAGAATTTATTTTAGTTGTCTTAAAACGGGAATCGATCACTAAATTTCCAGTGAAGATTCAAATGAACAGCGACAGTTTACCACCAGCGATTTACAATATTCAATAATTGTTCAAATAACCAAATTGACACTTTTTTTAAAACTCTGCACATAGAATGCGTTTATGATGTTTTTATAAAAGGATTGTAATCACATTTTGTTTTAAGCACCGAAATAACACTTAATGGAAAAGCACGACAAACGTTCTTTTTTTAATAAACAATTAATTTTTGGCAGATGAAAATGTTGTTTTGAAATAAGAATTTTTCTCCTTTAAATCACTGCACCTCCCATTTAAATAAAATCATTCGTCACTGTTTGAAATACGCATTCAAAATATATTCATGAATATTATATTTGTATATAAGAATATTTGACTGATAAGTATTTCTATATATCTTGTTCCTAAATATTTTGAAAATAATCAAATTTTACAAGTACGAGTTATATAAGGATAATGGAAGTATTGACTATTTCTCCAATGTTATGAAATTATCCTGAATCAAGTCGTGAATTCTTCAAGGTATTCTTCCTTAGAATTGCAATAGGTTGTTGTTAATGTTTGCTGTAATTTTTCCGTTGATTCTACTTCTGGCTGCTTTTCCCAATCGAAAGCATGCTGCCGTAATTTGACGTCTGGTTTGCCGCACTTTTTAAGTGAAATTTACTAAGGGGCTTTATCTGCGGGTTGTCTGCGCTTCGAAACTTGATTCAATCACTCTCTTGGGTCTCGCGATTATAGCTGACGCGTTTTACTTATCGATTCGACGGAAGTTGAAAATTGAATTTGTTTTCATTCCGATTTCCACTAACAAGTAAATTCATATTATATTAGTTATGATAATGATACTTGACAATTTGTTTCACCACCGTTAGACAATTTTGTGATTGTGTCCTGGTTTTTGGCGGTGTTTTTTGTTTTTGGTTTATCTTCAGTGTATTGTCTTCTGGTGTTTATTGTACGTTTTTGTTAGTTATTCTTAAATTGTTGATTCCTACTTGTTCTCTGGTGGTATTAGGGACAAAAACTAGAAGAAGGATTCTCAAAAACATACTGAACACGATGATAATTAAACACACGTGCACACAAACAATCAAAAACTACCCTAAAAAACACACAATTGTGTGTTATTATTATATTTTCTGGGTCATGACAGTTTTGCTTTCATATTATTTTCTTCCGTGGCACACTTTGAGCGAAGAAATGTGAGAAGAGAGAAGATGATAGTGGACCCGCTAATGCATAAAGTCAATGATCCAAGAGTAATAGTACAGAATATGTAAAATAAAATACAATAACCAGTAGCATTGTAAGCCAAAGAAGAAAATAAGTATCAAAATTGTTATGAACCAAAAATAACTTATATTTACACAAAATTCTGCCTATGTCATTTTAATTCAATAAATTAGTTGATATCAGACTTCAATCACATTTATTTAATAACTTTACAACCAAATTCAACTGTGGTGACATAAATTATTTAAATAATAAAAAATAAAAATATGTAACTTTAATTCAAATAATATGTGACTGTAAAAACAAACATTAATACTTACAGTCAAAAAATTTGAAATTCTATGATCCTGAATCAATTAAATGACTTCTTTTTGGATTCAAACGCGTCAGTGGCTATATTAGCGAAATTGCTGTTTGATAATAAGGATCCTTTAAAGTCTTGGAAAGTGATATCAGTGAGTTTTTTATCCTTTAAAAGCTGCAGAATATATTGCGAAGCAAAAATGAGACAAAAAAACAAATTCTGAATTTCATTTGCATATGACATTTCCCATTTCCTGGACGTTCATAGGAACTGGTGGAATTGAATATTTTCAAAAAATTTCATGCCAAGTTTGAGGTATGAGCAATATTTGCTGCGCAGCAAAGTGGTGTTGCATCATTGTAACTGCTCCCATACATTCTCATGTCTTCAAACTCCTTTTTTGTGCAACAATGTTGTGTTGCATTGATTGTAACTCCAGCTTTATTTTCCTACAGGCAGACACGTTGGTAAAACTCTATTACGTGTTCCCATAGCCATTAGACAATTTACCCGATTGTTTTTTTTTGTGGCTGTGTGTTTGTTTTTGGGGGGTTGTCTTTTGTTTGTTTCTTTGTTTGTTTGTATTGTATTTGTGTATTTTGTATTGTGTATTTTTTGCACGTTTTTTTTATTCTTCAATTTTTGATCCCTGGTCGTGAACAGTAACTAACTTGACTTAAAGAATAACAAACTAAAACTTGAAGAAACCTAGCAACAGCTTGACGGAAACTAACAGAATAACTAACAAAAAACGTAAAAAATACACGAAAATACAACACACTAAATATAAACAAGCAAAAGAAAAACACCCCCAATCAAACACAAAAGCACAATCGATAAAATTGTCCAAAGGTTTTGGGGGCACGTAGTTGAGTTTAGCCGACTCGTTTTAAAGCATTGGATATTGAAGAGGAGGGGCAATCATACCTAACTGCATCACTCATTCATATCTATTTTCAGTGAAAAATATATTTTCATTCAATACTGCAAATACCTAACTAAGAATCAAATTCAAATTGAATATTGAAATGTATACCTAATTGTGCTGGCCTTTCCAAGTTTGTTACGAGAAAATTAAATGCAAAGTTGCAGAATGAAGCCCCCTTTGAAAATGATTGACTTCGTTCTTTCAATGCCTTCTAGAAGAACATGCTACGTAGTCGTTGTAGCTTTGACGTCATTTTTCGTCGTCATTTTGATATTTCCACCGGGCAGTGCCGATATACACGGAGATTTCACGTGCGAATTGCTAGCTAAAATATAAATAAAACGTTATTTCTTTGTGCGTGGATGCGTTGTAATAATAATATTTAGTCATTACTTGCATTTCGACTAAGGTTCGTCCTCACACCCAGTCGTAGCACAACCTGTATACAAAACTTCACACATACATATATATATACAAAACTTCCACAAATATGCTCCATTTACTGTAGTTGACGATGATCAGGAAATAGCCGCATTAATGTCAATTGGCCTATTCATTTTCAAGAACCAGTTAAACATATGCGGCAATTTCCCAATCAATTCTATCGACAGTAAGAGTTGCTACGGTGTTATGTCGGGCAAGATAAACACTCACTTGACGATTTCTCGCATTATTAATTAATTAAAGATTCTTTCAAAATAAAATATCCGAATCTGAATGATGCAAAAAATTGACGAAGAAAAGATCATTAAGCATTTAGGTATTTGGAGAGAAGCAAAAGTATTTATAAGAGGATTTAAAGATACATTTGTCAAAGGGCGAAGTATATGGGAAGACTGACATTTGATAGTGATGTATATTTTATGAAACAAGCATTAGTAATATTTATATTTTGATTCGATAAATATTTTATAAAGGCCGAAATGAAACTCCATGTAACAGTTCTGGAGTTAAAAGGAATAATAGTAAAGTCTTCCTTAATTATAATGGCTAGTTCCAAAGAAAACTGTCTCGCTTTTATCTTCAACGTTGTTATTTTGGATTTATCAAAGAGGCTTGAATATCAACGTAAACACATTTTTTTCTTAATCCTCCCTATTGTCTAATCTAACTGTAATAATGAACGCAACGTATATTTATACCATAAAGTCTACACAAAAAAAAACTCTATTATACAATGGAAAATATCCGGATACCGTTTCTTGCTTTAACGATGAATTATTCTTTATTTCGAAACTCATTAATTCAAAACGAAAAGTCGAGTTCTCATCAATCTAGAGAAAAAATTTATATGTACGTATTATATTTAATTTAGTTATACAAATATCAATGTTAGTTTTACACTATTTGGCACGTGGCTAGGTTTATTTTGGGTGAATATGCTAATATGGCAACATGAAGATAGTGTTTTTAGGTATGTGAATTAAGGTGGAATTGAAATCGATTTTCAAAAAAAGAAGGCACAAACGTAGTTTGATTAATGAGAATATGTATAACCTCTTTTCTATTGCGAGTAGATTTGTATGAGTTGAGAATGGATCTTAGAAAATGATTCAATTTGAGCAATCACAAAAGTATTAATCAAATATTACCGAAATAGTAACATTAGTAAAGTATTGACTTTAACTAAATTTGTTTATGAGCCCCAAAAGGCAAGCTATGTTAAATGAGGCATAAACAAAAAAAAACTAGAGAAGAGAAAATGACAAGGCCAAATGCCAACTCAATTGTCAACATTCTCACTTGAACCATTCCTCTTGCCAATGTAATATAATCTAAAAATGTTACTCTCGTATGAAATGTAACTCTCGTATATGCTGTCTTCATGTCAGTATTAGTTTGTTTCTCTCATTCTAAAGAAATAATAATAATGAATTGCTAAACTTGAACCTCCGGTCTTCTTATTGGGCGAAAGACTGTGAGGACATTTTCTTTCAGGTTTCGAGATGGCCTGGCTGGCCGATATTTGAGTAGTTTGTGGATTGTCAGCTTTTTGAAGGGAGGGACCTTGGCCAAATAGTTTGCTTGGTGAGCTTTGTTTTGATTTATGGTTTATGTCCGTCAAGGTCAGTGGGCAGCAAGACCCCCTAACATCTGGGATCTGAGCCCCATAAGGCTGTCTGCCTCGTCCTTGGGCCTACCAAAAAGAAAAAGTGTTTCCCCCCAAAATGTAAACTCGTGCGTTTTTCTCGTTTACTGTCTTGCACCCTATGCCTGACAGCTGCTTCTGGTCTTTTACGGACAAAGCCCCTTTCCTTTTTTTGATGAATATTGCGGCTAGTATTATTTCATGACGGATGAATAATACATAGCGTCCCCCTTTGTTTTCTGGGAGCTAATCCACCCCATTTTTTATTGACCCACCGCAACCGCATAGAGCTAGCAAAGCGGCCTACCAGCATCCGGTGGGGTCACATTAAAGGGTGCTCTGCATATGCGGACGAGTGGCCTTCACGGCCATTTCTAGGGTACCCTGCTCTCGAGGCAATTCTTTTTTTTTGATTTGCCTCTTGGATGGCATTAGCCATTCCACTTTTCTGAACTTAGCCATCTTGGTACCGAACTTCGGTCTGGCTCTGAGTTGTGCTAAGGCCATCTCATTCACTTTATTCGCTACATGTTTTAGCCCCAGAAGCACCTGCTATCGTAGCCTCTACAGCTGCTGACAGACGGGCAAACAGATATTCTCCGGGCACCAAAAAGAAGTATCCAGTCATTGTTAAAAGAACGAATGGTGACGGTTTGAAGGCAAGGCTTGATGGCATTACATTCTATTCATTGACCAAGAAAGATAGACTAAACAATGTATAAAAAATTGAGAATAGTGGCTTCGGCAAAATTAAAATCATTTTCAAGGAGGCAGCAGATGCAGCCTCGATGGGTATCGCCATTTTATCATCACATCGCCATTTTATCAGAGACTCTGGTATCAAACGAACATAACATCAACCCAATAAGAGGTTTCAACATGATCTTTCAAGAATATATCCAGTAGCAGTGGTGGAGGAGTCTGTCTACTGGTTAAAGAAAATATCGATTTCCATGAGATTCATATAGACACATCTCATGAAGTAATGGCTATCACTACCATCAACCTAAGAGAAAATTAACTCATCCTTTCCATCTTTTGCCCCCCAGACTTGAATCATGAAGTTTTCTACAGGGAACTCAATAAAATAATAGCTTTTGCCTCGGGTACCGGAAATTTCATCCTTGGAGGTGACCTCAATGCAAGGAATAGGTGCTGGGGTGATCATCAAAACAATTCTTCAAATTTTCCACAACCATAATCTAATCTTTTTGAATAATGGCAGCAAAACTTTCGCCACTGGGTTCAGATCTGGGAGAAGGGATTCCTCAGCTCCAGACGTTAGCTTCAAAAACTATATGCCCAGAAATATCAAGTGGAACACAAGCTTAAACCATATAAGCAACAGGGGGCACAAATCCATCACCATCTCCTTTAGAACCAAATATTGCTCAAAACCTAAAAGGAATGTAGTATCAGAGAAAGTTTTTGATATCATCTCGAAACAACAGGCTTCAGTATAGACAGCAGGATTCAGTATACAAAAAAAAATGAGAGCGTTCCCGTACTTTTCATGAATTTTCCCACCACATGATTCAGCAAAATTCAGGAAAATTCAATGACTGAAAATACGGAAACACACCTATTTTTAAACACACCAGCACTCTTGTAGAAAAAATGAATTACCTATTATTGACGACTAAAACCAGTTGGCGTTTTCCTATTCAGTTTTCTATACAAAAATTCAATAAGCTTTTGCATATGTCTCCACTTTGTCGGGCGCACCAGGGGATAAGCTGTTTTCGTAAAAAGTTTTCGCTTTCTCGCTAGTCCTGGTATTCGTTGCCAGCAAATCCACGTATCCACGACGGAACTGAGTACAGTACTCGTGTTTGATGTAATCGATCATTGCCCATTGTCCGAATAGTGCTCGTTTCTCGGTCCATGGGTTTTTAGGACGATATTCTAGAGCAGGCAGTTTTTGTCCATTATCAAGATGCGGCAGAGGTCCTCGGTGCTCGACTCAATCTTTATCGACGAATTAGATGCCCATTTGCGACTTTATATGCGTAGTAACTGAATCGTACTGGGACGATTACAGGTGTTCAAAATGCTTTTAGTGATTTGATAGCAGCATTGCAATACTAAACTATGTATTACTAAACTTATAAACTTTTAAGAAAATTGACATTTCTTTTTGACATTTCTTCTTGACATTTCTCAATGACAGATGTGTCGTTAAAGTTGTCGAAACTTCTTTTGCATCTCTTTCTGTTCAATGCAATTCGACGAAACTTTCCAGGCACTATCTCTTTTTACAATCAACTGGACACCAATACAATCTCAGGTTAGATCACTGGAATTTTAGGCCGTATACATATACGGAGTCCGCACGCTGGTTAGGAACTAACTCCTTACGCTGTGCTTCAAACTCAAAAGAACACAACGAGTGTACCAGTTGCGGAAAGATGGGACATCAGCGTAATACCTTTGAGTATAAAGATATTAAGAATAGCAGAAACACTGTTAACGCCTGTAGGTGTGTGTCGCGAGTTTATGCCTTTTTCTTTTTATCTTTTCTTCCCCCTTGCCTTTCACTCTATCACTACATGGGAGCCAAAAATCCGGTTGCTGTCAAATTTTGCTAGCCACGTAAAGCAAACGTAAACAAACTACCGACATGCAATAGAAATCGAAACAACTATTAAAAAGAGGCTTTTTACAAAACCGAATCATGATACGTGACTGAGAAAAGTATGCAAAAGCACCAGAGTATTACTCGTAGAAATAGACGCGACATAGATTAAAGCTATTAAAACAAGGCAAAGTCAACTGAGCAGCAAGACATCGCTTAAACAACTAGCATTTTCCCGCTTTTCAAATGCTAATTCACAGGAAACTTTCCACCATAGCACTTGCTGTAAATTCGGGAAGTTTTAAGTATATTTCAAGTTTCAAGTATTGAATACAGTGAGGTAGTAGAAATGGAATGGACATGCCCATAAGGTTTATATTGGTAGTAATTTTTTGTCTGCTCATTGTCAAATCGGGTCAAATCCAAGTAGTTCCCCTCCAATTTGACAATGAGAGCGAAATGGCGTAAAGGCAGCTTTAACATGCTTTGTGCGCGAGAGGATTGAAGGGGCTAATGGTGGAAAGTTATACCATCCGTGTCCAGGGGCTGATTGAATACGACACTTTGACAGCAACCGGATTTTACTTTTTCAAGATGGCGCGACGACTGTCGGCGGTCAGTGGCGTAAGTAAGAAGATGATGCATAGGGACATATAATTTGTACATAAGAAGGTATTAAATTTGTTTGAAAATTTCGGGAGGTAATTTAGATATGGGTATTACACAAGTTAATAATATAAAGAATTATAATAATGTAAAAAATTATTTGATGTGCAGGTATTATTTGGACATGTTTTGGGTGAACTTGGATACTTGTCCCCTGGAGTAGTTCAATTTACTCACCGAAGAGGGCACACCGATATGTAAAGTGAATTTTGCAACATTTCTAAAGCATTCAAACTGTGCGTTGTGTTGACAGTTGTTGTGGGAACGAGGGGTAGGGGGTTTGAGGGTGTTCTTGAGGTTTGTATTTGTGGCGCCAAATATAAGGAACGATAACGAATAATGTTAAATGTGATAAAAGGTATATGAAGTATATGAATGAATAAAAATGAGTAGAAGAGCGCAATGGCAGTCCGAAGAAGTACGTAAAAAAGTTAAAAAGAAAAAAAATGTTTGAAAAGCAATGAATTGATATGTGAATAAAAATGAATAGAAAAAGCAGAGTGGGAATATGATTATGCTTAAGTGAATGGAAATGTGTAGAAGTGCAATATGCTAATGTGTAGAAAAGTAAAAAAAAATGTAGATATTAAAACAATTCAAACTTCCATGAAGGATTGGAAATTATCTTAACCCAATGTGCCAATTTGTAAATAATCCATATTAGTAATAGCGGTTAAGATAAAAGCTTCCAATTGTGTTCTCTCCGATGAAGCGAAACTTCGAGAGCAGGGACCATATGAGATGCAAATAATATATTTTTTATTGAATGTATGTTATGTTAAATGTGGAGTAACTAAAAACATTTTGAGTACAATAGTAAATGGAAATGGGTGTACTTTAGATTCAAGTTATATCCGTTTTTACTGTAATTAATGTAATTATTATGGAAATGTCTGTAAATAGATTTCTATACTGGTTACAGTTTCTCGATATGTTAAGTAGTAGGCAAATGGTTGTTTTAAGACTAATGAACAAAATGTAGTGCTATGAATATGAATGCTGGGTCTAACAGGGTAGCAGCAAAGACGTTGACTCGATTACTATTTTTGCTATTGATATTCGATGTGATATTTGTGATTCGATTGCGAATGTGACAAATACTAGTGAACGTATAAGAATAACGCATTACCAAAATAGAATAATTCATAGAATGTTTTTCGTACCGATTTTCGAACAAAATTATTATTAATATCATCTTGCCTAAAACCTCATATGTATATAAACAGAGTCAAGTTTAAATTAGGCTATCTTTAAAACTTTGACGGCTTCAGGCATTTTAAAGTTTTCAGGTGCCCCTATATTCCGGGAAGACGAAATCTGGCTGTAAACAAGTATGAACATTGATAGTGTTTATGAATTTTAAGGTGTATGCAACTGGTGAGTGCATGTGAAATAAAAAATATTTGAAATTTCCAAATCAAAAAAGTTTTGCGATGATAGCCTAATTAAATGGTATTCCTACATTTTTGCAAACAACAGCTATTTTTCAAATCAATGTTTTTTATTCCATGCAGAGGATTGTGATTTCTGTTCAAGAATATTTCTGTTGAAGTTTGTTTTCGTACGTGGATACTAGCTTCAGCATCACGTAATAGGCTAGCAATTCTAATCAAATGATGAACCATATACGTACAGTGGCTCACAGCTTATTTGATACAGTGACTATTTAAAAATGCATATCGCTGTAACTTTGAAATAAAGAACCCTATCCAAAAAATTAAACGTATTTTACTAGATGCATGTTCAACGAATACAATGCAAACAAAAAATGTTCCAGCAATATTCCTCGGCGTCCGGTAAAAGAGAAATACCACTGGCGCAGAAAAATTGCAGCTGACAGCTTATTTGATACAGACACTTCAATACGAATAAACTTCTATTTGTCGCGCCGTTAATCTGTCTTGTTTTTGTTTCTTGAATTTTTGATTGTGTTTAGACATTGGCTTAAGTAATTTTTAGCAAGATCTTGTAAGCTGAAGTGCCAAAAAGACCCAAAATTGTAAAATGGGTCATCGCACCACAATTGAACAGCGCGAACTGGTATTAAACCACTTTAAAAAAGGACAAAGTGTTCGAAAACATGCTGAAAGTGTGAATTTGAATGTCTCTACAGTGCAGCACGTAATTGAGCGCTTCGTACACGAAAATCGGGTAGAAAATAAGAGAAGAAATGCGCCAAACAATATTTTCACCGTATCCGACGAACGATACATTGTAAGGAAAGTGAAAGCAAAGATTTCCATTCCAAAATTGGTTACTGAGGTTCATCGTGAATTAAGGAAGTCATGTAGTGCAGAAACCGTCCGACGAGTGCTTCGCGACCATGATTTCAACGGGCGAGTAGTTCGTAGGAAGCCATTAATTTCCAAATAAATACAATAAGCTGATTCGCCTTTGTCAAAGAGCATGTGGGAAAGCCATCCGCGTTCTGGAATACGGTTATTTTTGCGGACGAGTCCAAGTATAACATTTTTGGCTCCGACGGAATGTCATATGTATGGTGCAAAGCAAACACTGAGCTAAACAAGGAGAACCTCAAAGCTACTGTGCCGCATGGTGGTGATAATGTGATAGTTTGGGCCTGCATGTCCGCAGCCGGAGTCAGAAATTTAAAGTTTATTGAGGAAACAATGGACCAAACAAAGTACCTTGATGTACTCAGAAACAATTTGCTGCAAAGCACTGAAAAACTGGGTGTTAGCAACCAATTTCGGTTGTACCAAGACAATGATCCAAAGCATAAGTCGGGAATTGTGCAGTCCTGGCCAATTTGGGATTACCCTCATTTGATGTCTCCGCCGGCACAGCCACCAGATATGAACGTCATTGAAAATCTGTGGACTTTGTTGGATAACAACATTAGAAAACACAAGATTTCTAATAAACAAGACCTGAAGAAAGCACTGCTAGAGGAATGGCAAAAAATTACTCCGGACATCACAAAAAAACTCGTTGACTCAATGCCGAATAGGCTCCAGGCTCTGCTTAAGGCTAAGGGCTATCATACGAAGTATTGAAATCAATTGGAAACCTCATAATTCACTAAAATTTTAATGTTTAATCAAACTGTATCAAATAAGCTGTGACATGAAATTGGTTATTACTTTTAGTTTTTTTTTTTTATTATATAAAACAACAACTTTGTAACAAATATAACCTTGTTTAATAAACAACAAACATTTTTCTTCAAAATGGTGTTCAAATTTTTTTGATATTGTTATTATGTTTTGAGTTATTGGAACTTAATTTTTTAAAGAAGCACTGTATCAAATAAGCTGTGGCCCACTGTATATGAAGTTTACCCTCTAGTTCGGAACTATTTGTGCCCTGGCTGTACTTTTAAAATGAAAGTATTACTTCACACAAACATGCTCATGCAAATGGATAGCTTATAGGGGAGCATAAGTTTTTCATTTACATGAGGAGAATTTTTCAAAATTATTCCGAAATTGACTTTATAATGAATTTTAGACTTTTTTCAGACATTTAATTATCATCATCTGAGCTACCGACCTGGAAACAAATAACTAAACATTATGGTTTACACAGAAACATAGACATCGGCCTGGAGTCACGCAAAGGAACTCTTCGGAGGAGGGATGAAAGTTTCAAAGCAAACAGAAATATTTTACATGCTTTCACCTAGCCAACTGCAATAAGCTAGAATACAAATAAATTATTAGTATTTTATTCATTCAAGTTTTGAATTAGGAAATCTGCTTTATACACAATCATTATGCTGATTTACAAATTAATCCATGATTCCTTCTTACTTCATTTTCAGCGAAAATGTTTCTTCGCTTTATCTTTATCACTTTTTACCTACATCTTTCACATTACTTTCGGATACTCCATCGCATCAATGTGATGGTTATGATAAGTAATCGGGAACGATATCAAATTTTACAGCAAACTAACATCAAAAACCTAAAAAACTGAATATGGTATAGAAGTATTAAATTGCAATCGTTTTTTCTGTTCTTATAATAGGTGCGTTGTTTTTTGCACACCCGAGCAGATCAAATTTTGTTAAGTATACGGAAATTCAAATCAAATTTTTTTAAGTATATTATTTATTATCTTTTTGTTGAATTCAATGTAGTTAACAAAATTTGATTTGAATTTCAGTATGCTTAACAAAATTTGATCTGCTCGGGTGTGTAAAAAATGCGCCTAATACCAAAGACAACGTGTGTCGACCCTAAAGATTTTCCAAGCGTAGAATATTTGATGCGGGAATATGGACAATTTCGCGGATAAAACCTCCAAGAGCATTATCAAATAGAATTGTTTTTTGATTGCGAGACGATCCAAAATTAAAATTTAACGAATTAGTTTAATCTCCCACTGCAAGTGGTTACATCAGTCATGTATACACTATGAGCTGATATCTATTGAGAAACAGTGTATGCTTTCGAAACCACTTAATTAGATTTAAACTTTTGATTTTGGAATAATTTTCAGCCCAGTATCTTAATTATTCTGTGTTTTAATTAAAAACAAAATGATTATGTCTTTATTAAAAGCCCCATACAATAATTAACGTTTTGATGGCATTAATACTGTATTTGAGTCATATCTGGCGGTCTGGCAGTCATAGTTGGTGGGCGGTTGGGGTTATGCAGTGATTGTTTTGATAAAATGTCAAGTACTTCTCTCAAATATTTACGAAGTTGGGTCATTAAGTTCGTGAAAAGGGGAGTAAGAAGTGCAAATAAATATGCAAATTTCTTTTTCTTTTTCAATATATTCACCTGCTACTCTGATACATTTGTCGTATTTTTCAATTAGCTTATACAATATACCTTTTCAAAAATGTTTTGTCTTTGTCTCCTTTTTTTGATACCTTTTTTCAACCACTGTAGAAATGAAGCGTAATATTCTCAGGTTTTGGAGGCGCCTCTATTTTTAAAATGTTTCAAAATACAAGATCCGTTCTGAGTCCCAAAACGGCTGTCATGACTTTCCCAGCAGACTGGGACAACTTGAACTTCTTCAATAGTGTAGTGTGTATTTGTGTCATTGCATAGAGCCTTTTTTGGACTCAAGCTTATAATGATCAACCCAAGTTTTGTCTCCAGTAGCGATTTGACTCAAAACTCCACCCTCGTCTTCACTATGAAGGTCCTCGTTGTGGTTCGTCTTCAAGTAAGTCTTTTTCTGGTTTAAAAAGACGAATGTAAACGGATGTCATCGTTTCCATTATAGTTTGAGCCGAATTTCCTTGTTTGGCGAGAAACTTCATACCAGCGGGGTAGTCAATTATATTTTACACTTTCATCCAGATTGAGTTGCTTGGTTGACGATAGTTCAAAAACTAATGGCTCGATTAAAATTAAACCTGATATTGATACTTATTATGCGTCTCTAAAACCATTTCGTTTCATTAAACTACCCCCATTAATAACCTACCTACTCATTTCACGAACTTAATGACCCAACCTGAAAACATTGTACCGTTCAATCGTACAAATCATTTTAAGTGCAAATACGATTAAATAAATATTTGTTGGCTTATGCAGCATGTATAGGGTAAGTATAGGGCAATTCAATTTCGGCACATCACACAGTTTTTTTCTTCATTGTATATATTATATTTTACACGCCGTGGTCAAAATGCATACACTAAATTTAGTTTAGTTTGATTTGAAATTAAAGTCGTTGCACTGAAGAAAATGCAAGTCATGTTTTTGTTAGCGTCAGTTAGATTAAGCCAAGCCTACCAGCTTGAGTAGCCTAGTGGGTAGAGCACTGGCTTCTTGCGTGTGAGGTCCCAGGTTCGAATCCAGGTTCGGACGAGGGTCCGCGCACCAAGCTTTGAGTTCACCTAGCTCTGATAAGGTACCTGATTTAAATCAGGGGTAAAGTGAGTCGTGGAACTAATCACTCCACACTCGTATCCACAATGATTAAAAAAATTGTAATGAAGCTCTCTACCAGCTTCAACCCCTAGACCCGTACAAGGGTTGTCGTGGGATTGCTTTACTTTACTACCAGCTGCAAGAGTATCCAGAAGAATTAAATACAATAATTCTAATATGGGTGAAAACATTATTACCACAATAACAGACAAAAATCTAATTTAAAATTTAGTTTAAAAACCACAATTACCACAATAACAGACAACAATCCAATTTGGTCAGATTTCACATCCACATCTGTTAGATAGTTTGTTATGCATTAATTAAGGAAGAACCGCGCAAAATATTAACTGAACTCTAACACAACTTTGAGAAAAGTGGCATTATAGCCCGTTAACATTAGACTCTAAATCAGGCGATTTCGATCAGCTGATCGCTTTAGAGCTAAATCAACTTAAATCTACCTGATTACCCATACATTTTTTTCGGCTTCCGACCGAGTTAATCAAGTAGATTTAGAGTTAATCAAGTACAAATCAGGTACTATTGTGAATTTTTCCCGGCTGAATTGTTCTCAGAGCGCGCTGATTTCCATCCGTGAGAGGCACGGTAGATTTGAAGGAAATGTCATTCGAATTTCGGTCTAAAATAAAGAAAACTGAACAAAAACGGAAAATTTGAGTTGTACAAAATGAATAGATAATGCTCTTGCATGTTTCTGTACCATTTTTAACAACTTTCACGCAAAAAAAATTGTACACTTAAATTCAAATGACATTTCTCTCTCTTAATCTCCTCATTCTAAATCAGGTCGGGTAGTGTGAACGCTTACCTGATTAGCTTTGACAGCTTCTAAATCTACTTGATTTAGAGTGTAGTGTGAACGGCTTATTAGCTTTGAATAACTTTTCCTCATCTGGGGTGTGTTCAATGTGCATGCTATAGCAGCTATTAGCTGCTATTTTAGCAGCTCTGGCTGTCCAATGTCACGAAATATCTACTTTCTGATGCTTGCTATTTGACGGTCGGGCTGTTCAAGATTCCGGCATAGCTGCTAAGGTAGCAGCTATTCGCTGCTCGTAGTTTGGAGGATAGCTAGAAAGTAGCTAAGGCAAAATGGCCGTGCGTACACAGCTGACATGCAGTTTAATCGTCATTTTCAATTGGAAATTGAAATGAAAATAAGTTTTTGCGCTTTTGTGACAAAGGAGATGAGGAATAAATTTGAAAATAGTGACAGCATAAATTAAATACGGGCTTTTAAACACTTAAACTCAACCCGAGTTTTAAGTTGGCTTGTACATAGCGTAGCTCATCTTGAGTTTTTAGAAGGCAAGCATGAATCGTAAAAGGCCGGGTGCTCTGATTCCTATATTATCAAATTTTCAACGATTATTTTTTGCTCTTTTTCTCATATATGGCGTCAAAAGCCGGAAATAAATGATACGTTTTAAATATGTTAGGAAAATTTTAATGGATTGTGCAGCTGTATGTTGAAAACTCCTAAATTTCATACAGTTTCAAAAGTGCAATGAAAGTATTGAACTGGTCCACGAAAATGCAAAAATTACAATAAAAAAATTGAAACAAAATTATTTTTGAATTTCCTGCGTAAAGGCTGCCTTCATAGAAGCTCTTGATTGTCCAATATCCATAGCTGCTTCACCTAGCTACTGCGAATTTTGACACTTGCTAACGTGATGCTATGCTATGCTTTTGGAGCAGCTATAGCATGCACATTGAACACACCCCTGCTTTCATCAAATTTACGTAAGTAAAGAGCTGGTGAGATTTTCTAGAAGTAATTTTCATTTGGGGGGCAAATATTTATTAAAAAACAAGGTTTTGATCGCATAATCAAATTTGCTTGTATTAATTCCATTTCAGTAGCACTCAAACTGTAGAAAGCATAAAAACGAAACCTAGACGACATCTATCCAAAATCTTTCTTCATATGATGCAAACAATATATTTTTTTACCATGTCTTTAATTTTTATGTGGGTTGTATGTTTAATTTTGGGATACAATCACCAATGGAAATGTGTATAACATGTGCAATACCTTTGAATTCGAGTTAGGTTCGCATTTTACGTTAATTAGCACGAACATATGCATGCTGTTCGGATTGTAAATGTATTTAGATATCTTAGTAATTGAACTTTGCATACATATTGGATTTTATAATGTTCTGCACTGCCTGCAATTTCCCCATTATGTCAGCTTATAATCAAATGGCTGTTTCAAGGCTAATGAAAAAATTGCAATTTGGTATCAAATTTACAAGGTCGGGATAGGGAATTATAAGTGACGTTGATTCGATGCGCACTAAATATGCATGTATGCATGAATATATGAATATAAATATGCATGAACAGAAACTAAGTGAATTTGGAGTAATAATGTAATTTCTTATATTCGATAGGATGTTTACGCAACTTTTTCACTTTCGAGCATTAAACTAAAACAACCAGCACATGTTTTCTGAGTTGAGGTTTTTGGATCTAAATTTCTTCCCAAATTAAAAATGTGGACATTGTCTCTGACAACTCACGTTTTTTGTTCGAACTGGCTAAGCGGATACTAAGACAAAAAGTATTTAGCGGGGCGTTATGCCATAAACCATCAATAGTTCAAAGGCTCAGGCAAGTACATGACTAAATATTAAAAGAGGAAAAACTTTTTTGCTCTATCATATTGCTTCTTGTACGTTTTTACTACTCAATCACCAAGTTTAAAAATATTTTACATTTTTTTTCTATTGTAATTCCAAAGCTCAGGATTACGTTTTGAAGTGAATGCCTAGCTATGAAGGCAAGGAGACACATATGGGGAAAGCTGATATCAATTAGCCGATATCGATTCCATTATTCTTTTTTTAAATGCCACATTATTTCTTATTTTCTGAAGCACTGGTGCTATGCCCAGTCGTCACTAAAGCTATGATATGACAATTAATGGAGCGCTGATATTAAGACAACACAAGCCAAACAATTACAGCCATGAGCATACGGCGGGATTCAAAACCTCAGGTAGTAGATCGCTACTTCGCGAGCTGGCAACTTCTACCCCTCTCATACCCTGGTCCTGGAACTCTCATACCCTGGCCCTGAACCTTTCATAACCTAGTCTTATCATACCCGAAAGTATTTTAAATTTGATGTTTTGATATATCCCTCTTTCTCTCTCTATATGTTTAAAATGTCCCGAAAATTCAAGTTTTCAATAGAACGGCTAAGCGGTTATGCAAACATTCATTGAAAGATAGTTGCAGCGTGTTCCTATATTATGATCCCTACCATTTTTCTCGTAAATTTTTCCACATACAGATTTTCTTTTTCAATTTCAAGACTGCTTATGTGTGGTAATTTAGAACACGCGGAGGTTCGATGTTTTGAAACGAATTTTCACGTACCTGTTCTAGCTAAAATGTTGCCCAAATAATCATTTTAAATCAGAATTGTATATTTTTGATAGGCATAAATACTTCCTGTAAATTTCGTGATGATCCGATGTTTCTGCCAGGAGTCATGACAAATAATATCTTAGGAAAAAATGTTGTCTACTTTTAGGCAATCAGCGCTCACATAGAATTAAAAATTACCAAACCGTTATCAATGCCAATCATAAAACGTTATCAGTTTTCATTCCCCACACTTACTTCTCACAATAATTGTCTTTCTTTAGGCATATGGAAAAAATCACTAAAATGCCCACTGCTGCCAAAGCATAAAAGATTTCATATTAACTTGACATGGACCGACCTAGAATTTCAGCTCAATCGCGTTACGCACATTAAATAATCTCACTAAATCTTTTTTCTGATTTATATACACATGTAAAGAAAAGACAAGGCAAATTTAGTATTAATTATCTTTGAAAATTAATAAAAATATGCCGTGAATTATTTCTTGTGGCACCAGTTTTACTCTTGGTTGTTTTTAAGTTTCCTCCAGTACCATTTTTAATTCAAAATTGTGTTACGATATTCAAATATTTATATTCATCAGGATCATTAATTGATGTGATTTGCCAAACCTTTACGTATAAAATCCATAGCCTCTAGCATTACATTATCACTCTAAATTTACTCAGTTTCTATTCATCTATCCGTGCGCACCAACATATTTCTTCAAATATCAATAAAAATATAAAAGATATTGAAACAGAGCGAACAGTGAGCAACATTACAATATCAATATGTATGATCCATAGAGGTATACAAAGGAGATGGCCGAAGTTCCATGAGTTGAAGCCGGAAACTCGGTTGATTGCATTTGTGTGATATTTCAGCGTCGCACACAACTTTGAAAATGGGGGCTTGTGAGAATTTCATCTGCCCAAAATGTTGTTGCATAAAATTGCACCGTAGACGTGTGTGGACACATATACTTCCATGTTTATTAATATAAATACAGATATATATATATATATATATATATATATATATATATATATATATATATATATATATATATATATATATATATATATATATATATATATATATATATATATATATGTATATATATGTAAATATGTATAATTATATGTATATATATATATATATAATTATATGCATATATATGTATATATATGTATATATTAATGTATATACGACACATAAACATGTTTAAACATATATATATATATATATATATATATATATATATATATATATATTTATATATATATATATATATATATATATATATATATATATATATATATATATATATATATATATATATATATATATATATATATATATATTATCAGCTTTGTAAATATTTATGAATGTTTATGTTTTATTTAAAACTGTGAATAATAATGTTACCTGAAATTCAGTTTTAGGCTAAAATACAGTTTATTTGAAAACATGAAAGTCTATTTCGTATTTTTATTTTTAGTAATTAGTTTATTGCTAAAAGTGCAACGTTTCCATGTTACCCAAGAGGTAGTTGCATTGACACATTTTTTTCATGAGGTATCGCCAGTAGCCCTAATCCTCCTAACTAATCTTATTTAATACAGAAAACCAATTTAATGACAGTTTTGAAAATATAATATTTATATGGTTAATGTTTGTACGGTAATTTTAAGTAAGAGACGAAAGCATTAAAATCATTATACGATTTGTGTAAAATATGTTTTATATATCAAAGCAAATGTTCTTAAGTGTAATGGTTTAGCAAACTTACTGGTTTCTAGCAAAAAATCATTTTTAGCTTTAGCATTTAAATTGTCAGAAAAAAAATAATTCAAATTTTCACGAAATTTTAGTCTAGCTATCAAATAGCTAGTATGTTTAGCATAGCTCATAATAAATTTAGCTATTTGAAATGGAATTCTGAACTTGATTTTCTGCATTATATTTCTAGAAATCAAATAAATTTATCAAAGATGACCTGGAGTATGAGCGGAAGACTTTGATTTTTGACAAAAATTAGAATATAAAATTTACTGACCGCGAAATATAATAATTCTTGTGAGAAAATTTCTGTAATATACTGAGTGCTCGCTTTCTGTTTTTGCTATATGCTTCAATCTTTTGTGAGATACTTTTCTATAATAGATTTGATTAACACGGATCTATGGTCTCAATATTATGTTCAAAAAGCGAATTAAATATATTTGAAAGGTATATTTTTTCATGTACTTTATTAACTATCAAATGAAAATTTAGCCTTCTTTGTACGGTTTGAAACTCACGAATACTTTTTTCCACGGCTCTACATGTTTCAATTACATCATCACTTGGATAATGCAACCCCCTCTTTTCTTTTGGTCGATTAACGAAAAGTCGAAACTTTCCTTCTTCCCAATCAATGACGCGATGCATTGCAGGCATGTTATTTTTGATTTTAGAGATTTAGTAATGAAACCGCTAATATATTTTACCACTTCATCTACATAGAGAGAAAAAGCACCTATTTCCTGCATATGAGTAAAGCTGCTTTCATAGCTGTCACTGTTGTCAGAAGAGTCTTTCAACACATTCACGGATGAAACAATTAGAATGTTTATTTCTTCTAAAGGTATGCAGTTGCCGAAGCCTTTATCATGTAGTTGCACATATATTAAAATCCTTTTATAAGTTGCCTCAAATTGTCTTGCAGTGGGATTATTGTTGAACCGTAGCCGGGATCGAATGTGGGAAAAAAATATCTCTAAATGGTGATGATTTAACTTATATGTTGCGAGGTACTTCAAAATGTTATTCCCTTCCACGTAAGATTTATAGATGTATAAAGAATTTTTTAGAGTAATGACCATTCCTTTGAATCCCGTTTTTCTTCTGCTCTTAATAACACCGGATCCATCAGCATATTTTAATCCGTTGATGTATTTTTCGAAATCTTTGACAAACTCTTCAATACTATTGTAGTTTTTGTTGAAATAATTTAAAAATTCGCGCCTTCCTTCTTGACACATATGAAGTTGTGTGTAATACTAAGAAAACATGAATTACGCCATTTTTGTTTTTATACAATTTTACTTCCTTCTTACTTGTGCTCTCCTTAAGAGAAGTTGTGTGTGCTTGCTAGTGTAAAAATTAAGTCTTTGTGAAGTAGTATAAAATCAGTTTTTAACTAAACAATCTCAACAGGTTTTGGGCCCAGATCGTGCTTATTAAAAGTTATACTTGATCGTTTACTCACAAAGGTATTTATTTGATTTTATTTCGTTTCCAATTCGCCGTATTGCTAGTGCACGTGAAACGCACAGCTCGAAAATGGAAAGTCTCAGCCAAGCAATGCCCAAGTTTGCTGGAAAGAATTACCGACAATGGCGTTTGCTGGAAAGAATTACCGACAATTCCAACTAAACTGTGCTCTTAAAGCAAAAGGGCTAATAGATACAGTGAAGGAAGAGCTGAAAATCGAAGACGATGAAGCGAAAAAGAAGCACGAAGCAAAAGATGCTCAAGCGATGTTTCTAATTACATCAGCGATGGATTTTGAACAAGTTACTCTTATAGAAAGTTGTGCGACTTCAAAACAAATACTTGAAAAGCTCGATGCAATTTACGACAAAAAAAGCGAAATGACGAAAATGATGTTATATGAACAATTCAGTGCATACAAAATGACAAGTGGTGACTCAGTTTCCTCGCACATTGCCAAAATCGAAAATATGGCACAACAACTTCGCGACTGTGGTGAAACTATTAGTGATATAGCCGTAATCACAAAAATTGTTGGATGTTTACCGGATAAATATAGAACATTTCGACAAGCATGACTCTCGCTGGATGAACAGAGACAAACGATAAATAATCTGACGGCAAGATTATTAGATGAAGAATCCAGCTTTAACAAATATGATGAAGCCACAGCGCTTACAACAACAAAATACAAAAAGAAAAACATCAGATGTTATAATTGCAACAAAAAAGGTCACTTTGCACGCGATTGTTATGCACCTAAACGTGGTGTGCGTGCTACAAATAAAACCTGTTCAAATGCAAATGGAACTGCATTTAATACAATTGATGACAGTGCGCTAGAAATATCATCAGCTGATACTTGGATATTAGATAGTGGAGCGTCTGCTCACATGACTTTTCGGCGTGATTTTTATTGCACTTTCAACGAATATGACGACATTAATTCATACGTCACATTAGGTAATAATGAGAAGTTATCTGTGAAGGAAATAGGAACAGTGAAAATAAAATGTTTAATAAACGGCAACTGGTTGGACTCGGTGATTGAAAATGTGTGGTACGTACCACACCTTCGTAAAAAACTTATTTGCGGAAGGTATTCTTACGTCGAAGAATATGAAAATCATTAAAGAAGGTGAAAACGCGAAAATAAGTGAAAACGGCTTTATAGTTGCGTGTGCTGTGCGTACTACAAACAATTTGTATAAAATGCTCATTAAAGCAGAAACACTTGAAGCAAACGTAGCTTCAGCTGATTTAAAGATGTGGCATGAAAGACTCGGGCACATAAATGCAAACGCGATACGGAATATGGTGCAGAAAAATCTCGTGAAAGGTGTAAAAATTAATATGTTTAATGAAATCTTCTGTGAAGCTTGTGCCTTTGGCAAACATCATAGACGTCCATTCAAACACACAGTGAATCATTGTTATTCTAAAGGTGATACAATTTATACTGATCTATGCGGTCCAATGGACACTTGTTCAGTTAGTGGTGCAAAATATTTTATTACATTCACGGATGGGTATTCTAATTTTCGCATAGTAAATTTTCTTAAATATAAATCCGATGCTTTAACTTCGTTTAAAAACTTTATAAATTTAATTGAAAACAAATACAATGTTAGTGTTAAAACATTGCGTGCCGACAACGGGACTGAATTTCGAAATGAACTTTTTCAAGAATACTTAAACATGAACGGTATTCAATTAGAGTGTACAGCGCCGTACACTCCACAGCAAAACTGTGTTAGCGAACGCAGTAACCGTACTATCATGGAATGTGCGCGTTCTATGTTACATGCTAGAAAATTGCCTAAGTACTTGTGGGCCGAAGCAGTGAATACGGCAGTTTATTTACTAAATCGTGTATCATGCAATTCCAAAGAAACCCCATACGAAAAGTGGACTGGAAGAAAACCAGATTTATCTCACTTACGGATTTTCGGTTCGACAGCCTATGTTCATGTTCCAAAGCAAAAACGAAGCAAGTTAGCTGCCAAGAGTCAGAAACTCATACTAGTTGGCTACGTCGGAAATTCGACAAACTACCGGTTATTTGATAAAATAAGAAGATCCGTAACAATTTCCCGTGACGTATTGTTTAATGAAAGTGAATGCAGTGAAGACGAAGACAATATGGAGAACAAGTATGTGGACATTAGCAAATTTGTTGAAATTTCTGATGACGATAACCCGACCAAAGAACATGAAAAAGCAGGGACAAAAGTACTGGAAGTAGGAGAATCGGAATCACAAGAAACAATAGCAGGAGAAATTACTGGTGAAAATAGTAATATTAAGAATAAGAAAGTGCAAGCAAATGAAAATAATATTCAAGGAAGTGAGTTGCCAACAAAAAATTTACGACCGAGAGAAACACTTCGACCACCCGATAATTTTGTAGTAAATGTTACAGAGCTCAACGTGCCGAAAACGTATAAGGAAGCAGTTACTGGAAAATATGCTGATCTTTGGACGGAATCAATTAAAGAGGAATTGCGGTCTCATGCGGAAAACAACACTTGGAATCTAATTGAGAAACGAGATGATATGAATATCATTGGATGTAAATGGGTTTTCAGGATAAAGGAAGATGGAAATAGATCCAGATTTAAATCGAGATTGTGTGCGAAAGGATTCGCGCAAAGGGAAGGCATTGACTATGAAGAAACTTTTGCTCCTACAATCAGGTACGATACAATTAGAATCCTACTATCTGAAGCAGCAAAGCATGATTATGAAATGATCCAGTTTGACGTGAAAACTGCATTTCTTTACGGAGAAATAAAAGAAGATATATTTATGGCAGTCCCAGAAGGGCTGGATGCTGAGCCTGATAAGGTGTGTAAACTGAACAAATCTTTATATGGATTGAAGCAGGCTCCGAGATGTTGGAATACAACATTTGATAAAATTTTGAGAAAGTATGGCTTGAAGTCAAGTTATGCAGATCGCTGTGTATACACAGGTTTCATTAACTATTCGAAAGTTCACTTGTTACTTTATGTTGATGATGGTTTGCTTTTATCAAAAGATAGACATGCTTTAAATAAAATACTTTCAGATCTCAGTACGAACTTCAATATTACCATTATAGATGAACCTTAAAACTTTGTTGGTCTACAAATCGAAAGAAATCGAAGCAAATCTACGATTTTCATTCATCAATCGAACTACACGGTTCAAATCATACGAAAATTTAATCTTCAGGATGCCAAACCGATTAGTGTGCCTGCAGACCCTCATACAGTTTTGCAACGAGAAGACGATAAAACACATTGCCTAGATGTTCCGTATCGAAAAGCAGTTGGATCTCTTATGTTTTTGGCGGTGTGCAGCAGGCCAGACATCATGTTTGCAGTAAGCTCAGTTAGTCGTTTTCTTAATAATTTCAACCGTAGCCACTGGAATTCGGTACAACGGATCCTAAAATATTTAGTTGGAACCAAAACATATGGGCTTTGTTATTCCGGTGCAGAAAGTGACAAAGTTATAGCCTACAGTGATGCGGACTATGCAAACGATGTGGATACGCGCCGCTCTACGACAGGAAGCGTTCTATTGAAGAATGGTGCTGCAGTGACATGGAACACTCAAAGACAACAAAGTGTCGCTCTATCAACGACAGAAGCGGAATTCATGGCTGCCTGTTCTACAACAAAGGAGATCTTATGGATAAAGCAGTTGCTGGTAGATATTCATGAGTTCTGTGCTGATTCGATAGATTTACTTATTGATAATCAAAGTGCAATTAGCCTTATTAAAAATTCAGATAATCATAAAAGATGCAAGCATATTGACATTAGATATAACTTTATTAAAGAGAAATATAACGATAAAGTCATAAATATAAAGTACATTTGTTCAGAAAAACAATTGGCAGACATTTTTACAAAGGCTCTAGTAAAAATTAAATTCGAAGAGAATGTAAAACTAATTGGAGTAGTCAATCGTCAATAAGGTCTTGCTGATATTTTTGCATTGAAATATTCCACTCAAAATGTATTATTAATTGTATGAAAGGAAGGCACAAATTTGGTGGGAGTGTTGAAATAATTTAAAAATTCGTGCCTTCCTTCTTGACACATATGAAGTTGTGTGTAATACTAAGAAAACATGAATTACGCCATTTTTGTTTTTATACAATTTTACTTCCTTCTTACTTGTGCTCTCCTTCAGAGAAGTTGTGTGTGCTTGCTAGTGTAAAAATAAAGTCTTTGTGAAGTAGTATAAAATCAGTTACTAACTAAACAATCTCAACAGTTTTCGCTGCACAATGCTTGCTTGAAACCTGATGCGTAAATGCTACGCGAATTCAATACATTAAAAGCATCATTCATATAACGGATAAAACGAATTGTACCTTCTGAATAAAAAAAGTCAGGTATTTCTATAATATTTTTGCAATATTCTATCGCATCAGCGACAGAAGAGCTGAAAACTTGAGTTGTAAGACGAACTTTCATTATTGGTTTAAGGGGTTACCCCCACTTGTAACTTTGGAGTTTTTGGTTTTTTTGTTGCATTTTTTTTAAGTATAACTATTTGAAAATACGTCCTTCAAATTTCAAGTCGATCCAAACATAATTAACCGAGATATGAGCGTTGAAAGAGAAGAAACTGTTGCTTATACAACCGTTACTTATACTTATAAACGCGTTTTTCTCGAAATGACATCTTTGAAGTCGGTGACCAAAATTACTCGAAAACTACTGAACTGATCTTTTTGAAACTTAACAGGCTTATTTAATACATAAAAATGCAGTGTTTGATCGTTCGATTTTTTTTAAAATAAAAAATGGCCGTTTTATAGCTAAAAGACAACCATTTTTTTAAGTGAAAATCGAAATATTAACTTTGACTGTCCGCCATTTTGTGAAAAATGAATATTGTTTTAAATCCTTTGATCAAACACTAGTTTATACTGTTATTTAACTAAGTTCATCGCTATTTTTTGTTTCAGATGATCCAGTTCGACACAATTTTGGTCACAGCAATAGGTGAAAATTGAAATTCCATTGTTTTGACGGCCGTTTGTAATTAAATCATGTAATATTTTTCAATAAAAAAATTACTGAAAGGTGTTCAAAGTATGTGCTTTAAGAAAATATAACAGTCGTTTCAAAACATTTCGTAGTTTTGTCAAAAAAAAAATCCTGAAAATGACCTATTTTATTGCGCTACAAGTGGGTGTAGCCCCTTAAGAAAGTTGATATGAGATTTTTTAGTTTATTTACCAAATGCAGCTCTTCTTTTTCTTGTAACTCATGTAGCTTTGCTACGAAGTCCCAGGATACTATTTTATTGTCCTCATCAAAAATTGGGCCAGTTTCAGCTAATGAATTTCTAACCAGCTTTATCATATGTGAAAGACCTAGGGTAAGAGTAATAGATTTGTTTTCAAAGAAAAAAGAATATTGGTCTTGGTGCTTTGTAAAATCACATCCAAAAGCAGAAGCCATGCTTATGTTAGAAGTTGCGCCATCAAATGTAACATTTACAACATTAATTCCTATCTTGAAAAGATTATGTAAGCATGACTCTAGGAGAAATTTTCTTTGGTCGCCTCTCAGAGAGTCAATAAAAAAATACCCAAAAGGTATTTTCCAGGTACCATTTATTGCGACCAACATAAAAACTATTACTTGAGTAGCCAAAACTTCGGGATAATCTGCAGATTCTCCAAAACTAACGTATCCATAGTGAGTCTTCCCATCAAATTCAGTATGCCTACGAATAAACATTTCATCGATGCAAAGACTGCAAGCCACATCATTTTTAGCTTTCAGTAACAGTTCCAAAGTTTTGAATGCTTCTGCAGTGAAGCCTGGTCTACCATTAACATTGTGGTACCATTTCGATAAAGTTCTAGGGTGAGGCAAGCATGTTTCAAAGGTAGAGCGAACATATTGATAAGCCTTGGAGGATAAATAATTAAGAGTCAGAGCGAATTTTTTAAGCTCTAGAGAATATCTATGGAAAACAGGTTTGCCGTGAATTTTGCTTTTAACTCTTTCAAGCAATTCAACGCTAACATTTGAGCCTTTCAGTTGCTCCAAGTCATCTATTGATAAAAGATTTTCGTCTGACAAGTCAGCTATAATTTCCTCAAGACTACTTACTTTTCTCTTGAGTCTACGTACCTTTTGCTGCAAGACCTTCTTCTCTTTTTGCTCGTGCTTCAATGCTCCCTTAAGCACGTTAATTTGGCGCTTAAGCCTTCTTCGTTTGGGAGTAGGAGGATCTCCAGTTGAAGGCGACGTTTCGAGAATCCTGTACAAAGGAGTGGTCTTTTTCTATAAAATACGCAAAATTTTAGCAGAACTAGCTACACAAAAGTAAACAAACAACTACCAGTTTCATAAGCTCTCCTTTTGGGACTCCCTAAACGTTGCGGATCTTCCCAGAAACTGCAGGACGGTTGGTTTCTGTCTTCATCCTAAAATTTAAACCAGAAAAATATGATATTTTTTCTACAATCGGTAATTTTAATTTGAACATCAGATCGAAAATTGCTGTTATAGATTTCATTTCATTGTATTTGTTTCTGGGGATGAATAATTATGCATTGAATTTCTTATTCGCATGTACCTTTCTTTAAGAAGATGAAACAAACTTAGCACTTAAATTGAAAGTGATAGTTTTGACTTAATCGATAACTAAATGGTTTTTTTTTTGCAAATATACCAGCATTAAAAATTCAAATATTGCAAATAAGCTATTATCGGGGCATATTATATGGAATATGAAATTCAAAAATAAATATTTATAACGATCGAGTTTCCCGTATCAATTATTCTCTGCTTTGATAAGCTTTAGAGACGATATACGTTGTTTATGCTGATTTATAGACAAGAAGGGAACCGTGATTACAAATCAATAATCTTTATGAGTAAATTATTTCCATGGATATAAGTCGGAGATGTTAAAATTTGTCACAATCATCGTAAATAACAATTAATGATTTCCAACTGCAAGTGGTCACACCAGTCAAGTATGCACTGTGTGCTGGTGTCTGATGAGAATCAGTGCATGCTTTCGAAACCACTTTGTCAAATAAAATTTTCAAGATAAATTAAAATTTTTCAATTTTAATCATCCCGCAAAAACATATCCAAATATTTATATATTTATATATATATATACATTTATGTATACAGTAGGAACTCGTTATAAGCAACCCTCGTTAATGGCAACTACTCGATATAAGAAGGGCATAATTTTCAGCATTGATGACTCTATATAGGCAATGGGCAAAAAGTTTTAACTTGATATAAGCAACTGGATATTGGATTCACTAAGCAAACTACAAAAAGTGATTCCAAATAAGTAGATATGCATTAAAAAAATATAAAAAATGGAGGCACAACTATTTGAGTGGTTCATGAGTCTCCGGGAAAATATTAAAGAAAAAAGCTGCTCAGATCTGCAATTTGAACCCTGAGAAAGAGGGAGGATAAAACGCCAGCAATGGTTGATATGTGAATTTTAAAAAACGTCAGGAAAAACGACCATTAAAAGTGTGCGGAGAAAATTTTTTCTCCAATACTGATGCCGTGGAACCATTTTTAGAAAATTTCAAAACTTCATACGCTAATCTCAACTTACAGATTACCAAAAACGCTGATGAAAGCAGTCTTTTTTGGAAAATGCTACCAGATAAAACATATGTTGCAGCAGGGGAAAAATCAGCACCAGGACGAAAAATGGCGAATAAGAGAATAACTTTGCAAATGCTTCCGGAAATCATAAAATTAAACTTTTAGTGATTGGAAATTCAGCCAAATCTAGAAAGTCAGCCAAACCTAATACATCTAAGATGTCTTTCAATTAATCGATAACGCTCCTTGCCATGCAAAAACAACTAGCAGCGACGATGATCTCATCTCAGTAATGTTTTTTCCACCACATTGTACCCCGTTAATTCAGCCAATGGATCAGAACGCCATTCGTTTAACTAAGAAATCCTACAAAGAATATTTACTGAATCCTTTGATTAGCATTGACTACTGAAAATGATTTAAAGAAGGTAACGCTGAAGCACACAATCTATTTCTTATCCAAAGCGTAGGGCGATTTGGGAACCAACCGTATAAAAAAAAATTTCCGAAAACTAATAAAAGTGAATGATGAAGATTGGAATGAAGATTATAATATTCCTCAACGCGACCTAGCTATAGAAACTCGTCGACCCCAAAATTTACTCATACAAGCAACAAAAACCGTTTGTGATGCATACGAGATCAACGATTGGCTTTCTGAAAGCAATGCAAATTATTCTAACGAGAATGCTGAAACTGTCAAAATCACTGATTCCGAAAGTACCGAAGAATCTGAAAATTTAGATTCGGAGGCGATTGTAACCTTCAATCAATTTTTAAAAAGCGTTGAACTTATGGTTAGTTGGTCTGAAGAAAGTTGTTATCCACTAAGCGAAATTTTAATGTTATATTCATAAAGCAGAATACAATTTAGGAAAATGAGAAACAAATTGAGCCAAGCTAAAATAACTTCATACTTTTCCAAAAACTAACTTTATACGGTAATATATACATATAGATTACTTAACAATGTTTTATACTCTTCTCAAATTATATATTTGTTAAAGTAATTACTTATATATACGTTATATGCGTCTCTTAATTGCTTCAAAAACCAAGCATATTTCCAAATTTTGTATACATGATATAGGCGAAACCTCGAATTCGTCAGCTAGCTGACATTAATTAGTTGCCTATTACTACTGTATATATATATATATATATATATATATATATATATATATATATATAAAAATATAAATATATATATATATATATACATATATATATACATATATATATATATATATATATATATATATATATATATATATATATATATATATATATATATATATATATATATATATATATATATGCATATATGTATACAACATATAAATATACATATATATAAATATATATATATATATATATATATATATATATATATATATATATATATACATATATATATATATATATATATATATATATATATATATATATATATATATATATATATATATATATATATACATATCCATATATGCATACAACATATAAATATGTATATGTATATATATATATATATATATATATATATATACATATATATATATATATATATATATATATATATATATATATATATATATATATATATTTATGTATATATATATATATATATATATATATATATATATATATATATATATATATATATATATATATATATATATATATATATATATATATGTATATATATATAGATATATATATATATATATATATATATATATATATATATATATATATATATATATATATATATATATTTATGTATATATATATATATATATATATATATATATATATATATATATATATATATATATATATATATATATATATATATATATATAGGAGACAGAGGCAGCATTGTCTCCTCTTCCACGTCACTGCCCTCCTCATTTTCGCATGCTTGAAGAACCTGTAAAATATACAAAGTTATTAAATATGTATTGATTAATTTGAAATTAATTTACCTCTTTTACACTGGGAAGCGAATTCGGTTTTAATTTCGGGTGAACACTAGTGCGGCCGATGTTTTCCGAATTAAAATGCCGCTCACAAATCCTATCAATATCTGCTCGGATCGACGCTGGGTCTTAAAATATCCAGCCAGCGTTTCCTTTGGCGCCAATATCTCAGGAACCTAAAAATTAACGATATATGTTTAATTTCAAGTAGAGCTGATTATTTTTCGAAAATGGTAAAATGGCCCCCAATGGAGCACCACACTGTCATGGCTGTCGCATATGCATCAGCGCATATTTCATTGAAAATGTCAATGAAAATTTTCGAGTTCACTCACCGATCACTGTGAATAGCTCACTGAGAATATAATTTATGATTTTAAATTGAAATTAAACTATCAGGACGCGGTCGTTTGACGCAATCAGCTCGAATCCACTACCGACGATGACTTGCCTGATAGAAACCATCAGTTTCTGTTGAACGGTTTTTAACTATATCTCACACTATTCACGAATATACTAACGAAAACGCGTAGAATATTCGATTTGGAATACATGAAGTTACATATTTGCATGATTTGAATACGAAATCAAGCAATTTTGACAAATTTCAATCGCACCTACGTGATTTATTTATTTATTTATTTATTAACTAATATTCAACAGATAAAATCCAATTACTGAACATAGAAAATATAAAATACAAATAATTCACAAAAGAAACAATGAAAAAATGAACAAAATAATAATGAGATGATAATGATACAATCTAAGAACAATAATAAACAAAATCAAAGTGAAAAAGTACAAATTCAAAATAAGAAAAATAGAGAAAAAAAAGAAAAGGAAAAGAAAAAAAAACTACATTGAATCAGTAGTAAGCAAAACATTATTTTTTAAAAAAGTTTTAAAGGCATATAATGTCGGCGGTAGAGGACCAAACCGTAAATCATTATGTTGCCTTAGTAATCGCAACAGCGGAGAATGAAAAAAGATATCAGTGCGCGCAAATGGCACACTAAACTCAAAAGTAGAGCGGGTACCATGCACTGCAACACGGACAGAAACGTGGCTGCTGATGTCGGAATCTACCAACCTATGGAACAATTTGAAGAGTAGGCACTCATCCAGGAAAAGTCTCCGTGATTCGAGAGAAGGAAGATGAAGGAACGACAGACGATCACAATAAGGACGGTAAGGAAGCTGAAATTTATAAAACAGGGTGCGAGTAAATCTACGTTGAACTGACTCCACCGCAGTATTCAAGTAGACAAAACGAGGACACCAAACTTGACAGCAATATTCAAGGATACTACGTACAAAGGAGAGGAAAAGGTGTACACAGGTGGAAATGTTAACGAAAGCTTTAGAGGATCTAATAATAAAACCGGATAATTTAGAGGCCCTGGCAGTAATGTAAGAAATATGCTTATCAAATTTGAGCTTAGGATCAAACATTACGCCAAGATCTCTAAATTTATCAACGACATTAAGGGGATAGCCACAAACAGAGTAGGAGAACATCAAAGTTGAAATTTTCAAAGTGAATGACATTTTGTGACATTGCTCGATGTTCAAAGTGAGAGCATTGGAAGCGCACCAAGTCTGTAGGCTGTTGAGATCGTTTTGTAAAACCATACAGTCATCTTGTGACTCAATCACTCGAAACATCTTGAAATCATCGGCATACAAAAGACAAGAAGATTGGATTAAAGGAGGGAGATCGTTTATGAACAAAAGAAAGAGAAGAGGACCAAGGACAGACCCTTGCGGAACACCTGATGCAGGATAAAAAGGAATTGAAGAGGAGGAATTAACAGTTACAATACAGGTACGGTCGAGGATGTAAGAGTTAAACCAGGAAAGAAGAGGACCAGCAATGCCATCGTATTTTAACTTTTGAAGAAGGAGGTTATGGTTGACGGAGTCGAAGGCTTTGGAAAAGTCGGTATAAAGTACATCAATCTGCTTTTGATGGTCAAGAGCGGATGCGACCGTGTGTGTGAAGGAAAGAAGGTTGGTTAAGGTAGATTTACCTTTGACAAAACCATGCTGCTCATGCGCGAGAGTAGGCTGGATAAAGGAGTAGACTCGCTTGTAAACCACTTTTTCAAGGATCTTGCTAAAGCAAGGAAGAAGGGAAATAGGACGGTAGTTTGTGATGCAAGTACGATCACCGGCTTTATGTATAGGAAATATGTTGGCAATTTTCCAGCGAGAAGGAAAAGAGCCAGAAGATATACTTAAGTTGAACAAGATAGAAAGAGGGACGCACAGAGACGATGAAAGAGATTTAGCCAGGATATTTGGAATACCGTCGGAACCACTACCGGTATTGGCATCGATATCGTTCAAAAGAAGTTCAATTTCAAGAGGGTTCGTTCGAAATGAGTGCAATTCAGGAGAGGATGTGGAGGGAAGATTTAAGGACTTAGAAGAGGATTGTTGTGAGAAAAAAGAGGAAAAGTAAGAAGCAAAAAGCTCACACACTTCTTGTGGAGTGGAGGCAGCTGTATCACCCAAGTGCATACCATTAGGGATACTAGGACAATTTTTCAAAGAACGGATGAATGACCAAAAGGATTTCGGGTGATTGGTTCTAATTGATGCTTCAACGCCAGCAATGTAGGAGCGCATCGCCAGTCTGACAACTTCTTTCGCTTTAGAGCGAAGATCCTTATACAAAAGAAGGTCAACAGGTGAACCTGATCTTTTATACAAGTTACGAGCTGCATTTCTGGCTTCAAGTGCGACTGCAACTTCACTGCTGAACCATGGAGCATTGCTCGGTTTATTAGGACGGTTAGTTGGTGTGAATTGTGGAATAAGGTTAGATAGGAAATTATACAACTTGCACAAAGCATCATCAACGTCAAGGCCACGAAAAAAAGAAAACCAGTTAATTTTATTTATTTCAATCGCCATGCCGGTGAAATCAGCCCTGTGAAAGTTGTAACGTATTAAGGATGGGATTTTGTTCCTCATAGAACGAATATTAGAAATTTCCAGAACAAGAGGGGGGTGATGAGAATCAGGAGGAACATAAGGAAAGAGAGCAGCGCTTAACGAAAGTGATGATTTAGGGAGATTGGACAAAGCAAGATCCAGAATTCTATTGCTGGCATTCGGTATATTGTTGAGCTGAGAGAGGGAACAAAGTGAGAGAAACGAAGACGTTATTAGGGAAACACTACTAGTCGAGATGATAACCGAATAGTCAACATCCCAATCTAGAGTAGGGAGATTAAAGTCACCACATAGCAGAACGTAAGCGGTGGGAAAATGGCTGTTGAGGTAAGAAGAGAGTTCCGCCAGGAATTGTTCATAAATCGACAGAGGAAGGTTGCAGGGGATATATATCGAAGCGACGACTAAGGTTTTGGCAGAAGGTAAGGAGATACGCACAAAAATACATTCAATAGGAGGACAGAAAGGGAAATCACGACAGAGTGTTCCGTTGAGTGCTTTATTTAAACCGATGAGGACGCCTCCACCACTGGATTTACCACTAATTAAACGATCCCGGTCCTTGCGGAAAACTGTATAGTCGGGTAAGATTTCTGAACTAAAGATATCATCAGTGAGCCAGGTTTCTGTAAGGCATATTATATCGTCCGCAGCTAAAATGGCAGAAAGCCTGAACTCGTTAGTTTTGGTCCTCAAACCACGGACATTTTGATAATATATCCTTAATCCTAAGTTCTGGAACTCCCTGCTCCTCTCGGACGAAAATTCCTTCGAGGAATTCTGGTGAATTCCTTAACTAGAACCCCAGGGGGCCAAAAGTCCTTTCGTAGTAGCTCATTAACGCCCGCAGATACTGTGATACGAAACGATGCCACTTCCTGGTTCTGCAAATTATCCGGTGTCAGTTTTTTGCAGAGAAGAAGTGGTGGCATGTAGCCAAGCCTAGTAGCCGCAAAATTCTTGATCGTCTCGGCTGAAGTTTTGTAGTCGATACGGGAAATGAAGACCTGCAACGGCGGGTTCACCACTTTGAAGTGTGGAAGTGCGCTATTAGACCCACCATGCGCACTGGGTTGACTTAGAGGAGGACCATGCGTTGCTATGACATCGGTACGAGATCCGGAAGTAGAAGGAATATCATGCGCACTGGGTCGACTAAGAGGAGGACCATGCGTTGCTGTGACATCGGTATGAGATCCGGAAGTAGAAGGAATATCTAAAAGTAATAACGGAGAAGTAGGAGGTCGATTGTGAGGCTGATGCAGTGGCTGTTGATCATTAAGAGTAGTCGGCGGCAATTGAAGTGCAAAAGGTTGCGAAGTTTGGGCACGAGATTTGCATTTATTTCGAGTCATGACTCCAGCAGGAGACTTAGCAGCTTCGGCAGTGTCAATGATTGCACGAGAATGAACAGCAATAGTAGAATTGACCGAATTAACAGGTGCAATTGTGTCAAGCAATGGTTGAAGGCCTTTTAAAGTTAGCTTGACCTTCTCTTCTGCGGCAACAAGTACATTCGTCACATCCGCAAGACACTGTTTAGCGGCAAGTAATTTAGTTACGTAATGTGCCATGGAAGACGAACGGCAGCAGCTACAGAACCAATACAGACCTGCAGTATCATTAAGCGCATCCCCGATCCGTCCTGAGAGGCCTACGCAACCGACATGGAACATTTTGCCGCAGAATCCCGAACATATAACGTAAGGCGCACTGTCAGATTTGGTGGTGCAAGGAGTAGCACTACACTGGGACATTGTAGAAGCAACAGAAGATACCTTTCAAACGAAGATTATACACAGCGCAAAGATGGCTGAGAATAAATAAGATATCGTATAGATAGGAAATCGGCGGCCAGATGGCAGGTATTAGGTTTGAATCTTGAATGTCACGATAACACACCAAACTGTTATACGCGAAGTTATACCACAAAGCACTAGGTGACCGAGCTTTACTTTTATACACAAACCACTATCGCTATTAAAGCAAAGATTCAAATCGGTAAATAGGCAAGTTTAACCTAAAACGCAAACCAATTAATGTCACTAGCACTGACGATTCGAAGCGGTTAATTAGCAGAGTTATCCACGAATAAGTCTAAGAATAAGATTCTGACAAAAGCACTGAACCGGCACTAAGAAAGATATCGTAATGGCGCAAAGAGTATTTAAAGGAACACAATCTTTCGATGTAAAGCGCGAATAAATAGAAGATATAAAGCAGTCACAGTAGAGAAAACGGTAAATTAGCAGAGTAATTCATAAACAAATCTTAAGAATAAGATTGTGAGGGAGGCACTGAACCGGCACTCAGGAAAACGGTGTATTCACGCAAAAACAACTTTTATAAAAACAATTGAGTTAAGCGTGAAGGTAAAATGATAGTATGATGAATTCAAAGCGAAAAGAAAATCGGAGTAAAAATACACGATGTTGACAGTCTCACGGGTTTGTTGACAAGACAGTCTCACGGGTTTGTTGATCCTACGCGATCATTGAAAAATGACTGCGAATAGATTTCACCCGCGGAACACATTGTATAATCGGAATTTGAGATAGATTTTCAGATATAGGTCACTAAAAACAACACAGATTGGCACCAATTTCTCTTTTTAGACGCACGCAAAGGTCGATTTGACTAAACACCGCCCGAACATAAAAAATCGCAACAAATTTATTAAAACTTACCTGAATACCGATAATTCGGCACTTTCTCCTCCCGGCTTAGGTTCATTTTTAAATAAATGAGTTTTTTCCACAAAATGCGAGCCACTATAATTCAGCCTCACATGAAAGATGACAGTTCGCCAAGAGCTGAGCAGGGGAATTTTTGAAACTAGGGTTGTGCGATATGAAAATGAAGAAATTTTCCGTCCCAAGATTTTTAAATGATGGCGCGAAATGTGTGAAACATGGTTTTTTTTCATTTGAATGCGAAAAACTAATGAGTCATTGTATTTTTCTGTCTATTTAATAATTGGTCTTTCGACTTTGATGCGAAAAAGGAGTTTTTAATGAGATATATTTTGATTTCGAAATTGATTTCGAATTGAAATTTGTTTTGTACAACCATAAAGTAAGCTCATGTAGAGTTAAAAGCTCAGAGTAAAAAGCTTTCGAAAATCTTCGTGTATGTACACACGATTTGAGGGGAATGTTTATCTATGAGAAGAGACTTCAAGGTTGATATGGGAAACGAAAGCTTGTTGTCTCCTTTGTATATCTCTTTGGTATGATCTAATTACAGTTCCATTTCTAGCTTCATACAAATGTTCCTGCTAATTACCGTAAAAAGCGAACTTAACTCGAATCGAAAGTACTGCCCATGATATACACATTTCCATTGTTGATTGTACCCAACATTAAACATATAACCCACAGTTAAATGAAAGAAATTGTCAAAAATATATTGGTTGCATCTTTATATGAAGAGAGATTTTGGATAGTTGTCCCCGCAGCTATCGATTTCGCAAGGTATGAGCTAAACTTTTCATTGGCACGCACCCACCAATACTACCAGCAAATAAATTTCCAGCTGTGGGAACACGTATGAGTTTTCTGAAATATGTTCTCATTATGCAGCACACGACCTTTATTTTTTGTTAAAGATTACTATAAAAGTAATATATCATTCATTCCAGACATTTTTTCGATGTTAAATGTGAGTTTAATATCGGTGAAATTGAAATTGTCGTTGTTTGACAACGAAGAAGACCGAAATTGACAGCATAAACAGCCATTTGAGAGCCACTGAATTTTACTAAATCTACCGCCGATTCTCCCTCTGGTGGCGAATACCGCAACTAGGGGACAAGTATCCAAGTTTTACCCATGTTTTAACTGCTGAAAATTTTTTTCCACAAATATTCAAATACGCACTTAGAAAGCAATGCATAACGAGCAGCCTGATGTAAAAAATTTCGAATAACTGGATAAAATAAATCGGACTACTGTCAAATTCATACTATACACACACACATATATATATATATATATATATATATATATATATATATATATATATATATATATATATATATATACTATATATATATATATATATATATATTTATTTATTTAATTTATTTACCAAACAAGGCAACATACATTAACAATTCAATATAACAACTTAACAATTAACATACAAATTTTTTCCAACACATTAGAAAACAAAATACAACACAACTTTTTATTTTAGTTACTTTACTTTACTTTAATATATTTTATTTTGATTTTAGCTAAATTGATGGGCAAATTAAGTGGGATTAGGATGTTGATAGGGTCTTTAATAAGTTTGTTCTAAAAGTGTGTTTAGAGATCCCCGAAGCGTAGTTGCTGCTTATAGAGTTGAAAATTCTACAGCACCTATTTATGGGCTCGTTATATGCATAGTTAGTGTGGTGATTGAACTCCTTGAGCAGAGTTGCAAACCTAGTGCGTCTTGGTTGGTCATTGAAAATAATTTTGTTGGAGAGAGCTTCAACATTGACTGCACCACTTATAATATCAAAGGTTAGGCATGCACTTAACAGTGTTCTTCTAGAAGAGAGAGGCATTCAATTAAGTAGGCTCAGTCTGGTTTTGTAAGAAGGAAGATGTTGGAAGTCTTTTGGATCATAGAGGTCCCTCAAAGCGAAAAGTAAAAGCTGTTTCTGAACAGATTCTACTCTCTCACTATGTAGCTCAAAAACTGGGTTCCAAATTATGCAGGCATACTCATATAGAGGACGCACCAGAGTGATATATAATGACTTGGTAACCCATATATTCTTGAACTCTTTAGCACGTCTCTTAATGAATCCGAGCTGTTTATTAGCCCTGGCAAGGATTTTGTCATAGTGGAGATTGAACCGCATCTTGTTGTCCAATAATACCCCGAGATCTATAATATGATCAACCCTATTCAATATGGTGTTGTTAAGGCAGTAAGAATACTTTTTGATCGTATTCTTACGGGAAAAGCTTATTACATGACACTTGTTAATGTTAAGATTCAAATGATTCTCATTGCACCACTGTTCGAGAGATTGAAGCTTTGATTGTAGAAGAATTGCGTCAGATTGCGTGTTTACGCTGTGGTAAATTTTTAAATCGTCTGCATAAAAGAGATGGGGTATACCAAGCAAAGTCTCAGAGAGATCAGAAATGAAGATGTTAAAAAGCAGGGGACATAGATGACTGCCTTGCGGTACTCCAGAAGATGCGAAAACTCTTTTAGATAAGTGGCCCTGGAATTTAACAACCTGAGTTCGATCGCGAAGATAAGACTGGAGCCAATCAAGAAGAGACCCTGATATACCAAAGTTGCGAAGCTTGTATACTAGAGTTTGATGGTCAACCCGGTCGAAAGCCTTACTAAAGTCCGTATAGACTGCGTCAATTTGACTTCCTTTTTCCATTTCACAGAGCACATCAGAGACCAGGATCATGAGATTGGTAGAAGTCGATCTACCCTTACGAAATCCATGTTGTTGCTCATTTAAAAGAGGGTCGATTCTGCGAGTAAGTTTCTCACAAACTAACTTCTCAAAAAGTTTGGGGATAACAGATAGAATAGCAATCCCCCGATAGTTATCGACTGATCGTTTATCACCACTTTTGAAAATAGGCGTAAGGTATGAAGATTTCCAGAGAGATGGAAAAACACCTATGGAGAGGGATTTATTGAAAATCATGTGCAAAGGTGTGATCAATTGGTCAGCAAATTGCACGACGAAGGAAGGAGAAACCAAATCAGGGCCTGGCCCTTTGCCGATCTTTAGTTGATGAATAGCTTCAATAATAGCCTCTTGTGTAAGAACAAACCCGGCGATAAGAGGTTTCGTGGTGATTCTTGCAGACATAGTAGTAGTGGACGTTATTGGCGAGCAAAAAGAGTTTTGAAAGTGATCAGCAAAAAAGTTACAAATGGCTTGTGGGCAGGAAGAAACCATGTTACCACGGGACATCGAACAGGGATAGCCGGTTGTTTTACGTTCCAAGTTAACGAAATCGTAAAACTTCCTGGGATCACTAATGATTTTTTCCCCCATTGAGTTAACATAGAACTCATACGCTTCGCGGGATTTGATGGAAAATTCGTTGGATAGCTGATCGTATAATCTGATTAGACCCTCATTGAGCAAGTTTTCATTTTTAATTGCTTTATATAATTTATTTCTATGGTTTCTGAGACGCCTTAAATTATTGTCGAGCCAAGGCTCTGAGAGTTTGTTTTTTTTCTTCAGCTTCGGTACGAATAAGTGAATGGCATTGAAAATTATTTTATAAAAGGAAGACACTGATTCATCTAAATCTAATAACGAAAGAGAAATTGTCCAGTCTACTGTGTCCAAATAGTTTCTAATGCTTAAGTAGTCAGCATTTTGAAAATCATATACAATTTCATTATTGTACGATTGGGTGAAAGAAATATTTGTAGCGGAAAGCTCAACTGTAAAAGCGGAGTGATGGAGAGTGTTAGAGAAAAGATTCTCGGCGTCAATAGTTGGGCTAACCACCATTTCGTCATAAAAGTTAGTAAAAATAAGATCTAACCAATTGCCATTTTGGTTAGGGATAGGAATTATTTGCTGTAAATCGTTGCCATAGAATGTACTTATAAGGTTGAAGTCAATGGAGTCAGAAAGGTTGATTGGAAGGAGGCGGTCATCATTTTCGTCGAGAACGAAACTGATTTTTGGACGATTGAAGTCCCCCAGAACAATTATTTTGTCATCGTCATGTAGGGAAGCTGTTACTGAAGATATCAAGTCACAAACGTCCATGTAAGTAGTTTCATCAGAATGAGGTGGGATATAAACGATACCAATATAGAGGTAATGCTTGTCGAATACTTGTCGAATAAGACTCTGACGAATTTGTGTTCAAAAAGTTTGTAAGAACAGGTCACAACAAGTTCACTTGAGAGGATATTGCGAATCGCAATAAGTACACCGCCTCCTCTTGAAACTCCAGTGTAAAGGTAGTCGCGATCGGTTCTATAGATGGTCCAATCAGTGTCAAGAATTTCTTCGTTTATATGTGAGTCGTTCAACCACGTTTCAGTGATCGTGAGTATATTAAAATGGCAAGATTTGGCGTCGAGAAAAAGCTTGTTTAATTTACTTCTCATACCACCGCAATTGTGGTAGAGAAACCTTGGGCGAATAGAAGCAACTTTGTTGTTAGGAGTAATATTTCTTCTGGTCGTCGCGTGATTTTTGTAATAGAGAAATATGTTTGGAATTGACATAGGAGCGGTAAGTCAGAAGATCTCGTTTGACTTGCTCAGGAGACATTCCAAGTTCTTCATGGTAGCGATTAACAATAATTCTTAAAGACTCAAGGTCAGTGGGAAGACCCTCTTGTTGAATCATAACTTTGAGCCTAGTCTTCGTTTTCCCATCAAAACACGTGGTTTCATGTGCATCATGCATGTATGCAAGGAAAAGACGGACATTGTCGTAAATCTTATGATCTCTGAAACGAGACAAGAGGTATCTGCTCTCTAGATCATCTTTAGAGGTTGCAGTCAGCTTAACGACAGGTGGTACAAGTGGGTCGAGGTATTTGGGTGAAGATGGTCGATTGACAGAAGTTTTTGGCATAATGATTGCACCAGATTGAGATGGTATCAGATCATCGCCACGAACCAAATTAGAATATATTGATTTCGACACGGCTTCGGTAGGTTTTAATTGCATATGAGCAATATATATATATATATATATATATATATATATATATATATATATATATATATATATATATATATATATATATATATATATATATATATATATAAATATATATATATATATATATATATATATATATATATATATATATATATTTATATATATATATATATATATATATATATATATATATATATATATATATATATATATATATATATATATATTTATATATATATATATATATATATATATATATATATATATATATATATATATATATATATTTATATATATATATATATACATATATATACAAATATATATATATATATATATATATATTTATATATATATATATATATATATATATATATATAAATATATATATATATATATATATATATATATATATATATTTATATATATATATATATATATATATATAATATATATATATATATATATATATATATATATATATATATAGTTGTTGTCGTTGTCTTACATCTTGAGAGTTTGTTTATGTTGCGCGAGCTTGCTAAAACAAGAACTCTGAATGTGTCCGTACTTGTGGCAATGTTCGCATGTATTATCCTTGTATTTACATGTATTACGCTTTGAGTACAAAGATATTAAGAGACGCAATAAAGCCAGCAGCACAGCGTAATAAAAACCAGCGTACCAACTTATTCCACTTTCCCTAAAAAACACTTTGACCTTGAAATTGCGCCTCCATTTACGCAATGCATTATCTGTCAAAGCAGCCTGAGATTATGTTGGTATATTTTGCGAGAGTGGGCCGTATGTGAGCAGCGAAAAATCTAACTAGAGTATGTAGTTGCCGAATTGTATATTGCATCTCTTTCTGCTCCATGCGATTTTTTCCAACTTTCCAGGCTGACCAACAATACAGTCTCAGGTTAGATCACTGGATTTTTTGGGCCGTATACATAGACGGAGTTGGTACGCTGGTAAGGAACTACTCATTACGCTGTGCCAGCAGACTATCTTCATTTTCCCAAGATTTCACCCATACCACAGCGTAATAACAACCAGCGTACCAACTTATTCCACTTTCCCAAAAAAAACACTTTGACCTTGAAATTGCGCCTCCATTTACGCAATGCATTATCTGTCAAAGCAGCCTGAGATTATGTTGGTATATTTTGCGAGAGTGGGCCGTATGTGAGCAGCGAAAAATCTAACTTGAGTATGTAGTTGCCGAATTGTATATTGCATCTCTTTCTGCTCCATGCGATTTTTTCCAACTTTCCAGGCTGACCAACAATACAGTCTCAGGTTAGATCACTGGATTTTGGGCCGTATACATATACGGAGTTGGTACGCTGGTTAGAAACTACTCATTACGCTGTGGTATGGAGCAGAAAGAGATGCAACATACAATTCGGCAACTACATACTCAAGTTAGATTTTTCGCTGCTCACATACGGCCCACTCTCGCAAAATATACCAACATAATCTCAGGCTGCTTTGACAGATAATGCATTGCGTAAATGGAGGCGCAATTCAAGGTCAAAGTGTTTTTTTGGAAAGTGGAATAAGTTGGTACGCTGGTTGTTATTACGCTGTGCCCATACTATGAAAATTTACGAACATTCGGACTAATTGTTCGGGGCGTAGATGAATGGCTCGTTTTGGGTAATGGGGCTTGGCGCGGAAATTTGAATACATATATAAATGTTGTGCGTAAATCTAATATGAATATTCAAGCTTCAATATTCTTTTGCCGAAACTAAATAATTGATACACGAAGTGAAACGTGGAATAATATATAAATATATATATATATATATATATATATATATATATATATATATATATACATATATATATATATATATATATATATATATATTATATATATATATATATATATATATATATATATATATATATATATATATATAGATATATATATATATATATATATATATATATATATATATATATATTATATATATAAATATATATACAGGGTGTTTGGTACTCGGTGGACACTATTGTAAGGAGGCATTCCTTGATATATTTTGAGCAAAAATTTGTTCTACAGGGTGGTACGGTTCTCAAAATCTACGGAGTTACAGGGTGGTCAATAAAACTGTTTCGGACCTGTATCCTGACTCACTCAAATAGTTATATCTTGAAAACAAATAATCATAACGCATAGTTTTATGGCTTTTTTTATGAAATCAAATTACCTTTAATTTGATGTAACATCCTAAATTGTAACTGTACCTGAATTTGAGATATTTACTTGAAAATACAAAATTTTGGCACACAAAGATGCCATTTTCATTTTATTTTTTTATAGGCCATATTGTTGGCTACAAAAGTTGCATACACACTTATGGCTTAGATTTTACCGTTCCGCAAGTAGTAATTGAAAATACATATCGCTTAAAAAGTAAATTTGCTGTAAAGTGGCCCTCGTTCAAAAGAATAGTTTACATTTTTTTACTGCCCATGAATTACTTTTTAAACTATCAATAAAATAAACTAAATTAAAATTCGTTTCAACATAATTGAAGCACCTACCTGGATGTTAAAGGTAAAATTGGGTACAATTCTTCGCCTTTATTAATGGAATACGTAAAAAAATTAAGACCCTATAAAAACAGAACCACTTTCAAATTATTGTGAGTTTCGGTACATTAATCGAACTAGAAGATATCACTAAAATTTCGAACATAAATTCAAAATGTCTCACTACACTAATGACGAATATGCAGATATTATGTACATATATGGAGAGTGCCGGGGAAATTCACAAGTGGCGCAATCTTTGTATCAACAGAGATATCCCCATCGACGGATACCTGGACGGAGAGTGTTTCAACAACTATACACAAGGATTCGGAAAACTGGCAGCGTTAGTACGAGCCGAGTAAACCCAAATCCTGCGCTTGCAATCGCTGTACGGGCCGATGAAGAAATACTGCTTGCAGTGGAAACTGACCCATCAATCAGTATTCGACGATTGGCGTAGCAGTTTA
>OZ022264.1:172299227-172371727 GCA_963978885.1 Nemotelus pantherinus | reverse complement strand
ATATTTATACTTCTCAGCTGCTGCCTCACTTCTGCTGCAGCCACATCGATTCTGGTATTTAGGTCTTCCTATGTTGATACTTCCGTTGTGTAGACATGGGCCTTATCCGTCCTCATACAGTAAAATCCATAATTTTTAGATCAGGAGATCTCGCAGGCCAGTGTATTGGCCCATTTCTACCGATCCAGCGATTGGTATAATTGGAATTCAACCAATCTCTGACTGGTCGGCCATAGTGAGCTGGAGCACCATCTTGTTGGTAAAACATGGAAGCCAATCATTGCTGAGGAATATCCTTCAATAAATCCTGCAGATCATGTCTTAAAAAATGTAAGTAATTGGTACTAATTAAAATAGGTGGGAGCCTAATAGGTCCAATTAAATCGTTACCAATCACTCCTGCCCATAAGTTTACGCTGAACCTATGCTGAAACGATGAAGTCCTTCTCGTGTGTGGATTGCTCTCAGCCCACGTATGTAAATTGTGGAAGTTTGTGATACCGTCCCTGGTAATGCCTAGTACTATACTCTTCGCGAAACGAATTCAACGGTCAAATCCCATACAAAAAGAGCTTTTCAATTCGTCAGTAAAGCTCTTTTGTATGGGATTTGACCGTTGAGTTCGTTTCGCGAAGAGTATAATACTAGACATAAATAAGGACTCATCCGTCCAGAGAATGGTGTTCAAAAATTTTTCGTTGTTTGATTGTTTCTCAAGGAGCCAATTGCAGAATTCCATCCTTTTGGGCAAATCGATCGGTAGCAGCTCCTGCACTGGTGTGTGATGGTAGGGATGTAAACGAGCTCCAAACTTTCCACGTAGACACGTTAAACTGCTACGCCAATCGTCGAATACTGATTGATGGGTCAGTTTCCACTGCAAGCAGTATTTCTTCATCGGCCCGTACAGCGATTGCAAGCGCAGGATTTGGGTTTACTCGGCTCGTACTAACGCTGCCAGTTTTCCGAATCCTTGTGTATAGTTGTTGAAACACTCTCCGTCCAGGAATCCGTCGATGGGGATATCTCTGTTGATACAAAGATTGCGCCACTTGTGAATTTCCCCGGCACTCTCCATATATGTACATAATATCTGCATATTCGTCATTAGTGTAGTGAGACATTTTGAATTTATGTTCGAAATTTTAGTGATATCTTCTAGTTCGATTAATGTACCGAAACTCACAATAATTTGAAAGTGGTTCTGTTTTTATAGGGTCTTAATTTTTTTACGTATTCCATTAATAAAGGCGAAGAATTGTACCCAATTTTACCTTTAACATCCAGGTAGGTGCTTCAATTATGTTGAAACGAATTTTAATTTAGTTTATTTTATTGATAGTTTAAAAAGTAATTCATGGGCAGTAAAAAAATGTAAACTATTCTTTTGAACGAGGGCCACTTTACAGCAAATTTACTTTTTAAGCGATATGTATTTTCAATTACTACTTGCGGAACGGTAAAATCTAAGCCATAAGTGTGTATGCAACTTTTGTAGCCAACAATATGGCCTATAAAAAAATAAAATGAAAATGGCATCTTTGTGTGCCAAAATTTTGTATTTTCAAGTAAATATCTCAAATTCAGGTACAGTTACAATTTACGATGTTACATCAAATTAAAGGTAATTTGATTTCATAAAAAAAGCCATAAAACTATGCGTTATGATTATTTGTTTTCAAGATATAACTATTTGAGTGAGTCAGGATACAGGTCCGAAACAGTTTTATTGACCACCCTGTAACTCCGTAGATTTTGAGAACCGTACCACCCTGTAGAACAAATTTTTGCTCAAAATATATCAAGGAATGCCTCCTTACAATAGTGTCCACCGAGTACCAAACACCCTGTATATATATTTATATATATATATATATATATATATATATATATATATATATATATATATATGTATATATATATATATATATATATATATATATATATATATATATATGTATATGTATATATATATATATATATATATATATATATATATATATATATATATATATATATATATATATATATATATATATATATATATATATATATATATACATATATATATATATATATATATATATATATATATATATATATATATATATATATATATATATATATATATATATATATATATATATTTATATTTTATTCCACGTTTCACTTCGTGTATCAATTATTTAGTTTCGGCAAAAGAATATTGAAGCTTGAATATTCATATTAGATTTACGCACAACATTTATATATGTATTCAAATTTCCGCGCCAAGCCCCATTACCCAAAACGAGCCATTCATCTACGCCCCGAACAATTAGTCCGAATGTTCGTAAATTTTCATAGTATGGGCACAGCGTAATAACAACCAGCGTACCAACTTATTCCACTTTCCCAAAAAAACACTTTGACCTTGAAATTGCGCCTCCATTTACGCAATGCATTATCTGTCAAAGCAGCCTGAGATTATGTTGGTATATTTTGCGAGAGTGGGCCGTATGTGAGCTGCGAAAAATCTAACTTGAGTATGTAGTTGCCGAATTGTATGTTGCATCTCTTTCTGCTCCATGCGATTTTTTCCAACTTTCCAGGCTGACCAACAATACAGTCTCAGGTTAGATCACTGGATTTTTGGGCCGTATACATATACGGAGTTGGTACGCTGGTTAGGAACTACTCATTACGCTGTGGTATGGGCATTGGTTGCTCTATTGTTGGTCAGCCTGGAAAGTTGGAAAAAATCGCATGGAGCAGAAAGAGATGCAATATACAATTCGGCAACTACATACTCAAGTTAGATTTTTCGCTGCTCACATACGGCCCACTCTCGCAAAATATACCAACATAATCTCAGGCTGCTTTGACAGATAATGCATTGCGTAAATGGAGGCGCAATTTCAAGGTCAAAGTGTTTTTTTTGGGAAAGTGGAATAAGTTGGTACGCTGGTTGTTATTACGCTGTGGTATGGGTGAAATCTTGGGAAAATGAAGATAGTCTGCTGGCACAGCGTAATGAGTAGTTCCTAACCAGCGTACCAACTCCGTCTATGTATACGGCCCAAAAATCCAGTGATCTAACCTGAGACTGTATTGTTGGTCAGCCTGGAAAGTTGGAAAAAATCGCATGGAGCAGAAAGAGATGCAATATACAATTCGGCAACTACATAATCTAGTTAGATTTTTCGCTGCTCACATACGGCCCACTCTCGCAAAATATACCAACATAATCTCAGGCTGCTTTGACAGATAATGCATTGCGTAAATGGAGGCGCAATTTCAAGGTCAAAGTATTTTTTAGGGAAAGTGGAATAAGTTGGTACGCTGGTTTTTATTACGCTGTGCTGCTGGCTTTATTGCGTCTCTTAATATCTTTGTACTCAAAGCGTAATACATGTAAATACAAGGATAATACATGCGAACATTGCCACAAGTACGGACACATTCAGAGTTCTTGTTTTAGCAAGCTCGCGCAACATAAACAAACTCTCAAGATGTAAGACAACGACAACAACTACTATGAGGACGTCACCGACGACGAGCAAGCGTCCAGCTCAACACATTGACATAGGAGGCAGCAATCATCGCAAAGAATTCTTAAAGTTGGATTTTGACGATAAACAATATGTAAACAAAAATTTTGTAAATGGAGATCGTCACGGCGAACCGATGTATATCGATGTATGTGTTAATGGTACGAATGTAAGCATGGAAATAGATTCGGGTACCTACGAGACCTTTATCTCTGAAAAAATATTGCATGAGTATTTCGATAACATTAATGTTTATGATGGTACAGATATGATAGTACTGTTATGAATCCGATCGGGAAATTGTCGAATTTAAAAGTTCATATTCGAAATAAAACACGTGTGCTCGATTATTTTGTATTGTCCGGCAAGGGTCTAGCGCTTTTAGGACGCAAATGTCTTGCAGCATTCGGATATTGGCCTTTGAGTATTGTTGAAAATCTCGATGATAAAACCACGGTAAATAACAGTGACATTAAAAGTGTACCAGATTACATTATAAATAATTATAAAGAATGATTTAGTGGTTCTCCGGGTTGCTACAATAAAAGAAAAGTAAAAATTTGTCTGAAAGATGGCATTGAGCCTATCGCAATTAACCACTTAATGCACTAACCCGTGTCTGATCCGAGCGTTCCTTTCCGGCAAATTTTGAATATGCCCGTGTCACACTCGAGCGAACGTATTTTTATTATATGCTAATGCATTATATGCTCGTTCTCGACGGGGGTACTTATTCACAATATGTTTATCTACTGAATATGTCACAGCGTGTTTCGATTTGCGTAACGTAGCTTTGTTTACAGTAGAAATTCTTTTTCAAGTGTTTATCTTTACGACTTGCGCGTTCAGTGTGATAAATGTTTATGTGTGACACAGTTTTTGTCTAAGAAGATATTTGCAACTTATATTTCATTCATTATAAAAACTTGGTAATAAAAAATTTATAATTATATTATACATTTTTTTTGAATTGTTTGTGTATTTACTTTATATATTATTATGTACTTATATTATATCTTTATTCTATATACCTAAAAAAACAGTTATTTTAAAAAAATGTCACTTTCTTATTTTTGCTCCTACTAGAAAAAATATCCTTGTTACGCCACTGAAAATGCTTTTTTCTTTCTTCCAATTATACATAAATACTAAATCAACGAAAAAAAAACTGATCATTTTTTGATAGAAAATTCCAAATTAATGTGTGCATTAAGGGGTTAAGAGTCGTCACGTTGCACATGCTTTAAAGCCCCTTATAGAAAAAGAAATTGATCATTTAGTTTCATCGGGTAACTTAGAACCAGTCGAAGTTAGTGAATGAGCTACTCTGATAGTGCCCCTTTTTAAAAATAATGGAAATATTCACATTTGCGGTGATTTTAAGATTACTGTGAATCCGCACACTATTATGAACAAATATCTGCTGCACACAATTGGCGATATTTTTTCTGCTTTGCAAGGCGGTTTAACTTATACTGAATTAGATCTGCGTCGCGCATGCATGCAGTTTGAAATAGAAGAAAGTGTCCTCGATGCGCTCACAATATTTAGTCATAAGGGATCTTTTCGATATAAACAATTACCAGAAGGTATAGCGCCGGCCCCAGCTGACGTACAAAAAAAAATGGATGAATGTTTAGCCGGAATAAATGAAACGGTTACGTATATCGATAATACTTACGGAACGGTTCGTACGAATGAAGAACACTTAAAAAATTTGGAATCAGTGTGTGCACGGCTTTAAGATTGTGGACTTCGCGTAAATATTGAGAAGAGTAAATTTATTCAAAAGAAATTCGACGTACTCAGATACGTTATCGATAAAGATGGATTACATAAACCCAAGACGAAAATGCACACAATAATAAACGCACCACGGCCAACGAATGCAAAAGAATTATCTTCTTTTCTTGGATTAAAAAATTTTAATGCGTGATTTTTGAAAAACCGATCCGAAAATTTAAAACCACTATATGATTTGGCAAATCAAAAGAAGTTCGTGTGGAATGATATATGCGAAAAGGCTTTTGAATGGGTGAAAAATGAGTTAATAGGTCTGTTCCCGTACTACAATTAATTGCGATTAATTGCAATGAAGCCGTTTTTTGTACTCCGTTTTAGTACGCTTCATTGCAATTAATTGCAATTAATCGTAGTACGGGAACAGACCTAATCTCAACTCAATACCAAAAAAGGAATTAAATAGAACAATACTCGACAAAGAAGCAATGGCCATAGTTTTCGGATTGAAACGCTTCCAACACTTTGTTTTTGGTGAAGAAATTATTTTATGCACGCACAACGAATCATTTTATTTTAGGGCCTCGAAAAGGAATTCCTCAAACAGTTGACAACAGATTTCAAAGATGGGCGTATTATTTATCGAGATATCGATACAAAATCGAACACATAAGCTCAACTGCTAATGCCAATTGCGATGCTCTGTCGCTTTTACCGGTAAAATCAGACGTTGATTTATCCGATCTAGATCCTGAATTCTTTTAGCGAAAGTATAAAAACCTTTGATGACCGATTCGAAGCTCAAAATTTTTGAATTTTTCGAAACGAAATTGTGTCAATCACAGTTTTTCGCCACTTTACCATCCCGCTATGCATGGTGCAGGCAAACATTTTGTCGGAAATTTGGAAGATATGGTGTAAACACATAACAGCGGCATTGTCGCAGCGGCCCCGCAGGGGGAGGCTTGAATGCCGCAGTTGAATTTGGTGATCCACAATGTAGCGAAAATGTCGCTCTCAAGTCTATAAGTCTATATAGGGCACCAACCAAATTCTTTTTTTTTCTTTTGAATTGCTAAGCCATGTTGTACGAGGATTAGGTTGGCTTATCACAATACATATCAGCCATCGCTTGTCTATTCCACCAGACCATTCAACCTAATTCAAGTAGACTTAATTGAACCAAGTGGTGATGCCAACCTACAGTTGGTATCACCGCTAGCGATGCGGCAAAATTAGAAATTTGGCAAATTCTGTCGCTGCAGCAAATTCGGCCGCTGGCATTGTGGCCATTACCATACAACAGTGCATTCTAATTTTTTGACTGCCGTTCGCCGCAACCCACTGCGGCAAATCGCTGTATTAACCTAATAAAGTGACGAAAATTATAAAAGGGGAGAGACAGTAGAGTCGACTATAAAAAGATTCTTGTTCGATTGCAGAAGTATTAAGCATTGTACAACGGGTAAAAGTTCGTATCAACTCATGTTCATACGTGACATCAGTGAGGTAGTAGAAATGGAGTGGACATGCCCATAAGATTTACATTGAAGGGGATGGTAGTAATTTTATGTCCGTTAAATGTCAAATTTGGTCAGAGAAATGGCAGAAAAGCAGCTTTAACAGGCTTTGTGCGCGAGAAGATCAAAGGGGCTAGTGGTGGAAGGCTATACCGTCGATGACAACTCCACTTCTACTACCTCATTGCGTGAAATACGCACGCAATTTGATATATAAAGGTTAGTACGCTGCCGAGCCTGAATTCCTGTCCCCCTTTAAAATGCATGGGAAGAGAGTGACGGAATTCCGGACCTGAATTTTTTTTCAGGTCACTTGAGAAAATCGGTACGCTGCCCGTCCTGAAACGTTGCCTGAAAAGTGTCAGAATTTCAGTGTTGCTTTTCGCTCGTAGGTGGCTCTGCAGCACAAGTGGAGAGTTTTTTTCAGGCACGAGGTGCCTGAATTAAATGGTCTGCTATTTATTTGGTCACGGAAAGCAATCATTTTGGCCATTTTGACCGCGCGTCAAATTTGAATTTTGTTTAAAAATTTGAATTTTGTTTGAAAATTTGAATTTTGTTGTACGTCGGAACTTTCTGTCGTCTAATTTTATGCGTAGGATAGTTCGCGCGGAACTTGAAGCAATGATTTTCCAGCACATTTGGTTTTTTTTGGCAGATACGTTTGCTAGGAAGCACTTTAATTAGCTGGTTGGTTAATTGAATTAGTGCGACGTTATAAAAGATCTGTTCGCGTACTTCAGCAAACTGCAGCAGTAACATAATTTGGCAGCTGGCTTCTTTTTGCTGCAAAATTTGGCTTGAAGCAATTATGCGAATCTATTTGAATATATTATAATAGATTCAGGTACGCGAACAGACCTAAAGTTTTCAACACCGCATGTGTACGCGATATGAAATGCATGGATGGAAATTATGTATTCGTGTGAAGGAAATATATATCAAATAAACAATTATTAAATAGATTGCATAATTGTTTTACTTCGAAAAACTACGCCTATTTTCATTCAGTCTAATTGAATTTAAAGTGAAAGTAGTTTTTAAAATTTGCTACTAGAACTTGGCTTCTTTCATAAACTTTGGTTTGGTTCATAATATAGCAGTATGATGAGGCAACAAACCTGAATGAATTTAAAATCGAAGAGCTGAAAGAAGCATTGATGGAATAGTAACATAGTATTTCACATACAGTTGGTAGATTGTAAAGGTTATTTTCAAAGAAAGCTAATTTCTAAATCCCATGCCGCCAAAGTTGAGAGCAATTAACTGTCACTTTGTAATATTCTACACTTCTCTACACGAAAATTTTTCCGTGTAGAAATAAATAGCACAACGAGTGTCCGGAATTCAGGCTCGCCAGCGTACTAACCTTTAAGAGATAATGTCTTCGGAAAAGTATATAAAAGTCAAAGAGCACAAATAATCGCAAAAGGTGGCAATCGCATATTAAAATTAAGTGCAGGTGACGAAGTCTATATAAACGATTATAGTGTGAACCCGGTAAAACGATGTAAAGCAAAAGCTATCAAGCAGAAATCGTCGTCTGCCTTCATGGTACGTGATGAGAATAATGTAACACGTAAACGCAACAAAGATCAGATAGTTGAAATTGCCAAATCGAACGTAAAACTTTGTCATTCTCCGCGGTTGAATGCATTATACAAAAAAAGGTGGAAGAAATGTGGTGTATGCAAATACACTAGTAAAAATATAGTAAATAAAAAACTCTAGCGCACCTGAACCGCTAGAAAACTAATTTTCGAAGAAATTGTCTTTGAGGGACAAAAAAGTGTGGAAAGACTTAATACACTGTTGTGTAGAATCATATCAACCATTTCTTATCCAAAGCAACAAAACTCAACTCTAACACAAATGATGTAAATGTTCAGTGCTGGCAACACTTTCCGAACGAAGCAGTAATAAGTTTACCATAACAAGCTCATACTCAAATCAACTTATCCTTTGAATTTCGTTCTCATCGCAGGATTTCATCGAAAGTTTCAGCGGTTAAACGTTGTTTGAGGCTGCCATCCGAAAAACGTTCAAAACTCGGAAAATTTAAAAATTGATTCCTTATTTTTATTGCAAATGCTTTGCATATGAGAACGTAATTTGAAGCATTTGTTGGTGCAATATTTACGGAAATGGCTAATGCTGGTTAGCCTGTGTCAGCAGCAAAGCAAAATACATACAAAATCTGCTTTACGTTAAGTTAAACCCAACCAGTAAATTTCGTTTCGATTGAATCACTGCGCTGGAAGTTATACGGGTGAAAAGAATTTTAGGGTTGCCACCCTCAAAACTTTTCAAATTTTTAAAGCGTTAATATTTGTGGTTAATTATCATTGCAGGATCATTTCCTTTTGCAAATCTAATGACATAATCGCTCTGTAAAGAAATTTCACAAAATTACAAAAATGATCATAGCTGGCAGCCCTTTCATGATTTTGGTACGAAATTTCTACGACATTTGGTTCACATTAAGGTCCATTTACTGCGTGATCTTCGTTTTGATTTCTGCACTGGACCGGAAGTTATAGGGAAAAAAGCTTTATTTTGCTGAGCAAAGTTGCAAGATTTAGGAGACAAAAATCACCATAGCTGGCAACTCTATTCTAATTTTCCAGCCAAATTTTCATCAAATGTTACCTAAGATAAGATCCAAGTACTGTATGAATCTTGTCCAAATTTGATGGCTGAATCGGAAGTTATAGGCCTAAAACCAGTTTTTTTTCTCACCTATTTTTGAAGATGGCACCACTGCCACAGGGTTGCCCGCATTTCAAAATAGCTTCTATCAGACCTGGTCCTAGATAATACCAACATATCCTGTAAATTTGATTATGATCGAATTATCCGGTCGTCAGTTCTCGTGAACAGAACTTTTGAGTGCTGAAAATAGAGGTAATTTGGTGATGGGTTGCCGTTCTTGTGCAAAACGGAATTTTGAAAATTTTATCTTGAGATGAAGGACAAAGGATAAAATTTATCAAAGATTTGAATTTTTTGTCAAAAATCAAAAATTTTTCAGGAAGGTCAATGATTTGAAGGATTTTTTTTCAGCACCCTGCCACAGCTACAGGGTTACCCGCTTTATGCTGAAAATCTCTACGTGCTAAATTTTAGTCAACATCAATACGCTCTGTAATTTTCATGATGATCCATTGTTTTTCTTACAAGTAATGACAAATCAAAATTTGCAAAAAAATCCTTGCCTACTTTTAGGCACTCTGCACCCACACACGGCTCAAAATTTCCAATTGTTTATCATAAACAAGCTAAGAACATAATTAGTTTTCATTCCCAATACTTTTCTTTAACAAAAATTTACACTGCTTGGAAATATAGGAGTTCCTCAAAATTCACTAAAACGCTCGCCGCCGCCAAAAGGTTTAGGATATCTGAATTTGAGAAAGTCGTGGACCTACCTACTATATACACCTACGTTCTCCGAAAATTTCAGCTCAATCGGATCTGCCACTCCAGAGATTATCTCCCTTAATCATTTTGCTGATATATATATATATATATATATAAAGAAATATGAATTTTCGGTGAAACGAGTTTAATACTATTGTTCTTCGAACATTAGTAAAAACAGCAGATATATGTGTGTGTACTGCGGGCTTACCGAAAAGTATAGTAGTGTGTTTTCAGTCTACGCTCCGGAACGCTCGCGAACGGACCGTTCTCCACACACGGTTAAAGTTTCTTACTTCCTACTTATCAATAAAGTATTCAATCTGTATTTGTACTGTGTATTCATTCGAAGTTTCACGAAATTACAATCATGGCGACAAGGATGATTTTGATTTCGTGACTAGCGCAAAATGAAAACTGCTAATTACGTATTTTTCCCCAGTGATTTTTGCACGCGTAACAAACGTCCAACGAGTGCGTCGCTGAAACAGGCTGTATTTGGAAGCTCAGCAAAGATCAAATTATTGTTTGATTGCGAAATTGTGGAGTGCCGTTCAACACAAGTGAAAAACGTGATAATTTGCGTAAATTATTAGAGTCAACTGTGCGGCAAAACGCAGAGAAATTCGATCAAAATATTGAAGCAGATGCCGAAGGAAAGGTGAATATTGGAAGCATCCCGCAAGCATCGACATCGCGCAAATAAAAAGCAAAGGCAGAGGTCAGAGAGACCGAGGAAGTTGACAGTTCAAACAGCTCCGAGGACGAAGAGTCGTTTGAATCTGCTTACGATTCAGACAGGGGCAGCACTATGTCAAATCATAATATAAAAATCAAATTTTGTCTCAACAAAAACATATGGGATATCTTCGTGGAACGCTTAGAATTTTAATTGGTGGTTTGAGATACAGCCGATACGAAGAAAGCAGCCATGTTGCTTACTTCAATTGATGAAGACGCTTATGAATTAATTAAGGGATTATGCTCCGCAGCAAAACTATCGGAGAAAACATATGAGGAACTGAGAAAAACAATGCAGGATCATTTGCATCCTAAGCCTTCCTAAGTCATGGAAAGAAGTACCTTTTATAAAGCTGAGGGTTGCTGATTTTGCCGCAAGATTAAACAAATTGTCTTTGAACTGTAATTTTTCAAGCTTGTCAGATTCTCTTCGTGACCATTTCGTATGTGGTTTAAGCAATCAAGAAACAAAAGCAAAACTGTTTGTTTATTAACTTTTGATTCAGAGTGCACAGGAAAATGAATCAAAAGCATCAACACGTAACAAAAATTTTTTCCAAAGAGATGTGTTAGCGATCAATGCGCAAAATTCAAAGTCGCGGCATGATTTTAGGTCAAATCATGAGTTCGAGCACCGCAAACTTTCACCACGCCAGCAGCCTGCAGAGCTAAAAAGTCGAGCAAACACATGTTGGAATTGCGGTGGACGCGGACATACGCGTATTTTATGCCCGAGTCCAAGTCAGCCCCTGGACACGGACGGTATAACTTTCCACCATTAGCCCCTTCAATCCTCTCGCGTACAAAGCATGTTAAAGCTGCCTTTCCGCCATTTCGACCTAATTGTCAAATTGGAGGGGAACTACTTGGATTTGATCAGATTTGACAATGAGTAGCTAAAAAATTACTACCATCCCCTTCAATGTAAATCTTATGGGCATGTCCACTCCATTTCTACTACCTCACTGGTCCAAGTACTTCAAACTCAAAAGAACACAACGAGTGTACCAGTTGCGGAAAGATGGGACATCAGCGTAATACCTTTGAGTATAAAGATATTAAGAATAGCAGAAACACTGCTAACACCTGTAGGTGTGTGTCACGAGTTTATGCCTTTTTCTTTTTATCTTTTCTTCCCCCTCGCCTTTCACTCTATCACTACATGGGAGCGAAAAATTCGGTTGCTGTCAAATTTTGCTAGCCACGTAAAGCAAACGTAACGGGATAGTACCCGAGCAATGGACAAAAGCTAGGGTTACCGACATGCAATAGAAATCGTTGAGAAACAACTATTAAAAAGAGGCTTTTTACAAAACGAATCATGAGACCTGACTGAGAAAAGTATGCAAAAGCACCAGAGTATTAGAAATAGACGCGACATGGATTAAAGCTATTAGAACAAGGCAAAGACAACTGAGCAGCAAGACATCGCTCAAACAACTAGCATTTTCCTCGCTTTTCAAATGTTAACTCACAGGAAACTTTCCACCATAGCACTTGCTGTAAATTCGGGATGTTTTAAGTATATTTCAAGTTTCAAGTATTGAATACGACACTTTGACAGCAACCGGATTTTCCTTTTTCAAGATGGCGCGACGACTGTCGGCGGTCAGTGGCGTAAGTAAGAAGATGATGCATAAGGACATATAATTTGTACATTAGAAGGTATTAAATTTATTTGAAAATTTCGGGAGGTAATTTAGATATGGGTAGAACACAAGTTAATAATATAAAGAATTATAATAATGTAAAAATTATTGGGACATATTTTAACTGCTCAAAAAATATTCCACAAATATTACGAGCAGCCTGATATAAAAATCTTCGAATAACTGTCAAATTCATACTATACATATATATATATATATATATATATATATATATATATATATATATATATATATTTATATATATATATATATATATATATATATATGTATATATATATATATATATATATATATATATATATATATATATATATATATATATATATATATATATATATATATATATATATATATATATATATATATATATATATATATATATAGGTCTGTTCCCGTACTACGATTAATTGCAATTAGTTGCAGTGAAGGGTACTAAAACGGAGTACAAAAAACGGCTTCATTGCAATTAATCGTAATTAACTGTAGTAAGGGAAAATACCTAATATATATATATATATATATATATATATATATATATATATATATATATATATATATATATATATATATATGTATATATGTATATATATATATATATATATATATATATATATATATATATATATATAGAGATATATATATATGTATATATATATATATATATATATATATATATATATATATATATATATATATATATATATATATAAATATATATATATATATATATATATATATATATATATATATATATACATATATATATATATATATATATATATATATATATATATATATATATATATATATATATATATATTACCGATTCTTTCTTCTACGCACCCATTTTACCGCAAAAGACAAAGGGGTTTAGCTTCGGGAGCCTAAACTCACCGGAGATGGGGTGGGTGGGCGCCACTCGCTTCCAATCCCGAAACTAGCTATCGGCCGTCGCCCTGAAGCGAGAAGTATGGCAACGGCTTCGCGTAATTGAACTAGCGCACTAATCAAAGTAGCCGGAAAGGACACACCAACGCTCACAATTAAATACAAACTTTTATTACTCCGTTTATACGCTATCCGAAAGAAACTACTTATTCACTCAACAATTCAAATGCACATGATGTCACGGCGCCGCGATTTTCCTTTAAGCTTACTTACTGGTTACACTAGCCTGTATCTTCCTCTAACTTAATTTATTTTACAATCATAAAGCTAAACTAACTTACTCAGCCTATTATCCGCTTGCCTCTTCGCTGGTCTGCTTATTCGAATATTTCGTTCGCCCAATTATATCTTCTACCGATCTCGCGACACACACACACTCGCCGGATGGGTGAAATTTGCCTTGCCTCGGGTAGATTCCGTCGAAAGTATCTCGTCGCAACTCCTACACACCTTCTCACGCAAAATTATCTATCTGCACGGTCGATCTTCGATCTTATTACTTTGCTGCTTCGGTTCGCTCCCCCAACATGTAAAATAGATAGAGTTCGATTCTTTTAATCTATTCGCCGTCAACAGATAAATTCCCAAATAGTCCTTACCGTGGTCAGTCACCAAGAGAGCGATCCACGCCATCATCGCCTCGCATGAAACCTCGGCCTCCGCTTGCTGGTCCCGCTTAGACGACGGGATCCTAGATTATCCGTTTACTGAATGTTCAACTCAATGCACTTCAAATGCATTTCGGCCGTTGCACTAAGTTCCCGGTCATTGCACTTTCTCTTGATAGAATTGAGGACTGGCAATGCCATATGACGATCTGGCGATGTTCTACTTTCCGTCATTCCACACTTCTGATTCTGCGCAGATCGACCGCTCGAACTGTCAAACTCATGCCGTACTGACAAATGTCAGACGTGTGATCGTTTTGTTTACAAATGTGAATGTTGTGTTTATCAATGTGAATGCTGTATAAATGTGAATGCTGACCAAATTACCACGGATCCGGGATGATTTAGAGGCGATCATCGTGTTAAGCTACGCCAGTAGCTTGTAGACTTCCAGATTCAGGTTAGGAATCTTTTATAATGCTGCTGTGTTTCATTTTAAATTCGCTAACTTGCCGGGCCCCCCGCAATGATTTGTTGCAATGGTGGCCGAATCGGATTCGTTTTGGGTAAGATTTGGCGACGGTACTCCTTCGAAATTGTCCGTGACAGGACTATAACTGCTCGCATCCATAATGCGGTCCGATTCGGTGGAGTTATCAGGGTCAGCCCCAGCTCTTGGGGGCTCGATCATGCTGTTTTCATCCTGATTGGATGCGGTGCTGGCAGTGTCCGTAGCGGGGAAGGCTGGAGGTGTTGTATTTGTTGAGGTCTAGTCCTCGACATGTTAGGTGGGTTGTTCATATTTGATACAGGCCAAAACGGAGATCCGGCCAATACATCGTCGGGTCGCGCATTAGGGTAATCTGGTAGCCGTAACTTTGCGTGTCGTCGGCTGTTTATGTGAGAGTATCTGACTGCAGTTGCTCCGATGTCTTCCGTATTTTGCATTCGAAATCGATATATGCCGAACATCGCTAACGTTCGTCTCCTCTGACCATGGATTTCATGTCACATCGGGTTGTTGTAGGAATCTGTGTTCGTCTTCTTCGGGAGGATCTTGGATCGAATGATGTGGAAAAGTTAAACTTGAGTGTACTAGTCAACGGACTCCGGATGATGTGCGTTCTATGCCATACGCTCAGATTTTCATTTCACCCCGTTTACCTACTCGCGAACCTAGCATTTCCTAACCCTAACGTCTTAAATTTATACGACATTTACCTGCTACAATGGTGTGTACTTTACTTACGTGCCAATAGGTAGCTTGTAAAACTAAATTACCGATCAACCGTGACACCCCCCTCGTCTCAGAGAATTCCGTGGGAATTCTCGAACATTACCCTTCTCGTTATAACTGACGGCTGAATTACTGGTTCCCGACGGAAATCTCCTTCCGGTTCCCGCGCAACTCGTGAATCAATTTATTTTGTTCGTATTACTGATCAAATGGGTAACCGACCTAGACAGTTGAATCCTTAATTACCGACAGTCATTTTCTAATCATCACGACACACAGAGTTCATTCGTACAATAGCTTATCCCTATATTTCTTTTACTATTTCACCCGGTTTACTCGTTTCAGGTTGTCTTCCCGCTGGGGTTCACTTCCTATTATTATATTACTATACTCCTATCTCTTTTTCCATATTTTACCAATAAACTAATGCGACCTGAACTCGTTTTTAGCATGGCCCGACACGGGGGCCGCCATAGAAAATACTAAACATAACCGAGAAGAGGACACCGGAACGGAAACTATACTAAAACCAAATATATGAGACCGAAAGGAAGACAATCAAAAAGAGAAAGGGAAAATCCGCTACAGAAATTTAAAGGTATTCCTTTAATTTTTGACTTGCTACTAATAGATTTCTGTATTACTAACCCTCTCTCGACTTGACTGCAGAAGAGAAAATTTACGCTAAATATGAACTAACCAAATCTAACTTTTACTATAATTCTACCGCAAGGTTACCCGTCACCACATATTCTTACTTATGTTAGCCCACCACCGAAATAATATATTTATAACTAAACCGCCACCGCTATCTTAACTCTCTTATTTTCCTAGTTTCAACACCATTTCCTATGAATTATTGCTCAACCTAATATCTCAAATCTCCAACTGTAGTTCGCCTCTCTCTACTCCCCAAAAGACACCTTCCGTGATCCGTTGATTATGACTCATGTCACATATCGTTTTAGATCTTTGACGTGCCATACCCCCATAGCTCTCCCATCGGGGTTTTCAAGCTCGTACGTCCAGCCGGACACCTTCCTTCTCACCGCAAACGGCCCTACATACTCTGGTGCCAGTTTGGCAGATAAGTACTTTGCCGCGTCCGACAGGACATAGTTTCGACGCCATACCAAATCCTTTGGTAGAAATTGCTCGTCCCGATGCCGCAGATCGTAGCGAGATTTAGATTCCCTTGCCGCAATCTTCAAACGTTCGCGAACCTCTTCTCGGACCTTACGTAGCAGCTCCGCCTTCCTGGTTCCGTTGTTCACCCCACTGTCGTTCTCATCCGCATTTGGGCCTTTAGGAATTCCCGGATGAATGGTCATCTCCCTTCCAAAATTCAAGAAATAGGGAGTTACTTTCATATTTTCGTGGGTGCATGTCCGTAGAGCACAACCGACCTTCGGTAGCACCTTATCCCATTCCCTGTGGTTTTCAGACACGTATGATCTTAGCAGGCGCTTGACATTTTGATTTACTCGTTCTGCTGGATTCGCTTGCGGGTGATACAGTGCCGTAAACTTTAATGTAGTGCCAAGAGCCTCTGCGGCTCGCGCAAGTTCTCTGGATCGAAATTGCACACCATTGTCACATACGATGACTCGCGGAACGCCAAACAAAAAGACGACGTGTTCCTCGAGCAAACGAACTACTGCCGCGCCTGTTGCTTTCCTCAAGGGGAAAAGTAGTGGCATCTTGGTGGCATAGTCCACCACTGTCAGGATGTAGGCATGACCACGCGGAGATCGTGGTAGAGGTCCCACCAAATTCACGCAGATCATCTCCCATGGAGAAATCGCCTCTTCACTCCTCGACGTCATCTGCCCCATAGGAGACTTCCGCTCCACTTTGACCGCTTGGCAGGCTTTGCAGCTCCGGACATACTTCCCCACATCCACTGCTATCTTTGGCCAATAGAAGTGTTGTGTCAGTCGATCTAAGGTTTTCTTTATTCCCATGTGTCCAGCAGTGGGTTCGTCATGGCACCGAACCAAAAGCTCTGTTCTTTCGGATGCTGGAACAACTCTCTTCCACTTGTCGGCTTTCTGTAGCTCGGGATACCGACCCTCCACCTGCTTCCATAGCACATCTCCGACAACTTTCCATTTCGGATATTGGTCGGGGTTCTCTCGTACCTTCTTCCTCATGTTCACGTACCACTTATCCTTCTCTGGGTTAGCAGAAACGCAGTTCACGTTGACAGCAGCCCGTGAGAGTGCATCTGGAACCAGATGGTCCTTCCCCTTTCGATGTACCACTTCGAAATCGAACTGCTGGAGACGAACAGCCCATCTCGCCAATCTTCCGGTTGGATCTTTCAACTTATGTAGCCAAACCAAAGAATGGTGATCGGTAATCACTACAAATCGGGTACCTTCGATATATGGACGAAGTTTCTCGATTGCCCACAATACACCTAAACACTCCTTTTCCGTGGTCGAGTATTGTCTCTCAAGTTTCGATAGAGACCGGCTGAGGTAGCATACCACCTTCTCTCCCGTCGGATGTGCCTGGCTCAACACCGCCCCGATCCCCACATCAGATGCATCCGTTTGAACTTTGAACGGAAGTTCGAAATCGGGGCAAGCCAAAATTGGTGCAGTAGTCAATTTATGTCGACAATCAACAAACGCTCTTTCGCTTTCCTTCGTCCAGGTAAATTTCGTGCCTTTCTTCAAAAGATCGTTGAGGGGTGCCACTAACGCCGCATGGTTAGGTATGAACTTCCGGTACCAAGATACCATACCCAGAAACTGTCTGACCTGCTTGATTGAAGTTGGTCGCGGAAAGTCACTCACCGCCTGTACCTTCTCTGGGTCTACGTGAAGGCCCTCCTCGTCCACCAGATACCCTAGATACCGAAGCTTAGCCCGGCAGAAATGGCACTTATCTTTTGACACCCGTAGACCCGCCTCTCTCAGACGACAGAAAACTTCGCGCAGAACCTTAATATGTTTATTTATTTATTTATTATTATTCAAATCTCATTTCACAGAAAAATCCAATTATGAAACGAGATACAAAAAATAATCAAAAAAATCATTAATATAAAGCAAAACAGGAATAAAAATAATAAAATAATCAAATCAAAAAAAAAAAAAAAAAAAAAAATTGAAGAAACAGTAAAGAGAAGAATGCATAATAAAAATAATTAAGAGACTACGTTATCATATCAATAACATGTTTTTTAAAAGAAAGAAAAGACATGGACAAAGAACCAAACTGATGCTCATCATGGCTTCTAAGTATCCTAGGTATAGGTGAGTAAAAATACACAAGAGTACGCGCAAAAGGAGTCAGGAAAAGCGACTGAGTTCTAACCGGGCGATCAGACACACGTAAGAAATGACACACGCGAATGTTGGAAGAGAGTAAGCCATGATAAAGCTTATAAAGAAGACATTCATCAAGGAATACTCTGCGGGTACTCAGCAAATGTAGATTTAAGAAAAGCAGACGGTCATTATAAGGACGATAAGCAACATTAAACTTGAACAAAAGGCAGCGAGTAAACTTACGCTGAACGGATTCAACAGCATTAGACAGGTACACGAAACGAGGAGACCACACTTGGGAGCAATATTCAACAATGCTACGAACAAGAGAAATAAAAAGGCGAACACAAGTGTTGATATTGGTTGCAAAGCGAGAGCAGCGCAGAACAAAACCAGCTACTTTTGACGACTTAGCAACCACAAAAGAAACATGCAGATCAAATTTTAACTTCGGATCAAAGATGATGCCGAGGTCTTTATGTTGATCTACATGCCTCAAAAGACTATCACACAAAAAATACTCAAAGGAAATGGGATTAGGCTTATTGGAAAAAGACATCACAAAACACTTGGAAACATTAAGATCAAGGAAGTTCACAGAGCACCAATCACTCAAAACAAAGAGGTCCGACTGTAGCTTACAACAATCATTTTGTGAAGCGACAGCACGGAAAATTTTTAGATCATCAGCATACAACAGAGAGTCAGACTGAAAGTTACAAGGAAGGTCATTGATAAACAGTGTGAAAAGGAGGGGACCAAGGATGGAACCTTGGGGAACACCAGAAGTAGGAAAGAAAGGGGAGGAAGAACAACCATTAAACACAACACGGCAGACGCGATCATGGATGTAGGAAGAAAGCCAAGATGTAAGGGAACTGGGAACACCAAAATGACAGATCTTATCTAAAAGCACTGTGTGATTTACCCTGTCAAATGCTTTCGCGAAGTCAGTGTAAATCACATCAGCTTGAAGGCCATTGTCCAAAGTACACGCAACGAAGTTAGTGAATTCCACTAAATTCGTAGTCGTTGAACGTCCCTTTATGAAACCATGCTGCTCTGCAGAAAATAAATGACTAAAAGCACCATGAATTCTGTCATGAACAATCCGCTCAAGCAACTTCGGAAAACAGGACAGGAGGGATATAGGACGGTAGTTGGCCACATTGCCAATGTCTCCCGATTTTAAAATCGGAAAAACATTGGCAGCCTTCCAGGTAGAAGGAAAAACACTAACAGACAAACTCAAATTAAATAATATAGACAAAGGTACACATAAGGAAGATGCAAGAGACTTAACAAACACATTAGGAATGCCATCCGGGCCGCTGCTTGCTGAGTGATCCAACGAGGATATTAGAATTTCAACCTCCAGAGGATTGGTCATCGCAAAATTATCCTGAGAAAACACAGCCGCAGCAGAACTTCCTGAAGCAAAATTAGGAGAGGAAAATGAAGAAGCAAAGAACTTAGCAAATAAATCACAAGTTTCTTGAGGGATAGAAGTCGTAGTTTCCTCAAGAAAAAAAGTGTCAGGAAACCGGTTGCTAGTTTTAAGGGAACGGACATACGACCAAAATGGTTTCGAGTTATCTGAGGAAAGACTAGCTTCAATATGGGCAAAATAAGCACGTTTCGCTTCTTCAACAGTCCTTTTAGCCACTGCTCGCAGCGACCGATAACGCTGAAATACCTCGGCAGATGAACTGCGAAGAAATTCACTACGGGCCTTATCTTTCTCGCGCAAAGCTTTGGATACTGCGACAGAAAACCAAGGAGGACAAGCACCACGACGAGAACGAGACACAGGAGTAAATCGACAAACAATGGAATTAACGAGAGAGTAAAAAGAAGAACCAGCTTCATTTATATCAAGCCCACGAAAAAAAGAAAACCAATTGATAGGGAGGAGTTCGGCAGCAATAAGTTCATAATCTGCCCTAAAAAAGTTGAAAGACGGCACAACTATGCTTTTGGTGCGTGGACTATTCAATAAACAAAAATCAATGGAAAGGGGGGGATGATGAGGGTCAGGATCAACGTAAGGAAAGGATGATGCGGAAATTGATAGATTAGAAGAAGGTAAATTAGAAAAAATAAGGTCCAACAAACGATTATTATTATTAGGAATGTAATTAAATTGGGATAAGGAACAAAACGAAAGAAATGATGAGAGGGAAATTGAAAATGCGTTGGTAGAGGAGATGATTAAAGACGAGAGGTCCCATTGAATAGAAGGCAAATTGAAGTCACCACAAACAACAATAGGAGAATGAGGATAGTAAGACATAATAAAATCAGACAGCTCACTATAAAAACATTCATACGTGGAGAGAGATGCACTACAAGGCACATATACCGATACAAGTAATAAACAAACATTATGTGATAGGGAAATACGGACAGCAACGCACTCAACAGGATGAGACACCACGAAGCTAGCACAAAGTGAACTAGACAGAGATTTACGAACGGCAATTAAGACTCCACCACCGTCTGCTTTATTCGTTAAATCACGATTGCGATCATGTCTGAAAACATTATGCAGGGGAAAGAACTCATCACTAAAGAGATCCGTTGAAAGCCAAGTTTCAGTCAAACAGACGAAATCATCGGAAGCAATTATAGAGGCTAGCCTGATTTGTACCAATTTGGTTCTTAGTCCACGAACGTTCTGGTAATAGAGTTTAAAACGTTGATTTTTAGGTAAACAGGAACTGATTACACTGGCTGGACCCGGGCTGGAGTTTTGCGAAAATTTCCTCGCTGACGGGGCTCAAATTCCTCAACCAAAACTCCCGAAGGCCAGAAATCATGGCGCCCAATCGCGCTAAGTTCCATCGGAAGCGTAAGCAAGAATGATCCCACAATACGGCTGCTGTCCGAATCCTTTGTTAGTTTCTTGCAAGAAACGTTGACATCTCTTCCCATCTTCCGAGACATGTACAACTTCAAGTCCTCCACAGATGTATCAGCCGCAACACGAGAAAGGAAGATTTGAAAAGGAGGAGATACCACTCTAATGAGACCATTAGAAACGTCATCATTGGCACTACTAGGTCTACTAGGTTGTAGTGCGGGACCAGGAGATGGCACAGAGGACGCCATTGGAGAATGGCATTGCATTTGTTGTGGAATAAGCTGCTGCGGCGGTAGATGTTGTCCTTTTTGCAGAGGCGGCAGTTGAAGAAGTTCCAGAGAATGCTGTTGCTGAAGTAGTGGCTGGGCACTATGGCTTTGTAGTTGATTTTGATTTTGAGTGCCCTGGTTGTGCTGTTGTTGTTCCAGAGAATGCTGTTGCAGAAGTAGTGGCTGGGCAGCACTATGGCTTTGTAGTTGATTTTGATTTTGATTGCCCTGCTTGTGCTGTTGTTGAAGCAATTGCTGTTGTTCGCGTTGACCACGAGTTAAAATAGGCGAAAAATTACCTTGACTGATAGGCGGAACTGGCGCTGGGGTCTTGGGTGATGACAACTTCTGCTCTGCATCCGCCACTGAAGCCAGAGAGTTTAACAGTTTAGCGGTAGATTCGAGCTTGCCACGCAAAGCGTTGAATTCGACCTGAATAGAGTCCACCACCCGTTTAGCAGACCGCAGTCGATCAACAAAAGTAACCATAGAATTAGATTTGCACTTCGAACAAAACCAATATACTCCGGATGACGACGATTGAACCGCTTTAGCAACATTTGCTTGCATACCAATGCACTTAGCATGAACTGTTTGCTCACAAAAACCAGAGCAAATAACCATGGGTGTTTTATTTGATTTGTCTAAGCATTTAGAAGCTAAACAAAGAGCCATAATGGGGCGCACTGAAGTTTTCTCAAATTAGATATCGATACTTGAGCACACAGTATTGCACCCTTCAACCGGAAAAGAAGGTGAATGTTTCAGATGGCAATTAAATTTCATAAAAGTTTCCGATAAAATATGATAGGTGTCAATGTTAGCTTTTGGAAGCTGTCTCCGATAAATTACACTGCGTATCACCGTAGAATATATGGTTGGTGTCAAAATTGGTTTTGGAGGCTGTCTCCGATAAATTATATTGCGTGTATAATAATTGACAGTACCCTCTAGTGTATTAATGGCACGACACTAAACAGTAGAAGTTAACGGCTCCGGCGAAAAATCAGTACTCGCGCACTTGAAGAGAAAATAAATCCGAGCACAAGAAAAGAAAAAAATCACTCAGACCGAGTAAGAACGAAGCAAAAAGCACTTGCAATATGCAAAGAGAACCGATAAGATTCACTAGGCTTAAGAAGAGTACATGTGAACAGCGAATTCACAAGATATTCAACAATCAAATAAGAGCAGAATGTTAACGTTTTGACGTTTTCACACAGTATGCTCGATAATGTTGCTCGAATGTCTGGGTTACCACAATAATATCGTCGAGGTAAGTGAAAACATATGGCTCTAGCGCGGGACCCAACACCGTATCGATCAGACGCTGCCACGTCGCACCCGAGTTGTGTAAACCAAATGGCATTCTCAGGAAGTGAAAAAGACCCCTTCCCGGCACGGTGAACGCGGTATATTGCCGTGATTCTTCCGCCATTGGTACCTGCCAGTAAGCCGACTTAACATCCAATGTCGAAAGGTATTTTGCATTGCGTAACTTATCTAACGTGGTAGAAATATAGGGCAGTGGATACGCGTCTTTTTCTGATACCGCATTAACCTTCCTGAAGTCTACACAAAACCGGTACGACCCGTCCTTCTTGCGTACCAGCAAAATTGGTGACGACCACGGGCTTGACGATGGCTCGACCACTCCCATCTTCAACATCTCGTCCAACTCAACGTTGATTTGCTTCTGAACGGCTGGGGAGACAGGAGAGTACCTCTGCTTAAAAGGACTAGCTGTTGTCTTAATGGTATGTTTGACGAATTTAGCGCAACCCAGACCCTCACCCATCAATCTGAACTGCTCCTCTAGTAAACTTTGCAGGATCCCTGACTTACGTTCTGATAAACGAGATTGACTCCGCAGCGCTTTCACTGGCACCACTTCAGCCGACGCAACTGATGTCCACTGCTGTCCCTGCATGTCCAGGACGACCCCAAAGCGCTGCCAAAAGTCAATTCCAAGGATCACTTCCTGCGGGATGGATGGTATGACATACGTTTCCAACTCATGCACCGTGCCGTTCAAGGTGAACTTTAACTGGACTACCCCAGCCACCGAGCACGTTTCACCATTCGCCAGTCGCACCTCTTCAACTTTCTCCCGGTCCAAACTTAACCCCTTGTTGGCCATGCGTAGCCATCCTTTTCCCCCCAAAATGGTACGACTCGCCCCAGAATATAACAGCCCTTCCATCTCGATGCCCTCTATATCCACTCTCAAGTGTGGGCGGCTGTCCTGATTCCCTTTCGCTAGTGCAAAGTCCACCATTGGCTGGCTATCTTTCTGTTGCGGCCTTGTCGTAGTGCCTACCCGACCGCTTAGTGGGCACGACGCTCGTTTCCCGAAGAACTGTGGTGTGGTTGAGATCCTGATCTTTGCCCCTGGCTTCGATTCCGGCAATTTGGACAGGTGGACCTCATAGCTCCTCGACGACCACATCCAAAACAGCGACGAGGCTCCGGACAGTCCCTCGACATATGTCTCTCCTTCCTGCAGTTCCAGCACTGAACCCTACTCGATTCTGCCAGGGCTGAAACTATTTCCACGCTTCCAGAGCTAACATATGCTAGGTCTGGCTCGAGACAACGCCTTGACCGTGTGTTGGGAGGCACGAATGCCATCACCGATGCCCTGGTGGCATCCATGGTCCGGCCCATCTTCACCAACTCCGCAATGGAAGTCACTGGCGTCAAGCTCAGTTGCTGTTGATAAAACGGAGTTATGTTCCTGCGCAACAGACGCAGTTTTTCCTCCTCCGAACAGTTGGTTTCTAAACGGCTGAAGAGGCGTTCCATGACAGCTACGTAGACCCCTATCAACTCGCTTTCGCCCTGAGTTCGCCGCCGAATTTCTTCCCATAACCGGTCCTCATAATCGGATGGCAAGAACTCCGCTCTCAACTCTTTCACCAACTCGTCCCAGCAACTGACCAGGCCCCGGTTGGCTCGGAACCAAATTAGCGCTCGCGAGTCGAATAGATCTACCGCTGCTCTAAACAGTTGAGCTTTAGTGAGTCCCCTTGCCAGTCGCAACTCTTCTACGCGCTCTAGGAACGCATTAACCGATCCTGACGAATCACCGCTGAATTTCAATCCCCATTTAGCTACTTCTGCCGGACTTCCAGATTTGGGGGATGGCGGCGTGGCTGCGTCTTGAGTCACGTTAGGCTGATCCACCTCATCCTCACTGGGCCCCTCGACCTTCTCTACTAGAGCACCCATGGCTAAAATGAGTCGATTGCGCAAATTCTTCGCCCCTTCCTTCTGCTCTCTCGATACCGCCTGCAAATTTCCTAAACGACGAAACCCAAACTCGATTTTGACTCTCGCCTTAACATGTTCTGAAGCCGTCTGATCGGCCGATACTCTCGCCACTAGCTCCTCGATCTCCGCCGCCTTCGCCGATAGCTCCGCGAAATCAGTATCGAAGTCAAAAGGATAGTCCGACTCGATGTATGACGTATCCCGGGCCGTTTCTGCTCTTAATGTCGCCCGCAAGCTCTTTCTCATATTCTCCACGGTGTCAGCTGGAAACCCCCTAATAGCGAGCTCGTAGATGAGCTCGTCTTTGGACAATCTATCTACTAAAATCTTCATTGTGGCCTGCACTGACCTGGAGGTCTACACTAAAGCTGAAATAAAATTGCCTAAGAGACCAGCTATGAAACTGCTAGCGCAATTTTCTGTTTCCCAATTCAAAAGCACTTCCCCGGGAGTTAACCTGCCGATGCGCCAAAAGAAAAATCGAGCGTTAAACCACCCGAAGTGCCCAGTCTCCACGTACCTCTACCCCGAAAAGCCCGATCAGCGAACTGCCACCCTTGGAAAAAAAAGAATCACTGTCCACAACCTCTTCACCAACAAATTCCCGCAACCGTACTTAGTCACTCCGCACATGTCTATTTTCTCCACTGACGTGATCCTATCACACACACTGAATTTAATGTATTTCCCCTACTCACACTCCCAATTCAAATTTTATTATACGCTGCAAATACCGCACTAACTTGTTATAGAATAATACCTGTAAACGAAAACTACGATTCTCAGACCCAACAATATATCCTATTGAGTATGCAATGCCCCAAAACAAAATAAATAGCCACTTAAGTTGGACTATTCCATCTGCTATCGTTCATATCTAAAATTTATGTTCCTACCGAACTTCCCACAATTTGGGACTATGCAAATATCATCGCACACCCACACACACACTGACGCACCAGAATTCAAATGTTTAAATAGGTATTAATCATAAAAATGGGTATTAATGTATATTAATAATAAGCGGATTTTATTCCATATATATTCAAAATATGCATGCACTAATAATATGAATTGCTTGCCAAATTTATACCGATCCCTTCAGTTTAGCTGTTGTAGTAACTAGCCACCGGTTCTCTTTTTCTACGAAAGAAACATTACTCCGCGTTAGGAATCTATTACAGGATTCGTATTTTCGGTTCTACAAGTACGAAACAAAGAAGCTAGAAAATTTTCACCGGTACCGTTACGACCGTTAGCCCCACGTTGGGCGCCAATTTATTACCGATTCTTTCTTCTACGCACCCCTTTTACCGCAAAAGACAAAGGGGTTTAGCTTCGGGAGCCTAAACTCACCGGAGATGGGGTGGGTGGGCGCCACTCGCTTCCAATCCCGAAACTAGCTATCGGCCGTCGCCCTGCAGCGAGAAGAATGGCAACGGCTTCGCGTAATCGAACTAGCGCTCTAATCAAAGTAGCCCGAAAGGACACACCAACGCTCACAATTTAATACAAACTTTTATTACTCCGTTTATACGCTATCCGAAAGAAACTAATTATTCACTCAACAATTCAAATGCACATGATGTCACGGCGCCGCGATTTTCCTTTAAGCTTACTTACTGGTTACACTAGCCTGTATCTTCCTCTAACTTAATTTATTTTACAATCATAAAGCTAAACTAACTTACTCAGCCTATTATCCGCTTGCCTCTTCGCCGGTCTGCTTATTCGAATATTTCGTTCGCCCAATTATATCTTCTACCGATCTCGCGACACACACACACTCGCCGGATGGGTGAAATTTGCCTTGCCTCGGGTAGATTCCGTCGAAAGTATCTCGTCGCAACTCCTACACACCTTCTCACGCAAAATTATCTATCTGCACGGTCGATCTTCGATCTTATTACTTTGCTGCTTCGGTTCGCTCCCCCAACATGTAAAATAGATAGAGTTCGATTCTTTTAATCTATTCGCCGTCAACAGGTAAATTCCCAAATAGTCCTTACCGTGGTCAGTCACCAAGAGAGCGATCCACGCCATCATCGCCTCGCATGAAACCTCGGCCTCCGCTTGCTGGTCCCGCTTAGACGACGGGATCCTAGATTATCCGTTTACTGAATGTTCAACTCAATGCACTTCAAATGCATTTCGGCCGTTGCACTAAGTTCCCGGTCATTGCACTTTCTCTTGATAGAATTGAGGACTGGCAATGCCATATGACGATCTGGCGATGTTCTACTTTCCGTCATTCCACACTTCTGATTCTGCGCAGATCGACCGCTCGAACTGTCAAACTCGTGCCGTACTGACAAATGTCAGACGTGTGATCGTTTTGTTTACAAATGTGAATGTTGTGTTTATCAATGTGAATGCTGACCAAATTACCACGGATCCGGGATGATTTAGAGCCGATCATCGTGTTAAGCTACGCCAGTAGCTTGTAGACTTCCAGATTCAGGTAAGGAATCTTTTATAATGCTGCTGTGTTTCATTTTAAATTCGCTAACTTGCCGGACCCCCCGCAACGATTTGTTGCAATGGTGACCGAATCGGATTCGTTTTGGGTAAGATTTGGCGACGGTACTCCTTCGAAATTGTCCGTGACAGGACTATAACTGCTCGCATCCATAATGCGGTCCGATTCGGTGGAGTTATCAGGGTCAGCCCCAGCTCTTGGGGGCTCGATCATGCTGTTTTCATCCTGATTGGATGCGGTGCTGGCAGTGTCCGTAGCGGGGAAGGCTGGAGGTGTTGTATTTGTTGAGGTCTAGTCCTCGACATGTTAGGTGGGTTGTTCATATTTGATACAGGCCAAAACGGAGATCCGGCCAATACATCGTCGGGTCGCGCATTAGGGTAATCTGGTAGCCGTAACTTTGCGTGTCGTCGGCTGTTTATGTGAGAGTATCTGACTGCAGTTGCTCCGATGTCTTCCGTATTTTGCATTCGAAATCGATATATGCCGAACATAGCTAACGTTCGTCTCCTCTGACCATGGATTTCATGTCACATCGGGTTGTTGTAGGAATCTGTGTTCGTCTTCTTCGGGAGGATCTCGAATCGAATGATGTGGAAAAGTTAAACTTGAGTGTACTAGTCAACGGACCCCGGATGATGTGCGTTCTATGCCATACGCTCAGATTTTCATTTCACCCCGTTTACCTACTCGCGAACCTAGCATTTCCTAACCCTTACGTCTTAAATTTATACGACATTAACCTGCTACAATGGTGTGTACTTTACTTACGTGCCAATAGGTAGCTTGTAAAACTTAATTACCGATCAACCGTGACAATATATATATATATATATATATATATATATATATATATATATATATATATATATATATATATATATATACATATATATATATATATATATATATATATATATATATATATATATATATATATATATATATATATATATATTTATATAAATATATATATAATATATGTATATTTATATATATATTTATATATATATATATATATATATATATATATATATATATATATATATATATATATATATATATATATATATATATATATATAGATATGTATATATATACAGGGTGTTTGGTACTCGGTGGACACTATTGTAAGGATGCATTCCTTGATATATTTTGAGCAAAAAAATGTTGTACAGGGTGGTCCGGTTTTCAAAATCTACGGAGTTACAGGGTGGCCAATAAAACTGTTTCGAACCTGTACCTTGACTCACTTAAATTATTATATCTTGAAAACTAATATTCATAACGCATAGTTTTATGGCTTGTTTTCTTTATGGAATCAAATTACCTTTAATTTGATGTAACATTCTAAATTGTAACTGTACCTGATTTTGAGATACTTACTTCAAAACACAAAATTTTGGCACTTCTATCAAGCAAATTTTGTGTTCAATATCGTTTTTCTCAGAAAATCTCATTAAAAGATGCCATTTTAATTTTAATTCTTTATAACCGATATTGTTGGCTACAAAAAATGCATACATACTTATGACTTAGATTTTACCATTTCGCAAGTAATAAGCGAAAATACATATCGCTTAAAAACTGAATATGGCTTAAAGTGGCCCTCGTTTGCGATCTACACTCTTTGCTTGAACAGAAAGAATTTATTTAAAGTTTTTACGCTTTATTTCAAAATTTTTGAGCTACAATAAATGTTCAAAATGGCCACCTTCATTTTGAATACACGCTAAAGCTCGTTTCGCAAGCGTTCTTTTCATATTTATACTTCTCAGCTGCTGCCTCACTTCTGCTGCAGCCACATCGATTCTGGTATTTAGGTCTTCCAATGTTGATACTTCCGTTGTGTAGACATGGGCCTTATCCGTCCTCATACAGTAAAATCTATACTTTTCAGATCAGGAGATCTCGCAGGCCAGTGTATTGGTCCATTTCTACCGATCCAGCGATTGGTATAATTGGAATTCAACCAATCTCTGACTGGTCGGCCATAGTGAGCTGGAGCACCATCTTGTTGGTAAAACATGGAAGCCAATCGTTGCTGCGGAATATCCTTCAATAAATCCTGCAGATCATGTCTTAAAAAATGTAAGTAATTGGTACTAATTAAAGTAGGTGGGAGCTAATAGGTCCAATTAAATCGTTACCAATCACTCCTGCCCATAAGTTAACGCTGAACCTATGCTGAAACGATGAAGTCCTTCTCGTGTGTGGATTGCTCTCAGCCCACGTATGTAAATTGTGGAAGTTTGTGATACCGTCCCTGGTAATGCCTGGTACTATACTCTTCGCGAAACGAATTCAACGGTCAAATCCCATACAAAAAGAGCTTTTCAATTCGTCAGTAAAGCTCTTTTGTATGGGGTTTGACCGTTGAGTTTGTTTCGCGAAGAGTATAATACTAGACATAAATAAGGACTCATCCGTCCAGAGAATGGTGTTCAAAAAATTTTCGTTGTTTGATTGTTTCTCAAGGAGCCAATTGCAGAATTCCATCCTTTTGGGCAAATCGATCGGTAGCAGCTCCTGCACTGGTGTGTGATGGTAGGGATGTAAACGAGCTCCAAACTTTCCACGTAGACACGTTAAACTGCTACGCCAATCGTCGAATATTGATTGATGGGTCAGTTTCCACTGCAAGCAGTATTTCTTCATCGTCCCGTACAGCGATTGCAAGCGCAGGATTTGGGTTTACTCGGCTCGTACTAACGCTGCCAGTTTTCCGAATCCTTGTGTATAGTTGTTGAAACACTCTCCGTCCAGGAATCCGTCGATGGGGATATCTCTGTTGATTCAAAGATTGCGCCGCTTGTGAATTTCCCCGGCACTCTCCATATACGTACATAATATCTGCATATTCGTCATTAGTGTAGTGAGACATTTTGAATTTATGTTTGAAATTTTAGTGATATCTTCTAGTTCGATTAATGTACCGAAACTCACAATAATTTGAAAGTGGTTCTGTTTTTATAGGGTCTTAATTTTTTTACGTATTCCATTAATAAAGGCGAAGAACTGTACCCAATTTTACCTTTAACATTCAGGTAGGTGTTTCAATTATGTTGAAACGAATTTTAATTTAGTTTATTTTATTGATAGTTTAAAAAGTAATTCATGGGCAGTAAAAAAACTTAAGTACAAATAACAATTTAAACTATTCTTTTGAACAAGGGCCACTTTACAGCAAATTTACTTTTTAAGCGATATATATTTTCAATTACTACTTGCGGAACGGTAAAATCTAAGCCATAAGTGTGTATGCAACTTTTGTAGCCAACAATATGGCCTATAAAAAAATAAAATGAAAATGGCATCTTTGTGTGCCAAAATTTTGTGTTTTCAAGTAAATATCTAAAATTCAGGTACAGTTACAATTTAGGATGTTACATTAAATTAAAGGTAATTTGATTTCATAAACAAATCCATGATTATTTGTTTTCAAGACATAACTATTTAAGTGAGTCAGGGTACAGGTCCGAAACAGTTTTATTGGCCACCCTGTAACTCCGTAGATTTTGAGAACCGGACCACCCTGTAGAACAAATTTTTGCTCAAAATATATCAAAGAATGCCTCCTTATGTGCCAAATAGATATTGGCCGAGCCCAGGCGAGATCTGGCGAGCCCGAGTGTGTGGACGGTCCAGACGAGCGACTTTGACAGGGCTCGCCGGCACTCGTGCCACATCCGAGCGGAATGGATTTTGAGCACGAGTCAAAGCGATTTCGAACGAGCTGTCAAAGGCCGTCCACATGTTCGCGGTCTCGTCTGACTTCGGCTCGCCTGGTCTCGGCCAATATGTATTTGCCACATTACAATAATGTCCACCGATTACCAAACACCCTGTCTAGATATCTATGTATATATATATAAATATATATATATATATATATATATATATATATATATATATATATATATATATATATATATATATATATATATATATATATATATATATTGTTACGTTAACTCTTCTAAACGCTCACAAAACCCCTTATCCCTGACTGGGACACAAGGGCGGCAGTTTTCGGGCGGCTAATACTCGCGGAAAAAGGTCGTGAGTGGGCGACACTCGCTTCAGTCTCGAAAACCTGCCTATATTGCCGTCGCCCCGAAGCGAGAAGACTGCGACGGTTATCTCTCGACCGACACGAATCAGATTCCGATATTCTACCGCAAGTAAAGAAAACCAACTACACCGGGGCACAAGAGGAATGTTTCCAAAACGCCAGCGTTACACCGATCGTCACAATATTCTTTATTCAAATATCAAAGCCCTATATTCTACTTCACTAAACACGGCGCCGCGGTTTTCGTATTGCTCGACATTAATCCACTACTATCTCAATTACTTTAGCTTCTCAATTTTTCAACATCTATCAATCACATTTATTCTTAGCCTAAATGATTCATCCAATAGGTTTCTGAGACCTCTACACGTACCTGGGATCGCTCTCCGCCGCCGAACTCGTCGCCCGCCTTTCACCACCTCGTCGAAAATTTGTCTTCTGTTCTGCGTCAATTCATCGTCGCCTTATCGACGGTACTTCCCCGATTAGCAGCCTGATCGCGGCACTCGTTATATCCAGCTGGCCGGCTGTTACGCTTCGCGCACTGTGGCTATTCGCTTCGTACGTTGATTTACTTTAAGCCAACGTTATGGTGGAAAAGTTCGTACACGGTTCTAGTCAAGATCGTTAGGCTCGAGTTCTTCTTCTAGTTTCTTCCCAATTTGAACAGGTGCACCTATCTGATGACTGGTTGGCCTCCTCTCGTGGATTCCGATCATGTATCCAAAAAGGAAAGTTACGTATCAGTTTCAATCGCCCTCGGCTGTTCGTACTGCGGCTGACTCTTACCTCCTCTCGATTCAAAAAAACCATTTCATTCCTGTCCACCTACCACCTAGCCTCGGTGGACAAACAATCTACCGCTTCAGCGGGATTCATGTACAACAGTTTTCCGTCTTGTATCATGCATTCCATACATGGGTGCAATGCACTTTTGCCCCTTAGTGCACCAAACGAAAGCTTTCCTTAACAATCATTTCGCGTGGCAGCTCGAGCGCAGCCTTCCGGATTCTTCCAGTCGGCTGGAATTAACGATATTATCAACCGCTTGGCGGCGTTCCTGTCGCCGATCATCAGTTTGTTTTTGACGTTTCAATGAACATGACAACAAACATGTTCAAGTGCGGCGGTAATTTCTCGCGTTTATTGTGTAGTCCATTTGGTGAATTCGAATCGATTCTACGGTGCCATGCCGTTTTCCTGTCAATTCGCGACATGTGTGATGTTGGTGCCATCACCAAATACTCAGTTTGTTGATGGTTTGTGCTGAGTTGTCGCGGCGGAGCAAGTATCTACATTTGCTCCAGTTCACGGGTTGTTTTGTTTCTGGACCAAGTCCTCGGCGTTCGTTTGCCATGAATCGTCGGCGATGGCCTGATCTGGCGAGGAGCAACCTTCTTCATCGACCTCATTTACTCAGTTATACATTCGTATCTTACTTACATATATTCATCTCTTCCTTACTATTCATTTACAACTAATCGTCTATATCTATTCATTTATACATATTTTTTTCTTTACATTGCATTCTTTATTTTATTTTTAGTCTTTCGCTGGCGTAACATCACCCCCATCCCCAGAGAATTACGGAGTGATTCTCGACAATTAATACCCGAACACTTCGCGAGTTCCGATACCACGTCGCGCCGTTCCTCAGCAGAGCCGCATTGAATCTTACTTTGATTCTACCTACAAAGATCTTTGCATTCACACTCATTCCTGTTAACACCTCGTTAGATATGTTAGGTAATTCTTTTGCGGTACGACCTATCTGTATCCTCAATTTATATCCTTCGTATGTTAAACCTATTTGAATAATATCGCCTAATTAAACTTGCTAAGTTCCCCATCACCAACTATATCTACATCAATCCACAACTAATTCAACCCGCCACCGTAGTATGCTCGAACTATTAATAATTTTTTTTTCTTTATGTTTGTAACCCACCACCATTAGCTCTATTATTGTTACTCATTCTATTATTGTCCTTCCTGGCCTTAGGGTATGGTCGTAACGCCTGCCATGCAACATTCTTATTATCTATAACCACCACCTCTTAGTCCTAACTACATATGTATTTCCTCCACGTTTCCCGCATTGACAAAAAGAATAATTTGTTGGTATGTCGCACATCTTCCCGTCCTACTTTCTAACTTAAGATCATCTTCCTATTTCTTTATTCAACGTACCGTTTTAGATCCTTCGTATGCCATGTTCCCGCGTTTTTACCCTGGCGGTCCACTAGCTGGTAGGTCCACCCGGAGACTTGCTTTTGTATCCAAAAGGGTCCAACATACTCAGGTGCCAGTTTTGCGGAATAAAACTTCGCCGCATCCGAGAGAGTGTAATTCTTCCGCCAAACGGCCTCTCCCTCTCCATACCCCACGTCCCGTTTCCGTAAATTATATTTTTGGGCACTCTGTCGAACTGCGGCTCGCATTCGCTCTCGCACGTCCACTCGTACCCTCTCAAGCTCCACGGCTCTGGCTTCCGGATTTAAACTTTCCTGCCTCACTTCCGGCCGTTCTTTATCTTCGTGATAAGTCACCATTTCTCGCCCAAAGTTAAAGAAGTAAGGAGTGACTTGTGCAACGCAAGGCGCACGCGATTTTTGCCAGATCCTGATCCCATAGCCGATGGTTCTCCTTGACGTATGATCGCAACATTCGCTTAATATCCTGATTTTTGCGCTCCGCAGGATTAGCTTGCGGATGATATAAAGCCGTGTACTTGATTTTAGTACCATACTTTGCTGTCATATCTTGAAGATGCTTCCCTCTAAACTGGACCCCGTTATCACACACGAGCCACCGGGGTGCTCCAAACAATAGGAACACTTGGTCCTCGAGCACTCTGGTAACCGCGGAGGCCGTCGCCTGCCGTAAAGGGTACAGTAGGGTGAACTTACTCACGTAGTCAAGAACGGTTAAAATGTAATTGTGCCCCTGACTAGTTCGTGGCAGAGGCCCCACCAGGTCCACACAAACCATTTCCCAAGGTTGCTGAGCTTCACCACTCCGGGAGACCATGAACCCAGCCGGAGCTCGTCTCTCCACTTTACTCGCTTGGCACACCTTACACCTTCTCACGTAGGTGGTGACATCTGCCGCCATCTTCGGCCAATAATACTTTGCCCCCACCCGTCCTAACGTGCGACTGGCCCTCATATGTCCGGCTACTGGGTCGTCATGGCAACGATACAGAATATCCTTCCGCTCTGTCTTAGGTATAACCCTCTTCCAAGCCTCCGCTCCTTCCAACTCAGGGTAACGCCCCGGTAAATGTTTTCACAATGCTTCTCCGGCCACACGCCAATCCGCATAACGCTCCGGTGCCCCTAGCACTTTGTTCCTCATGGTTTCGAACCACTTGTCGCCAAAACCGGTGATTGCTGCTACCTCTCCGTCTGGCGGCATGCGCGAAAGAGCGTCGGGGACTAGATGGTCCTTACCCTTCCTATGAATGATGTCAAAACTGTATTGTTGGAGACGCACGGCCCACCTTGCCAAACGCCCCGTAGGATCTTTCAGATTGTGGAGCCAAACCAAGGAATAGTGGTCGGTGACCACTGAGAACTTAGATCCCTCCACATATGGCCTCAGTTTCTCGATGGCCCATAAAACCGTAAGGCACTCTTTCTCGGTTGTGGAGTATTTGCGTTCCGTTTTGGTCAAGGATCTGCTGAGATAACAGATGACCTTCTCCCCATCCGGGTGGTTCTGCGATAGCACTGCTCCCAACCCTCGGTCTGACGCGTCAGTCTGAATGCAGAAGGGCAACCGATAGTCTGGACACGTTAAGATCGGTGCGGTGGCCAACTTAATTTTTGCCTGCGTGAAAGCATCCTGACATTCCTGGGTCCACAAGAACTTTTTATTTTTCTTCAGTAGTGTGGTTAGTGGCGACAACATTGTGGCGAAGGCTGGTATAAAGCGCCGGTACCAGGATACCATTCCTAAAAATTGTCTCACTCCCTTCACGGTGGTAGGAGGAGGGATATCCAGCACGCATTTAACTTTATCGGGGTCCACATTAAGGCCTTTTTCGTCCACCACGTAACCCAGGTATTTAAGTTGTGGTCGACAGAATTCGCATTTGTCACGGGACACCCGCAACCCCGCCTTCCTGAGACGCTCGAAAACCTCTCGCAGAACTTCAACATGCTTGGAAAAATCCTGGGTGACCACAATGATGTCGTCTAAATAGGTAAAAACGTACGGCTCCAAATCAGGACCCAAAACTTGGTCAATTAGCCTCTGCCAAGCCGCAGGGGCGTTCTGCAGCCCAAATGGCATTCTTCTAAATTGAAACAGCCCGCGATGTGGCACCGTAAAAGCTGTAAATTTTTTTGAGTTTTCAGCCATAGGCACTTGCCAATAAGCTGATTTGATGTCTAATGAAGACAGGTACTTGGCTTCTCGTAACTTGTCCAGCGTGGCTGACACGTAGGGGATGGGATAGGCGTCGTGCTCCGTGACCCGATTTAGTTTACGGTAATCCACACAAAATCGATAGGAGCCGTCCTTCTTTTTCACCAACAATATGGGCGATGCCCAGGGACTGACAGACCTCTCCACTTCATTCCCATTCCCTGAGCTAGCATGTCGTTCAGCTCGGCGTCGATGTGCTGTTGAACCGCAGGCGACACCGGGTAAAAGCGTTGCTTTATTGGCGGCGAGTCTGTCTTGATGACATGTTCCACCCGAGTGGTACAGACAACCCCTTCCCCCATTAGGTTGAACTCCTCAGTCAACATTTGGTCGAGCGCCGCTTGTTCTGCCCTCGACAGTCGACTGCGCGCCCTGAGCTGTTCATCTTGCTCCACCCTTACAGTGCTGACAAAATCCCAAGTATTCTCACTTAATTTCAATACTACCTCAAACCGTTTGGCGAAGTCCACTCCCAGAATCAGGGTCAACGGCAAAGAAGGGACCACCAGCACCCGCAGCCACTCCACCTTTTCCTTTAGCTTGAACGGAACCACCGCTGTCCCGATGATGGGACATCCTTGGTCATTGTCCAACCGTATCGTCCGCTGGTTGGTAGCCAGGAGCTCCACTCCTAACTCCGTCATCGCTTGCCAGCCCTCTCCACCCACTACCGTATTGGAAGCGCCAGAATCTAATAGCCCCAGGAATTTACGTCCCATAACATCCACCTCAAGGTGTGGCCTCTCATCTCCTAGCTTCTGATTCAATACGTAGCTTAGTTGCGCGGCTCTGTCCGTCTCGCTCGGCGTATCCAGGCTGCCAGCTACTGGACACCGTGCCCGTTTCCCGAAGATTCTGGTGGACTCCTCCTACTTCCGGAGTCTCTGCGTGATGGCCCCCCATCACGACTCGGTCTTCCCTGACAGTTTGGGCAATTAATTTTTCTCACTCCTACCCGACCACAGCCGAAACACTTAGGAGGTTCAGGGCAATTCCGGGAAGTGTGCCCGTTCCGTCGGCAATTCCAGCACTGAATACCATTTCCGGAGATTGTCGCTATATTCACCCTGTCTGCACACTCCACGTACGCCAAATCCGGTTCCAACAACCGTTGAGACTTGCGAGTAGGCGGTGGTAAATAGGCTTCTACGGCGACCCTCGTTGCTTCTAAGGAACGACCCACTCGGATAAGATCGGCAATGGTCCGTACTGGGGTTAGTGCAAGTTGTGTTTGATAAAAAGGAGCGATGTTTCTCCTAAGGATCTTCAACTTCTCCTCTTCCGAACACGGGATCGCGCGGCGTCTAAATAGCCCCTCCATCACCGAGACGTAAACTCCCATGGTTTCTTCTGGCCCTTGTGTGCGTCTCGTGATCTCTCCGAGCAAGCGATCATCGTAATCCGGTGTCAAGAATTCAGCGCGCATTTCCTGGATGAGTTCCTGCCACGAACTTACCCTGGATCGATTTGCCCGAAACCAAACTAACGCCTTCCCCTCAAAAATCTCCACTGCCGACTGAAACAACTGCCCGGTGGTAACTCCCCTTGCTATCCGCAGCTCTTCCACACGCTCGAGGAAAGCACGGAGCGACCCCGAGTCCCCACTATAACGCAAACCCCATTTTGCCACCTCTTGCCCTTTTGCCAGCAGCGGTACCATTCTGGGTGTCGAAGTCGAAGGGTCGCTAGGGATTTCTAAATCGGGAATGGGCTCCACAGCCCCACTGACATTCAGTTCCAACTCTCGGCCTGGCGTCGACTCGCGCTCGCTGTTGTGGGCGTCTCCTGGTGCAATGGCTAGCCCTGCCTCCTCCTCATTCTCCTCCTCACCTTCGGCCTTCACTAGCAGCTCGCCCATGGCCATAATCAACCGAGTCCGGAGTTTACTGGCCTCCTCCCCCATCTCCTCGTTGTCGTGCTGCGCGTTCTTCAACCTTCGGATCCCGAACTCGATCTTAGTTTTAATTTTAAAGAATTCAGACGACTGCAGCCCCCCTGAAAACCTGAAATCAAAGTCTGGACCTCGAGAAGTTTCCCTTCTACGGCCTCCAAGTCCTCCTTGAGTGTGAAAGGGTATTCCCTCACGGAAACCAGAGAAGTATCCATCGAGGTCTCCGCTCTCATGGCCACTCGAAGCGTCTTTCTCATCGACTCTACCGTTCCAGTCGGCTGACCTCGGATCTCCAGCTCATAGGCAAGCTCATCTTTACTGAGCCGATCTACCAATATTTTTGTTGCCTGACCCATTTTGATGCGATTGCGCAACCCTGAGGTTGCAACTAAAGACGTACTACCCTCTCCTTTACTACACACAACACTTCGCTGCAATCTATCCGGATAAGTCCAAAACTGTTCCTACTGTACCACGTTCCCGTAAGAAACCCCAAGGACCGAAAGGTTGGAATTGCTGCCTGCGCCGGACACCACACAAAACTTCCAAAACTCCACTTTACTCAAACGCCTCCTGGTCACTTATCGACTCCCGATAAGCTGACTCTTTTCCTATTTCACGGCTCACCAATTACTGACGCGCGGCCGTCCCCTTGCTCTGAAATATTAGCCCACCGGAAGAGACCACTCCAGCCAATGAAGCCCTATTCAACTCGGTAGTTACTAGATTATACAAAAACTAATTAACCATGAAAATGGAGCGAACGTGAGCGCGTAGACACAAGATTTGGGAGTTTTACTCGTGGTTTACCTGGCGTATTCAATAGCAGATAAGAAAATTTCCCCTGATAGCGACACTCAACAATTTTAAATGGGATCGCAAGCTGCTAGTGATTCCAGAACCCCAGCTAGGATCCCAATTGGAAATTATACAGCAAAGACAATAATCCACGAGAGAACTCAGCCTCCGGTCCCGACTTATCCACGCTTCACTATAAAATCTTCACCAATGCGGAATATGCTACACGATACTCTTAAAAATTTTGCATCAACACAGCACCAAGCAGCACACTCACCACACCATCTATCACTCACACAGCCTAGCCTTTTGTAGGTAGAACCAAAGGTTTTAATATACAATATGCTGAAAATTTTATTATAAAGTAAGATTCAAATCAATTTCCACATGCACGTGATCGTATTTTGAGCTTGGCTCACTAGATAAATAGGCTTTTGCCTATGATCATATGCAACTGTTTTCCGAATTCGTATCTTTAAGCGGTATCTTTGTATCTGTATCGGCGTGTCGCTTTACGATGATTTTAATTTGCTCCCGTTCGCGTGCTTTGATCGAATCTGAGAACCGAGTTCAGTCGAAATTGCGACCACGTGTTAGTCAAAATCAAATGCTTGCTCAAATTCGAAAGCCGCTTTTTAACTGAAATTAAGGGCCCCACGTTGGGCGCCAATTTGTTACGTTAACTCTTCTAAACGCTCACAAAACCCCTTATCCCCGACTGGGACACAAGGGCGGCAGTTTTCGGGCGGCTAATACTCGCGGAAAAAGGTCGTGAGTGGGCGCCACTCGCTTCAGTCTCGAAAACCTGCCTATATTGCCGTCGCCCCGAAGCGAGAAGACTGCGACGGTTATCTCTCGACCGACACGAATCAGATTCCGATATTCTACCGCAAGTAAAGAAAACCAACTACACCGGGGCACAAGAGGAATGTTTCCAAAACGCCAGCGTTACACCGATCGTCACAATATTCTTTATTCAAATATCAAAGCCCTATATTCTACTTCACTAAACACGGCGCCGCGGTTTTCGTATTGCTCGACATTAATCCACTACTATCTCAATTACTTTAGCTTCTCAATTTTTCGACATCTATCAATCACATTTATTCTTAGCCTAAATGATTCATCCAATAGGTTTCTGAGTGCCCTACACGTACCTGGGATCGCTCTCCGGCGCCGAACTCGTCGCCCGCCTTTCACCGCCTCGTCGAAAATTTGTCTTCTGTTCTGCGTCAATTCATCGTCGCCTTATCGACGGTACTTCCCCGATTAGCAGCCTGATCGCGGCACTCGTTATATCCAGCTGGCCGGCTGTTACGCTTCGCGCACTGTGGCTATTCGCTTCGTACGTTGATTTACTTTAAGCCAACGTTATGGTGGAAAAGTTCGTACACGGTTCTAGTCAAGATCGTTAGGCTCGAGTTCTTCTTCTAGTTTCTTCCCAATTTTAACAGGTGCACCTATCTGATGACTGGTTGGCCTCCTCTCGTGGATTCCGATCATGTACCCAAAAAGGAAAGTTACGTATCAGTTTCAATCGCCCTCGGCTGTTCGTACTGCGGCTGACTCTTACCCCCTCTCGATTCAAAAAGAACCATTTCATTCCTGTCCACCTACCACCTAGCCTCGGTGGACAAACAATCTACCGCTTCAGCGGGATTCATGTACAACAGTTTTCCGTCTTGTATCATGCATTCCATACATGGGTGCAATGCACTTTTGCCCCTTAGTGCACCAAACGAAAGCTTTCCTTAACAATCATTTCGCGTGGCAGCTCGAGCGCAGCCTTCCGGATTCTTCCAGTCGGCTGGAATTAACGATATTATCAACCGCTTGGCGGCGTTCCTGTCGCCGATCATCAGTTTGTTTTTGACGTTTCAATGAACATGACAACAAACATGTTCAAGTGCGGCGGTAATTTCTCGCGTTTATTGTGTAGTCCATTTGGTGAATTCGAATCGATTCTACGGTGCCATGCCGTTTTCCTGTCAATTCGCGACATGTGTGGTGTTGGTGCCATCACCAAATACTCAGTTTGTTGATGGTTTGTGCTGAGTTGTCGCGGCGGAGCAAGTATCTACATTTGCTCCAGTTCACGGGTTGTCTTGTTTCTGGACCAAGTCCTCGGCGTTCGTTTGCCATGAATCGTCGGCGATGGCCTGGTCTGGCGAGGAGCAACATTCTTCATCGACCTCATTTACTCAGTTATACATTCGTATCTTACTTACATATATTCATATCTTACATACATTCATATCTATTCATCTCTTCCTTACTATTCATTTACAACTAATCGTCTATACCTATTCATTTATACATATTTTTTTCTTTACATTGCATTCTTTATTTTATTTTTAGTCTTTCGCTGGCGTAACAATATATATATATATATATATATATATATATATATATATATATATATATATATATATATATATATATATATATATATATATATATAAGTTAAATTATTAGTTCGAGAATTTACTAAAAAAAATGCTCCACGAGCTTTATTCAAGAAAATGTACAATGTAAGTGAACTTAATTCTAGTATCGATAATTACTTTTATTCGATATTTCTGCTGATGTAGCGTCTGCCTTTGCTGCATTTGGTTCATCATGATTATGCGGGAACGTGTTGTTAACTCTTCCCCCTCTAAGTGCGATAGTCCGCTATCGGTAGAAGCACGGAAGGTTATTAAACCTGGGTTGCGTTTGATTTGCCAATGTGGATGGATAGCTGATTGTTGATGAGATTGATGATGGGATAACTGTAACTTCTGTTTTAAGCATAGTACTGAGTTCGAGTTCACGTGAAATTTTGACATGTCTCCATTATCTGGTCATTCTTTCGAGCGTAAAAATTGGCAATGGAGAAAAGCAGAGATAATGCTCATTTCTGACGGATAAAATGTCAAAAATTTCACTTTTCGATCGATTTTCTTATTGGAAAGACATTGGCACTGCTCCATTTTCAAATTGAAACACCAAATGTCACTTTTTAGCTCGAAACAATGAACTGCACAAACAAAATTGGCGTGAAATGATTAGAGACATGTTTCAGTGCCATCTACGTTTTCAACGCGAAAGCAACTTCAAACCAACTTTTCATGCTAAGAACTTAGTACAACTCTTGCTTATTTTCAAGCTTAATTTTCCCCGAAGCAGATTTCACGTGAAATTTTGTATGAAAATTTCACCTGAAATCGAACTCAGTACTATGCTTTAGGTGAAATCGCCGCTGATGAGATTTTGCGCTTCTGGAAACAAGTTTTCAGAATCAGGTAGGTTGATGTTATGGCTGCCAAGAGGGAAATTAGGCCATAGGTCGTGTACTGGTGAACTTCGTTGTTTGATTTTAGCAATTCTATTTTCTCGGTGTTGTTGATTTTAATTTCGTCCAGCATTTCAAGTGATAAATGATCCCCATATAATTTTCCTTCGGGTGTAGGCTGGAGTATTGCAGGCAGTGCATTGATCGTTGATATCTCATGCGCTTCATAGTTTTTCCCATTTATTTTTATTGAAGTATTGTGAAATTTGATTAAGTACGTCCCGTTTAAATGGTGCGTGGATTCTTCTACTTCAAGTTGACCGTAGAACGCATTTAGTAGTAAGTTGCCAGGTGAAATCTCCTCGATGGTTGGAACTTGCAGACCGTTGATTCTGTTGCAGGTGGCGTTTGAGCTTTGCAGCAGTCTTGGCAAGCAGCTGGTTAAACTAATATCTACTACATCGGATTTTTTACAAATGAATAAATTGCTATAACATTTACAACTATTAGTTTTTATGCCATAGAATTTTTCTTTATTTTTTAATATTTTCTCAAAAGGTATTTCTGTTATTATGTTTCTTATTTTAATTGGCTTAACTAGAAGAATTTCGTATGCTTCCCGTCTTGTAATCGGAATATTGATTATATAAAGTATAGTTTCGTGATTACTGATAATTTTTATGTCAGCTAATTCTAGGTCTTCTTCTACAGTCGAAAAGGGTAATAAATCTTTGTTTAACGTATCGGTAGCTAAATTTATTTCTTTTTTTGATAGAATGAGGGAGTTGATGACTCCCATTTTTGTCCAATGTATGGCTTAGTTAACGTTTTTCAATTCCTCTTTAACAATTTTCATTTTGTATTTTAATTCGGAAAAATTATTATTATTTGCCCTTTTTTCTTCATTTAATATTTTTTGTATGTCATTCGTTATCTTCGTAATCTTGTTAATTCGTTGGTTATACAATTCGTTTATTACAACTTGTTTATTACTATTACTTAGGACGTTGTTTATCTTTTCTTTTATCGTCACTAGGTCTTCGTGATCAGTGCTTCCGGCTATCCATTTCTATGCTGAGCCTAGAAAATTTAGTGATCTTTTTGCCTTCCTAGGTTTTAGGCTATGGATTAAAGTCTCAATTTGGTGGAATTCATGCATCAAATATCGTGAGAGTGGATTATGTTGGATTATTGATAGATTCAGAATAGGGTGAACGTCGGTAATAAATCGTTCGTACTGGTCTAAGTCTATAATATGAATTATTTTAAAGTTTCCGTCCTTTATCTTTGTCTGTCCCAGATAGAAAGATATAATTTGCGAGTTGGTATAGTCCAAAATTTGTACGTTTGCGTTGATCGCGTGGGCGATGAACCTGAAAGAAGTTAATTTCGAATTTTATCTTTATGTATTATTTTGCCAGATTCAGTTATTAAAGTCGTATTTCTGTTCTCCCTAACAACTTCCTGTCGGTATCTAGGGTTTAGTTTTGTTCCGATTCGTTTGTTCTGTCTGACGTAAATAACCTGTCCTGTATCGTAAATCTTGGGCTATAAACTCCTTTGAGCCGTTTAAATCTCCAGGGTCTGATGGCGTCCTTGCGGCTGACATTCAGCAGTCCATGGAAGTATCGCTACCATGGCTCAGAGAGATCTACAAAGCTTGCCTACGCTTCTCGTATGTTCCCCCCAGCTGGTGGGAAACTAGAGTTGTGTTTATCCCTAAAGCAGGAAAAGTTTCGCATGTTAAGCCGAAGGACTATCGTCCAATAAGTCTTAACTCTGTATTGCTTAAAATATTGGAAGGGATCATTGATTACCATATTAAAAAATCAATAGATTCTGTGCTGATCTCGCAGTCTCAGCACGCCTATACCAGAGGCAAATCGGTTGAGACTGCTCTTCACGTCTTCATTGAGCAAGTTGAGAAATCTCTTGCTCTAAAGGAATATACGCTTGCTGCCTTTTTGGCCATTGAGGGAGCCTTCAACAACGTACAGTGTAACGCAATTGTTGAGGCACTCTCGGTGCTACACGTCGATGAGCGGCTGATCGCTTTTATTGTGCAGCTTCTTAAAAGTAGAGTGGTAATCTCTTCCCTGGGGAATGTCAGCGTAAGACGAGGAGTCAGTACGGGCACACCTCAGGGTTGGGTCCTCTCTCCCCTGCTGTGGAACATCACGGTGAATACTCTCTTAATGAAACTGGACCGTGCCGGCTGCAAAATGATTGCTTATGCGGAGGACATAGTTGTGGCAGTGTCGGGAAAGTATTTATCTACTCTATCGGAGAGGTTAAATCACTCTCTTGACATTCTTTCACGTTGGAGTCGTGAGTGCGGCTTGAATGTGAATCCTAGTAAAATGGAGCTAGTACTGTTTACAAGAAAGTACCAAATTCCCTTATTTGAGTTATCCAAACTAAATGGGGTCTCCATTGGATTGAGCCAGAAGGTCAAGTACTTAGGGCTTATCCTTGACTCAAAGTTGCTGTGGACCTACAATATAGCAGAAAGAGCGCGGAAGGCTTTCAATGCACTCTACTGCTGTAACAGAGCCATAGGAGCGAATTGGTGATTACAGCCTCGTACTGTTGCTTGGCTTTATACTACTGTGGTTGAGCCAATTCTATTGTTTGGGGTAGCGTTCTGGTGGCAGGCTGCTCTTAAGGCAACCTACAAACGGCAGCTTGAAAAAGTGCGGATGATGGCTGCACTGCTGGTAACTGAAGCGCTCCGATCCACTCCTACAAAGGCACTATTCGCGCTGCTTCATTGGCTACCAACCAATCTACTTATCTTCCAGCAAGCCAATCTTGCTGCTGTGAGACTTAATTGCATCTCGGCATGGAATAGAACAGAAGTCGGCCATGCGAGAATTTTGGCCGAGGGAGTTCCCGCTCCAGCGGGGGTTGACTACATCGCACCGCAATGCCTACTAGATCTGGAGTTCACAACTCGCATTCCTGGTAGGGATGAATGGCGTGATGGCGTCACCCTCGAAAGTGGGCTTGTCCATGTGTACACCGACGGCTCTAAGCTTAACAACAGAGTCGGGTGTGGTGTATACTCGGACGAGCTGAATCTTAAGCTGCCCCTCCGTCTGCCATACCACTGTAGTGTCTTTCAGGCAGAGGTTGCGGCTATTTTTCAGGCTATCGACTGGCTTCTGTGTAATCGAATATTCGGGGTCAATATTGGTATTTTCACAGATAGCCAAGCGGCTATTAGGTCCCTTGCTGGTCCTTGTACAGTTTCCATCATTGTTGCTGAATGCCGTGCATCTCTTAGGGAGATATCGAGACATTCGGTTGTTCAATTGATTTGGGTACCTGGACATAGGGGGTTTCAGGGCAACTGTGAGGCCGATGAGCCAGCAAGGCTTGAAACCTTGTTACCGGAGGTCTCTTGCTCCACAATAGGAATACCGATTTGGCCATCCGGCAAAAAATATCTTGAGGACGCTAGGAAGTCCTGGGCAGAGAAATCATCCTGTGCGATAGCAAGGCAGTCCTGGTTATCCATGGATGCGCATCGCACCAGGCGGCTTTAAGGCTTAACTCGAAGCGCTCTGCGTTGCACTGTCGGTGTGCTAACCAGCCACTGCCTCATAGGGCGGCACGCGCAACGGCTGGGCGTAGAGTTTAACGATTTTTGTCGGAGTTGTGGCTCTGAGGATGAGGAGGGAACCGTCCTCCATCTCATATGCCAGTGCCCGGCTTTGGCAAGGAGAAGGTTGGCGGCACTTGGTGCACCCTTTCTCTCAAACCTGACGGAACTGTCCCCGGTCAATTTAAAGGCGATAGTCCGTTTTATCAAAGGAAGCAGATGGTTTCCTGATTTTAGTGAGTAGGAGAGGGTCACTAATTTAGTATGGTATCACAACGGACCTCTCTTGTGCCTATGTGTGCCGGTCGTCAGGTCTCTGGGGATCGGCAGCCATTTCAACCTAACCTAACCTATCGTAAATCTTTATAGGTTGCCGATTTGTATTGTGGTGGATCATGTCGGTCATTTGTTTGCGTTTGATCTTCTCTACATTACTGAGGCGTGCATTCTCTAATTCTTCAGGGGTGATATTTGGAATTCGACCGAGGTAAAGCTCTACTGGTTTCTTACCTTTAGTCGAGTGAATTGTGAAATTGTACTCGTGCACTGCACGTTCGAGGAGTTCTTCGCAGGGTCTAGGAGGTCCGCCGCGTTTGAGGCATCTCATGATCTCTATGAGAGTGGAGTGCCAGCGTTCAATTTGACCGTTAACTTCACTTTTGTACGGAGGAGTTCGAAAGAGCTTAATTTTAAGTTCGTCGTCTATCATGGACTCTGAGGATGCGGATCTAAGTGCACCTTCGTTATCGATTTCCACCATTTCGGGGATACAGTAAAAAAATAGTATATCTCGTAGGGGCGTCTTCAGCGGATTTTGTTCGTATAACTTTGGCTTGAACAAATTTTGTGAATTTATCTATTGATGTGAGTACGCGTTTTTTCTCCGTCATGAATATGTCGATGTGAACAATATGTCCAGGATATTTTGGAATGGGTGTCGGTTCTAAGAATGGTTTGTTCGGGTGTCTGTCATATTTGTTTTCTTTGCATATGGTACAAAGTTTAACCAGTTGTCTAATTTTGGAGGACATTTTCGGAGAGTAAAAATTCTCTAATATTTGTTTGCGGTTTTCTTCCGCGTTATGGTGTGTACTCTTGTAAGTTCGAAGGATTCATTCTTCTTGTTCTGCCTCGTTGGGAATGTCTTCTACCAGTTTTTGTGTAAAGCAAATTCTGTAGTCTTTAAAGTGATGGGTATAAATAGTTTGGATGAGACCCATAGTAGGTTCGTCAGTGAGGAGTCCATTTGTAAAATGTGGATTTAGATACCTTTTAAAAATGTTTATTATGTCGTGCTCGGAATAGTTTCTTTGAATAATGATGTGCCTGGTGTAGTTTTCAAAGGGGTTTACAATCTGATAACTGTTTTCTTCTCCGATTTTAAGAAGGAGTTGATTTTTAAATATGTTAACTGGTGATTCGACAGAAGGAATAAGGTTTTGTGCCAAACTATCGTCACTATGTTCTGTAGGTGTCATGGAATTTATTTCATTTGTACTGTGTGTCAGAGTAGTCGGTTCTTTGATTTTTTGAGGGGGTCTAGAAAGAGAATCGGCGATGACATTCGCTTTACCTGGTTTATAACGTAACTCATAATCATATTCTTCGAGAATGGCTTTCCAACGTTTGAGTTTACTATTTGTGTTTTTCGAACTGAGTGCGTATGTAAGGGGTTGACGGTCGGTGAAAAAACGTACATGATTGGAGCCGTAAAGATAATTTCGAAGGGAATTTAATGCGTAGTTTTTCGTTGCGTAGTTTTCCTCAGTTTTACTGAGAGTTCTGGACAAGAATGAAATAGGCTTGTTATCTTGAAATAAGACAGCACCGATCGCGTAATTGGAAGCATCGGTTGTTAGCTCGAATGGCTTAGTGAAGTCTGGATGGGAAAGTACAACATCTTGTGATATGAGAATATTTTTGAGCTTTTCATAAGCTACAGCTGCTTCTTTATCGAGAGAGATTGGTTTGTTTTTGGATGAGTTTTTTGATACTCGTCCATCCTTCCCTCTTAAAAGGGATGTCAGGGGTTTGGCAATTTTTGCATAATCTTTAATAAACCGTCAATAGTACCCTGACATGCCTAGGAAAGAACGTAAGTCTTTGAGTGTTTTGGGAAGTGGGAATGAAGCGATTGCTTCAACTTTCTTGGGGTTTGTGTTGATGCCATCTACGCTGACTATAAACCCTGAGAATTCAACTTCTTTTTTTAGGAATTCACATTTGTCCAAATTAATTTTCATATTGGCATCTTTCAGGGTTTTGAGAACTATGTCTAGATTTTCAAAATGGTCTTTTTCAGTCTTACCGAAGACTATTATGTCATCTTTATAAATGCGGCAGCGTTTTCCGATGTGTTCTCGAAGGATGTTGTCTAGTGCCCTTTGAAATATTGCTGAGCCGTTTTTTAAGCCAAATGGAAGGCGAACGAACTCATATTTGCCATTATTGATGGCGAAAGCGGTTTTCTCGATGTCGCGCTCTCTTAAGGGAATCTGATGAAATCCGCTTTTTAGGTCGATGGATGAAAAAAATATTTATTTTCACGAAGGTTGGAGAGGACATCATTAATGTCGGGAATAGGATAAGCATCGGTTACTGTGATGGAGTTCAATTTCCGGTAGTCGATGACCATTCGAAATTTTTTTCACCTGATGCATCCGGTTTTTTCTTTGCTATCCAGACTGGTGCATTATAATGGGACTTGAAAGGACGTATGATATTGTCGTTTAAAAGTTGTTGAATTTCTTTTTCGACTTCGTCCTTCAGCGCCATTTGATACGGGTAAGATCTAGCATAGACTGGGTTGTTGGTTGTCGTACGAATTTCCCCTTTTACAGTAGCTATGTAGTGTATTTTTCGAGAATATGTTTCAGGGTTTTAATATGTGATTCGGTCATATGATTGGTTCTTAGGTTTAGGTGATTCACGGTCTGGGAAATTTGTTGTTTGAGGGGAATCCAGATATTCACTTTGATCGTCATAAAATTATTGTTGGTGTGAATAACTGCTTGGAGGGGTTTTAAGCTGTCATTCCCAATTATTCCTGCAAATGTTTTTAATGGTGGTAGGATGAAGAATTTTATTTTTTCGATGTTGGGTCCAAATAAAGGAATAAAGGCATGGTGTGTTATATTGATTGATCCGCCAACAGAATTTACATTAAAGGATTTTTCCTTTTTTATGGGATATCGTATGAATTGTGGCTGAATGTAATTTTTGTTCGAGCCGGTGTCAATAAGAAATTTGAGACTTTTTCCGCTCTTCGCGGTGTATTCCATGTATGGAAGCAAAGAGCTCAACAATCTAAAAAAACTCTAGCGCACCTGAACCGCTAGAAACACTAATGTTCGAAGAACAGTAGAAGAATCGAGCAGGTTTTGAGTGCATATTCCACCACATGTGCTGCTTATTACGGCCAAACTGTTTCAAATGCCACGTTTTACTTTCGTCTTAAGAATGCATTATAACTCATATGGTGGAAGGTTTCAGATATTACCACTGGCATGAATTTCAACGTTTATGAGAGCAAAACACGGGTTAATTATATTCGTTATCAGTTGCTTATTTCACATAATTTTGAAAGCAGCATCTCATATAACATCAATGAAGAAAATGCTCAGTGCCTGCAGCACTGTAACTGAAGTTGGTGTTTGGGGCTGCGATCCGAAAAATTTGCAGAACTTTGCGAATTGTAACATCGGTTATTTATTTTCATTGTAAATGTTTCCGGTATGTATACTAACTGTAAGCATTTATTGATACAAAAGTAGCACAACCGACTCGTGCTGGCAACCTTTCGCCAGTATCAAAGCCAAGAATATATCAAATCTGCTTCACGTTGTTTAATTACATTCGAAGTTAAAGGAGTATAAAGAAATTTAGGATTACCTACAGCGAGTTTTTTCAAATGATCGAAAGCTTAATATTTGCTGTTTATTGTCACTACAATATCATTACCATTTGAAAATTCTACGATAAAACCGCTTAATAAAGATATTGCAATTAAACACAAAACCAACAATAGCTGGCAACCCTATCGTGGCTTTTCAACCAAATTTGGCCTGAATAATGTTTATGACAGGTTTCATTAATTGTATGAAATTCGTATTGATTTCATGACTGCACTGGAAGTTATAGTGCAAAAAGTTTTATTTTCCTGAGCGAATTTTCAAAACCAAAGACACAAAAATTACCATAGCTGGCAGCACCAATCAAATTTTTCAACCAAATTTCCATCAAACAGAGATTAGAGTTAGGTTTAGCTACTGTGTCAATTTCATGAAAATCTGGTAACTTATTCACATTTCATAGGGCAAAAAGCAGTTTTTTTTCTTTGTAATTTTTCAAAATGGCACCACTGGCACAGACTTGCCCACAATTAAAAATCGCTTCTATCAAATCTGGTCTTACTTAAGTCCAATGCATTCTGTAAATTTTAGCTGTATCTGATTATTGGCTCGTGAGTTTCCGTGAACAGAAGTTTTTGATGCTAAAAATATAGGTTAACTGGGAGAGGGTTACCGTTCTTGTGCGACATGAAATGTCCAAAGTTTTATTTTGAACGTGAAGATAAAACAAAAGATTTATATACAGATTGGTTTTATTGTAAGAAACGGATATTTTTTTGAATATTCGATGGTTTGAATGTTTTCACTTCCAAATTTTTTTTTTTCAAAATGAAGACACCAAAATTATCATAGCTGGCAGCTCCAACCGAACTTTTCAACCCAATTTCTACCAAACGTGGCTTAAAGTAAGGTCCAGCAATTGTGTGAAATTCGTCAAAATCGAACGATTCAATCAGAATTTATAGGGCTAAAAACAGTTATCTTTTTTAGTGGTTTTTCAAGATGGCATCACTGGCACAGAATCACCCGCATTTCAAAATCACTTCTATCAGACCTGGTCCTAGTTAAGGTCAATACATTCTGTGAATTTCAAATAATTCTGCTCATCGGATCGTGAGTTTCCGTGAACAGAAGTTTTTGATGCTAAAAATATAGGTAAATTGGGCAAGGGTTACCAGGCGTGCCCGTTATACCATATCTTTTTTTTTTTTTTTGGTTATGTAAACAAAGCACAAGATTTACATATGAGTGGCTTTTTTTTGAAGAAACGGCATTTTTTCAAGAGAGACGATGATTTGGAGGTTTTCACTTTCAGTGCCTGCCCTAGCTACAGGGTTGCCAGCACGCTCATTAAAAGCTACACAAATCTACAACAAAATAATATCAATATGTCCTAAAATTTTCGTAATGATTGAATAGCTCTGTCAAAAGTTATCGAAATTTAAAAATTTTCAAATTTTCCCGTCCTCTTTTTAGGCACCCAGCGCACACATAGGGTTAAAAAATTCCAAAGCATTATCCGATTCATATGTAAAACACGTTCGAAATTTATTGCGTTAACTTTATTTTTGCGAAAATTATTTGTGCACGAAATAATAGGTATATTAAAAATATTACTTTAATGGCCGCCGGTGCCAAAAGGTTAACAATAACTGACATTTAAAGAGACCTGGACTTATTCTGCATATACACCAATGTATCCTGAAAGTTTCAGCTCAATCGGATGGCGCGTTCCTGAGATTATCTCACTGAAATTTTTTGATGATATATATATATATATATATATATATATATATATATATATATATATATATATATATATATATATATATATATATATATATATATATATATATATATTATATGGAAATATGAATTTTTGCCGAATCGATTTTAATACTAATGTTCTTCGAACATTAGTAAAAATGGACGTTGTCCTGTTCGTTTTCAGTATTCTGGTCAGGGGTGTCTGTAGTTGTGTTATTATTATCGTTTTCGGTAAATGGGTTTTCGTAGGTATTTAGTTCGTCGTAGTTATAATATTGTTCGTATTGTTCGCTGTCGTAATTTTCGTCAGGAGCAGTGGGAGTCTGCTCCAAATTGAATATCCTCTGCTGTTTGTTAGGTACGTGGCACATTTGAGATGTTGGCCGTTTTTGGGCTATGTGTTGGTGTTGATTTTGGGGTCGGTTTTGGTAGTTTATGGCTCTTGACCTGATTGACTGATCAATGTCCATCGGCTCATATTGCCTGGGCTCTGGGGGTAATTGTCTGAAATTCGGATTGGGTGCAAATGGTCGATGGTTTGAAAAAAATGGATTAGGTTGTGGAGGATGTCGACGAAATTGTGGGGGCTGAGGAACGCTAGGGTTGTGTAGTAATTCAGGGAGGAAATCTCTTCTTGGGATGTGGCCTTGTAAGGGTGAATTATTCCTTTTAGGTGGCAGTGGTGGTGGTACATTAGGGTGATTCCTTCTGATTGTGTTGTGTGAGCTTAACGCGTGCTGAGTTCTGTACTCTACATTTTGCAATTTAAGGCAAAGATGTAGAGCCTGCGGGAGATCAACAGGTTCTCGAATACTTAAGAGGCAAGGAAGATCACCTTTGAGACCACGCACGAACATATCTAATGCCTTATCTCTATAGCATTGGGTCATGTTTCTTAAGGATTCATGTCCCATCTCTATAGATGACAGCTTATTAAGAATAAGGGACAAGTGATGATATACGATTTGATAGAATTCGTGAATGGTATGGCTACCTTGCACAAGAGTTGTCATCTGGTACTCAAGAGTACCTAGGTCGCGCTTATCTGCGTAGTGCAAGGTTAGACACTTCGCAATTTTAGGCCAATTTAAGGGCGTATTGTAGGACTCAAGGGCTATGTCAGCCTGTCCCACAATTTTGGTGCGTATAGCCGATAGAATACCAAAGTACTTTGGAGTACCTTGCAGGTGTTGGTAAATTTTAAGTATCCTTTCTACGCTCTTGCTTCATGAGGAAAATTCACTTGGGTCCCCCGAAAATGTTCGTAGGCTTTTAACTACGTCAGGAATTTTATCCATATCAGATAAGTCCCTTTCGTTGCCCACGTTTATGGGAATATCATGATCTTAGTTGGGATCTGATGCGGGGTTCATATAAAACTCAAACATTTGTCTTCCTTGAATGTGGAGGGTTTGCGAAACCAGCTGAGATATTAATCGAACTAGATCTTCATGGTTTTGAATGTTTTGCTGAGGATTTGGAGGGTTTGCTGCGCCTACTTCTTCCACTATAGGTGGAAGTTCGTCAGCGTTTAAGCGGGGGGGGGGGGGGGGTCTAATCAAGTTGTTTCTGTTGGCCATTATCCTCACAACACGAGGGGATTTTCACAAGTCAAGAACCGTCACTGAACAACAAAAAGATTTTCGATAAGTGCGAACACACCGATGATTTTTAGCAAAGAAGGAGATGTGTTTTCAATAAGGTAAAAAATGATTTCGTTACAAAAGAAGATTTCCACACAGCAAAATGAAAAGATGAAAAGATCACTACCGTTTTATAGTTTTCTTAAAAATGATGAAAGATAGTCAACTTCCACTTTACACTAACACTGTTCACCAGCTGAAAAGGTTTAAAAAATTTTCTTACTACAACGATAGTAAATATATTTTTATATATATTATATTTTTATATATTTTTTAGTAAATTCTGATTTCCAATAGAAACCTTATATTTTCTATATCTTTGTCTTTGTGTTTAGTTTTCTTTATATATTTTCAATACTGAAGCCTTATATTTTCTATATCTTTGTCTTTATGTTTAGTTTTCCTTATATTTTTTCAATACTGTTTGTTCACTTTTGTTTGGCAATAATTAATTCACTTTGCAATATATTCACTTTCTTGACAAAATTTTCAATTTTTCGGTAAATCAATTTTAAAATATTCGATTCTCTTAATTTTTCTTTCAATTTACTTTCAATGTAAAAATTTTTCTTAGTTTCTTAAAATTAAATTTAAAATTTGACTTACAATATTATTGCTGCAAGCTCAAAACGCATACTTGATGATTCCGATGGTTCCTTAGCAATACTATGTTGCTTTTTCTTCCAGGATATCGTTTCGTCGTCACTTAAGTTTGGATTGGCTACTGAATCGATGTTGAGGGCGGCTGTTAAATCCTTAACGTTCTTTTACCTTTGCAGGCTACTCCGGGGGCCTCCTTCCCTCAAACGAACACCGCTGATGTTGTTTTAGATATACTCGCCCACTATTCGCGTTATTTTTACGGTACTTTTTACGTTTTCCCGATTTAACCGAAGAAAACTGGATCACTTGCCCAGCCTCAGGAAGTGACTTAGCGATCTTTTTGTGGCTAACCGATCGACCAGTTTCTTTTAACGCGAGCACACAACTTTGTGCTTTACTTTACGGTTTTGCGGTGTCACGATCAGTAGCCCCACGTTGGGCGCCAGTTAAACTATTACTTCGAAAATTTACTTTAAAAAATGCTCCACGAGCTTTATTCAAGAAAATGTACAATGTAAGTGAACTTAATTCTAGTATCGATAATTACTTTTATTCGATATTTCTGCTGATGTAGCGTCTGCCTTTGCTGCATTTGGTTCATCATGATCGATGCATTTTCACCTGGGCGCGTGTTTGCTGGTTATGCAGGAACGTGTTGTTAACTTATATATATATATATATATATATATATATATATATATATATATATATATATATATATATATATATATATATATATATATATATACCAGGGGTGTTAGTTGAAGTTTGCCGGTTTGACTCATAGATGTCGCTAGAGATATGTGTACATTTCTATGATCTGGCATCTATGTCATATTTTTCTATCAACATTAGCCTTCAAAAATACATAAGTAACAATCTGTCAAAATAATAACGTCATAGTTGTTTACCTCAGTGAATATGTCGAGTTTCGTTCCAAATAAACCGCATTTGTGGCATGCGTTAATTTTCTTATTTAATCAAAAGAAAAAAGCAGTTGAAGCTCATCGGTTGCTGGTAGAAACTTATGGTGAACATGCTCTAGTGATTCAAACATGTGAGACATGGTTTCGTAAATTTAAAAATGGAGATTTCGAATGAACAGACAACGAACATCCTGGTGCAGCGAAAAAGTTCGAAGACGAGGTATTGCAGGTGTTATTGGACGAAAACCCAACCCAATGGCAACAACAATTGGCACAAACACTACATGTGACCCGAGGAGCAATTTGTCAATGTTAAAAAGCCATGGGAAAGATCCGAAAGTATGGAAAATGGGTACCACACCAACTGAACGAAAGACAAATGGAAAATCGAAAAACCATTTGTGAAATGCTGCTTCAAAGGTTCGAAAGGAAATCTTTTCTGCATCGAATTGTCACAGGGGACGAAAAATGGATTTATTTTGAGAACCCAAAGCGGAAAAAATCATGGCTTTCACCTGGTGAGGCCGGCCCATCGACTTCAAGGCCAAATCGCTTTGGCCGTAAGACAATGCTCTGTGTTTGGTGGGACCAATGTGGTGTGGTGTACTTCCAGTTATTAAAACCTGGTGAGACGGTGAATACGAGTCGCTACCGACAACAAATTATCAATTTGAATCATGCGTTGATCGAAAAACGGCAACAGCCTTCAACACGGCAACGGCCTTCAACATGACAACGCACCGTCTTATAACGCAACAGTGGTGAAGAACACTTTAAAATCATTGAATTGGGAAATATTATCACACCCATCGTACTCTCCAGACCTCGTCCCGTCCGACTACCACCTTTTCTCATCGATGGGACACTCACTCGCAGAGCAGCGCTTCGCCAATTTTGAAGAAGTCGAAAAATGGCTCGTCAAATGGTTTGCCTCGAAAGAGAAATTTTTTTTCTAGAATGGTATCCATGATTTGCCTGAAAGATGGGCAAACTGAGTAGAATCCAACTGTCAATACTTTGAATAAAACATTTTTGAGATTCCCTTGAGAATTAAGTGTTTTCTTTATTGAAAAAACCGGCAAACTTCAACTAACACCCCTGATATAAATAAATAAATAAATATATATATATATATATATATATATATATATATATATATATATATATATATATATATATATATATATATATCTATATATATATATATATATATATATATATATATATATGTATATATATATATATATATATATATATATATATATATATATATATATATATATATATATATATATATTCACATATATATATATATATATATATATATATATATATATATATATATATATATATATATATATATATGCATATATAAGTGTATATGTATATATATACTAGTAAATTATTTATTTCAAGTTTCACTTCGTGTATCAACTATTTAGTTTCGGCAAAAGAATATTGAAGCTTGAATATTCATATTAGATTTGCGCACAACATTCATATATCTATTCAAATTTCCGCGCCAAGCCCCATCACCCAAAACGAGCCATTCATCCCCGAACAATTAGTCCGAATGTTCGTAAATTTTCATAGTATGGGTAAAATCTTGGGAAAATGAAGACAATCTGCTGGCTTTATTGCGACTCTTAATATCTTTGTACTCAAAGCGTAATACATGTAAATACAAGGATAATACATGTGAACATTGCCACAACTACGGACACATTCAGAGTGCTTGTTTTAGCAAGCTCGCGCAACATAAACAAACTCTCAAGATGTAAGACAACGACAAAAACTACTATGAGGACGTCACCGACGACGAGCAAGCATCCAGCTCAACACATTGACATAGGAGGCAGCAATCATCGCGAAGAATTCTAAAAATTGGATTTTGACGATAAACAATATGTAAACAAAAATTTTGTAAGTGGAGATCGCGACGGCAAACCGATATATATCGATGTATGCGTTAATGGTACGAATGTTAGAATGGAAATAGATTCGGGTACCTACGAGACCGTTATCTATGAAAAAATATTGCATGATGCTGAAAAAACATTGCATGATCATAAACCTTAATGTTATCAAAATAACATTAAGGTTTATGATGGTACAGATATGATAGTACTGTTATGAATCCGATCGGGAAATTGTCGAATTTAAAAGTTCATTTTCGAAATAAAACACGTGTGTTCGATTGTTTTGTATTGTCCGGCAGGGGTCTAGCGCTTTTAGGGCGCAAATGTCTTGCAGCATTCGGATGTTGGTCTTTAAGTATTGTTGAAAATCTCGATGATAAAACCACGGTAAATAACAGTGACATTAAAAGTGTACCAGATTACATTATAAATAATTATAAAGAGTTATTTAGTGATTCTCCGGGTTGCTACAATAAAAGACATGTAAAAATTTGTCTGATAGATGGTATTGAGCCTATCGCAATTAAGAGTCGTCACGTTGCACATGCTTTAAAGCCCCTTATAGAAAAAGAAATTGATCGTTTAGTTTCATCGGGTAACTTGGAACCAGTCGAAGTTAGTGAATGGGCTACTCTGATGTAGCAAATAGATATTGGCCGAGGCCAGGCGAGCCGAGGTCAGACGAGGCCGCCAACATGTGGACGGCATTTGACAGCTCGTCACGAATCGCCTTGGCTCGTGCTCAACATCCATTCCGATCGAATGTGGCACAAGCGCCTGTGACACCTGTCAAAGTCGCTCGTCTGAACCGCCCACACACTCGGCTCGCCTGGGCTCGGCCAATATGTATTTTCCACATGATAGTGCCCATTTCTAAACAATGTTTTAAATAATGTATTATAATGGAAATATTCACATTTGCGGTGATTTTAAGATTACTACGAACCCGCACACTATTATGAACAAATATCTGCTGCACACAATTGGGGATATTTTTTCTGCTTTGCAAGGCGGTTTAACTTATACTGAATTAGATCTGCGTCGCGCATGCATGCAGTTTGAGATTGAAGAAAGTATCCAAGATGTGCTCACAATATTTAGTCATAAGGGATCTTTTCGATATAAACAATTACCAGAAGGTATAGCGCCGGCCCCAGCTGACGTACAAAAAAAAAAATGGATGAATGTTTAGCCGGAATAAATGAAACGGTTACGTATATCGATAATATTTACGGAACGGGTCGTACGAATGAAGAACACTTAAAAAATTTGGAATCAGTGTGTGCACGGCTTTAAGATTGTGGACTTCGCGTAAATATTGATAAGAGTAAATTTATTCAAAAGAAATTCGACGTACTCAGATACGTTATCGATAAAGATGGATTACATAAACCCAAGACGAAAATGCACACAATAATAAACGCACCACGGCCAACGAATGCAAAAGAATTATCTTCTTTTCTTGGATTAAAAAATTTTAATGTGCGATTTTTGAAAAACCGATCCGAAAATTTAAAACCACTATATGATTTGGCAAATCAAAAGAAGTTCGTGTGGAATGATATATGCGAAAAGGCTTTTGAATGGGTGAAAAATGAGTTAATAGGTCTGTTCCCGTACTACAATTAATTGCGATTAATTGCAATGAAGCCGTTTTTTGTACTCCGTTTTAGTACGCTTCATTGCAATTAATTGCAATTAATCGTAGTACGGGAACAGACCTAATCTCAACTCAATACCAAAAAAGGAATTAAATAGAACAATACTCGACAAAGAAGCAATGGCCATAGTTTTCGGATTGAAACGCTCCCAACACTTTGTTTTTGGTGAAGAAATTATTTTATGTACGCACAACGAATCATTCTAACTTATTTTAGTACCTCGAAAAGGAATTCCTCAAACAGTTGACAACAGATTTCAAAGATAGGCGTATTATTTATCGAGATATCGATACAAAATCGAACACCTAAGCTCAACTGCTAATGCAAATTGCGATGCTCTGTCGCTTTTACCGGTAAAATCAGACGTTGATTTATCCGATCTAGATCCTGAATTCTTTTAGCGAAAGTATCAAAAACTTTGATGGCAAAATATTGGCACGTGAAAGTTCAATAGATGAAAAATTTCTAAAGCATGAGACCGCTTATCTTGCGCAAACTTCACGCATCACATCTTGGCATTGTAAAAATCAAAATGTTTGCCCGCTCTTATGTTTGGTGGCCAGAAATTGACCACGGTATAGAATTTACAGTAAATAATTGTAGCACTTGCACGATTGAAAGGAAAGCTCCACCAAAAACTCCACTAACTACGTGGCCTTGGTCACATCACGCATGGAGCCGCATTCATTGTGATTTTGCAGGGCCATTTTACGGCAATATGTATCTTGTAATTGTTTGTGCTCATTCGAAATGGCCAGAAATTATTAACCTGAAAAATAATACAAAAGATTACAGAATAATTGATGAATTTAAAAAGCTGTTTGCACGATTCGGGTTACCCTTACACGTTGTAATGGACGGTGGACCTCCAATTCGAAGCTCAAAATTTTTGAATTTTTCGAAACGAAATGGTGTCAATCACAGTTTTTTGCCATCCTACCATCCCACTACGAATGGTGGAGGCAAAAATTTTGTCGGAAATTCGGAAGATATGCTGTAAACACATAACAGCGGCATTGTCGCAGCGGCTCCGCAGGGGGAGGCGTGAATGCCGCAATTGAATTTGGTGAGCCACAATGTAGCAAAAATGTCGCTCTCAATGTAACCAAGGCACCAACCAAATTCATTTTTTTTCTTTTGAATTGCTTATTCATGTTATACGAGGATTAGGTTGGCTTATCACAATCAGTGCTGCCACTTTGGATACCTTTGTATCATTTTGGATACAAATCGAATTTGAAAAATCTGGCTGATACTATGATACGTTGTCCCCAAAATGAATACTTTTCTCATCAATTTTAATTTGCCTGCGCGAAAACGTGTGTTTATAACAATCACTTTTTTCAATTTCCATTACATTATATTTCAAATAAAAAAGTCTGATTGCACAATTTTATCATACTCTTATATAAATGGAAGTTAGCAGCATTTTCTTTCAAAAAAGTTTGGCGTTCTATTCAAAATGGGTATAAGCATGATGTGACTCAAGAAACGGACAAGAAAGAAAGTAGCTCAGGAACTATCAAACTGTACAATCATTCATAATATATAATAATTTATAATGTACAATAATTTATAAAGAGCTGAGTAGGTGAATTCTTCTAACCATCAAAACACATAGGCCGCTGCTGAAACATATTTTATTCTAATATTGAATGCATTTTCCATCTAACCTAAGAGTTATGCAGCAGTCTTTGAGGAATTTCGAATGATTATGTTGCAAAATTGCAAAATCCTTTCCAAATCTTAAGCAGGACAAAGATAAGACTTATTGGGCGACAGTCCTTTGGCTTAACATTAAAACTTTCCCTGCTTAATGGATAAACAAAACTCTAGTTTCTCGCCAGCCGGTGGGAACATACGATAAGCGCAGGCAAGCGTTGTAAATTTTTCTGAGCCATAGCAGCGATACTTCCATGGTCTGCTGGATATCAGCAGCAAGGACGCCATCAGGGGCCGGGGATTTAAACGGCTCAAATGAGTTTATAGCCTTCCTCAGCTGAGAATCAGATATTCTGAAAATCGATGTTGAGCTCGTAGCTTGCTCCATTTGTGCGTCCAAAAGAACGTTTAGAGTACCTGCGCTCGAACTAGTCTAAATGCCCTCAGGGTTCATGATGCATCAAATACCCTTCGGTGTTATGCTTAAGGTGATTCGCCTCACTGATACTCTCCACATTTGCACAGAAAGATCTCCATGAGGCCCTCTTTGCCTTGCGTACGGTATATTTAAAAGCCCTCAGCTTCGTTTTATACAGCGACCTGTTATTCCTATGAACACTCTTGTAAAACCCTCCAGCCACGGAGAAGATGCGAGTGCCGCCCACTGCCCAAGGTAACGCCAAGAACATCTTGACGGTTTGAGTAAAAAAGGTGGGTTCGCTGTTAGTATTGGCGATGAAAAGGTGGTGGGCAATGACGAAATCAAAGAGCTCCTCACCTCGGCCATTTGAGTAAGAGCTACCTTATACTTTATAATGAGCATTAGAGTCAGCCCTCAGAAAAAGAGGTACACCAATTTTCATGGCTTTAGCCACAACACCCTTGACAACGTCGCATAAATGGCTAGTGACATGATCATATGCTATGTAGCAGGAAACAAACCAGCATGATCTTTGATCGATTTCCACTGCAACAGCCATGTTATCCTTGTCACTGAAATTGTGTAGTAAAAGGACGTTAGTGGTTTTCTTGACAACAATACAGACACGTGGCTTGTGCAAGCCGTCAGGTATTATCAGTCTGTGTCCACTGGTACGTAGCCAACAAACCGGTTGTTGGCAACCCATGGTTCTTGGATTTGGATTAGCTCTTTCTCTGAACTTGACATGCGGAGAAGCAGGGCAGCTGATGCTGCTTTGGTATGGTGTGGAGATATGCAGTACCTTCACCATCATTCATTGTTGATAAGGGTTAGGTCGAGGTGTCCCCCTTAGACATAGAAGCTGCCCAAGCCCATTCCTCTGCATCCAGAGTCATGAGGTCCAGGCAGCTACCCAACTCGGAGGGAGGAAGGGGATGGTAGTAATTTTTTGTCCGTTAAATGTCAAATTTGGTCAAATCCAAGTAGTTCCGTTCCAATTTGAAACTAAGCGAGAAATGGCAGAAAGGCAGCTTTAACAGGCTTTGTGCGCGAGGAGATCAAAGGGGCAAGTGGTGGAAGGTTATACCGTCGATGTCAACTCCTTTTCTAATACCTCACTGCGTGAAATACGCACGCAATTTGATATGTTAAGAGACAATGTCTTCGGAAAAGTATATAAAAGTCAAAGAGCACAAATAATCGCAAAAGGTGGCAATCGCATATTAAAATTAAGTGCAGGTGACGAAGTCTATATAAACGATTATAGTGTAAACCCGGTAAAACGATGTAAAGCAAAAGCTATCAAGCGGAAATCGTCGTCTGCCTTCAAGGTACGTGATGAGAATAATGTAACACGTAAACGCAACAAAGATCAGATAGTTGAAATTACCAAATCGAACTTAAAACTTTGTCATTCTCCGCGGCTGAATGCATTATACAAAAAAAGGCGGAAGAAATGTGGTGTATGCGAATACGCTAGTAAAAATATAGTAAATAAAAAAACAGTAGATATATGTGTGTGTACTGCGGGCTTACCGAAAAGTATAGTAGTGCGTTTTCAGTCTACGCTCCGGAAGGCTCGCGAACGGACCGTTCTCCACACACGGTTAAAGTTTCGTACTTCCTACTTATCAATAAAGTATTCAATCTGTATTTGTACTGTGTATCCATTCGAAGTTGATTTCGTGACTCGCGCAAATTGAAAACTGTAAATTACGTAATAAACGTCCAACGAGTGCGTCGCTGAAACAGGCTCGATTTGGAAGCTCAGCAAAGATCAAATTATTGTTTGATTGCGAAATTGTGGAGTGCCGTTCAACACAAGTGAAAAACGTGATTATTTGCGTAAAATATTAGAGTCAGGACAGAGACAGCACTTTGTCAAATAATAATACAAAAATCATATTTTGTTACAACAAAAACATATGAGATATCTTCGTGGAACTCTTAGAATTTCAATTTGTGGCTCGAGATGCAGCCAATACAAAGAAAGCAGCCATGTTGCTTACTTCAATTGATGAAGACGCTTATGAATTATTTAAGCATTTATGCTCCCCAGCAAAACTATCGGAGATAACATGTAAGGAACTGAGAAAAAAATGCAGGATCATTTGCATCCTAAGCCTTCCAAGGTCATGGAAGAAAGTACCTTTTATGAAGCCTGCCAAGAGCAGGATGAGAGTGTTGCTGATTTTACCGCAAGATTGAACAAATTGTCTTTGAACTGTAATTTTTCAAGCTTGTCAGATTCTCTCCGTGACCATTTTGTATGTGGTTTAAGCAATCAAAAAACAAAAGTAAAACTATTTGAATTAGAAGCATTGACTTTTGATTCCGAATGCACAGAAAAATGTATCAAAAGCATCAACACGAGACAAAAAAAAATTCCAAAAAGATGTGTTAGCGATCAATTCACAAAGTTCAAAATGGCGGCATGATTTTAAGTCAAATCGTAAGTTCGAGCTACGCAAATTTTCACCACGCCAGCAGCATGCAGAGCTAAAAAGTTGAGCAAACACATGTTGGAATTCCGGTGGACGCGGACATACGCGTATTCTATGCCCGAGTCCAAGCACTTCAAACTCAAAAGAACACAACGAGTGTACGAGTTGCGAAAAGATGGGACATCAGCGTAATACATGTAAATACAAGGATAATACATGCTAACATTGCCAAGAATACGGACACATACAGAGTGCTTGGTTAAGAGAGCTCGCGCAAAATAAACGCACTCTCAAGATGTAAGACAACGACAGGAACTACGATGAGGACGTCACCGACGACGAGGAGGAACCCAGCTCAACACATTACACAGGAGGCAGTGATCATCGCAAGGAATTCTACAAGTTGGATTTTGACGATAAACAATATGTAAACAAACATTTTGTAAGTGGAGATCGCGACGGCGAACCGATTTATATCGATGTATGCGTTAATGGTACGAATATTAGAATGGAAAAAGATACGGATACCTACGACACCGTTATCTCTGAAAAAATATTGCATGAGTATTTCGATAACATTAAGGTTTGGGATACGCTATCAAATTAACGCGGATATGATGGTACTGTTATGAATCCGATCAGGAAATTGTCGAATTAAAAAGTTCATTTCCGAAATAAAACACGTTTGCTCGATTGTTTTGTATTGTCCGGCAGGGTTCCAGCGCTTTAAGGACGCAAATGGCTTGCAGCATTTGGATGTTGGCCTTTGAGTATTGTTTAAAATCTCGATGATAAAACGACGGTTAATAACAGTGACATTAAAAGTGAACCAAATTACGTTATAAATAAATATAAAGAATTATTTAGTGACTCTCCGAGCTGCCACAATAAAAGTAAAACTAAAATTTATCTGAAAGGTGGCACTAAGACTATCGCAATGAAGAGTCGTCACGTTGCACATGCTTTAAAGCCCCTTATAGAAAAAGAAATCGATCGTTTAGTCTCATTTGGTAACTTGGAACCATTCGAAGTTAGTGAATGGGCTACTCTGATAGTGCCCGTTTTTAAAAATAATGGAAATATTCACATTTGCGGCGATTTTAAGATTGCTGTGAATCCGCACACTATTATGAATAAATATCCGCTGCACACAATTGGCGATATTTTTTCTGCTTTGCAAGGCGGTTTAACTTATACTAAATTAAATCTGCGTCATGCATGCATGCAGCTCAAAACAGAAGAACAGTGTATAGAATTAAATCGTGACGAAGTATAGGAGTAGTGAGCCAACTCGTCCGTATCTTCTCGCTTCCGGTTACGGGACCGGCTTAGCTTCGAGGTGGAAGTGGGTGGCGCCTACCCACACCATCTCCGACGAGCGACGGCCCCCGAGGCTAATCCCTTACTTCCAATAGGGAACCATAAGGGTTTTCTTCTTTCTAACGCGGAAATTTAGACCCGTAATAAATTGGCACCCAACGTTCTACGGGGTGACAAAATGGTTTTGAAGAATTAATGATTAAACTATTTTGAAAACGTGAATTTTAACTGAATGCATTTAAATTTAAATTTAAATTTTAAATTTGAATTTTAAGCGAGTGAAAGTTGGAGGAATATCTTATTTAATATCATTTATACAAATATTGAGCTTTTTTTATTACACCTATTTTTATTTTTGATTTATTCTACTTTGATAGTATGCATTTTGTGGGTGGAAAAGTGGTTCTTGATTCTACCTTCGATAGTGTGTGTGGACCTAAGTAAAAATTTATGGTGTAGTAACATCAGGCAGTCGATATCTTCAAGTGTTGGTTTTTTGCGTTACTTTGTGGTGAGCGTTATTAGCGTAGGAGCTTAGAAAATCGTGTCAATATTTGCAGACCGACAAAACCGAGGTGGGAAGAATTTACTGCCCGAATTTTCAGTGCGGTGTATAGAAAGTATCGCGAACTTCCAGTGTTGAAAATCGATTGTTTTATGTCGTAGCGTGTTGCCCTAGTCATAATTATTGTCGATTCATTCTGGGATGGGTGTGGATTCAATATAGTAAAAGGAAAGTAATTAAGTACGGATCGAGTGCCGTGAATTGGGGATTTTGATTTACGTTACGTTGTTTCAATTGGAAGAGGGATATCGTATTGTTGATGGGCGTAGTTCCCCGATGCTCGCGTGGTCAACAACGAAGACGCCGTCGAGTTGAAAAGGAAGGTCAAGTAGACAGATTACCCGGTAAAAGTTGAAATCCGAACTTGGTACTAATTTTTCGGCTAAATGTTCTAGCGTGGATAGGGCACGGAAGTTGTGGAATTTAGATATTTTTGTCGATCTCATTGGGCAACCACCATTGTCTCATCAGTTTTAGCTAAGCTAGTTCTAACGGTTGGGAATAGAGTGGAAAGTTACATTTGAAGTGTAAAAATCGTTTAGCTAAAAACAAATTTTCTTAGTTTAGATTAGTCTTGATGAATTTGGTTGAAACAGAGCGGGCTGTGAAAAGGAAATTTCTAGCGTGCTTTGTTTTAAAAGTTAAAGGGGATAAGTAAAGAAATGTCGAGCGTGAGTGCGGTGAAGCAAATCTCCGTGGACCGTCTCAGTAAAGACGAGCTCTTTTATGAGCTCGCGATTCGAAGCCTAGAAGCGGACGCGGTAGATTCGATGTGGAAGGTGCTGCGGGGGGCTTTAAGAAGTGAGACGATTTTGAGGAAGTCTTTTGCGTCGACCACGTATCCTTTCACTTTTGTTGAAGATCGGGAGGCACTTTGTGCGAATTTAGAAGAGGTCGGAGCATTAGTAGTTTCCTTTTCGGGAGATTTCAACTCGGGAGAATTTCTGAAAATATAAGGAAAAATATGTTTCGGGCTACGACAACTAGGCTACATGAAGGGGGAAACGGCCGAGGAAATAGATTTCCTGAGGCAGACAAAGGGCCAACTTTTTATCGCCATGGGGGATCTTTTGTACAAAGCTGGTGGAGAATTGGCAGAGGAATCGGACGAGGATTGGTCCTTGAATACTCCAAGCTCACCAGCCCCGAGTACGCCTGTTTTTCAGCCTAAGCCGTTAGATCTGCATAAGTGGGGGGTGAAGTTCAATGGGGAGTCTCCTGGCTCAGTGAGCGCTTTTTTAGAGCAAGTAGACGAACTGCGAGAGGCCAAAGGATTATCGAAGCCCCAACTTTTTAAGTCTGCGGTGGACCTATTCGAGGGTAAAGCCCTAATATGGTTTCGCGCAAATCGCTCGATTTGTCGAAGCTGGGAAGAGCTGGTAAAGGATTTGAGGGTCGAGTTTCTCCCCGCTGATTACGACGATTGCCTGTTAGAAGAGATAAAGCGGCGGACTCAGGGTAGCTCAGAGTCTATTGGGGTGTTTGTTGCCGTAATGGAAGGGTTGTTCCGTCAACTCCGTGAGAGGCCCAGTGAAGGGGAGAAATTGAAGCTGCTAACGAAAAACATCGCTCCCTTTTACCAGACTCAACTCGCATTGGTGAAGATTGAGTCGATTGCGGAACTGGTGAAGCTCGGACGGTCATTGGAGGCTACTAGGGTCAGCGTAGAGTCCTTCGCACCACCTCTGTTACGCAGGACTTCCAGATTATTGGAACCGGACCTGGCATACCTGGAGTCAGTGGACGTAGCCTCAGCCGCGGTATCTGGAACTAACCAGAGCATTACATGTTGGAACTACCGTAAGTTGGGCCATACTTCTAGGGAATGCGACCAGGCGAGAAGATGTTTCGGGTGTGGGAAAGTAGGAGCACGGAGAGCAGAATGTCCGAACTGTCGAGTAGGAAGTCGAAGAAGTACTGCTTCATCGGGTAATCAGCATTGCAGCCAGAATGCGCCTTCAGGAGATCGCCGACAGGGAAACGGCAATCGGGCATAGTTAGCGACAAACTAGGCCCAGTGTCAATGCCGGAAGTCGCGAGGGATAACCAAATAAGTTATCTGCTAGATCAGCTTAAGGGAGATAGCCGTCCGTACCTAGAAGTTTCCGTGAATGGTCAGACATTCCTTGAACCTGTCGATTCGGGAGCGTTCAAATCGGTGATTGGAGGACAAGGTTGGGAGCTAATTAAACGACTGGGGATTGAACTGGAAAAAGGAGACCAAAGGGACATACGGCTGGCTAATGGAGTTAGCTGTAGAGTAGAGGGAGTGGCCTGGTGCCCGATCATGGTGCAGAGTAAGCAAAAGTGGATGGAGATATTGGTGGCACCTTCAATTTCTCACCTTATCCTGGGAGTAGACTTCTTGTGGCTATTTGGGATCGTACTGAATGTGGCGAAGGAGCAGTGGGAGATGGTCGCGTCGTTGGAGGGGCTCAAGTCCGAGCAGCTGATCGGCAGGAGCCGTTTGACACATGGGGAGGAAGTGGAGCTGGAGTTACTGCTCGAAGAGGAGTTCCGGATGATGGGGGAAGGAATTGGTTGCACCGATAGGGTAGAGCACGTCATACGAACCAATTCCAATCCAATCCAACAGCGCAACTATCCCGTCTCGCCGGCCGTCCAAAAGCATATTGACGCCGAACTAAATCAAATGCTTGAGGCAGGGATAGTGAAGTCTTCCAGCAGTCCGTGGGCTTCTCCCATTCTGCTAATTAAGAAGAAGGATGGTAGCTTCCGATTCTGCGTCGATTACCGGAAATTGAATAAGGTCTCGGAAAGGGACGCATATCCACTGCCCTACGCCATGGCAACACTGGACAAGCTGAGGGATGCGAGGTACCTGTCATCGTTGGATATAAAATCAGCCTATTGGCAGGTACCCATGACAGAGGAGTCGAAAGAGCTGACGGCATTCACCGTTCCCCAATGCGGGTTGTTTCAATTCCGCCGGATGCCTTTTGGTCTGCAAAATGCTCCCGCAATATGGCAGCGTCTCATTGACAAGGTTTTGGGACCCGATCTGGAGCCATTTGTGTTACATACCTAGATGACATTGTGGTGGTCATCCAGGACTTCGCCAAACATCTGGAGATCCTGAAAGAAGTGCTTAAAAGATTGCGCCAGGCCGGATTGAGGGTCTCTCGGGAGAAATGCGAGTTCTGCCACACTCGCTTCCGTTATCTGGGTTATGTTGTGGACGAAAACGTGTTGAGTCTAGATCCGTATAAGTTCAAGGCGGTGATGGACTTTCCTCGTCCAAAGGGGGTAAAGGAGGTACGGCAATTCTTGGGGATGGTATCGTGGTATCGCAGATTTATTCCGAATTTTGCGACGTTGATGTCGCCAATCACGAACCTCCTCAAGAAGAACCGGAAATTCCTATGAATTGAGGAATGCGAGGAGACTTTCACCCGAGCGAAGACGAAGCTGGCGACAGCACCAATACTTACTTGTCCGGACTACACTCTTCCATTTACCGTACAGACAGACGCCTCAGGTAGCGGAGTGGGGGCAGTATTGATGCAGGAGCACCCCGAGGGCGAAAAAGTGATCTGCTACCTCAGCCGTGCCCTGACTAGTGCCAAACAGAGGTACTCCGCTACAGAACGAGAATGTCTCGCGGTCGTATGGGCCATTGAAAAGTTGAGGCCATACGTGGAGGGTACTAAGTTCAGGGTACTCACGGATCATCACTCTCTGGTCTGGCTGCGCAACCTAAAAGACCCCAGCGGCCGTCTGGCTCGGTGGGCGGTGAGGTTGCAGCAGTACGATTACGATGTCGTCCATCGCATAGGTAAGGAGCATCTGGTTCCAGATGCTCTCTCACGGTCCATCGAGGTGGCGGAGGTGCGAGGAGGCGAAATTAAGAGCGATCGTTGGTATGAAAAAATGAAAGAGCAGGTGGAAAAGAATCCAGGACGGTACCCAAACTGGCGGCTGGAAAATGGTCGGTTATGTAAACACATGGAAGGCCAATACCCAGAACTTCAAGCTGACGATGCGTGGTATGTCAGTCAGTGAAGGTGGAGCGGAAGCAACCAAACGGACAGATGGTGTCAAGGATTGGAGAAGCATCATCACCCTGGGAGATGATCTGTGTGGATCTGGTGGGACTACTGCCTCGTTCCTTGCACGGACACGCGTACATCTTGACAGTGGTAGACTACGCTACGAAGTTCCCACTTCTATTTCCCTTAAAGAAGGCAACAGGGATTGCCGTAGCTCACACCCTTGAGGAACAGGTATTATTCTTGTTCGGAGTTTCACGAGTGATGGTATGCGACAACGGAGTTCAATTTCGCTCAAAGGAGCTCACGAAGATTGCCGAGACTCACAGTATGACGCTGAAGCTCACTGCGCTGTATCATCCTCAGGCGAATCCAGCCGAACGGGTGAACCAAAATATTAAACGGTTGTTACGGCCTTATGTGTCGAAAAATCACCGGGACTGGGACAAGGTGCTACCCCAAATTGGCTGCGCCCTAAGAACATGTACTCATGAAAACATGAAGGTCACCCCATATTTCTTAAATTTCGGAAGAGAGATGACGGTCCATCCGGAGAACCGCGAATATCCACAGGATGGAGAAGGGGACAGGAGGGTTGATGGAATAAGAAAGGCAAATCTATTAGAGAAGGTCCGGAAAGAAGTGCTCGTGCGTTTAAAAGAAGCCGCGGATAGGTCAAAATCAAAATATAATCTGCGACATCGGGATGAAAAATTTTTGCCAAAAGATCTAGTATGGCGACGAAATTACGTACTCTCGGATGTTGCACGGTATTTCTCGGCCAAGCTAGCCCCGGAATTTTTAGGGCCATTCATAGTACGAAAGCAAGTGTCTGGTTGGACATATGAGTTGGAAGACTCCAATGAGAAAAGTATGGGGGTGTGGCACTCTAAGGATCTAAAACGATATTTGGTGTAAAAAAACACCGATACTCGGATAAGCCATTAGAATTAAAAGACGTTATCGCTCTGGCTAAACTTTGGAAGATAGTAGCAGGAAATAGTAGTAGCCGATATGGGAGACAGGTCAATAAGGTGAATCAGTGAACTCGAGACTAATGTTAAATCAGACAGACATGAAGTTAAACAGAAGTTTGAAGCAACTAGGATAGCAAGCTACCTGTAAGAATTTAAATTAAACTTAAGGATACCTACTGGGAAGTAATTATTCCTGACAGTAGTGTGAAGTAAGGAGAAGCTTGTTAGTTTAGTGGTGACGGGTAGATATAAGTTATTTATAGGAAGGTGGTGGGATTAATTCTACGAGTAATCAGGAGCGGTGGGAGGAGTTTGTAAAAACAAGTTAGTTCGGATTAAGGAATAGGAGTAAAAGTCGAGGAGTAGTAGACTACGATATAAGTTGTAAGGTGAAATTAATTTTAAACTTATAACAAAAGGGTTACCATACAGCCACTGAGTTGCTGAGCGTGGTCCTCGAGCTGTTGTCCTGCTATCCGTTTTTTCCCTCTGCTTCAGTCCTTGCTGATGGTTTTGGTGGAAGGTTTTCTACCGTGAATCTTCTTGTTTTTATTTTCGTTTCTTTTTGTGGTAGTCCGTAGTCAACTAAAAGATAAATAAATGAATTAGCTGGATGTATGAATGTGGTGAGATGTTGGGTTAAAAGAGTTCACTGGAATGTAGAACCAAGGATCAATACGAAAAGTAAAATCCAAAGGCGAAGACATTTAATTAGTAAATGGAATAGTGTCGAGAATTCCCGTAATTCTCTGGGGAGGGGGGAAATGTTACGGCTTGGCAAGAATAGTAGTAGTTTATGTGGAAAATTAATGTATAAATTTGAAATAAGTAATTGAAATATTAGTTTTATTTTAATTAAACATTAAATGAAGCATAGATTTGAAACAAGTAATTGAAATATTAGTTTTATTTTAATTAGATATTAAGGGAAGCATGTGAAAATTAATGTGCAGAATGATAACCATAAGTTGGAATAGCTGCGCGTCATCAAGCCTCGAAGATGAGGGCCAACTAAGATGTCGCGGCCCCCAATCCCCGGGATCCGAGAGCGAACGAGCCAGTTAAGCATCATCATCGTCATAAATATGAAATATAAATATAGATATAAATACAAAAGATTAATACCGAGCGATTTGCAATATGAAATGGTACTGTCGTCGAAATTGGAAGCTGGTGATATTGTTATCGTAGAGAAGGACGAACGTGTACCGGCCGATTTGGTATTGTTGCGGACGAGCGAAAAAAAGTGGATCGGTTTTCGTGAGGACAGAACAATTGGACGGTGAAACTGACTGGAAACTGAGGCTTGCAGTATCCGTAACACAAAAGCTAAATAATGCCTCCGAGTTATTCAATATTGATGCTAGTATTTACATGGAAAAACCACAAGATGACAGTCATTTGCTCATTGGAGCATTCTCAATGCAAGACGGCAACGACGAAGACAGCTTAAATGTTGAAAACACTTTATGGGCAAGGCCTTCTACTAGACGAAACACTTCAATTAATGCGAACCTGTGTGATGAGCACGTCCTTATTTCCAACTACTTCTCCGATTGTAGGAATATCACGATAATTTAATTGCTACTGTTAGTGTGGCCTAATGCGAGTATCTTTTGATGCGTTTCAAGAAAAGTTTGCCAAATCTCTTACACTCGCTGTAGCAATTTCATGGCATATGCGAGAGTTTTCCGTATTTTCGAATCTTTTCAGAAGTTACTTTGCATTTTATGCAGTTGTTCGTGTAACAATTTTTGCTCAGTCAATAATCGGTCCATTGCGTTAGATTATAATTTTTCGAGTATCTCGACGCAAAGATTTGCACTATACGTACAAATATTGTACACTGGATGAATGATAGTGAAAATCTTCAGATCTGTCTATCTACTATGCCTCAGTGACTCCACTCAACTGCTTTGCTGATATCCCAGCACAAATTGCCACAAATCTATACTATATAATTTGCCACCATACAGTGGCACTACTGCTTTGATTACACTCTCACGCTATATAAGAACGTTCGCAGATTAAATTAATAGGTGCAAAGATAGAAATTCATTCATTAGAAAGCATTTCACGAAATATATATGTGAAACGATTACGACAACTACGATTTCCGAAGAATTGGGACGAATCTCATAATTACTAACTGATGTAAACACGAAACTACTTTACAGTTTGATCTCGCGCTGTCATGGCTGACATCTATCGATAGGAATGATCAGCCATGAAACAGGGGAAGCCGAAACGACGGAAGCGAAAAGCATGGCCAGCACAGACGCGCGTACACTCGAAAAGTGCAACGGCCGAGCAATGTACAGCCAAGTACAACCAACGGTTCGCTTGGCGGAGTCCCACTGATCAAATTGAAAAACAAGGCCTGAAGCGAGTTGGCGCAGCGACTAGGGGTTCTTTTTGAAAACTGACTGGTAAGGAGACGGTTGGCGGTGATTGGAGTCCTACTGAATATCTTTTTTTTTCTCTTCTTGAAAACGGACTGACTGACTGGCAGCGATCGGAATCTGGCCATTGGGTGTACGAAGGCGTCGTGGAAGATTGATGGCGAATCTATGGTGTAAACGGAGCTCGAAATTGCTGATGTAACTCAACAAGAAGCGGAGCGCTTGGGGCAGAAAAGGAACCTGCGGAAAAACTTAGAAGTCGGTGAGCAGCTACACGTCGGCCGAGCAGCGGTGGATCTCGAGAAAGGGCCCCATCGTGAGTAAAGTCGACATTAGACACGTAAGTTATTGTAATCCTGTACTAAATAGTTTGTAAGCGTTAGTTAGAGTAAAAGTGTTAATGTGTAGGAGCAGGGTTTAATAAATGGAATTGCTTACTAAAATCGCGGCGGTATAACTTTTTGCTAGTTCACAGTGTATTGAATTAAATCGTGACGAAGTATAGGAGTAGTGAGCCAACCCGTCCGTTTCTTCTCGCCTCCGGTGATGGAAACGGCTTAGCTTCGGGGTGGAAGCGAGTGGCGCCTACCCACCCCATCTCTGACGAGCGTCGGCCCCCGAGGCTAACCCCTTACTTCCAATAGGGAACCTTAAGGGTTTTCTTTTTTACTAATGTT
>OZ022264.1:172226727-172296727 GCA_963978885.1 Nemotelus pantherinus | reverse complement strand
ATATATATATATATATATATATATATATATATATATATATATATATATATATATATATATATATATATATATATATATATATATACGTATATATCATCAAAACAATTCAGTGACTATTTCTCGGGAACGCGCCATCCGATTCATCTGAATTTTTCAGAATATTTTTGCGTGTATCCAAAATAAGCCCAGGTTTGACTTAATGTAAATTAGTTATAGCCCTTTGGCGCCGGCAGCCATTTTAGTGGTATTTTTAATAAACCTAATTTTCCATCCACAAATAATTTTTGCCAAAATGAAGCTAACAAAACAAATTTTAAACGTATTTAACATGTGAATCAGATAATGTTTTGGAATTTTTTAACCCTATGTGTGCGCTAGGTGCCTAAAAAGAGAACGGGAAAAGTTGAAAACTTTTAAATTACGATAACTTTTGAGAGAGCTATTAAATTATTATGAAATTTTCAGAACATATTGGTGTTATTTAGTTGTTAATTTGTGTTGCTTTTAATGTGCATGTTGGCAATCCTGAGACTAGGGCAGGTGCTGAAATAGAACATTTTTAAATCATCGAATCTCCTGAAAAATTATCGCTTTTTGAAAAAAAAGCCAATCATAAACAAGTCTTATGCTCTCTGTCTATAGCCAAAGTAAATAATTTTAAATTTCACAAAGGGCACGCCTGGTAACCCTTCCCAAATTTACCTATATTTTTAACATCGAAAATTTCTGTTCACGGAAACTCACGATCCGATAATCAGGATTAATTGAATTTTACCAAGTATATTATCCTTAAAAAGGAACTGGTCTGATGAAAGCGACTTTGAAATGCGGGCAATTTTGTGCCAGTGGTGCCATCTTGAAAAATCACTAAGAAAAATTATTGCTTTTGGCCCTATAAAGTCTGATTCAGTCATTTGATTTTAAATAAATTTACACAACAGGTGAACCATGTTTTAAGCCACGTTTGGTAAAATTTGGTTCAAAAAATCGTTTGGAGCTGCAAGCTGTGGTAATGTTTAAGTTCTTTGTTTATCTTTGGAATGATTATTCTTTTACGATAATCATCGAGAGATACGCGTTTGTGACTATAAATGTGTTGTAAGTTAGATATTTTATTTAAAAATTTCCAATATCATATTTTATACATTATTTAGGATTGTTTTTTTGTATATCTTAAGCCTATTTTTGTGTAGCCATTTATTCTTATTTTCTATTTGAATTAATGTGTTCACATCTTTCGTGTCAATTACTTTATACGGACCTTTATATGGTTTCTCATGTTTTCTTCTATTTTCAGTTTTTAATAATACTAAATCACCTAGTTCTATGTTCAAAGGGTTTGAGTAATTCTGTTTACTATTTCGTGCTGTTTTAGCTATTTCGATTAATTGTTTGGCTTTTGTTAGATACGTTCTTAATCTCAATTTTAAATCATTCTTGTAATTATCCAAATTGTATATTTTTTCTGAATCTTTTAAAATATCATTCGGTAAATATGAAAGCTTGCCAAAAACTAGTTCGTAAGGTGTGTAATTTGTATCAATGTGTGGGGTTGTATTATAAGAAAAAGCGTAGAAAGGTAGCCATTCGTCCCAATTATCATTGTCAACAAAAGATAATAAGTATTCGTTCAACACACGATGATTTCTTTCTACTATGTCTAAAGTTTCATGATGGCATGGGGAAAATATTTGTTTGATATCTAGGAGATTGTATATTTCTTTCATTAAACTATTTGTGAATTCAGTGCCTAAATCTGTTTTCAAAACTTTAAAATGTCCATATAAAAGAATAAACTTATTTACAAATGCTTTTGCTACTGTTGTAGTATCCTTACTCCCTATGGGTAAAGCAGTTATGTATTTTTTCAACTCGCACTGTATAGTGAGGATGTATCGATAGTCATTAGAAATTCTCAACTAGTAGACGGTGTTTCAGTTTTCATCATATTTTCTTTAGTGTGCTTTGTTATTTTATTCAACTTGCATTTATCGCACTGGTTAATATGTTTCTTTACCATTTTCTTCAAATTCTTACAACAATATCTTTGTTTCAACTTTAAAAGTGTTCTGCGTACTCCTGCATGTCCTCCATGTGGCGAATTGTGGTACTCGATTATCAGTTCCTTTTTGCTTGTTAATATCTTCAATTCTTAATGGCGGCTCGTATATCAATATTTTCAAGTCATGACTCTCTCCACGTTGCAACGTATTAAATAATCTCTTAAATTCATTTCTCGGTACGTACCTAAATATTTCATCTTTATTAGAAAGTGCTAGTGCATTTATGCTATGGTTCTTTGAATATGTTATCAACTTCTTCATGACAGAAACTAATGTCGTTGTAACTATCGTGAACTCTCAGCTTATCGTTGACGGAAACGGATTTCTCGTCACCTTTATCACTGTAGCGCACTGCTATGCCATCTTTTTCTTTGGCTGTTTGCAAATCATCTCTTCTTGATTTATTGTCTTTGCTACGCAGCATATAAAATCTCAATTTAATAGCGCCTCTAATATCCGACAGGGAAGTACAATCAAACGCATGGAGGTGATCAGTCTCTTCGTTTTGTTTGTCACCTTGTCTGTCAATTATATTGCTATCTTCGCTTGGTGCCTTTTTTGCCTTGCTTCTTGTTATCGCCAATAATTTTTACTAATATTCAAAGAAGAACATTAGTATTAAAATCACTTTGGCCAAAAATTCATATTTCTATATACATATACATATATATATATATATATATATATATATATATATATATATATATATATATATATATATATATATATATATATATATATATATATATATATATATATATATATATATATATATATATATATATATATATATATATATATATATATATATATATATATATATATATATATATTTATATCATCAAGAAATTTCAGTGCAAAAATCTCAGGAACGCGCCATCCGATTGAACTGAAATTTTCAGGACACATTGGTGTATATGCAGAATAGTGCCAGGTTTCACAAAAAGTTAATAATCTTTAACCCTTTGGCGCCGGCGGCCATTTTAATGATATTTTTAATATACCTATTATTTCGTACACAAATAATTTTTGGAAAAATAAAGTTGACGAAATAAATTTCGAACGTGTTTTACATGTGAATCGGATAAATGTTTTGGAATTTTTTAACCCCATGTGTGCGCTGGGTGCCTCAAAAGAGACCGGGAAAACGTGAAAATATTTAAATTGCGATAACTTTTGACAAAAGTATTCAATCATTACGAAATTTTCAGAACATATTGATATTATTTAGTTGTAGATTTGTGAAGCTTTTAATGAGCGTGCTGTTACTTCAAACATGCCTCCCATATGTAAATCTTGTGCTTTGTTTACACAGACAAACAAAAATTGATATGGTATAACGGGCGCGCCTGGTAACCCTTGCCCAATTTACCTATATTTTTAGTATCAAAAACTTCTGTTCACGGGAACTCACGAGTACAGAGATACAGCTGAAATTTACAGAATGCATTGAACTTAAGTAGGACCAGGTCTGATAGAAGCGATTTTGAATTATAGGCACTCTGTGCCAGTGGTGCCATCTTGAAATATCACTAAAAAAGATAACTGCTTTTAGTCCTATAAATTCTGATTCAATCGTTCGACTTTAACGAAATTCACACAGTAGCTGAACCTTACTTCAAACCACCTTTGGTAGAAATTTGGTTGAAAAATTCGGTTGGAACTGCCAGCTATGACAGTTTTGGTGTCTTTAATTTGAAAAATAAAAATATTGAAGTGAAAACATTCAAACCATCGAATATCCTAAAAAATGTCCGTTTCTTACAATAAAACCAATCTGTATACAAATCTTATGGTTTATCTACACGCTCAAAGTAAAACTTTGGAAATTTCATGTCGGACAAGAACGGTAACCCTTCCCAGTTAAACTATATTTTTAGCATCAAAAACTTCTGTTCACGGGAACTCACGAGTAAATAATCAGATACAGCTGAAATTTACAGAATGTATTGGACTTAAGTAGGACCAGGTCTGATAGAAGCGATTTTGAATTATAGGCAACTCTGTGCCAGTGATGCCATCTTGAAAAATTACAAAGAAAAAAAACTGCTTTTTGCCCTATGAAATGTGAATTAGTTACCAGATTTTCATGAAATTGACACAGTAGCTGAGCCTTACTCTAAACTCTGTTTGGTTTTTTTTTTGGTTGAAAAATTCGATTGGTGCTGCCAGCTATGGTAATTTTTGTGTCTTTGGTTTTGAAAATTCGCTTAGGAAAATAAAACTTTTTGCCCTATAACTTCCAGTGCAGTCATGAAATCAATAAGAATTTCATACAATTAATTGAAAATATTATTAACAGGTCATTCAGACCAAATTTGGTTGATAAGCCACGATAGGGCTGCCAGCTATTGTTGGTTTTGTGTTTGTTTGCAATATCTTTATTAAGCGGTTTTAACGTAGAATTTTCAATTGGTAATGATATTGTAGTGACAATAAACAGCAAATACTAAGCGTTCGATTATTTGAAAAAACTTGCTGCAGGTAACCCTACATTTCTTTATACTCCTATAACTTCGAATGTAGTATAACAGCGTGAAGCAGATGTGATATATTCTTGGCTTTGTTGTGCTACTTTTGTATCAATAAATGCTTACAGTTAGTATTCATACCGGAAACATTTACAATGAAAATAAATAACCGATGTTTCAATTCCCAAAGTTCTGCAAATTTTTCGGATCGCAGCCCATTTTCTTCATTGATGTTATATGAGATGCTGCTTTCAAAATTTTGTGAAATAAGCAACTGATAACGAATATAATGAACAAGTGTTTTTCTCTCATAAACTTTGAAACTCATGCCAGTGGTAATATCTGAAACTTCTACCATATGAGTTATAATGCATTCTTGAGACCAAAGTAAAACGTGGCATTTGAAACAGTTTGGCCGTAATAAGCAGCACATGTGGTGGAATATGCACATATATTTCTCTTGGTACTATAAAAAAAAACCTTTCAGCTGCTGATTACTAATGTTCGAAGAAGAACATTAGTATTAATATCACTTTGGCCAAAAATTCATATTTCTATAGATATATATATATATATATATATATATATATATATATATATATATATATATATATATATATATATATATATATATATATACACTAGCGGTCATGAAAACTGCACCACTGACTCTAATTATCTACTTTTCCCATTTGGGCTCAAACCGGTTGGGCAGAAATCATTTATTTACTAAAGGGATATTAGTACAAAGATAAGCTGTCGATAGAAGGTAGCGCACCCGAACTTGCGGAGAGTGACGTGCAAGTAAATGGTCGATCTGTTTGAAATGACTTCTCTCACCTCTCCTCTTCGTCCTATCTACTCGCCTTCCCGTAGGCGGTGCTATTAATCTTGACCAGAGATCGGGTAACGATATCCTAGCGATATTAAACCCCCGGTGGAAGGGAAAGAAACTAAGTGGTAGATAGTCCGGTCCTCCAGGCTTGGGGGTTGGAGCGATGGACCGACAATCCGTCCTCCACAAAAATTTTAACCGTTGCGGAACTTACGGAGATGCCTCGGATAGGATTGGACCAACGGAAACGACCCGGCAAACGAAACCTGGACTATGCTTTTGGATCCTGGAATGTCAGATCACTAAATAGACCTGGTGCTGTAAAAGAATTATTATTACAGGCCACTGAGTACAAATTGAACGTGCTGGCAGTCCAGGAAACGAAATGGACTGGTAGCGAGATTGAAGACATGAGATCGCACACAATATTCAAGAGTGGGAAGCCTGCAGGAAGCCGTGAATTTGGAGTGGCATTCATTGTGGATAGGGAGTTGAAGTCACACGTTATTGACTTCAAGGCAGTAAGCGAACGTTTGTGTGCGATCCGCATCAAAGTAAAATTTTTCAAAATATGGCTGACAAATGTCCACGCCCCGACAGAAGAAAAAGACGAAGAAACGAAAGACGCATTCTATAACCACTTGGAAAGGCTATTCGACTCATTGCCCTCAAATGACGTCAAAATAATACTCGGCGACTTCAACGCTAAAGTCGGGAATGACGAAGTATATCGGGGAACAACTGGAGGGCACAGTCTCCACGATACAACTAACAACAACGGCCAACGCCTGATTGACTTTGCATGTAGTAGGGATATAGTCATAAGTTCGACATGCTTCCCACATCGACGCATCCACAAAAGAACATGGGCATCACCAGATGGCAATACCTTCAACCAAATTGATAATTTCCTTACTCAGCGGAGATGGGCTTCCAGCATACTTGACGTTCGGACGTTTCGAGGAGCAAATTGTGACTCGGACCACTACTTGGTCAAATCCAAATATCGATGTCGCATGTCAAAGGTGTACGTGAAGAAGACGAGTCCTCTGCGTAAGTTTGACATCGGAAAGCTCCAAACGGCGTCAGTAGCAGAAAACTTCTCAAAAACTTTTGAGACTAAGCTTACCCCCATCCTACAAAATAACACGGTGAGGCCGGTTGACGAGGTCTGGATGGAGATGAAGACAGCAATCAAAGCCGCTGCAGAACAAGTGGTTGGGTATGAAGCCCGGCGCAAAAGAAACAACTGGTTCTACAACGAATGCCAGGATGCGCTGAACAAGAAAAATCAGGCATATAAACAGTTCCTTGAAAGGAACACCAGGACGAAGAGAGAAAAATATGAAAACCTCCGACGAGTAGCAAATAAGATCATTAGATGTAAGAAACGAAAATATTATGACGAGCAATTAAAGAGCATTGACGAAAATATGGCGAGCAATAAAACTAGACAAGCTTACAAAGTAGTGAAATGTTTAAGACGCGAATATCAGCCCAAGACGACACTCTGTAAAGACGAAATCGGCAACATCATCGCCGAAGATAGCCAGATTAAGGAGAGATGGGCCTGCTATTTCAAAGAACTCCTTAATCCTGCACATGGCTCAATAATATCAGAGCCAATAGACATCTCTGACGAAGTCCCGATCGCACCTCCAACGCTGGAAGAAGCCAAGTCTGCCATAAAAAGCCAGAAAAATAACAAAGCGCCGGGCATTGACGAAATTCCGGTCGAGCTAATTAAATACGGTGGAAGCTGCCCTATAAAAGCCATCCACAAATTGATCCAGAATATCTGGGGTCAAGAAAAAATACCGCAGGAGTGGTGCAAATCCATCATATGCCCTTTCCACAAAAAAGGGGACAAACTTCGGTGCGAAAACTACAGAGGCATATCGCTACTTTGTACATCCTATAAGATACTGACGAAAATATTAAAGGATAAGATAAATTTATACGCTGAAAAGGTCTTTGGGGAGTACCAAGGAGGCTTTAGGTCTGGTAGATCAACTACGGACCAACTCTTCACAGTCAAACAAGTGCTTGAAAAATGCTGGGAATTTAACATCGATGTCCACCAGATTTTCGTGGATTTTAAACAAGCATATGACAGTATTGACCGAAACATACTGTACAAAATAATGCTATACTTCGGCATCCCGGCAAAACTAGTTCGGCTGACCAAAACGACGATGACGTCGACAGCATCACAAGTCAGAATCAACAACAGTCTGACTGACGCCTTTGACACAAATGTCGGACTAAAGCAAGGGTATGGGTTGGCCCCTCTGCTGTTCAACCTTGCACTTGAGTACGTGATAAGGAAGATTCCTGTCGACACAGGGGGTACGCTTCTGTATAAGTCGAACCAGTTAGTGGCCTACGCGGATGACATTAACATCTTGTCCAGTTCCTTCACATCCGCCAAAGAGCTCCTGTTGAAACCTGACCAGGAAGCCAAGGAAGTAGGCCTGAAGATCAATCAGACGAAAACAAAAATCATGACGCAAACAAGAAAGAAGATCTCCATTAGACAAAATATAATTCTTGACGAATATAATTTAGAAAATGTGGATGAACTTATATACTAAGGCTCGAAATTGACAACGAAAGGCAGTGAAACTGACGAAATTAAACGGAGAATACAGCTCGCTAATAAAACTCTCTACTCCGTTCTGGCCCTAGTGAAGACCAGCTGCATACACAGGAAGACGAAGCTCCAAGTCTACAAATCAATCATCAGACCTGTGTTGTGCTACGGATGTGAAACTTGGACCTTTACCCAAGCATCCGCAAATGTGTTGAACGCCTTCGAAAGATGGGTCCTCAGGCGTATAATTGGAGCTAAACAAGAGTGCGGCCAATGGCGGATAAGATACAACCACGAGTTGTACGAGGTTTTTGACGAGCCGGAGGTTGCTACAATCGTGAAACTGCGGAAGCTGCAATGGGCTGGTCACGTGCAACGAATGGACGAGCATCGAGAAGGTATTCGACGGAAGGGCCGAGGATCGAAGACCAGTGGGAAAACCCAGAAAACGCTGGTCTGACTCTGTCGACGAAGACTGCGCAAAGCTGCTCAGATTTCGGAATTGGAGGACGCGGTCATTGGACCGAGACAACTGGAGGCGTCACCTACGAGAAGCCAAGGCCTGAGAGGGGCTGTAGTGCTACGACGACGACGACGAAGGTAGCAGTAATTCGATTTCAGTTTGCATGTGACTAAGGAAAGAACTAAATTTACTATGGGACGAAAGTACAAACAATTAAGCCGGGATCAGAAAGTGAAAGTAGTGTGTTATAGTGAAGAAGGATTGTCTGCGAGGTGTATAGCAGGTAAAATTAAGTGCTCGCATACCACGGTTACCCGGTTTTTAGAAAAAAAAAGACAACGTTAATCCCTACGTTCGAAAACCAGGGACAGGTCCCAATCAGAAGACAAATCGTCACGAGGACCGAATAATAATACGCCAGTGTTTAACCGATTGGTTTAAAAGTGCAATTCAATTGCGAAGTGACTTAGAAACATCGTATAGAATAATTTTGAGTATCGAAACAGTTAGACGAAGGCTTCAAGAGGCCGGTTTATTTGCAAGAAAACCTGCAAAGAAGCCTCTTTTGACACAAAAAATGAAGTTTGCGAGATTAGAGTGGGCAAAGCGCTACAGAAATTGGACCGTAGAGGACTGGAAGAAAGTAATTTGGTCGGACGAAAGCAAATTCAACCTTTTCAGTTCCGACGGAGCTCCATATGTTAGGCGCAAAACAGGCGAAAGACACAGTGACGAATGCATAGTGAGGATCGTGAAGCATTCTCAAAGCCAAATGGTGTGGGGATGTTTCTTTTATTATTTTCCCGGTCAGCTGGAGTTTATACACGGCACTGTAAATGCTGAACGATATCGGCGAATAATAAATGATAATTTGTTGCCATCAATAGAAGAGCACCTAGGCCATGCAGATAGAGTCATTTTCCAAGATGACTCCGCCCCTTGCCATCGTGCGAAATCTGTAAGTGTAATTAATACGAAACCTTAAGAGGTTTACTCTAAAGCAGTAATTAATTTTTTGTAAAAAATTAAAAAATCCTATTGCAGGTTAAAGAAATGATCAACGACATGGGAATCGAGACGCTGGATTGGCCGGGTAATTCTCCAGACTTGAATCCAATCGAAAATCTTTGGTCATTTTTAAAAGCTAAGGTTAAGCAGCACAAGCCGAACTATACTCAAGCGTTGAAATATGCACTTGAAAAAGACTGGTTCGAGGAAATAAAGCCTGAATTGCGAGAAACTTTGGTGGAATCGATACCAGAAAGAATAAAAGCCACAATTGACGCCAAGGGAGGGTCGACGGATTATTAAATAATTAGTTTCATGTTGTAAGTCTTATGTTTATACGTTTTCATATAAAAATTAGTTAGGAGCATGTGTAGTATATAAACAATTTTCAATTGATATTATTTAAAATTCAATGAATAAATATATGATTAGGATTCTTTCCATGTTTTTTAAATAAGGAAGCGACGCTGAATCAAATTTATAATGAATATATAAATATTTTAATGTGTTGAATTAGTTGTTTTTTCGGTTCGAGCGAATAGTTCGAATTTCTAACAAATTTATATCAATATCTGTGAAATTGATGGTGGTGCAGTTTTCATGACCGCTAGTGTATATATATATATATATATATATATATATATATATATATATCATCAAAAAATTTTAGTGAAAAAATCTCAGGAACGCGCCATCCGATTGAAGTGAAATTTTCAGGACACATTGGTGTATATGCAGAATAGTGCCAGGTCTCACAAAAAATTGATAATCTTTAACACTTTGGCGCCGGTGGCCATTTTAATGATATTTTTAATATACCTATTATTCCGTACACAAATAATTTTTGCTAAAATAATGTTGACAAAATAAATTTCGAACGTGTTTTACGTGGGAATCGGATAATGTTTTGGAATTTTGTAACTCCATATGTGCGCTGGGTGCCTAAAAAGAGAACGGGAAAACTTGAAAATATTGAACTTGAAAACCTGCACGATTCTTCTACTGTTCTTCGCACATTAGTGTTTCTAGCGGTTCAGGTGCGCTAGAGTTTTTGCTTATACTTTCATCGTTTGTAGGAGGTATCATTGATTCCAACATATCGGAGTTAAGTTGAATTCTTGACAGTGCATCCGTATTCGTATTTATGTTACCTTTCTTGTAAGAAATTTCAAAATCGTAGTCTGACAAATCTAAACGTATCCTTGTTAGCTTTGATGATGGAGTTTTGTGCTACTAAGGGTCTGTGGTCTGATACGATAATAAATTTTTTTCCCATAGAGATATAGTCTAAAAAAATGTATTCCCCAATGGATTGGTCAGTGGCGTGCACTCCATAGAAGCAAAGAAGCATTGCATACCCTCTACAAAATTATAAAAATTTACAAACCAAATCCATAGCGTTCATAATATTTTTTCTAGAATTTAATTTTCGCGTTGTACTGTATACATTAATAATAACTCGGCATTTTGTATAGATAATTGTTATATGTACACGCTGTGCTGCATCCTCTCGTAACGTAAGAGCACGAACAAGACGGAGCGATGAGAGCGTCGAGTCGAGCAGCGCGCCGAAACGGTTCATATATTTCCATGCCAAAGCAGCGATCAAAGCAAAAATTTGATAGTAGCGACGAGATCGATTCAGACCGATTTCTTTGCTCGACGCTCTCTTCGCTCCGTCTTCTCCGAACCCTAAGGTAAGCACAGATCGCTTTGCTTTCACCTTACGCACACTGCCACACGAGACAATTATACCGGGGAGATACACGTATAGTGTATAAACCATTGTTTGGTTGCCATGCTTAGGCGATATCAAATTTGCATGTGTGTTTGTAACTTGGAAGCATGCTTCATCGCACGTTGGCTTGGGATTCGAGCAGCGATATTAGCGATGAAGTCTCATGTCTCTCAGCCGAACTTTTCAGCACGATTTTAGCTGCATGTTCGCTGTGCTCCTGTGCTCAAGCAGAGGTGCGCGGACGGCGCTGCTAAAAGATTTGCACTTTTGTAAATGAATTATTTGACTGCTACAGTACGACGAAAAATTTTATGTGCTATAAAATTGAAAATTGTTCAAGTTATATATAAAAATTTTTGACGTGAAAGAACTACTTTTTTAAATCTAGAATATATAGACTAAAAATAAAAATAGAATAGAATAAATATAAAATTTGAATTCAAAATTAATAGATTTTGTGCATATTAAACCAAAAAAAAAATAAAAGAAATACGTTAAAGAATAATTGTGTTAAAAGATAAACATCAACAGGCTCGTATCACTCCACACACATGAAGTCAAACATGTGCTCAAACAGTTAACAGTTCAATCTAATGCGCGGCTTTTGGTACAGTAGTGTATTTTAAAAATTTGTTTTTACTTTTTATGCAAGAAAATACACATGTACTTCTATGGCTGAGTATATTTTGACAGTTGCATACCTTAGGTGAAAAGGCTGTGCACGCCACTGGGATTGGTAGTAGTTCTTTCTCTATGATTAGTTAACTTAGCTTGTGTTTGTTTAACGATCTGCTTGCATATGAGATCGGTTAATCTGAACCAATTTTTCCTTGAGATAACACAGCTCCTAGTGCGAAATTTGACGCGTCCGTTGTCAGTATGAACGGTTTCTCGAAATCTGGGTATTGCAGAATGGGTGGCGAAATCAGTTTGCGTTTTAAGAGTTCGTATGCTTTTTGCTGCTCCTCTTCCCAAATGAATGGTGCTTGTTTTTTCAAAAGAGCATTTAAATTTTTTGCGATTTCAGCAAAATTCGGTATAAATCGTCGATAATAATTGCAAAATGCTACGAATCTTCGTACGTCATCCGCGTTTTTTGGGGTGGGGTAGTTCCTAATAACTTCATTTTTAGCAGGGTCTGTTTTCATACCTTCTGCTGTGATGAGGTGCCCTAAATCCACTACTTCAGATCTTAGATATTTGCATTTGGTTGCATTCAACTTCAAATTGTATTTACGCAGCCTTTGCAAAACCTTTTTTAAATTTTCGTTATGATGTTTCATGCTGCATCCAACCAATGATATCATCCACGTATTAGAATGCTGAGTCACTCAAACCAGTTAAAGCAATAGTTAGCCTTCTTTGAAAGCTATTTGATGATATTTTCAATCCAAAAGTTAACCTTTTAAATTGATAATGTCCATCACTGGTCGAAAAAGCGGTTAAAGGTCTTGATTCCTTTTTAAGTTCAATTTGTGGAATGAGCTAGTCATACCCAAGGTCGAAAAATATTTTGCTCTACCTAGTTTGTCTAGAACATCCTCCAACCTTGTCAAAGGGAATTTATCATTCACTAGTTTGTCACTCAGTTTCCTGAAGTCAACAACTAATCTCCACTTTTTCTCATCATTAGAGCTTTCCTTCGGTACGACCACAATGGTGAGTTGTATGGGCTCGTAGACTGTTTAATGATGTCATTGTCTTTCAACTTTCGTACCTGTCTAAGAATTTCTTCATTCTGCGTTTGGGGTAGTCTATGATTGTTTTTATATAGACTGGGATTTCATCACATGTATTTAGCTTCTGCTGGTAAAAATTATTCTTCGTGAGGTATTCACCTTCTAGGTGGAATACGTTCTGGTATTCTTCAATAATTTCTAGTAAGCTTTTATTCGCATGCTCATCAATACTGTCTGTCTTAATTACTTCCAACAGTTTGTTTATTCGTTTTTTGTCAAATTTTTGTTTAGCTCTTAATATGTAATAATTACTGAGTGGTTCTATCTCTGTTTGAAAGTTTTTTTGAGTCACGTCATACTCGTTGGTATTTAGTTTCTTCACATGACAACTACCTTTTGCTGGAACTATGCAGTTGCCCAAATATACCCCCGTTTCAATTTGTTTATTCCAAAAAACGTTTCTTTCATTCTATCTGCGTTTATGGGTACAATGGCTTCCGTTCTCGTGGGTATTTTTATGTTGGCCATATTAACCTTTTTATTATACAACGGTAACATGATATCTCTGTCCTGAGTACTAAAGGATATGGTATATGTCTCATAGTCTCATAATCACGTCCTATAATGCCGTCACTTTCAATAGGAAATTTCTCGTCTACTATATGAAACGTGTTGGATATTATTGTATCCTCAATCTTGAATTGTAGCTTAATCGTTCCTAATGACATTGTGGTTTCATCCCTTATTCCTGTTAGTCTGCATCTGTTTTGTGTTTGTACATCACATATTACAGATCTAGAACTGTTAATTTTGTAAATTGATATGTGAGCTCTAGTATCTATTAACAGTTGTAACCATCGCCTCTCATTATCGTTGTAAATCGATACATAATTTGTGCTTTTACTCGTTATCCTATATAACCTACTATCTAAGACAAATTCCTTATATTCTATGGCCACATTTTCTAATTTTCCTCCGGGAGGCTGCCGAATTCCTCTCGGGAAGTTTGCTCGTTTCCCTGGTTCTCTATTATACAAATATTTCTACGATTATTTTAAAGCGGCTATTTCCTCGACTATTATTGGTGCGTCTGTAATTATTGCTATCGCTACCATTGCGTCTATAATTATTTGCGTCATTAACACGATTTGCATCATCGTGTCTACTGTTTTTCCTAAAACTATTATCGCTATTTCTATTATTTTGCACATTGTTTCTACGGTTATTATATATGAATCTATTATTATCATACGTATTACGCTTTCTGTAATGGCTGATATGTAGAATATTATTCTGGTGGGCCTCGTTCTGCTCTAATTCAATAGCTAACGTAACAGCTTCGCCAAAGTTCCGCGCTCGTGATGCGAAGACAGTATCCCTAAACTGGTCATTCAATCCATTCTTAAATACTATAAGTGCGTAGGTGTCATTAATACTTTGTATTGCCTGTTTTGTTACCTGATCTACTTCCGTACCTAACTCGCTAACTTGTAACTGATTCAAAGTTCACGAAAGTCAATATTTTATCCTTGTATGCTGTCACAGATAGACGTTTTTCTGATTAACCAGCAAGTTGTGTATGAATTTGAGGTACTGTTTTATTATTTTTGTATTTCGATCGTTACTGTCTTTCTAAACTGTCTATACTGTCAACATTAGCGCTATTGATAGAAGTCCTTACTATTGGGCTTAGCTTTACATGTAATACCAAATTTAATAACTTTGTTTAACTTTCAGTATTCAATTTTTTCTGGAGTAGTTTTACTAAGGTTAAAAATGTCTCTAACTCATCATATTTTCCATCCAAAATTGGAATTATTTTAATTGCGGTTTCTAAATTAAAATCTGATATTTCGGTATATTCTATATTTTTTCCAATTGTCACGATTACATTAACAGCATTCAAATGCTCAACAAGTGTTGTAATCAATATTTCACTGATTGATATAAAACTTGATTTCAATTCTAATTCTTCACCTTCTTTAATTTTATTTAATAATGATATTCCTACTTCTTTGGAACTAACCGCATGTTCTAATTTTTCTTTAAGGGTTTTAACTGTATAAGTTTTTGTCTTTTTTCAGATTTGTTAGAATAATCTGTAATTCTAGCAACATATATTTTACTTTTGTAACAGTCATTTATTCATATCCGTATTTTCTTAACATAACAAATTCTACCCTTTTCACTAATGATCGAAGAAGAACATTAGTATTAAAATCACTTCGGCCAAAAATTCATATTTCTATATATATATATATATATATATATATATATATATATATATATATATATATATATATATATATATATATATATATATATATATATATATATATATATATATATATATATATATATATATATATATATATATATATATATATATATATATATATATATATATATATATATATATATGTGTGTGTGTGTGTGTATGCATGTAAATATATATATATATATATATATATATATATATATATATATATATATATATATATATATATATATATATATATATATATATTTACATGCATACACACACACACACACACACACACACATATATGTATATATATATATATATATATATATATATATATATATATATCATCAAAAAAATTCAGTGAAAAAATCTCAGGAACGCGCCATCCGATTGAGCTGAAATTTTCAGGACACATTGGTGTATATGCAGAATAGTGCCAGGTCTCACAAAAAATTAATAACCTTTAACTCTTTGGCGCCGGCGGCCATTTTAGTGATTTTTTTAATATACCTATTATTCCGTACACAAATAATTTTTGCAAAAATAAAGTTGACGACATAAATTTCGAACAAGTTTTACATGTGAATCGGATAATGTTTTGGAATTTTTTAACCCCATGTGTGCGCTGGGTGCCTAAAAAGAGAACGGGAAAATTTGAAAATTTTTAAATTGCGATACCTTTTGACATAGCTATTCCATGATTACGAAATTTTCAGGACATGTTTGTTTTATTTAGTTGTAGATTAATGTACGTTTTAATGAGCGTACTGGCAACCCTGTAGCTAGGGCAGGCACTGAAAGTGAAAACCTCCAAATCATCGTCTCTCTTGAAAAAATGTCGTTTCTTAAAAAAAAAGCCACTCATATGTAAATTTTGTGCTTTGTTTACATAAACAAAAAAAACATTTGATATGGTATAACGGGCACGCCTGGTAACCCTTGCCCAATTAACCCATATTTCTTACCCTTCTGTTCACGGAAATTCACGATCCGATGAACAGAATTTATTGAAATTTACAGAATGTATTGGTCTTATATAGGACCAGGTCTGATAGAAGTGATTCTGAAATGCGGGTGATTCTGTGCCAGTGGTGCCATCTTGAAAAATCACTAAAAAAGATAACTGCTTTTGACCCTATAGATTCTGATTCACACCGTAGCTGCATCTTACTTCAAACCACGTTTGGTAGAAATTTGGTTGAAAAATTCGGTTGGAGCTGCCAGCTATGATAATTTTGGTGTCTCAAATTTGAAAAAATAAAATTTTGGAAGTGAATATATTCAAACCATCGAATATCCTAAAAAATGTCCGTTTCTACAGTAAAACCAATCTGTATACAAATCTTATCCTTAATCTACACAGTCAAAGTAAAACTTTGGAAATTTCATGTCGGACAAGACCCTTTCTCAGTTAACCTATATTTTTAGCTTCAAAAACTTCTGTTCACGGGAACTCACGAATTAATGATCAGAAAGAATTGAAATTTACAGAATGCATTGGACTTAAGTAGGGTCAGGTCTGATAGAAGCGATTTTGAATTGTAGGCAACTCTGTTCCAGTGGTGCCATCTTGAAAAATTACAAAGAAAAAAAACTGCTTTTTGCCCCATGAAATGTGAATAAGTTACCAGATTTTCATGAAATTGACACAGTAGCTGAACCTTACTCTAAACTCTGTTTGATAGCAAATTTGGTTGAAAAATTCGATTGGTGCTGCCAGCTATGGTAATTTTTGTGTCTTTGGTTTTGAAAATTCGCTCAGGAAAATACAACTTTTTGCCCTATAACTTCCAGTGCAGTCAATACAAATTTCATACAATTAATGAAACCTACTATTAACATTATTCAGGCCAAATTTGGTTGAAAAGCCATAATAGGGTTGCCAGCTATTGTTGGTTTTGTGTTTGTTTGCAATATATGTATTAAGCGGTTTTATCGTAGAATTTTCAATTGGTAATGATATTGTAGTGACAATAAACAGCAAATATTAAGCTTTCGATTATTTGAAAAAACTCGCTGCAGGCAACCCTATATTTCTTTATACTCCTATAACTTGGAATGTAATTAAACAACGTGAAGCAGATGTGATATATTCTTGGCTGTGATACTGGCAGAAGGTGTCCAGCACGAGTCGGTTGTGCTACTTTTGTATCAATAAATGCTTACAGTTAGTATTCATACCGGAAACATTTACAATGAAAATAAATAACCGATGTATCAATTCCCAAAGTTCTGCAAATTTTTCGGATCGCAGCCCCAAACTCCAACTTCAGTTACAGTGCTGCAGGCACTGAGCATTTTCTTCATTGATGTTATGTGAGATGCTGCTTTCAAAATTTTGTGATATAAGCAACTGAAAACGAATATAATTAACCCGTGTTTTGCTCTCATAAACGTTGAAATTCATGCCAGTGGTAATATCTGAAACCTTCTACCATATGAGTTATAATGCATTCTTGAGACAAAAGTAAAACGTGGCATTTGAAACAATTAGGCCGTAATAAGCAGCGCATGTGGTGGAATATGCACGCAAAACCTGCACAATTCTTCAACTGTTCTTCGAACATTAGTGTTTCTAGCGGTTCAGGTGCGCTAGAGTTTTTTAGTATGGAACATACTTTTACGGTAGCCTGTTTGAAAAAAACGACATACGAAAACGACATACGAAAACGACATAAAATAACGACATACGAAAACGACATACGAAAACGACATACGAAAACGACATAAAAAAACGACATAAAAAAGCGTTATCAGAAAGCGTTATCAGAAAGCGTTCCACGAACATTGGCTGTGTTGGTGTGTGCTTGGTTGGTATAAATAGAGTGAGGGAGGGGGTCGTAGCGCCAAGTTTTTAAGAAAATTTTTAAGAAAATTTTAAGAAAATTTTAAGAAAATTTTTAAGAAAATTTTTAGAAAATTTTTAGAAAATTTTTTGAAATATGTTTTGAAAATTTTTTGAAAAATTTTTTGAAAATTTTTTGAAAAATTTTTAAGAAAATTTTAGAAAATTTTTAAGAAAATTTTTAAGAAAATTTTTTGATCAAATTTTTAAGAAAATTTTAAGAAAATTTTTAAGAAAATTTTTTGAAAAATTTTTAAGAAATTTTTATTTTTTGGGAAATTTTTAAGAAAATTTTTTAGAAAATTTTTAAGAAAATTTTAAGAAAATTTTTAAGAACATTTTTAAGAAAATTTTTTGAATTTTTTGAAAATTTTTAAGAAAATTTTCTTAAAAATTTTCTTTAACATTTTCTTAAAAATTTTCTTAAAATTTTCTTAAAAATTTTCTTAAAAATATTCTTAAAAATTTCCTAAAATTTTCTTAAAAATTTTCTAAAAATTTTCTAAAAATTTCAAAAAAATTTCTCAAAAAAATTTTCAAAAAATTTTCTCAAAAATTATCTTAACATTTTCTTAAAAATTTTCTAAAAATTTTCTCAAAAATATGTTCCATATTTTTCATGTTTTAGCCTGGTAAAAATGCGAATCGCGAAGCGATTCGGGTCCAGGGGGGCGAAGCCCCCCGGCGAGGCGCGTAGCGCCGTTTTTTTTATATTTTTTTTTCTTCTTTTACGTTATACCAATATATATATATTTTATAGAATATTCTGATTCCTTCCTATAATATTCCTATCCATTATCTTCATAGCGTATCTCCTCTGTTTAGCATTGTACACATATGCCAATCCAATTAAAATTATGAAGACGGCAGAAATGCTAATTGTCTGCCTGTATTCAACAAAAATATTAGTTTCAGTACTACAATTATTTCCCATATTGATTACAAAATTAATTTTTCTTTTTTTATATATAAATTGTTTTATTCTTTATGTTTATATCTATACATATCTAATTTTCATTTAAACGATTCTCGCAAGTCACCTGCAGATACGGTAATCATTCGATGTAATATCGCTTTGTCTCGTCGCGCTTTGAATTTCTTTCCACCGCGTTTCCTTCGTTGTAGTTTCTGGTATACTGGTTCCTCGATTTTCTTCTTTCTTATAAATTCTTCAATTCTCCTCGGTTCAGGTCCAGGTAGTGATGTTGGTTCGTATTGGGGCAGTAGTGTGGATGGTTTTATCGATGTCGGCACATTTTCTTCCTGCTGCTTCTTACTGTCTGCAAATTCCTTCGTTCGTATCACACATCTCTTGAAGATCTTGTTGAACTCGTAGAAATCTCTTATCTCTCCGTCCTCAATTTCGGAGTCACTGTCGGTTTCTGTTGGAATAGTCCTCATTGGTTCATAGTTGCCAGGATCGCCATGTCAAAGTTCTTTGTTTATCTTTGAAATGATTATCCTTTTACGATAATCATCGAGAGATACGCGTTTGTGACTATAAATTTATTGTAAGTTAGATATTTTATTTCGTTGGTCAATTCACTATTATTTACCTAAGGCAACCCGTAGATTGCCGCATGTTTGGCGCTGAGTGTCACTCGTGCAGCCAATATGATCTAATTAGTCAATGCAGGCTAGATAAAGTCTTGCCAATGAAAGGCAACGATTTAGTTTAAATAAAACTAAATGTAGTAATCTTAAATTGATGTTTATTTCTTTAAGACTACTATATAACTTCTGTTTTCATATCATTATATATCATATATATATATATATATATATATATATATATATATATATATATATATATATATATATATATATATATATATATATATATGTATATATATAGAAATATATATATATATATATATATATATATATATATATATATATATATATATATATATATATATATATATATATATATATATATATATATATATATATATATATATATATATATATATATATATATAAGTTATGTCTTCTCGACCGCAGGTAGGGAAAAAATAAAAGACTCGTTCAAGTTTTTACAACTAATTTATTCCCCGAACTTAATTGCACAGCAAACTGCGGACAACTGGAAGCAAAATCATAATACAATTCCAACTTAAACAGCTAATTAATATTATCTTACATAGTAATATTTCCAAAAGATAATCTAAGCAATACTTTACCTCAGTGCAATACTCGTAACTAGGTCAAGAAGTAACGTTCGACAACATCATGCGTATGCAATAATTGTGTGCAACCGTTGGTGTCAATAGTATGGTCAGCAGATGGGAAATTGGGTCGGTTGAATGTTCGGTCAATGTGCATATCGAATCAATTAGCAATTAGCGATATGCACTAGGTAAAAGGTGAAAGAGTATGGTGATAACTCCTCCCTCCTTAAAAATCTGTGTCTCACAGATTAAAAGGGCAAAACAATAGGTTGAAGCTGGGATGCCGATGTTGGATTTGATATTGTAACAGAGCGTCCTCTACGGAAGAAAAGTATCAATAAAATCGCAGTAAGGGCCATAATCAATAACACCAAATCAGAAGAGATTGACACGATATCATTGAGAGGAATTTCACCCAATCTTTCTTCGTTGTACAAATGGAGTTTATGTAAATAATGAAGGTCTATTTTAATATTCTTCTCAGTTAAGTTAGGATTGAAGAGTGAAGGTAACACATGAAATGTCTTAATCTCCCTGCTAGTATATTCTATATTGTCAAGCCAGATTGAGTCATTTTGAAAATTAATAAGGAATGTTCCATTAAGAACTCTGCTAATGTTCCTATTGCGAAAATGTCCGTTGAAGTTGGTAAGGTATAACATATTTTCATCAAGGAGCTCCACAACTGAACCAGTATAGTATCGAAAATCACAGGTTGCATCGGATCCTTCTAGTATTTGAGTGATACAGTCTGATTGGAACAGGCTTTATAGCTGGTGTTTCTGGCAAATGGTTATATCTTGAATTTGAAGGCAGTCAGCCTTAATAGCATACCTAGCAGACTGCGTTAGAAAAAAATTTGAATAACTGAGATGAATCATTTGACTATTCCTAATTGAAGGGCGAACTAATACGTGATTAAAGTCAATACCCGCAGTTTTTGGAAGGCTGATAACATACAGCAGCAATGAGCCTTTCGCTAGCACCATGGGTTGAGCGAACTTGATACCCTGAATTTCATTCTGATAAGGGAGAGTTTCGGATTGGGCGAGCAACTCATTTATTTCTGAAATATCCAGTAGATTAGAATTTACTTTGCCTCTTTTCGCCAGTTGGCAACCTAAGACGATCTCGTACACTTCATCCTTAAGGACAGTCATTTTATTAAAGAGGGTTTGCTCGTATTTATCATTATTGAAAGTGTTTACATCCGCGATGATCCTATTGTAGTTGTCTGTTAATGGTGTCGATACTTTTGTAATATACTGGTTGATTCTAAATTGCCTGTTACTGTTTGTAACTATACTATTTTGTGATTTGATGACATTATCCCAATCGGTTGCATCAGGACTTCCTGCTAACCACTTCCACGCTGAACCAAGCCAATTAATTGAACGTATAGTCTTTTTCTTATTTTTACCCCTTAATTGGTTTAATAATTCCTCTATTTTATCGAGTTGTTGATAGAGTTGTGGGACTAAAATACTAGACTTTTTGATGCGATGCTGCACTATAGATCTCATACTGCTTGCTACGTCGTTGAATTTGGGTAGATCAGTGTATTATTTTAAAGTCTCCATCAATAATTCTGCCTAACCCACGTCTCAACATGACAATTGGTCCCGTATATTCATAAATATGCATTGAACCTTGTGAAGTTGCCAAAGTTAATCCTGAAGAGAAGAAATGTTTTTCAAGTGCGATTTATGTATCCGTCTGCCTAAGTTAGTGGTGACTGTTACTAGATTATCTTTAGCTACAACCATTTTCTTAAATAAGGGTTTATTTTTTGTTTTAATTTGCTTATCCCTTTTATACACAATTTCTCCGGCACTGAAAGCTTTGGGCTTTGGTCTCCGTTTGTTGTGATAGTTAATTTGATTTTTTTGGTTACGTAATAAATATCTCGTGCTTTAAATTTTCGTTTAATTTTGTCTTGAAATCGATAATATTTTGATAATTAACGCGCTGTGACCTACCAAGAAATACGTCTACCGGCTTCATTTTAATAACCGAGTGGAACGAGTTGTTGATCTATCAACCGCAATAGCTACTATTTCCTTTAGACTGAGTTCAGTATACTCCTGTTGGAGACATCTAACTAATTCTATTATCGTTGAGTGGAGTCGCTCAATTTGACCATTGACTGCGCTTTTTTGTGGCGGAGTCAAATATACCTTTACGCCTACAGCCTCCATGAGATTCATTACGATTGGGCTCCTGAAACCCCCTTCATTATCCGTAACGAGAATTTTCGGAACGGTGAAATAGTGCAAAATCTTAACAATTTTTTCACGAAGGTGGATAGCAGATTTATTCTTCAGGTGGAAGAACTTCGCAAATTTGCTGAATTTATCTATACACGTAATATACTTTTCACCGGCAATTTGCACAATGTCCATGTGTAAAATTTGCGATGGATATTCCGGTACAGGTGTTTCCTGTAGTTCGGGTTTGTGCGGACGGCGATCGTACTTACTTACGTTGCAAATTTCGCATGCCATTGTATATTTCTTTATCAATTTACTCATCTTTGGGAAGTAATATCTTTCCAGTATTTGATCTTTGTTTTCCCTACAGCTACGGTGGGCCCTACGATGCTCCTCTATTATGCGAACCTTATTATCCTCATTCGCAATATCTTCAACAACTCTTTGTGTGAGGCGAATTTTAAATTCGGAAAAGTGTTCTCTAAATACATCCTGAAGCAGTTGAATAAATTTTTCAGCAATTTTGATGCCATTGATCACGTTAATTGGCAAGTTAATTGGCACCTCACAATATGGGATAAGATCTGCCACCTCACAATATGGGATAAGATCGGTGCTGCCCTTGGCCGCACTATGCGCGGTTTCGGAACTTGAACTGAGGATGTTTGCTTCAAGTGGCAATCGCAAAAGAGCATCCGCAACCACATTTGTTTTACCTGGTTTATAAATGAACTCGTAATTGAACTCTTCGATTCGGGCCTTCCATCGTTTAAGTTTTGCATTATAGTTGCTATTACTTAACGCAAAGGTAAGCGGCTGATGATCTGTTAGAATCCTCACTTTTTTCGCTCCATACAGATAAGTTCTCAATTTATCTAAGGCCCACACAATAGCTAATAATTCCCGTTCATTGGTAGCATAGTTTTCTTCCGTTGCGTTAAGGGACCTCGAACTGTAAATGATCGGTCGAGCATTGCTGATTCCACCTTGCGAAAGTACTGCACCGATAGCCTGGTTAGATGCATCCGTGGTTAAATTGAAAGGCTTTTCAAAATCTGGGAATGCCAGCACTTCCGTTGAGGTAAGAGTTCCTTCAAATCATTGAAGGCCCTGAGCTCCAGCTCACCCGAAAAAATTGGCTTCTTTTTAGACTGATTAGCTTTAATTTGGGCGTTTTCGCCCCTAGTTAAGTTCGTTAAAGGCTTTGCTACCCTTGCAAAATCCCTAATGAATTTCCTATAGTATGATGCGAGACTTAGAAACGCTTTCAGATCCTGCAATGTTGTTGGCGGCTTAATCTTCGTAATGGCAGATATTTTTTTGAGATCTGGAAGAATGCCATCTTGAGAGATGATATATCCCAAATAATCCACCTGAGTTTTCAAAAATGAAGATTTCTCCTAATTAACCTTTAAGTTTGCACGTTTGAGTTGGCAAAGAATTGTTTCTAAATTCTGCAAATGTTCGGCTTCCGTCTTCCCCAGAATGATGATGTCGTCGATATAAACAAAACAAATTTGCCCAATGAAGGGTTTTAAAACATCATCGATCATTCTCTGGAATATGGCCGGTGCATTTTTAAGGCCGAATGGTAGCGTGGTGAACTCAAACTTGCCATTCTCAGTGGAAAATGCCGTTTTCGGAATGTCACCTTCTTTCATCTTGATCTGATGAAATCCCGATGTCAAATCAAGAGTAGTAAAGTACTGCAATTTACCAAAACTTGCAAGCGTATTCGTAATATCGGGAATTGGATATGTATCCGATATAGTAATTGCATTAAGCCTTTTAAAATCAACAACCACTCTATACTGTTTTTCACCCAACGAGTTGGCCTTGGGTACAATCCAAATTGGCGAATTGTACGGGCTCTTTGAAGGTCGTATAATCCCGTCTTTAAGCATTTTTTCCATTTGCTTGTCGACTTCCGATCGCAAATTTACTGGATAGCTGTACGACTTAGTCTAAATTGGTACCGATGTAGACGTTCTAATCTCAGCTTTTACACTCGTTTCCACTACTTCACTATCACTTATTGGCCCAAACAGTTCAGCGTGTTTACTTAGTAAGGTTTGTAGTTTGCCTTTTGTTACCTCAGATAAATGATCGCATTTAACTTCAATATAGTTGACCTGTCTAGATTCTTTGGCCTTCAGAGGAATTTTAATATTAGGCTTAATTTCTAGGATGTTATTCTTCCTGTCAACAATTGCATCTAATTCCTTCAAGGTATCATCTCCAATGATTCCGTCGAACGATTTCAAACCGGGTAAAACATAAAAATCGAAAAGAATGTTGTTTCCAGCACTCTTAAAAAATCTACCAGTTACCAGTTAACAGATATCTCCCCAGCAGCTGATTGAGTTTTGAAAGGATCCGAAACTGGCTTTGCGTTTAAGGCGATTTTAGTCGCAATAAAATTTTTGTTGGCACCGGTATCGACTAAAAATTTAAAAATTTGGCCCTCACGAGTAGTGTACTCTATGTATGGAATGCTAGAGAGGCGTCCATCATAAAATTTAAATGATTATCTTCAAACACATCTCCACATTCTCCCTGTAGACTTAAATCATTGTCCTTCAATAGTTCCTGGTACTTAGCTTCATATAGGTTTTCCGGAGACTCTGGGAGTACCTCCTCTGACTCTTCTTGTACCTCTAAGTTATAGACGTTGCTCCTTCCTAGGAAGATTTGCGGACTCATTAGAGCGCTTGTAGGACTGGTAGTTTGACGGTCTGTTCATGTAATTAACTTGGCGTGTCTGAATGGATCTGTGTATGTCCATTGGAGTCGGTGGCTTAGGTTCAGTAGGTCTAGGGGGTGGAGTCGCAGTTTTTAATGCGAGATTATTCCAAATTTGGTAGGCCTGATTTCTCTCCGTAAGGCTCAACTGCTGATAAGCAGGAGTTACTTTAGGCTTTCCATAATCCAAGCGTGGATTAAAAATCTGGTTGACAGGTGCTGTAACAGTATTGTTACTTTGCCGTTGATGTATGGGGATGTTCCTAAAATTTAAGTTCTGAAACTCCAAACAAGAAGCGTAAGCCTCCGGAAGCGTTTGGGGTTTTTGGATCATTAGTATTCGAGCCAGGTCTCCATTAAGACCCTTTACAAAAACATCGAGTGCCCTATTCCGATAATTTTCGGTAAGCGCTGCGATCGTTTCCTGTGATCGGTCCTCAGTTTTAATTTTATTTATTAAAAGGGATAACTGGTGATTTACCTCCGCGCAGAGTTCATCAAAACTTCTATGCCGCTGTACCATAGAATGAAGCTGATGCTCCAAGGTGCGAACATCGCGCTTGTCAGCATAATGAAGGGATAAGCATGCCTTGATGCTGGACCAATCATTATCAAATATATTATACGATATAAGGGCAGCATCGGCTGGTCCCCGTACTTTCTGTCGGATATGACGAAGTATGGCCCTAAATATTGGCTTTTGGCGCACAATTTCGTAGTCGCGTAGAATCGTCTCCACATTGTGTACCCAAGATACATACTGAATTGGATTCCCATCAAAGGGCTGAAGGTCTCTTACAGAATCAGGCAGTTTCCTGATATCGTCAAGATCTTTTTCAGTTTTAGGAAGACCTGAGTCTGAATGCACGAGTTAAGTGGGAGATTTATTCACTAGCTTTTCCTCAACCGCTAATAATCTAGCTTCGGATGACTCATTTTGCGAAATATAAGAATTAATTACTGTAATTGTTTGCTCGAGAGCTGACAATCTAGCATCTGATTTCCTACTGTGCTCAATTTGAGCATTGGCAGCCCCTGTCAATTGTCTAATGAATTCTTGTATGGCTTCCATTTAGAGATAAGGTTGAAAAAATCAATCTGATCGAAATTCAACTAACCACGTATACTTTCTCCGAAAATTTCACTACCAATTGCACACAAAATAATTCGCAATAAATTCCGTCCCGCGATAAATTTTGCGTACTGAAGTAAGTTCACATATGGTTAAACAAAAAATTTCCACTCCACTTTTCCACTTATGAGACGTATAATATAAAAATTTAGATAAATAATATTTCCTTAAAATGTTAAAAAAAAACTTTTAATTTTATTTAAGTCCGCATTGTAATTAATCGTCTATCTTTAAATTGTTAATTAGATGTAAGTGTTAAACCATTACAGATATGACATAGACCTAAGAGTTGAATAGGCCTTCTTGCACAAGCAATACTTATAAGGAGGCTACTACACAGGTTAATTCTAGTATGTAAGCCTTTTCGTTGTTATGAATTGTGTGATCAATAAATTAATTCAATTGAAGTGAATATATATGTATATATATATATATATATATATATATATATATATATATATATATGTATATATATATATATATATATACATATATATATATATATATATATATATATATATATATATATATATATATATATATATACATTTATATATATATATATATATATATATATATATATATATATATATATATATATATATATATATATATATATTTATATATATATATATATATATATATATATATATATATATATATATATATATATATATATATAAATATTCATAAATATATATATATATATATATATATATATATATATATATATATATATATATATATAAATATATATATATATATATATATATATATATATATATATTTATATATATATATACATATATATATATATATATATATATATATATATATATATATATATATATATATATATATATATATATATATATATATATATATATTTATATATATATATATATATATATATATATATATATATATATATATATAGATATATATATATATATATATATATATATATATTTATATATATATGTATATATATATATATATATATATATATATATATATATATATATATATATATATATATATATATATATATATAGATATATAAATATATACATGCATAAATATCATCGAAAAAAATCAGTGACTATTTATCGAAATCGCACCATCCGATTCATTTGAAACTTTCAGGATACTATGGTGTATTTGCAGAAAAGGTCCAAGTTTCACTAAATTTCAATTATCTTTAACCTTTTGGCGCCAGCAGCCATTTTAGTGATATTTTTAATATACCTATTTTTCCGTCCACAAATAATTTTTGCCAAAATGAAGCTAACAAAACAAATTTTGAATGTTTTTAACATGTTGAAAAAATCAATCTGATCGAAATTCAACTAACCACGTATACTTTCTCCGAAAATTTAACTACCAATTGCACACAAAATAATTCGCAATAAATTCCGTCCCGCGATAAATTTCGCGCACTGAAGTAAGTTCACATACAGTTTAACAAAAAATTTCCACTCCACTTTTCCACTAATGAGATGTATAATATAAAAATTTAGATAAATAATATTTCCTTAAAATGTTAATAATAATTTCATTCAATGTATCAAATATATTGCAAATTGTAATTTTCATCAATTATTGGATTTTTCAAACAATTTGTATTCTAAGTTTGACCTTATTCTTCTCAAAAATAGGCTAGAACTTTACAATATTTCCCAAATTTTTTTTTTAAATTATTGGATTTTCCAAACAAAAACAAATAACTTTATTTCGATAAATACTTGTTGGAAATGATTCTTAGTCAACACTTGTTTAGTTTGATATTCACTACTTATATCTTTAAATTCTCATAAAAAGAGACTGACATTAGTATAATAGCCACTGCCGCTGGTCGTGATTTCATCTGCCGTTGGGACCTTCCGTAGAACTCCTTTTTATTGCGGTCCTTTCGATAATTTGAATGGCACCTACTGCGGTACGGAGTCGTGTCACCTACTGCAATCTCGATCCACCAAAAAAAGAAACGCTCGTATCTCGCAGTCAAATTCAAATTCAAATTTATTTTCATATTATATACACTTAACATTATTGTTGGGCTTTAATTTAGAGCTTTAGGCGGATTGCCTCTTCAACTATGAATATTCCTTAAGACTTATGCCTGAAATCATACAAGTTTAGTTTTTTTGTACAGCACTAGGAAAAATAGACAAAAACCTTGTTTATGGATATTTTAGCTTTACTTACATCTACACTTATCTTACCTTATACTACCTTAATTCTACTTTAGGCAACGCTAAACATAATTAGTTGGGTGCAGTATCGAGAGTTTGCAAAATACGATGAATAATGGCGTTGTTGCAATGGCTACACTTTTCAATAAATTTCCTTGAATGTTTCCCGATGAGGTATTTTAATTCTTTAATTCCCGTTTCCTGATGAAGCTTGCGTGTGGAGTAATATAATGGTTTCTTAGAGATCATCTTGAGCCACTTATTTTGGAGTATTTGGAGTTTGTTTTTATGAGAGTTGACACATCTGCCCCAAACTGGTGCTCCATAAAGCATTACTGGCTGTAGAACCTGTTTTACAAGCGTCATTTTGTTTTTTGGGGACAGTTTTGACTTCCTGTTTAAGAGAGGGAAAAGAGCATGTGCGCTTTTTGTAACCTTCAAGCAAGCGTTGTCTACCTGAGCTTTAAATGTGAGTTTTTTGTCAAGAGTCACACCTAAGTAAGATACTTCTTCCACCCATTCAATTGTTTGGCCCAACAAGTTGAGTTTTCGAGAGGGGAGATATGATGCTTTGCGTCTTTTGGTGAAAAATATTGCTTTGGTTTTTGCAGTATTGATTTTAATTTTCCACCTGAAAAAATATTGATAGAGCTGCATGAATGTATTTTCCAAATTAGACAGAGCTGTTTGTGGGTCATCGGTGGCAGTGTATATGCAGGTGTCATCTGCGAAAGTAGCAAGTTTTGAAAAATGATTAGTTGGAATGTCTGCTGTAAAGATATTGAAAAGAGTTGGACTTAAGCACGATCCTTGAGGGAGCCCTGCAGGGATTTTACGAGGCGAAGAAAGGCTGCCATTCACCTTCACTGCGAATTCTCGATCAGTCAAAAATGACTGGACGATCTTAATAAGGTAGTGCGGGGTATTAAATTTATACATTTTGAAGAGCATGCCCTCGTGCCATACGCTGTCGAAGGCCTTTTCAATGTCTAAGGTGACTAAAACCACGGGCTCTTTGGCCGCAAATGCCCTTTTGATGTCGTGAGTTACTCGGAATAGCTGGTGGTTTGTTGAATAACCCTCTCGAAACCCGAATTGGAACTGGGGAAGGATGTTTTCAGTATCCAGAAATTGCTTGATGCGTTTCAAAATAATTTGTTCGAATACTTTTCCGAGCGAACTTAACAAGCTAATGGGCCTGTAGTTCTCAGACATAGCAGGGTTTTTACCTGGTTTTGGTAGGGGAATAATCGTTGCTCGTTTCCAGAGCGATGGAAAATAGGATATTTTTAAGCAAGCGTTAAAAATGAAACAAAGTAGAACTACTGCTTTTCTAGGAAGTTTTTTGAGTATTTTGTTTGGTATGCCATCAGGCCCTGGAGCTTTGTTGATGTTTATTTTCCTTAGAAGAGCAGATATTTCTCTTGGCTTGCAAAATGCATTAGCGCAAAATGACGGTCTTTCGGGTAGTGATTTGATCGCCTGCTGGACCATAGCCTCTACAGTAGAGTTTCCCATACTGGCTGTGATCCGGTGGTGATTTTCGAAATCACTTGCAATCAAATTTGCCTTCTCATGACTGGAATACGCATATTTGTCGCTTTTATTGTGGAGAATGGGAATTTGATTAGAAACTCCTTTTCTGAATATTTTATTTAATCTCCAGAGTTGGCGGGAGCCGTCTTTTACATTTTTCAGCTTATTGTTCCAACGATTGTTGCGCAACGCAATAATCCTTTTTTGAATTATCCCCGTCAGCCATGCAGTTATACTTTTTAAGTTTCTATCTCTTGTGTGCTGCCACCTGCGTCTGATAGTGTTGCGTTGCTGTATGAGGGACTTTGTGAAGGCATCGATCTCAAACTTCTGAATGCCATGGCTTTCCTTTGGTGTGCTCGCTTTGATACTAGAAAACACATCTCTAGTTAGTTGTGCTGCAAGCACGTCAACTTGTTCATGACAATTTATATTGCTAAGATTGAGTTCGCTTAGAGAGATATTCCGATTTAAATGTTCCCTGAATAATCGCCAGTTTGTTTTGTTGAAGGAAAATGTCTCCCGCTTGGTAATATTTTTTGAAACAGTTTCGGTTTCAATTGAAAAAGACACAGGAAGATGAGGAGATGAAAGTGCTTGTAGCACAAAAGCTGCAGTGATAGAAACTAGTCCGTCACTAATGACCAGGTCCAGGATAGAACCTGAACCTTTGGGGGAGAAAAACGTAGGATAAGGTGAGGAATGTATAAGTAAGTTTTTCTCTTGTGTGTAATCAAACAATATACGCCCACATTTGTTAGATTTCTTACAGTTCCAGTACCTATGCCTGGCATTAAGATCTCCACATAGCAAAAATTTTCCATGACCGATGGTGAGACGTCTTAAGTCCCCTTCGAATTGTTTGAATTTTTCCGTATTTAATTTTGTGCCCGGGAAATAGCATACTAAAATTTTTATATCATTATTGATTTCAATGCCAAGAACCTCAATTACTGACGTTTTTGGGGCTGAAATCAATTTATGTTCCACCGTTTTTCTTATAGCGATTGCAACTCCGCCTCCTATCTTATTGATTCTATCTTTTCTGTAAATAATATAATCGGGATGAGACAATTTATATCTGTCCGTCAACCATGTGTCCGTGATCAAGAAAATGTCTATTTTTTGGTTGACAGCCAGATCAAATGCCTCATCTTTCTTGAATCTAATGCTTTGCGCATTCCATAGTAGCATATTTAAAATCTTAGACATATAAAAATTTACAAGCTAATTTTACAAGTACATTAAATTGATCTTGTTTCGTTGTGCAAATTGATAAGCTCTGCAATAGCTCTTGTGCCAGCGAGATCATTACATCAGCCGATAGGAGATCACCCGATGTGTTTGTACGTGGCAAATTCAAGCTTCCGAGAGGCTGCGACATGGATTGCTTGGCCACAGAACTATATGCAAGTTTTTGGTTAAAGCTTAAATTTGAGCTTAAGTGGGGAGTTGAATTTGAGCTTTGTACAGTTTGTCTGCTTGGAAGCTTTGGGAAGTCACTCTCACCCATAGAGACTCTCTCACCATATTTCGTAGCTTCGTGCTTGTTGGGAGTTGTTTTCCGTACTCTCCCCGCTAGATTCTTTTTGATTTCAATATATTGCATCCTCTTGCTGCATTGATCGCTGTTGCTTGCATGTGCTGCACCACAATTAGAGCACTTGATTTTATGCATCTCCGCATTGGTCAGCGTACACTCCGACATGCTATGATCGCCACTACAGATCATGCATTTAATTGGCAGATGACAATGTGAAGATCCGTGCCCAAACATTTGGCACCTTCTACACTGCGTGGGACCATTTCGTTTGCTTGAGTAGTAGCTCCATTGCACAATAGTATGCATGATTGATTTTATTGCTTTGCATGTACTGAGCTTGGTTCCCTTCTACAAATGTAGGAGGTAATAAAAATCGTCACGAGCACCGGTTTTGGATTTGAACTTTTTCACATCCAAGCAATGCAGTTTATATTCGCGCTGCAGCAAACTTTTCAAATAATCAGGCTGCAGATCATGTAAGCCTGATAGAATAATTTTCACTGGGTGAAGGTCTGCCCTTTGATGCGTAAAAAAGTTTACCTCTTCCTCGGTTAAATATTTTTGTACCACATCGTAATCTTCTATTGACTTCAAAAAGAGTCTTCTCCCTATTGACATTAGTTTAATGTCGAAGTTTTCTATGTTAAGAGTTTCCATCAAAGCTATGATTGTGTCTCTTTGTAAGTCGACGAATGTGATTGGAGGTGCTCTCACCTTTCTGGGCTCCTGGGCTGCAGTCTGGGATGGACCGGCATCGTCGTCTGGTAAATCCGCTAATAGCTGGAACTGGTTTGTTGACCTCGACTGATCAGTACGGCGCATTTTGAATACGTCCCGTAGTAAAGGACTTACCGGGGAGTCTTCCCGGCTACGTTTTCTTGCCTCCTGATTTGCTGGCAACTTGATCCGCAACTTCACTACACTACAATAAAACACTCGATAATAATAGAAGTTTGTTTTTACTGACTTTAACCTTCAAACACTGCGATTACTTTCGAAAACTGCATTTACTTTCGTATATATATATATATATATATATATATATATATATATATATATATATATATATATATATATATGTATATATATATATATATATATATATATATATATATATAATATATATATATATATATATATATATATATATATATATATATATATATATATATATATATATATATATATATATATATATATGTATATATATATATATATATATATATATATATATATATATGTATATATATATATATATATATATATATATATATATATATATATATATATACATATATGTATACATATATATATATATATATATATATATATATATATATATATATATATATATATGTATATATATATATATATATATATATATATATATATATATATATATATATATTTATGTATATATATATAAATATATATATATATATATATATATATATATATATATATATATATATATATAAATATATATATATTTATATATATATATATATATATACATATATATATATATATATATATATATATATATATATATATATATATATATATATATATATATATATATATATATATATATATATATATATATATATATATGTATATATATATATGTATATGTATATATGTATATATATATATATATATATATATATATATATATATATATATAAATATATATATATATATATATATATATATATATATATATATATATATATATATATATATTTATATATATATATATATATATATACACATATATATATATATATATATATATATATATATATATATATATATATATATATATATATATATATATATATATAATCAAAAAATTTAAGTGAAAAAATCTCAGGAACGCGCCATCTGATTGATTAGAAATTTTCAGGATACATTGGTGTATATGTAGAATAGTGCCGGGTCTCACAAAAAGTTGACAATCTTTATTCCTTTGGCGCCGGCGGCTATTTTAGTGATATTTTAAATTCGAAAAATATCTTTTGCAAAAATTCAGTTTGTGTTATGAATTTGTGCGTGTTTTTAATGCGAATATGATAAAGTTTCTGAAACTTTTAACCCTATGTGTGCGCTAGGCGCCTAAAATGAGATTGGAAAAATTTGAAAATTTTTGATTGGCGATATCTTTTTACTTGATTTTTAGATCAATGTGAAACTTTAAAGGCATACTAATGTTGATAGGTTGCAAACTTTCATAGCTTTTGATGATTATGCTGCCAGCACTTTAGCTACGGCAGACACTGAAATTGAAAACATTCAAACCATCGAATCTCCTAAGGAATGTCCGTTTCTTACAATAAAAATTAAATTGTATACAAATTTTATGCTTTATTAACACAGTCAAAGTAAAACTTTGGAAATTTCATGTTGGACAAGAACGGTAACCCTTTCCCAGCTAACCTATAATTTTAGCATCAAACTTTCTGCTCACGGGAACTCACGAACCAATTATCAGATACATCTGAAATTTACATAATACATTGGACTTAAGTTGGACCAAATCTGATAGAAGTGATTTTGAATTGTGGGCAACTCTGTGCCAGTGGTGCCATGTTGAAATTTTTTTTTTCCTTCTGATTCAGTTACCAGATTTTAGTGAAATTGACACAGTAGTTGAACGCTACTCTAAGCCATGTTTGGTAGAAATTTGGTTGAAAAATGCTATTAGTGCTGCCAGCTATGAGCATTTTTGTGTCTTGGGTTTTGAAAATTATTGTTAATATTATCATAGGTAGACCCTTTAAATTACTGAACTCATACCTTAGCCAAAGGCAACAAAGGGTCAAAGCTAACAACGCTTATAGTGATTGGTGTTTCAAATCTGATGTAGGGTTACTATAAGGGACTGTACTTTCACCATTGTTATTTCTCATTTATGTAAATGATCTTTGCAATTTGAACAAAACGGCACTTAATATTAAAATAATATCCTTTGCTGACGTCACCTTTGCTGACGTAATGCAGATTTCGGCCCCTAGCTGGACAGAGAGTTTCAGGTTATGCCAAGTTCACATGGATAACGTACTAAGGTGGTTACGCAATCACCACCTCAAACTAAATACGGATAAACCTAACATAATTGCGTTTTCCCTCACAACTACAGGTCAGCCTTACGTACGTATTCTTCCTTTACACGACCAAAACTGTAGGCATTGAGACAACATTGCATGTAATGTCAAATGTAAAGCAATCCGTGTTGTAGACCATGCCAAATATCTAGGGGTGACTATCGATAATAATCTCAAATGGAGTAAACACACAGAAGAAGTTAACACTAAGTAAAGGCGAAGCATACACATTTTTACTAATGTTCGAAGAACATTAGTATTAAACTCGTTTCGCCGAAAATTCATATTTCTTTATATATATATACCAAGTCTAGCCATAAATATTGTTACAAGGTTTGGCAACCCTGCAGAAAGGAACCGTTATATTGCATTCCTTAAAAATTGAGCTAATCGTTATAGTACGCTTGTGCTTGATGCATTTGTCATCATTTGAGTTTAATTTGTAGTGTAGTGAACATGGATTGGGGCGACAAAGAAAACAGAATTGCTGTGATTGCACTTCATAAAGTATGAATGCAACCAAGTGATATTTTTTAGACTCTGCATACCCTTGGTATAAGCCGAATGTTTGTAAATCGGGATATTGAAAGGTTAAATGATACGGCTGGAGTAAGTGACCGTGAAAAAATGCCGTCCGCGAACTATGACCGCGAACTTGAGGTGTTCAAGCGGTTAAAGCCGTGCGCGAGAGAATTCGCCGTAATCCTCTTCGGAAACAAACAGATTTATCGCGTGAGATGAAAATACCCCAAAGAACAACTTACTAACTGATTCGTTAAAAAAAAGAGTGGAAAAATCACAACGATTACTTTGCCGGTACGCAAACCAAGAACACCGTAAAATTTTGTTTACGGACGAAAAAATTTTTACTGTCGAAGAAACATTTAATAAACAAAACGATAGAGTTTATGCTCGCAGTGCCAGAGAAGCTTCTCAAGTTGCCCAAAAGGTTCAAAGAGGTCATCATCCAGACTCAGCAATGGTTTGGTGGGGTGTTAGCTACAACGGGGTGACAAAGTTGCATTTTTGTGAGAAGGGCGTCAAAACGTCTGCCAAAGTTTATCAAGAAAGTGTCCTTGAATGTGTAGCAAAACCTCTCAACACGTCATTATTCAAAAATCAGCCTTGGAGTTTCCAGCAAGATTCTGCACCAAGTCATAAGGTGAAGTCAACCCAAAAATGGCTTGAAGAAAATGTTCCAGATTTTATTAAAGCTGAAGATTGGCCTTCCTCTGTCTTCGAGCACATGAAGTGCTCTCAAAGACATTCTAATATCGAATCCTTAAAGAAGTCTCTTACACATGCAGTCGCCAACTTTCCGATCTTAGTCGTGAGTGCTTCTATAGATAAATGGCCAGCTCGATTAAAGGCTTGTGTAAAGGCAAAAGGCAATCACTTCGAATAACTTGTTGCAATTTCCGTTGTTGACAATGCATTTAATAAATAAACAATGATTTCTTAACATACACTTAACATACACATAACATACACACACAACACCTCTTTTATTGAACAGTGCTTCAAAAAGTTTGTAACAGTATTTATGGCTAGACTATATAGATATATATATATATATATATATATATATATATATATATATATATATATATATATATATATATATATATAATATATATATATATATATATATATATATATATATATATATATATATATCTATATATATATATATATATATATATATCTATATATATATATATATATATATATATATATATATATATATATATATATATATATATATATATATTTATATATATATATATATATATATATATATATGTATATATATATATGTATATATATATATATACATATTTATATATATATATATATATATATATATATATATATATATATATATATGTATATATATATATATATATATATATCAGCAAAATGATTAAGGGAGATAATCTCTGGAGTGGCTGATCCGATCGAGCTGAATATTTCGGAGGACATAGATACATATAACAGGTAGGTCCACAATTTGCTAGAATTCCGATATCTTAAATCTTTTGGCGTCGGCGGGCATTTTAGTGAACTTTCAAGTACTCCTATATTTCCAAGCAGTGTAAATTTTTGTTAAAAAAAAAGTATTCGGAATAAAAACTTAGTATGTTCTCAGTTTGTTTTTGACAAAGAATTGGATATTTTGAACCTGGTGTAGGCGCTGAGTGCCTAAAAGTAGGCAAGGATTTTTTGTCACATTTCAATTTGTCATAACTTCAAAGAAAAGCAATGGATCATCGTGAAATTTTCAGAACGTATTGATGTGGACTAGAATTTAACACACATGAGCTTTTGAGACGGTGTGGGCAACTCTGTAGCTACAGTAGACTCCTGAAAAAAAATCCTTCAAATCATCGAGTCTCCTGAAAATTTTTTGATTTTTGAAAATTTATAAAAATTATTGATAAATTTTGCATTTTGTCCACCAAGTCAAATAAACATTTTCAAAATTCCGCCGTAAACAAGAACGGACACCCGTGATCAAATAACCTCTATTTTCAGCACCGAAAACTTCTGTTTACGAGAACTGACGATCGGATAATGCGATCAATATGAAATTTACACGACATGTTGGTCTGACGGAAGTGATTTTGCAATACGGGCAACACTTTGGCAGTGGTGCCATTTGGAAAAATCGCTAAGAAAAAAAACTTATTTTTGGCCAATAGCTTCTGATTTAGATACCAGATTTCGACAAAATTCACGCAGTAGGTGAACCTTACTCTAAGATAAATTTCATAGAAATTTGGTTGAAAAATTAGTATAGGGTCGCCAACTATGGCAACTTTTGTCCCCTAGATATTGCGAATTTGCTCAGGACAATAAAGGTTTTTTTCCCTATAACTTCCGATGCAGTAACGATATCAAAACGAAATTCGCGTGATAAGTGGATCTTGATGCATTTCTAGTTTTGTAGGAATTTCGTTGAAAAACCGTGAACGGGTTGCTAGCTATGATGAATTTTGTAATTAATTTTTATTTCTTTATCGAGCGATGTTGTCATAAAATTTCCAAATGGGAATGATCCTGCAATAACAATTAACAAAAAATATTTACGTTTCAAAAATTTAAAAAGTTTGGACGTTGGTAACCCTAAAATTATATTAACTCCTTTAAATTACAGCGCTGCCATTCATTGGAAACTAAATTCATAGGGTGGGTTTAACACAACGTGAAGTAATCATGTGCTAGCACCAGACAATTCGTAAATATTGCACAAACAGATGCTTCCATTTCGTATTCATGATCAAAGCATTTACAATAAAAAAAGCAACCGATATTTAAATCTTCCGAGTTTTGGAAATTTTTCAGATGGCAACCCCAGACATAGTTTAATCGCTGAAACTTTCGATGATATCCTTCGGTGAAAACGAAATTCAAAGGATAGGCTGATTAAGTAGGAGCATGTAGTGGTAGACTTATTGCTGCTGTGTTGGATAAATGTTGCCAGCACTGAGGATTTTCATCATTTGTGTAATAGAAAATCCTGTCAGAAATTGATATTTGTTCCTTTGAGTAACAAATGGTTGATATGATACTACAAAGAAGTGTATAACGTCTTCACACATTTTTAAATCACTCAAAGACAACTTCTTCGAAAATTAGTTTTCTAGCGGTTCTAATGCGCTAGACTTTTTACTAATTTTCGAAGAAAATTAGTATTAAACTCACTTCGCCGAAAATTCATATTACTTTATATATATATATATATATATATATATATATATATATATATATATATATATATATATATATATGTATATATATATATATATATATATATATATATATATATATGTATATATATATATATATATATATATATATATATATATATATATATCAGCAAATTGATTAATAGAGATAATCTCTGGAGTGGCCGATCCGATTGAGCTGAAATTTTCGGAGGACGTAGATGTATATAGAAGGTAGGTCTGAAATTCAGATATCTTAAACCTTTTGGTGGCGGCGAGCGTTTTAGTGACTTTTGAGGTACTCCTATATTTCCAAGTAGTGTAAATTTTTCTTAAAAAAAAGGATTGGAAATAAAAACTTATTATGTTCTTAGCTTGCCTATGATAAAGAATTGGAAATTTTGAGCCGTGTGTGGGTGCATCGTGCCTAAAAGTAGGCAAGGATTTTTTTCAAATTTTGATTGGATCATCGTGAAATTTGCAGAACGTATTGGTCTTGACTAAAACTTTGCACACATGGATTTCCAAGGTGGTGTGGGCAACCCTATAGCAACGGCAGGCTCCTGAATACAAATCTTTCTAATCATTGACCCTCCTGAAAAATTTTTGATTTTGACAAAAAATTCAATTCATTGATAAATTTTAATGTTTGTCCATCACGTCAAATTGAAAATTTAAAAAAAAAACCGATTTTTGGCCTATAGCGTCCGATTCAGCCATCACATTTAAACAAGATTTACACAATATTTGGATCTTATTTAAAGTAACATTTGATGAAAATTTGGCTGAAAAATTAGAATAAATCTTGCAAATTTTGCAAATTTGCTCAGTAAAATAAAGCTTTTTTCCCTATAACTTCGGGTCCAGGCATGAAATCAAAACAAAGTTCATGCAGTTAGTAGATCTTAATGTCAACCAAATGTTTTAGGAATTTCGTACATAAATCATGAATAAGCTGCCAGCTATGACCATTTTTGTAATTTCGTTTAATTTCTTTACTGAGCGATTATGTCATTAGATTTGCAAATGGAAATGTTCCTGCAATGAAAATTAACAACAAATATTAACGCTTTAAAAATTTGAAAAGTTTTGAGGGTGGTTACCCTTAAATTTTTTCACCCGTATAACTTCCAGCGCAGTGATTCAATCGAAACGAAATTTACTGGTTGGGTTTAACTTAACGTGAAGCAGATTTGGTATATATTTTGCTTGTGTTGTGTTAAGTGTTGCCAGCACTGAACATTTTCATCATTTGTGTTATAGTTGAGTTTTGTTGCTTTGGATAAGGAATGGTTGATATGATTCTACGAAACAGTGTATTATGTCTTTCCACACTTTTTTGTCACTCAAAGGCAATTTTTTCGAAAATTAGTTTTCTAGCGGTTCAGGTACGCTAGAGTTTTTTTTATTCTTTAAGGGATTTATTGACGATAGATCAACTAGAAACTATTTATTATGCGTAAGTTCAATCTGGTCTGCAATACGCCATTGCAGCCTGGGGTGGCACTTTTCTACACACCTCTCAAACTTAATTTCAACGCAAAGACAGATTCTTAAAGTAATCTTTCAATCAACCCATAGATTTCCGACAGCTGAGCTCTTCGCCATAGCAAAAGTATTTGATATTAAAAAAACTCTAGCGCACCTGAACCGCTAGAAACACTTATGTTCGAAGAACAGTAAAAGAATCGTGCAGGTTTTGAGTGCATATTCCACCACATGTGCTGCTTATTACGGCCAAACTGTTTCAAATGCCACGTTTTACTTTGGTCTCAAGAATGCATTTTAACTCCTATGGTAGAAGGTTTCAGATATTACCACTGGCATGAATTTCAACGTTTATGAGAGCAAACTACGGGTTAATTATATTCGTTATCAGTTGCTTTTTTCACATAATTTTTAAAGCAGCATCTCATATAACATCAATGAAGAAAATGTTCAGTGCCTGCAGCACTGTAACTGAAGTTGGTGTTTGGGGCTGCGATCCGAAAAATTTTCAGAACTTTGAGAATTGAAATATTGGTTATTTATTTTCATTGTAAATGTTTCCGGTATGAATACTAACTGTAAGCATTTATTGATACAAAAGTAGCACAACCGCCTCATGCTGGCAACCTTCTGCCAGTATCAAAGCCAAGAATATATCACATCTGCTTCACGTTGTTATATTACATTCGAAGTTATAGGAGTATAAAGAAATTTAAGGTTACCTGCAGCGAGTTTTTTCAAATAATCGAAAGCTTAATATTTGCTGTTTATTGTCACTACAATATCATTACCAATTGAAAATTCTACGATAAAACCGCTTAGTAAAAATATTGCAAACAAACACAAAACCAACAATAGCTGGCAACCCTATTATGTCTTTTCAACCAAAATTGGCCTGAACAATGTTTATGATAGGTTACATTAATTGTATGAAATTCGTATTGATCTCATGACTGCACTGGAAGTTATAGGGCAAAATGTTTTATTTTCCTGAGCGAATTTTCAAAACCAAAGACACAAAAATTACCATAGCTGGCAGCACCAATCAAACTTTTCAACTAAATTTCCACCAAACAGAGATTAGAGTAGGGTTCAGCTACTGAGTCAATTTCATGAAAATCTGGTAACTAGTTCACATTTCATAGGGCAAAAAAGGTTTTTTTCTTTGTAATTTTTCAAGATGGCACCACTGGCACAGAGTTGCCTACAATTCAAAATCGCTTTTTTCAGATTTGGTCCTATTTAAGTCCAATGCATTCTGTAAATTTCAGCTGTATCTGATTATTGGTTCGTGAGTTCCCGTGAACAGAAGTTTTTGATGCTAAAATTATAGGTTAGCTGGGAAAGGGCTACCGTTCTTGTCCGACATGATATTTCCAAAGTTTAACTTTGAACGTGTAGATAAAGCATAAGATCTGTATACAGATTGGTTTTATTGTAAGAAACGGACATTTTTTTGAATATTCGATGGTTTGAATGTTTTCACTTCCAAATTTTTTTTTTCAAATTTGAGACACCAAAATTATCATAGCTGGCAGCTCCAACCGAATTTTTCAACCAAATTTCTTTCAAACGTGGTTTAAAGTAAGGTCCAGCTACTGTGTGAATTTCGTTAAAACCAAACGATTCAATCAGAATTTATAGGGCTATAAACAATCTTTTTTAGTGATTTTTCAAGATGGCACCACTGGCACAGAATCACCCGCATTTCAAAATCACTTCTATCAGACCTGATCCTATGTAAGACCAATACATTCTGCAAATTTCAATTAATCCTGCTCATCGGATCGTGAGTTTCCGTGAACAGAAATTTTTGATGCTTAAAATATAGGTAAATTGGGCAAGGGCTACCAGGCGTGCCCGTTATACCATATCAAATTTTTTTTATTGTCTATGTAAACAAAGCATAAGATTTACATGAGAGGCTTTTTTTTTGAAGAAGCGGCATTTTTCAAGAGGGACGATGATTTGGAGGTTTTCACTTTCAGTGCCTGCACTAGCTACCGGGTTGCCAGCACTTTCATTAAAAGCTTCACAAATCTACAACTAAATAGTAAAAATATGTTGTGAAAAATTCGTAATGATTAAATAGTTCTGTCAAAAGTTATCGCAATTTAAACATTTTCAAATTTTCCCGTTCTCTTTTTAGACACCCAGCGCACACATGGGGTTAAAAAATTCCAAAACATTTATCCGATTCACATGTAAAACACGCTCGAAATTTATTTCGTCAACTTTATTTTTGCGAAAATTATTTGTGTACGAAATAATAAGTAAATTAAAAATATCACTTAAATGGCCGTTAAAGGTTAACAATAGCTGACATTTAGTGAGACCTGGACCTATTCTGCACATACACCAATGTATCCTGAAAGTTTCAGCTCAATCGAATGGCGTGTTCCCGAGATTATCTCACTGAAATTTTTTGATGGGATATATATAAATATATATATATATATATATATATATATATATATATATATATATATATATATATATATATATATATATATATATTTATATATATATATATATATATATATATATATATATATATATATATATATAAATATATATATATATATATATATATATATATATATATATATATATATATATATATATATATATATATATATATATATATATATATATATATATATATGGAAATATGAATTTTTGCCCGAATCGATTTTAATACTAATGTTCTTCGAATAGTAGTAAAAATGGCTCCAAACTATCTAATTAACAATTTAAAGCAACTTTTAATTTTATTTAAGTCCGCATTGTAATTAATCGTCTATCTTTAAATTGTTAATTAGAAATAAGTGTTAAACCATTACAGATATGACATAGACCTAAGAGTTGAATAGGCCTCCTTGCACAAGCAATACTTATAAGGAGGCTATTACACAGGTTAATTCTAGTATGTAAGCCTTTCCATTGTTATGAATTGTGTGATCAATAAATTAATTCAATTGAAGTGAATATATGTGTATGGTATTTATATATATATATATATATATATATATATATATATATATATATATATATATATATATATATATATATATCTAAATATATATTTATATATATATATATATATATATATATATATATATATATATATATATATATATATATATATATATATATATATATATATATATATATATATGTATATATATATATATAGATTTCGATTATATATATATATAAATATATATATATATATATATATATATATATATATATAGATTTAATGGTATATATATATATATATATATATATATATATATATATATATATATATATATAAATATATATATAAATATACATAAATATATATATATATATATATATATATATATATATATATATATATATATATATATATATATATATATATATATATATGTATATATATATATATCTAAATATATATATATATATATATATATATATATATATATATATATATATTTATATAAATATATATATATATATACATAAATATATATATATATATATATATATATATATATATATATATATATATATATATATATATATATATATATATATATATATATATATATATATATATATAAAAATATATATATATATATATATATATACATTTATATATATATTTGTATATATATAGATATATAAATATATACATGCATATATATCATCGAAAAAAATCAGTGACTATTTCTCGAAATCGCGCCATCCGATTCATTTGAAACTTTCAGGATACTATGGTGTATTTGCAGAATAGGTCCAAGTTTCCCTAAATTTCAATAACCTTTTGGCGCCAGCAGTCATTTTAGTGATATTTTTAATATACCTATTTTTCCGTCCACAAACAATATTTGCCAAAATGAAGCTAACAAAAGAAATTTCGAACGTTTTTAACATGTGAATCGGATAATGTTTTGGCATTTTTTGACCCCGTGTGTGCGTTTTCACAGTCAGCGCCTGCCCTAGCTACACGGTTGCCAACATGCTCATTAAAACCTACGCAAATTCACAACTAAATAACATCAACATGTTCTGAAAGTGTCATAGTAATTGAATAGCTCTATCAGAAGTTATCACAATTTAAAAATTTTCAAATTTTCCCGTTCTCTTTTTAGGCACCTAGCGCACACATGAGGTTAAAAAAATTCCAAAACATTATCCGATTCACATGTTAAATACGTTCAAAATTTGTTTTGTTAGCTTCATTTTGGCAAAAATTGTTTGTAGACGAAAAATAGATAGATTAAAAATATCACTAAAATGGCTGCCGGCGCCAAAAGGTTAAAGATGATTGGAATTTAGTGAAACTTGGACCTTTTCTGCAAATACACCATATTGCCCAGTCATTTTAGCAATCAACCTCGGAATGAGAGATAATAAGCTTAATTTTTGTATATACCTTCATTTTGGGGTCCTTAAAGTTGCCTCAAAATCCTCATAAAATCTCGTGTCTGCGTTGAAAGTTATTCAAGGTCAAAGGTGAGAAAAAACAGTTTTTTGCAATTGCAATTAAAACAGAAAATTGCGATAACTTCTGATAGAGCTATTCAATTACTATGACACTTTCAGAACATGTTGATGTTATTTAGTTGTAAATTTGCGTAGCTTTTAATGAGCATGTTGGCAACCGTGTAGCTAGGGCAGGCGCTGACAGTGAAAACCTTTAAATCATCGAATCTCCTGAAAAATTATCGCTCTCTGAAAAAAAGCCACTCATAAACAAGTCTTTTGCTTTGTCTCTATTGCCATAGAAAAAAATTAAAAATTTTACAACGGGCACGCCTGGTAACCCTTTCTCAACTTACCTATATTTTTAGGATCAAAAACTTCTGTTCACGGAAGCTCACGATCCGATAATCAGAATTAGTGGAAATTTCCAGAATGTATTGGTCTTATGTAGGACCAGGTCTGATAGAAGCAATTTTGAAATGCGGGCAGTTTTGTGGTGCCATCTTGAAAAATCACTTAAAAAATGTTACTGCTTTTAGCCCTATAAATTCTGATTGATCATTTGATTTTGACGAAATTTACTCAGTAGCTGAACCTTACTCCAAACCACGTTTGCAGTCATCGGATCAATACAAAATTCGCAAGCAGGTTGTCTTCAACGTAAGGCAGATGCGACATATTTTTAGTTTCAGCACTAGGCCTTTTTGCTATTTTCATTCCAATAATGCTTGCATTAAGTATTTTCTTCGCAAACATTTGCAATGAAAATAAGTAAACACTGTTTGAGTTTTCTAAACTCTAGACATTTTTCGGATGGCAACCCCACACACCTTTCTACCACAGAAACTTTCGATTAAGTCACCGAAATTAAAATACGCTTAGATTTTATTATTACTCAGGGTATATTATTTTTAAGTGGGAAAAGTAAGTAGTGGTAGAAAACACACTCAAAATCTGCACAAATCCTCTACTGTTCCTCGAACATTAGTGTTTCTAGCGGTTCTGATGCACTAGGGTTTTTTTTTTATTTCCCGCCGATAAAAACCCGAATTTTTCTTACTCTTTGTTTTAATTTTCAATATTGCTTTCGAGATATATCTCCAGATATGTTTTTAAAAGCTTCTCCCATGCAAGCATTTTTTACTAACTTTCGAAGAAAATTAGTATTAAACTCGTTTCGCCGAAAATTCATATTTCTTTACATATATACATATATGCATATATATATATATATATATATATATATATATATATATATATATATATATATATATATATATATATATATATATATATATATATATATATATATATATATATATATATATATATATATATATATATATATATATATATATAAATATATATATATATATGTAAATATATATATATATATATATATATATATATATATATATATATATATATATATATATATATATATATATATATATATATATATCTATCAGCAAAATGATTAAGGGAGATAATCTCTGGAGTGAACGATTCGATTGAACTGAACTTTTAGGAGGACGTAGATGTATATAGTAAGTAAGTCCATGACTTGCTCTTAAACCTTATGGCGGTGGCGAGCGTTTTAGTGAATTTTGAAGTACTCCTATATTTCCAAGCAGCGTAAAGTTTTGTTAAAACAAAGTATCGACAGTGAAAACTTATTATGTTCTTAGCCTATTTATTCTAAAGAATTGGAAATTTCGAGCCATATGTGGGTGCAGCGTGCATAAAAGTAGGCAAGAATTTTGTTTCAAATTTCGATTTGTCATTGCTTCTGACAAAAACATTGGATCATCGTGCAATTTGCAGAGCATATTGATGTTAACCAAAATCTAACACACATGGATTTTCATGGTAGTATGGCTAATCCGGTAGCTGCGGCAGGCTTCTGAAAAAAATCCTTCAAATAATTGACCCTCCTGAAAAATGTTTGATTTTTGACAAAAAAAAGTTAAATCATTGATAAATTTTAACCTTTGTGCATTATGTCAAGTTGAAATTTTTGAAATTCCGAGTTGCACAAGAACGGCAACTCATCACTAAATTACCTCTATTTTCAGCACGCGAAAGTTCTGTTCACGAGAACTGACAACCGGATTATCTGATCAAAATGAAATTTACAATATATGTATCTATTAACAAGGACCAGGTCTGATAGAAATGATTTTGAAATGCGGGCAACCGTGTGGCAGTGGTACCATCTTGAAAAATCACTGAGAAAAAACAGCTTTTTGGACTGTTACTTCCGATTAAGCCATCAAATTTAAACAGGATTTACACAATATTTGGATCTCTATTTAGGTAACATTCAATGAAAATGTTGCTGAGCTGCCAGCTATGGTGATTTTTTTCTCCGAAATCTTGCAAATTTGCTCAGCAAAATAATGCTTTTTTTCTATAACTTACGGTCCAGTCATGAAATCAAAACGAAGCTCATGCATTAAATAGACCTTAATATGAACCAAATGTCGTAGGAATTTCGTACCAAAATCATGAAAATGCTGCCAGCTATGACCATTGTTGTAATTTTGTGGAATTTCTTTACTGAGCAATTATGTCATTAAATTTGCAAATGGGAATGATCCTGCAATGAAAATTAACAACATATATCTATGCCTTAAAAATTTGAAAAGATTTGATGGTGGTTACCCTAACATTTTTTTCACCCGTATAACTTCCAGCGCAGTGATTCAATCGAAACGAAATTTACTGGTTTGGTTTAACTTAACGTGAAGCAGATTTGGTATATATTTTGCTTTGCTGCTGACACAGGGTAACCAGCTTTAGCCGTTTTCGTAAATATTGCACCAACAGATGCTTCAAATAACATGCTTATATGCAAAGCATTTGCAATAAAAATAACAAAACAATTTTTAAATTTTCCGAGTTTTGAACATTTTTCGGATGGCAGCCTCAAACAACGTTTAACTGCTGAAACTTTGAAGCTTTCGACGAAATCCTCCGATGAGAATGAAATTCAAAGGATAAGTTGATTTAAGTATGAGCTTGTCAAGTAAACTTATTGATGCTTGGTTGGGAAAGTGTTGCCAGCACTGAATATTTTCATCATTTGCGTTATAGTTGAGTTTTGTTGCTTTGGATAAGAAACGGTTGATATGATTCTACAAAAAAGTGGACTACGTCTTTCCACATTGTCATTCAAAGACAATTTCTTCCAAAATTAGTTTTCTAGCGGTTCTGATGCGTTAGACTTTTCATGTTTATATTTAAAAATGTCATTTTTTACTTGCCCAAGCTCTGGCAATTCTTGGAAAAGTTAAAAAAATTCTCGCCAAGTTTCGTTATATTGGATGGAACACATTTTGCTCACCAACGATTAAAAACGAAATATTCTTATTCAAACAACAAATTGTAAATATATATCCTGACCTTTTCTCTTATTTTGTGTCACTCAATCTAAGTTTGAGCTCAACCTGAGCCTCCTATTTATATGCTTTAATTGCTTCTTTATTATCCTTTACGGGTATTTTTCCTTTTTTGAATTGTCGGTATGCAAATTGCTTTCGAGCTGCACTAAAAGATACTCAAACCAGGGCTGAAAATGCTGAAAACCCGGAAAGATAGAGAGACAGGCTTATCGCAGCTTTTTTTTTCTATAGAATTTTTCTATAGAATTTTTTCTATAGAATTATTGAACTATAGAGGTACCTGAAAATGAACTAAATATCCATTTGTGCCAAAGGTTTAAATATATTTTTGTTCCATATCTATTCTTTTCGTTCATAAATATTTCTTGATATATAAAACATTAACGAGATCATGAGGTATGCTAACTGACACTTGTTGAGCATATTCATACACAATTAAGTCCGTTTAACCAATGATTTTGAATTATGTTACCATTACGTTACACTAAATTTAAATGAGATCTTCATTCTAGTCTCAAAATCACAACAGACACAGCAACGTGGTCGTCGACCAGAAGCTCCGCCCACCAAATATCAAAAAATTTTGATATTTACTGCAACCATAGAGATATACACAGGAGATGGCAAGCTTTCGTTTTCCACATTGGCCTGTGAAGTCTCTTCACACATTCAAATATTCCCCTCACATCGTGTGTACGTACACGGTGCTTTCCGAAAGCTTTGCATTCTCCTCTCATGAGCTTACTTTAGGGCTGCACAAAACCAAGAGTGAACTTGGATACTTGTGCCCATGAATTAGTGTAGTCGCTCACCGCAAGGGGCACACCGATAAGTAAAGTGAATTTTGCAACACTTCTAAAGCACTCAAACTGTGCGTTGTGTGGACGAAAATGACGGAAGGGTAGGAGGAATGGAGGAAAATTTGAGGTGGTATTGGTGGCGAACAATAGAGAAATGGTTATGTATGTAACGAATAATGTAAATGCGATAATAGGTATGCAGGTGAATAATAGGTGAATGAAAATGAGTAGAAAAGAAAAGTGGGAATATACTGAAATGTTTAAAAAACGATAAATGTTAAAAATTTTTTGAGTAAGTGCAAGTTATTCGATTTAAGCAAGAGTGTATGAAAATGCATAGAAGTACAAAATGCTAATATTTAGAAGAGTAAAAAAATTTAAATATTTTAAAAAATCAAACATCGATGACGGATTGGAAATTATCTCCACCCCGTGCTTGCTAACTGATAAGTATTCCATATAAACAATTGCGGTTAGGGTCAAAGTTTTCAATTTGTGTTCTCACCAGTAAAAGTGTTTTAATGTATGTGGCTTTTGAAACTTTTCGGAAAAAAGTCGCAGGATAAGTAACAAAAAATGTTGCTGTAGTATAGTCATATAATCTACAGCTAGATATTAATTCAGCGATATATGCAATATCTAAGTTTTTGTCTGTATCATGATGCGTAGTGATGAAAACTTTATTTGAGAGGCGTAGCTATTGATTGGAAATAAAGCAAACTATTGGGTCGCAAGGAACAAGCAAATAACTTGCATTCACACCGCATGAGCCGATTAATAGATAAAATATTATAATTTGTAGTTAAAATTTTTCAATAAAATGTTAGTTAATTTTACCACACAAATTGCAGAGTTTAATAACGTGAAACGTGCCATAGCAATTGCTCTTAATCCGATAGAATATGGATTTTAAATTAACCTGACGAATATTTTTTTGACTTCAATAATAAAAGTAAGAATCGCAGTTCAAAGCATTGTTTGATTCATAAATTGTAATGCATTTATCAGTTTGTGGCTGAAATACTAAGGTTGTTAAGTAAAAGGTTCGCAAAAGTGGAATTGATGGACAATCTATCGATCGTTTGTTGCTATTGCAACGAATATGAAATACTTTTATAAGCAATAATTTTTATTTCCACTAAAAACTCTTTAATCAAAGTCAACAATCGACAAAACCTACTTTTCGAAGATAATTTAAAAGCGGTGTGTTTGATTAAATTCGTTTTCAGTAGCACTCAAACTGGAAACAGCCGTACAACGATATTTGAAAATCGGCCGAAGCTTGTGGGCACACCTATCCAAGATTTTGGATCATATGAGATGCAAATAGTATAATTTTTTAATAAATGTATTTTTTGTTAAATGCTCAATGAATAAAAGGTTGTTGAGTATAATAATAAATGGAATTGGGTGTATCATGTGCAGAACTTTAAGTTCAAGTTGAATCCGTTTTTACTGTAATTAATTTAATTATCATGGAAATGTATGTAGATATCTTATAACATTGCACACTGGTTACAGTTTCCCGATGTGCCAGCTAGCAGGCAAATTATTGTTTTAAGACTAAAGAAAAATATGTAATCTGCTATGAATGTGTATATATGCAACATGCAAGATTGATGGGTTCTAACAGGGTAGTAGCAAAGACTTTGACTCTATGATGCATGCGCATGTAAAATTGAATGGGAACTAAGTAAATTTGGGGTAATAAATCAGTTATTAATATTTGGTGTGATTTTCGAAGAATACTGGTGAATATATGAGAGCAAGGAATCAATAGGATGGAAGAATTCATAGAATGAATGGCTACTAGTTTCGAAAGTATGCACTGTTGCAAGTGGTCACATCAGTTAGATATACACTATGAGCTTAGTTAAATTTGGATCTTTGATCGTCCCACAATTAGAAAACAATTTTATTTGAATATGGTAATTTCACATTAACGTTTAGAAAAATCTTCTTTTTGATAATCGACAAAGAAATTTTAAGATGAAATAGCTCGACATCGCCAAAAACCAATAAACATGTTATTCAATAAGGACATAATAATTCACCAAAAAATCACCGTTGTACGTGAGCATGTCATCCGATTGAGCTGAAATACTCAAGATGCAGTGGTATATATGTGGAACAGGTCCTAGTTTAACCAAATGTTGGTTATCTTTAGTGCTTTGGCACCGGCTGCCATTTAATCGATATTTTAAGTGATCTTATAGTTCTAACAACAAATAAATTTTCAAAAAACCAAGTATGCGAAATAAAATTTTGAACGTACTTCAAACAGGCATATACGTTTTTGACGTTACATTACGCTTTATTTAAACAAAATTTTATGCCTATGTGTACACTAAGCTCCCGCTAGGAGTGCCGTGAAATTGGCTGCAATGAATCCATCACTGCAAACGTGCTCGCGGAAGTCACGTGAACAAAATTTAATTTCAGACTTCAAAATAACATGTGTACTACATTTGGAATAAATTTCAGCCCCCTATGTTAATAATTCTGTTTTTTATTTAAATACAAAATTATTGTCTTTATTTTTAAACCCCTGATATAAGCTAACATTCTGATGGCATTAATACTGTATTTTAATCATATCTTGCGGTCTCACAGTCATAGTTGGTGAACGGTTGGGGCTATTTCGTAATACCTTTGACTTTGATAGTTTTGATTTCAAATATTTAAGTTCGTGGAAAAGGAGTAATAAGTGCAAATATAAATGCAAACTAATTTTTCTTTTTCAATATATTCGCCTGGTACTCCAATATATGTATATAGTTTATCATCCACATTTTCAAAAATGTTTTGTCTTTGTCGGAAAGGAATGCCGAAGTCGCGACCTTCACTTCGTCGTTGGAAAATTTCTTTCCACAAAATTTTTTTTTCAATTTTGGGGAAAAATAATAATCGCTGGGAGCCATATCATGGCTGTAGATTGGGTGATGTAAAATATCGAAGCCCACCTTATGCAGGGCAGTAAACGAAAAACAACTCCTGTGAACAGGCTCGTTGTCGTGCTTTGGTCAATTTTCTTTTTTCTTTGATGGCTTCTTTCAACTATTGTAGAATTGAAGCGTAGTATTCTATAGTTGTGGAGATGACTTTGTTTTTAAAATCTATCAACAGCATCCCCTCTGAGTTCTATCAACAGTATCCCTTCTGAGTCATCTGCCATAACTTTTCCAGCAGATGGTGACACCTTGAATTTCTTCGGGGGTAGTGTGCGTATTTGTGTCACTGCATATAACCTTGTTTGGACTCAGGATTATAATGATCAATCCAAGTTTTGTCTCCAGTAGCGATTCGACTCAATACTCCACCCTCGTCTTTACTACACCTTGCACTACATCTTATTCATGCCAAGATGATTTGTATAATATTTCAAATGGTTGTATCTGGCACTGTAAGCATTTCTGCGAGCTGTTTCTTTTTGAGTATAGCATCCCCTCTGAGTTCTATCAACAGTATCCCTTCTGAGTCATCTGCCATAACTTTTCCAGCAGATGGTGACACCTTGAATTTCTTCGGGGGTAGTGTGCGCATTTGTGTCACTGCATATAACCTTGTTTGGACTCAGGGTTATAATGATCAATCCAAGTTTTGTCTCCAGTAGCGATTCGACTCAATACTCCACCCTCGTCTTTACTACACCTTGCACTACATTTTATTCATGCCAAGATGATTTGTATAATATTTCAAATGGTTGTATCTGGCACTGCAAGCATTTCTGCGAGCTGTTTCATTTTGAGTATAGCATCTATCAATATTACTTTTCGACTTTTTGAGCAATATTCGCAGTGGCCGTCCTGCTCGTGGGTCGTCTTCTTTTTTGGTTTAAAAAGACAAATTGGAAAGGATGCCATCTTTTCCAATATGATTTGAGCATACTTTCCTTGTTTGGCGAGGATCTTTATAACAAATACTCGATTATATTTTACACTTTCTTCCAGATTGAGTTGCTTGGTCGACGAAGGTTCAAAAACGAATGGCTCGATGAAAATAAAACTTGCATTTGATACTTATAAGCCCCTAAAGCCATAACGTTTCATTGAACTACTCCCATTAATTATCTACCTACTCAATTCGGGAACTTAATGACCCACCCTTGTAGTTATTAATACTGTAGTTTAAGTTACAGTGTGAAAATATTGTACCATCCAATTGCACTAATCATTTTAAATGATTAAATGATGATTGAATGAATATTCTGCTGACTTATGAAGCATGTGTATAGGTATAGGGCGCATGATCAGGATTCTCGCCATCAGTCTGCAGTTCAATTCCGGCACATGACACTCAGCTTTTTTCATCATTGCATATATTATATTTTAACTTTCATCGGGCTCAAAATACATTCATCAAATTTAGTTCAGTTTGATTTGAAATTTAAATTGTTGGACTGACGAAAATATCAGTCATATTTTTGGTAGTATGGGTTAGATTAAGCGCCAAGCCTAACTGTTGCAAGAGTATCCAGAAGAATCAAATAAAATAATACTAATATGGACGAAAACATAATTCATTATAAGTGCATGCATTGAAACATAATTCTTAATAAATGCTTTTACTGCACAATAACAGACAAAACTCTAATTTGTTCTGATTTCACATGCACATCTGTAGAACAGTTTGCTGTGCATTGCAAATTAAGTAAGAATCACGCAAAATATTAGCTAGACTCTAAAACAACTTTGAGACAAGTGGCACTAGTTTCGTATAACTTTTTCTCATTTGCTTCCATCAAATGTACGTAAGTAAAGAGCTGGTGAGATTTTACAAAAGAAATTTTAATTTGGGGGCCAACATAATAACGATTTCGATCGAATTTGCTTGAATTAATTTCAACTCAGCGGACCTCAAACTGTAGCAAGTCTTGACTTCCGATACAAAATCTGGTGGGCACATCTATCCAAGATCTCCGTTCATATAAACTGCAACTTATATATTTTTGGGCATTCAATGTGGAATGAATTAAATATTTATGAGTACAATAATAAATGAAAATGTGTACATCATTTGCAGTACTTTGCGTCCGAGTATTTAGCTTTTTACGTTAATTAGCACGTACATATGCATGCGGTTCGGAGTGGAAATGTATTAAGATACCTTATTAGTTGGACTTTGAATACATATTGATTTTATAATGTTGTACCCTGCTTGCAATTTCCCATTATGTAGGCTTGCAGTCAAATGGCTGCTTTAAGGCCAATGAAAAAGTTGCAACTGGGTATTAAATTTTACAAGATCGGGGTAGGCTATTATAAATGACGTTGACTCGATGGTGCATGCGCACTAATATGAATGAATAGAAACTAAGTGAATTTGGAGTAATAATGTAGTATTGATATTCGATACGATGTTTATACAACTATAGTTTCCAATTTTAATTTCAAGTCTATAACAAAACAACATGTAGTTTCAAATTCTATATTCAATTCTCTATCGAAACAACGTGACAACCCATATCAAAAATAACAATTGACAACTCCACAATATTTTTCATAAAACATTTTTTCTTAACCTACTTTGTTTTTAAATTAAAATGTGTTGTGTTTCATGTCAAGTAGTGTGGTGAGTTGTGGAATGTAAGTGAGATACGTGTAGGTGTTTGTGTATCCACAATACTCCCCTGCCAGCGTTTTACGCGTTATCGCGAGGCGTAGGAGAGTGGCACCTTTGTGGTTCGCCCAGCTAGAGAGACGTACGGAGCGAATGTAACTTTCCTCGCTGGTCTCTTTTCGGGAGCTGAAGGCAGTAATGGTGCAGTCGAGGTTGCCGATGCTTGTTGGTTTCTGGAAGAATTGTCGACAGGTTCCGTAGAGGATGACGTGTAACAAGGCTTAAGCCTGTTAATGGAAACGTTGACGGATTTGTTTCTGATTTCCAGAGTGTAATAATTTGTATGTCTGGCTAGGACTTTGAAAGGACCGTCGTACGGTGGAATGAGTGGTGGACGAACAGAATCGACTCTGACGAAGACGTGTGAGCAAGAGTCGAGTTGCTTGAAGATGAATATCTTCGGTGTTGTGTGGTGTTGAGCATCAACCGGTCGAAGTTTTGCCATTGTAGCCGTTAGTTCGGAGGCAAAGTCTGTTTGGCTAATCTTCCTAGGATTTTCTTGAAGAAAATCACTAGGAAGACGCAGGTTTTCTCCGTACAGGAGTTGTGCCGGTGATGCTGTGAATTCTTCTCGAATTAGAGATCGTAATCCAAGAAGAATTATAGGTAGTGTTCTAGTCCAAGAAACATCGTTGTGAGCCATGATAGCCGATTTTAGAGTACGATGCCATCTTTCTAAGAAACCGTTGGCCTGAGGGTGGTACGCTGTGGTACGATTGCGTTCGAAGCCCAAGAGTCGACCAAGCTCAGCATGGAGCGCTGACTCGAATTGTCTGCCCTGGTCGGTGACAATGTATTGGGGAACTCCAAATCTAGCAATCCAGGTGCTTAGTAAAGCAGTAGCACAGTCATTGGCAGTAATGCTGGCTAAAGGAATTGCTTCAGGCCAACGTAAGAAACGGTCGATTATGGTGAGACAGTAAGTGTATCCCTGCGAGTGTGTTAGGGGACCAACTATGTCGATGTGAATGACCTTAAAACGTTCGGAGACCGTAGGAAAGGTCGATACAGGTTTGCTCACATGTCTTGTTATCTTGCATTTTTGACAAGATGGACATTCTCGGGCCCAAGTGGCAATGTCCTTGTTCATCGAAGGCCAGAAGAATTTAGTTGCAATGTGCTTTCTTGTAGCACGAATACCAGGGTGAGCAATATTATGTTCTGAGTTGAACACCTGTTTCCTGAACGTGTGAGGAATATAAGGTCGAATGGTTGGGCCAGACACTTCACAAAAAATGTCGACGTTGGTGCCAAAGATTGGTTGTTTCTTTAAAACAAATTTAGAGTCCTTGAAAATCTTCTGAAACTCTGCGTCCGATGCTTGGGACGAGGCAATTGCGGCAAAGTCGAGAGTACTGGGAAGAATGATTTCTTCTAGACGAGAGAGTGCGTCAGCAACAACGTTGTTGCAACCAGAGACATGCCGAATGTCAGAAGTGAACTCACTTATATAACTTAGATGTCTAAGTTGACGTGGTGTGGCCTTTTCTGGCTTTTGTTTAAAAGCAAAAGTCAGTGGTTTGTGGTCGGTGTATAGAGTGAACCTTTGGGCTTCCAAAAAGTATCGGAAATAACGAATGCCCTGATAAGCCGCTAAGAGTTCGCGGTCGTATGCACTATACTTTCTTTGTGCGTCGCTTAATTTGGCCGAGTAAAAACCAAGGGGTTGCCAAGAGCCTTGACATTTTTGCTGCAGAGCAGCCCCGATGGCGGAATCGGAAGCGTCTACGAATAGACCAAGCTCGGCGTTTGAGTCCGGAAAGGACAATAGAGTGGCTTCTGTTAAACCAGTCTTGACTTGGTCGAAAGCTTTGCTAGCTTCCATTGACCAGTTGATTGTCTTAGCACCATCTTTTTTAGAGCCACAAAGATAGGCGTTGAGTGGTTGCTGCATCTCAGCTGTGTGAGGAAGAAAGCGACGATAAAAGTTGACCATCCCCAAAAATCTTCTTAGGTCTTTAACCGTCTTGGGGAGTTTAGCTGTTGATATTGCCTCAACCCGATCTGGGGAGGGCTTAATGCCTTTCGGCGAAACCTCATGACCTAAGAATTTGATTGAAGGTCGAAGGAAATGGCATTTCTCCATGTTGATTATAAGACCATGGTCCGCTAATCTTTTGAAAATTTGTTCTAAGTGAACAAGATGCTCTTCTTCGGAAGTCGAAGCTACCAAAATGTCGTCGAGGTAAATAAAACAGACTTTTAATCCGTGTAGGACTTCATGTATGAAGCGTTGGAACGATTGTGCCGCATTGCAAAGTCCGAAAGTCATTCGGGTGAACTCAAAGAGCCCGAAAGGTGTGCAGATGGCGGTCTTTGGAATATCGTTCGGCTCGACTGGAATTTGATGGTAGGCCTTAGTCAGGTCTATGGTGGAAAATATATTTTTGCCATGTAATTCATGACAGAAGTCTTGAATAATGGGGATCGGATATCTATCCGGGACGGTTATGGCATTTAGGCGTCTGTAATCGCCGCAAGGACGCCATTCCCCATTAGCCTTGCGTACCATGTGTAGCGGAGAAGACCAGCTGCTATTTGAGGGGCGGCAAATTCCCTGTTGTAGCAGGAAATCGAATTCCTTTTTGGCCGCCGCGAGTTTATCTGGTGCAAGTCGACGTGGTCTCGATACTATCGGAGGGCCTGTGGTCAAAATGTGGTGTGTCACCTTGTGTTTACAGGGTTGTGAGAACCCTGAATTGACCGTGATGGCATGATACTTGGTGAGAAGGGCATGCATCCGTGGATCAGAGGTTTTCTCAATCAAAACACTAAGTTTTGGACACTTATATGATGTGAATGTGCCTTTCGATGAAAGCGAAGTAAGAGGATCCACAAGGATAGCATTTGCCAAGTCGACGACTAGCCCATAGTGGCAGAGGAAGTCTGCGCCTAAAATGGGTCTAGAGACATCGGCAATTATAAAATCCCATGAAAACTCACGACGGAGTCCCAGTTCTAGTTTGATTACCTTTCGTCCATAGGTATTGATGGTCGACTGGTTTGCCGCGGCAAGTCGCATACCAGAAGGTGGAAGTTTTCCGGTAGTAGGTGCTGGAAGCACCGAAATATCTGCACCTGTGTCAATCAAGTAGTGTCGTTTAGACAAGTTGTCATGAATTATTAGACGACGGCTAGGTGACCAGTCGCGTTTTCTTACCGTCTGAAGAGAACAGCGACTTAGTTTTTTGGTTCTGATGAACCAGCCTTGAAGGCGCATGGAGAGACGCATTTAATAGCATTTGGGCCATATTTGTTGTGGTACCAACAAACACCAGTCCCTCGTGACTGGCTTCGGCGACGCGGCTGCGAGCGAGATCTTCCTTGGGACCTCGAACGCGATTGTAGTTGTCGGTGGACGAGCCTTGTGAGGGCAGCAACTTGCTCTGACAAAGCGGCCACCTCTGACTGCTGGTGGGAAACGGCGACAGAATGAACTTGTGGCTGGACAAAAACTTCAGCAATTTTGTCTGCCGTTTCCGCCAACTTGTTCAGGCTGGCCTCCGGAGAGCAGGCTAAAATAGCCTGAGTCTGCTCCGGAAGCCGCTGCAGCCAGAGGGTCCTCAAAAGGTCGTCCCCAACCGCGGAACCTCCCAACTGCTTCATATCACGAAGCAGCTGGGAAGGTTGTCTATCGCCTAGTGAGAGGTTCCCCAAGAGGTGCTTAAGTTTTGGCGAATCGCTGGCTGAAAGCCGCGAATTGCAAATTTCAGTTATTCCATGCGAGACTAGCTTATCCTTTGTCACAGACGAAGTTTGTATGAAAAGTTTTAGATAAGAACTCTTTCTGAAGCACGAGTAGTTGATTGGATCGTATGCAAAATTAGCTAGATTTGCAGAAACTTTTTCTTGAACTTCAATGTTTGTTGTTTGTTTTTCCTTTTTACTATTCTCAATGTCAACGACACTCGTTTCTCAAAAATTAGTATCGCACTTTTAGGTTGTTCGCAAATTCATTCAATCGTATTAAAACCCTAAGATCTTCATATAGTTTCCAATTTTAATTTCAAGTCTATAACAAAACAACATGTAGTTTCAAATTCTATATTCAATTCTCTATCGAAACAACGTGACAACTCATATCAAAAATAACAATTGACAACTCCACAATATTTTTCATAAAACATTTTTTCTTAACCTACTTTGTTTTTAAATTAAAATGTGTTGTGTTTCATGTCAAGTAGTGTGGTGAGTTGTGGAATGTAAGTGAGATACGTGTAGGTGTTTGTGTATCCACAATAATACGTGTAGGTGTTTGTGTATCCTTGTGGATCCTCTTACTTCGCTTTCATCGAAAGGCACATTCACATTATATAAGTGTCCAAAACTTAGTGTTTTGATTGAGAAAACCTCTGATCTACGGATGCATGCCCTTCTCACCAAGTATCATGCCATCACGGTCAATTCAGGGTTCTCACAACCCTGTAAACACAAGGTGACACACCACATTTTGACCACAGGCCCTCCGATAGTATCGAGACCACGTCGACTTGCACCAGATAAGCTCGCGGCGGCCAAACAACCTTTTCACCTTCGAGCATTAAACTAAAACAACCAGTCTTCCTTGCACATGTTTTTTGAGTTGAGGTTTTTGGATGCTCCAGCAAAATTCCTAAGCAAATGAAGAATGTGAACAATGTCTCTGATTACTCACGTTTTTTGTTTGTATTTAGCGGGCTGTTATGGCATAAACCGGCAATAGTTCAAATTCTCAGGCAAGAACATGACTAAATATTAAAAAAGGAAATACATTTTTGCTAATCATATACATGGTTAGAGAAATATACATTTTTACTACTCAATCGCCAATTTAAAAACTATTTTACATTTTTTCTATGATAATGCCAAAGCTCAGGGGATTACAATTTGAAGCAAATGCTTAGCTATGGCGGCAAGGAGACACAAATAAGAGATATCTATATCAATTATTCCATTATTCTCGTTTAATGTGCCACATTATTTCTTGTTTTCTAAAGCTCTGGTGCTATGCCCAGTCGCCACTAAAACTATGATATGATAATTAAGGCAGTGCTGGCATTATGCCCAATTTGTGGCTATTAGAACAACACAAATACAGCCATGAGCATACAGCAGGATTCGAAACCACAGACAGTAGATCTAATTGGTTATAGATATATATCTAATTGGTCGCAATGTGTTCCGATATTATGACTTGCATCATTTTTTCTCGTAGATTTTCCCACAGAGATATTACCTTTTTCAATTTCAAGATTGCTTATATGTGGCAATTTAAAACACACGGAGGATCAATTTTTTGAAAAGAATTCCACGTCCCTGCTCTAGCTATAGCGGTGCCCACTAATTCATCATAAATCAGAAATGTATATTTTTTATAGGCATAAACTCGTCCTGTAATTTCGTTATGATCCGATGTTTCTCTCAGAAGCTATGACCAATAAAATCTTTGAAAAATTTCCTTGTCTACTTTTAAGCAATCAGCGCCCACATAGAATTAAAAATTACCAAACCGTTATCATAGCCAATCATTCATATCCCATAATGACTTCACTATAATTGTCTTTACATAGACATATAGAAAAATAATCATTAAATGGTCGCTGGTGCCAAAGTGTAAAAATTTCATTTTAACTTGACATGGGCCTAACTAAAATTTCAGCTCGATTGCGTTACGCACATTAAATAATCTCACTTAATCTTTTTTCTGATTTATATACACATATAAAGAAAGGTCCAGGTAAATTTAGTACTATCTTCGAAAATCAGTAAAAATATATGTTGAATTATTTCATTTGACACCAGTTTTACTCTTAATTATTTTTAGATTTAGTCTGGCACCATTTGTAATTCGAAATTGCGTTACGATATTCAAATACTTATTTTCATCAATTTATGTGATTCGCCAGACCTTTACATATAAAATTCATACCTTCCAGCATTACATTATCACTCTAAATTTGCTCAATTTCTATTCACCCATCCGTGCGTACCAACATATTTCTTCATATGTATATCAATAAAAATATAAATGATATTGGGACAGAGCGAGCATTGAACAACATTACAATATCAATATTTCTGATCTAATTACTTTTCCATTTCTAATTGCATGCAAATGTTAGTGTTAATTACCGTAAAAGCGAACTTAACACCGAATCCAAAGTACTGCACATGATATACACATTTCAATTGTTAATTGTACGATAATTAAAAATATAACCCACATTTAAATTAAAGACATTGTCAAAATTATGTTGGTTGCATTTCATATGAAGAAAGATTTTAGATAAATGTGCCCACAGCTATCGATTTTGCATTGTTTTAAATATCTGAGCTAAACTTTTCATCACCCACCAATACCACCAGCATATGCATTTCAAGCTGTGGGCACCGTATGAGATTTCCGAAATATGTTCTCATTACGCAACGCATGACGTTTTGTTTTCTATAGTAATGTTTAATACTATAGAAGTAACATATCATTCATTCCAGGCATTTTTTTAAATTTAATCATAGCCTTCATATAAAAGGCCTATCGCAAAAGCAATTAACGTACAAGATGGTGGACCTAAGCTACTTTTCTCAACCAGTCCGCACAGTGATGTTTTTCTCTGGTATTAAAGAGATGCACGAGAACCACCTACAGGAGATATGATGAAAATCATATGTCATGTCAATTACACTGAGCGGGAAAATAACATAAACAAATGTAGATTGCAACGAATAAATAAACTTGACCGAATTTATTTCAAATCCGCTATTGTATGTTACATATTCATTTTGAGTTTTTTGGCGTAGCTTAATGTTTGTGTCGGTGTTCGGGATAACCTTTTCATACTAGGAGCGTAGATAAACGATCATTCTCGAGCGGGGCTTCGTGAAAAATACAAATTTCAATTTTCTCCAAATCCAGTTGAAGTTCCACAGTTCGAAGGCGTTTCGTGAATATTGAAGATGTTTGTTGTCAGGAGTTCTTCACAAGTATACCTGTGATATATCTTGGAAAAATGTAGTACACACTGATTCTACGAATGCTCCGTTTTGTCAAACGGTGCATGTACATTATGTCTGATTTTCTAAGTTTCAAAATTTTCTTGTTTTGTAATTGTTACATAGAAAAATAGACAACTGGAAAAAATAAGCATAGTTTTCTAAAATGTTAATCGAGTTTAAAACGTTCAAATTTACTTGCAAATGATAGGTTCTCAAGTTTCAAATGAAAAATCAGCTGCGACCCGAAAGTATTTATAATATATTTCTAAACGTTTAAATTTACTTGCAAATAATAGGCCCCCAAGAAATTTTTGAATTAAAAATCAGCTGCAACCCGAAAGTATTTATAATATAATATTTATAAGAACTTATAAACTTTATTCGGTAATTATACAGCTGAACCCCCTCACCTCCGATTTCCTTGAAATTTTCATATGTTGTAGTGTTCAGTATACTGAACAAGAATATGTATACATGTTGGGTGCGGAAATCAAAAATTAACATAGTTTTTTAACTTTGAAAAACCGAAAATTTATTTGACTTTAATCATTAATAAAATCATCAATTTCAATTGGAAACATTAATGATAATTCATTAAAAAATGCCTCAATTCTATTTGAATATGAGTACCGCCTTTTGAATAGAAATTCCCCAATGTACTGTCGGTAGTGAGTTTTTTTTCGTCCATATCGAGGTATATTACCATGAAGATCTCGCCAAAGCCGCTCGATGTTTTGGGTATGCGCGGCAGTCTCAGGGTCAACAAAATTGTAACTATGATTGACTGTGAGGTGCATCCACGTCTCTTTAGACAGATTCCTGTAGCCCCGCCACCAATCCGAAATAACAGTCGTACCAGGAGCAATATTTCGCATTATGACTTCTTGAAGAACATTTGCAGATCTATTGGGTACAGGCTGGATGAAACACATTTTGGTTACGGGATCGATTCCTCCAAACACCCACGTTCCACGAATTACACGGCCTTTATGATATTTTCTTCTACCCAGAAGTGCTTCATCAATCTGGACGGTGTGACCTTCACCGCCAATTTTTTTTGAAGTGCGATTCACCCAGAATTGACAAACCTATATATATCACCATTGAGTTAAAGTCAACCTTTCTTTAGTTTGTGAAGACGAAATATTATGATACAAACCTCCTGACAGAACGATATCCAATCAACAGCGGTATTATTGTTGATCCGAAAATCTTCCATCAATTTATGTTGATGTGGTGGTCTGTGGTACAAAAAGTACGCAATGATTCGACACGCAATTGCAATATCTATGCGGATTTTCTGGAACCATGTACCAGTTAGTGCACTCGCTTCAAAAGGACACCTAACTCTTCGACGTTTTTGTTTACGTGGAACTGTGTAATAATTATAAGTGCAGCGGAGAGATAATGTTTCGCGTGTTAATGAAATAACCGAACCGCATTCTCGACAAATGATTTCTTCCCTTATCACTTTGTGAGCAATTAAAAAATCAAGCAATCGATCACGATTGCTAATAAGCTCAATCATTTCAAACAATGTTATCATATTGATTTCACTTTTGCGACTGATAAAGTTCATAAATTGTTTGAGACAATGGGGAAGAGGAAGGGGAAATGTAAACAAACACAGTTTTTGTGTTAATTCATACCCACTGGCATACTTCAGTATACTGAACAAGAATATGTACACATGTTGAGCGCGGAAATCAGAAGTTCACATAAGTTTTGTATGTTGATTGTTTACAATAACAGCTGCACTAGAATTTTTTCACTGTCAACATTTTCGTGAATTTTCATGCCATTAAATTCAAATAAATTTTCGGTTTTTCAAAGTTAAAAAACTATGTTAATTTTCCGCACCCAACATGTATACATATTCTTGTTCAGTATACTGAACACTACAACATATAAAAATTTCAAGGAAATCGGAGGTGAGGGGGTTCAGCTGTATAATTACCCTTTATTCTTCCTGTAGAGTGATTAGATAAATGTTTCCATATGCTCAGACGAAATGTCGTTTGATTGAATTCTGCTTTAAATGACTTATTTCTGCTTTAAATGACTTATTTAAAAACCTACTTTTAGCAGTATTACTCTAACGTTGACTTGTGTCTCTCGATCTATATGGTATTCCTCGACTTTTCATATCCCGAATCGTAGCGTTCGGTAGCCGTCCAGACACTGAAATCGCATAAATACCCCGGCAAAATCGATCTAGAAGTAAAATTCTCATTAGTATCATCGTTGGAAATGAGATGCGCCGTCGCTCACTTATCCGTTGCCATTTGGTGACCCAACTATCTTCTGGGCTCGTGACCGCAACTAACCCATCGAACTTATTGCTGGTGCAGTCGTACACTTGATCTTCATTATTTTTCATTCAGAGAAACTCCGCAATTATCGCAGCTGTCATATTCGAACTGTTCAAAAGTCTACCAAAGCAAACTAAAATTACAGACGTACATAACTTTGAATGCAGAGTAGAGCATTTACCTTGACTATCGAACAGACCAAACATGCCCGCAACCCTCGTAGCTCTTTAGGAATTGTATCAAAAGACATTATTAACTATCGGATAAACACGTACTTTACTTCGCAATTAAGCCAAACGCATAGAACCGAGCCCATCGAACAGCACCATTCACTTTATTATTAGGAATGTCAATGCAATTGTCTCGAGGCCGAAATTTACAGCATAAATAGCCGTTTGAGAGCCACTGAATTTACTCAATCTACCGCCAATTCTCGCTCTGGTGGTGGAATTTCGCAACCATGGGCACAAGTATCCAAGTTTTACCCAAAACCAATTCCATTTCGAAGTCCTGTTCGAAATTAAAAATTAGTTCATTTAAAAATAACTTCCTACATCAGAATCGAAAACAAACTGCTAGAGGGATATATAATTTCCATTACACGTATTTCGGTAGCATCAATATGAAAAAATTAGATGTTTTTCATTTTTCGCGCCATCATTTGAAACGCTACCGGTGAAAAGTTACACCATTTTCAGATGTCACAGCCCTACTTTCGAACATGTCCGCGCTCAGCTGTTGGCCAAGTCATATTTGACATTTGTCAATTCGGTAGTGCCGAATCATAAACAAAAGTGAGTTCGTCGTGTTTCAAATCGATTAAAACAGTGATTTCGGCCGCGAATTTCAATAAGTTAACGTGTCGTGATGAAGTGCCGTGTGTGTTGCCGTGACAGACGCCAGGGAGGTGAAAATGCGGGATTATCGTTGTACAGGTAAGTTTTGAAATTCAATTTTACTATTTACAACCTACAATACGATTTTCAATTTGATTTTGTTGGACCGGTCCAACGCGGAGAGTAAATTTAGTGGATAAACTGAAATCGGGGTAGTGTTAAATGTTAAATACTTGAAAACCTCGCGAAATTGCGGTTTTTTTTTATGTTTTCCGCGAGTGATATTGTTGGAATATCGTTTTGCAGTACTAGTGTACTTGCCATTAAAAGTCGCGAAAATATGCTGATTTATCAATTGAGTTCTTTAGTTGCAAAATGAGACTCAAGCGATTTTTTACGAAACTGAGTTAAACACCATTTCTTATAGGAAATCTTCTCAGGAATCGATTTGTGCACTTTATTTTATCCCAAACCCAGTCTAAATGCCTTAAAAAGTGATTTGAAAAACAGCCTTATTTCCAAAAAGCGACCTGAACAGAGATTTTTTCTTTCAAAATGGCGTCTAATATTTTGAACGATTTGGTTCCAAAAAGCGACTCAAACCTTAGCAATGTCGGAAACGGTTCTTGTTATTTTTTCCAAAAACCGACCGAATGTTCTAACTTTAAGAAAAGGCTAAACTTCTGTTCGTCACATATTTTTAAATGGTTATTTTTATTATTAATCTTGTTTTAAATTAAGCGGGCTTTTTCTAGAATGATAAGAAATATTTCAAAGTTGGCCATACTGATTGCGACTTCACATGTTTGTTCTTAGAAATCGTGCGCCGACACATTAAATGTGTGGTTGACTGAAGTTGTGTCATTTTGCTTCTATTTTTTAGAAAATATAGATTCGGAGGATGAAACTGATGAATCCAACAAGTGTTTTTATCGTCGTATAGATTCTAATAATCTTACAGAGAACGATATTTGGGATGCGGAAGTAATTGACGAAAAAAAAAATGTTTAGCACAATATTTTTCCTGCTCATTTTTCCATGTTTTTAAACTTATTTTTGTATAATTGTTTTTTTAAGTTATGTTCTAAAATTACAGGCAAAAATAAAAAATTAATAAAATATAATTCTTTTTGTTTTGTTCCAAAACCCGACTCCAACATGAAGTTTCGTTCCAAAACCACACCTAAAGGCGATTTTGTTCCAAAACGCGACCTCATGAAATGTAAATGCGAATTAATTAATATTTAACATAATCCATAGTTTATGAAAATTTGTAATATTGTGTAGTTTTTTATTTTCAATTTATTTAAAAAAAAATGGGTTTGATATATTGACCAGGAAAGAAAATATAGTTTTTTGCTGTTTCTGAAAAGTTTTCAAAAACCTTTCAGTCTCATTTTGCAACTAAAGAACTCAATTAAATCAGAGTTTTGTGTATTAACGTTCGTCGCAGTGAACATATTAAATAAGGTTCTACCAATAAACGTGTTAATAAATTGAAATTATATTGAAAAAAGTGTTATCAAAGTTGAACAATTGATCGCGTAACACACTGTGTACTGTGTATTTCAGCCTCGGTCCAGAATGTTAGTGAAAAGTGGGACAAATATTCGACTGGAAAAGGTGGAGTAGACTCTTCTCCACCTGCTGACGCAACTAAGGGAGTCAAATCAAACGTTGACACCAAATTTTTTGCTGAAATGTCTGGCGATATCCACAAGGCAGTCATTTCAGTGAAGTGCGGCTATCGGGGGCCATTTTGTAAAATTTCGAAAATCCATATATACTATTCAAATTTAATTTTTGTTGAATTTTTCAGGTTTCCTAAATGTGTTCAGCAGCGGCAGCTTTGGCTCAAAATCATCCGCGAGAAAGTAGAAGGGCCGATCAGAGCGAATCTGGATAGAATATGCGAGTGGCATTTTCATCCGGAAAGCATTGATCGGAGCGGGCCCAAACCTAAATTGAAGCCTAACTCGCTTCCAACTATAGAAAAGGTTAGTATATGAAAAATTAAAATAGGAATTTTCAATAATTTTAAATATTTTGCAGGATCTTTCGGTAACAACAATGGACGTAGTGGAAATGCAGACCATAATGGATAATCAGCGAGAAAGTGTGGAACGTCTAGTAAGTAATTAAATGTAGTGATATAATATATTTTTATATATATTATATATATATATATATATATATATATATATATATATATATATATATATATATATATATATATATATATATATATATATATATATATACGCAAATGCATAAACTATAGCTATAATATAATATGCAGAAAAGTTAGTTACTTGAAATGGTACAGACTAGCTGTGTGCGATACTGTATGCGGAAAATGTTTTGATCACATTACAGAAATTGTTGTCAGTTCAGTTAAAATCATATTTAATGTACATAGATGTTATTTTCTGCATATTATATTATAGCTATATTTTATGCATTTGCATATATATATATATATATATACATATATATATATATATATATACATATATATATATATATATATATATATATATATATATATATATATATATATATATATATATATATATATATATATATATATATATATATATATATATATTGTAGCATCCAGTAATTTTTATATTTTTTTTTCATTTAAAAATTACTGGTCACATATCTCCGACCCACACTGTATGGATCGGAGACGCTACAATATTGTGCAATTGAAAATACGTTTCAATTGCACAAAAACAAAATCCCGCAAGTCCCCCGGGTGACCTTATTGTTGTTTTCGCACAGCCAAGAGAAAATCCCGTTAGATTTCGTGGCTGTGCATGAGGCTTGCGAGCTGGGACGCTCAAAATCTGGACAGTCGGATTGGATTCATGGCCGAGGCCAGGCGGGAGTTGAGTCGCGCACTCTTAAGTTTTCCGGCGACCTTTTTTTTTCAATAAAGATTTTTTAGAAAGCAATATTGTGTTGAAACACAATATTGCAGAAAGCAATATTGTGTTTCGACTGCGCAATTTTTGAGGTATTTAAACTTTCGTTTTGTGACTGCACTGTGTCGCGATTCCGTGCTGGCAGTGTCGAACTGAAGATAGGAGTTCAAAACTCGCTCGTATGTACATATAAATCTGTCCGCGAGTCCCACAATGAATAGTTTTGCTGATGGAAGACTGTATATACCGCAACCGAATTTGCGATGACTGTACAAATATTTTATTTTGGGTTGCAATTGCAAATTACTTAATGGCGAGAGTTCGCGTCGGCTATGTACAAGTCTGCGGAAAGTGTGGATTAGGTTTAGTTGGTGGTTCAAAAAAACAAAAAAAAAAAAATGCGAAATCCCGCGGAGGCTGCCATGAGTGTTTTGCGCAACCACAGTGCCGCTAAGTAAAGTGTTTTCGCACATGGCTTTCGTACGCCGGCTATTATTCTCGAGCTGTTCGTGTCTGCCTTCCGGTCAGTGGCCCTGTGAATGTGAACTCGACGTACTAAAAGGGAAAAATTCAGAAGATTTCTTATTGCCACATTCTGATCAATTATCATTTTCCCCTTAATAAATCCCACGGGCGCTGTTTCAACAAAATATTTAAACCAACTACATTTACAAAATAATTCGCGTACAGTGTTATCGCCCCTAAATAGTGCCGGCTGCCGGATCGCGAAGGTTGTAATAACAAATTTGGGTGATTGCTGATAATCATGAGTGTTCGGTATATTATGCGTTCGCCTTCATACCATAAAATAATTGCATATTTGACAACAAGCAGAAGCAAAACGCCGTCCTAGTGATAATTTACTTCGTGGCGTACCTGTCAAAACTGTGTATTCCGAATTCATTCAGTGCAGTTGAGTGTTTTGCAACGATAAAGATTCAGCATCCAACAAGGAATGCATATTAAGGTTGTGCCGAATTCGGTTCTTACGATCCGTGTGCAATTCGTAGGGAAGTAAATGAAGAATAATTACATGTTCGGTACTTCGGAAAGGGACAGATAACTTTCTGCTGGGAAAAACAAAGAAAGTCTCCTTTAGATCAGAACCGTTCGGTGGCTGGAATCGAATGGGTCCCGTTAGATGAAGCAGAATATTTGGACGATTGGTTGGATCCGCCATCACAGAGTGTTTCCATTTGACAGAGAAAATTTGACGGATTGTAAATGGTAAGATGCACAAAAAAAAAACGATTTTCTTTTGCTGTTTTCGACCAGCGTCTCTCTTTGGACCCGCCTAACGGTTGTCATCAAAAGGCCTAGTCATGATGCTTGTATCCTGACATGAGCATCGCTGGACTGTTTATAGCAACCAATCGCTGGCAAGGTAGATGATGCCAACACACGACGCTGCGGCTGCTCATCTGCAACCCATAAACTAGGGAGGCGGTTCCGATCCGGATACTACGGTATACCCCTGGTAATCTTATACTACATAAACATGCACGTTGGAGAATATTTAAAGCAAGAAAAAAACATTTGAGGTACTGCTGATAATAGTTCATAATTCAATTGGCTAACGGACTATCTATTATCTTCACATGTATACGAATAGAGTCCATTGTTTCTTTTTATTATCCTATTCGTATTATGAAAATATGAAAGAAAAACCAGCTATTAAATCACAACTACTGATCATTACGAGACTTTTGGAAAGCACTAAAGCATTTAATTTGTGATTATATTTCTTGTTTCACATAGTACTGTAAATTGTATAAATAGAGCACCCACTAATCGAAATAGTATGTTTTATGAGCGCTTAAAGAGAAAATTCCCTAAAATCTTAATTAAAGATTGTTTCCATATGCCAAGGATTCATTATCATTGGCTTATTGATCTATATAATACATTCAATCATTCACAGTCTGAATGACCAAATATATATATCAAGGTAGTCACAAAAAAAAAATAATACAATACAAGAGAATTGAAAAGCAGAAGAGTATAAGAAGACTTGAGAAATATGATATGACTATTTCCGTTAAGAAATTGTAGGAAATTATGGAATTGCGATTGAAACTTAAGTTTAAACTCTAGGTAATTTTGAATCAAACTTTTCGCAGAAGCTCGTATCAATTTAAAGTCACCCTTAATCAAAATTCACTAAAATTAAGAGAAAATTTCGAGTTATTACTTTAAGTACCTTGTTTCTTCGAAATTGCAAGAATAGTGCAAGAAGCGACGATTTCAATTCGAATATCTTATTTCGATTAGAAATTAGATTGTGTGAAGTGAGATATAGTGAGAACGTCAGATTGTGTGATGGGAAATATATTGAGAACGTTTGATTGTGTGATGTGAGGTATAGTGAGAAAGTTTGAATGATTTCTAATTTCGTAACCGAAACAAGACATGCATACAAATAATGTAATATTACAATGCAAGATTAAAATATACTATATCGAGACTACCTAGAGCTCTTATAGAAAGCATTCAAAGCCTTTCAGAACCTCTGGTACATACTCTTTCTTTAAACTAACAGAAAATATAATTTTGATTAATAGTTATGTAAAAACACAAACGTTCACTATTTAAATAATTACATGAAGTACTAAATCATTTCATAAGAGGTACATACTACCTTTATTAAGTTGTCGACAGTACCATAATCCTTACGGTAAAGTGTGGGAAGCTATAATATTATAGAAATATTAATGCATTGTAATTTGCTAAACTTGTCAATGGACGAAGAAATAATAATAATAATGCAATATTGAATTTAACACGCGGTCTTCTTATTGGGCGAAAGCCCGAGAAGTTCTTTTCCCTTTTCAGGGTCCG
>OZ022264.1:172206727-172221727 GCA_963978885.1 Nemotelus pantherinus | reverse complement strand
TTCGAGCATTAAACTAAAACAACCAGTCTTCCTTGCTCATGTTTTTTGAGTTGAGGTTTTTGGATGCTCCAGCAAAATTCCTAAGCAAATGAAGAATGTGAACAATGTCTCTGATTACTCACGTTTTTTGTTTGTATTTAGCGGGCTGTTATGACATAAACCGGCAATAGTTCAAATTCTCAGGCAAGAACATGACTAAATATTAAAAAAGGAAATACATTTTTGCTAATCATATACATGGTTAGAGAAATATACATTTTTACTACTCAATCGCCAATTTAAAAACTATTTTACATTTTTTTCTATGATAATGCCAAAGCTCAGGGGATTACCATTTGAAGCAAATGCTTAGCTATGGCGGCAAGGAGACACAAATAAGAGATATCTATATCAATTATTCCATTATTCTCTTTTAATGTGCCACATTATTTCTTGTTTTCTAAAGCTCTGGTGCTATGCCCAGTCGCCACTAAAACTATGATATGATAATTAAGGCAGTGCTGGCATTATGCCCAATTTGTGGCTATTAAAACAACACAAATACAGCCATGAGCATACAGCGGGATTCGAAACCACAGACAGTAGATCTAATTGGTTATAGATATATATCTAATTGGTCGCAATGTGTTCCGATATTATGACTTGCATCATTTTTTCTCGTAAATTTTCCCACAGAGATATTACCTTTTTCAATTTCAAGATTGCTTATATGTGGCAATTTAAAACACACGGAGGATCAATTTTTTGAAAAGAATTTCACGTCCCTGCTCTAGCTATAGCGGTGCCCACTAATTCATCATAAATCAGAAATGTATATTTTTTATAGGCATAAACTCGTCCTGTAATTTCGTTATGATCCGATGTTTCTCTCAGAAGCTATGACCAATAAAATCTTTGAAAAATTTCCTTGTCTACTTTTAAGCAATCAGCGCCCACATAGAATTAAAAATTACCAAACCGTTATCATAGCCAATCATTCATATCCCATAATGACTTCACTATAATTGTCTTTACATAGACATATAGAAAAATAATCATTAAATGGTCGCTGGTGCCAAAGTGTAAAAATTTCATTTTAACTTGACATGGGCCTACCTAAAATTTCAGCTCGATTGCGTTACGCACATTAAATAATCTCACTTAATCTTTTTTCTGATTTATATACACATATAAAGAAAGGTCCAGGTAAATTTAGTACTATCTTCGAAAATCAGTAAAAATATATGTTGAATTATTTCATGTGACACCAGTTTTACTCTTAATTATTTTTAGATTTAGTCTGGCACCATTTGTAATTCGAAATTGCGTTACGATATTCAAATACTTATTTTCATCAATTTATGTGATTCGCCAGACCTTTACATATAAAATTCATACCTTCCAGCATTACATTATCACTCTAAATTTGCTCAATTTCTATTCACCCATCCGTGCGTACCAACATATTTCTTCATATGTATATCAATAAAAATATAAAAGATATTGGGACAGAGCGAGCATTGAACAACATTACAATATCAATATTTCTGATCTAATTACTTTTCCATTTCTAATTGCATGCAAATGTTAGTGTTAATTACCGTAAAAGCGAACTTAACACCGAATCCAAAGTACTGCACATGATATACACATTTCAATTGTTAATTGTACGATAATTAAAAATATAACCCACATTTAAATTAAAGACATTGTCAAAATTATATTGGTTGCATTTCATATGAAGAAAGATTTTAGATAAATGTGCCCACAGCTATCGATTTTGCATTGTTTTAAATATCTGAGCTAAACTTTTCATCACCCACCAATACCATCAGCATATGCATTTCAAGCTGTGGGCACCGTATGAGATTTCCGAAATATGTTCTCATTACGCAACGCATGACGTTTTGTTTTCTATAGTAATGTTTAATACTATAGAAGTAACATATCATTCATTCCAGGCATTTTTTTAAATTTAATCATAGCCTTCATATAAAAGGCCTATCGCAAAAGCAATTAACGTACAAGATGGTGGACCTAAGCTACTTTTCTCAACCAGTCCGCACAGTGATGTTTTTCTCTGGTATTAAAGAGATGCACGAGAACCACCTACAGGAGATATGATGAAAATCATATGTCATGTCAATTACACTGAGCGAGAAAATAACATAAACAAATGTAGATTGCAACGAATAAATAAACTTGACCGAATTTATTTCAAATCCGCTATTGTATGTTACATATTCATTTTGAGTTTTTTGGCGTAGCTTAATGTTTGTGTCGGTGTTCGGGATAACCTTTTCATACTAGGAGCGTAGATAAACGATCATTCTCGAGCGGGGCTTCGTGAAAAATACAAATTTCAATTTTCTCCAAATCTAGTTGAAGTTCCACAGTTCGAAGGCGTTTCGTGAATATTGAAGATGTTTGTTGTCAGGAGTTCTTCACAAGTATACCTGTGATATATCTTGGAAAAATGTAGTACACACTGATTCTACGAATGCTCCGTTTTGTCAAACGGTGCATGTACATTATGTCTGATTTTCTAAGTTTCAAAATTTTCTTGTTTTGTAATTGTTACATAGAAAAATAGACAACTGGAAAAAATAAGCATAGTTTTCTAAAATGTTAATCGAGTTTAAAACGTTCAAATTTACTTGCAAATGATAGGTTCTCAAGTTTCAAATGAAAAATCAGCTGCGACCCGAAAGTATTTATAATATATTTCTAAACGTTTAAATTTACTTGCAAATAATAGGCCCCCAAGAAATTTTTGAATTAAAAATCAGCTGCAACCCGAAAGTATTTATAATATAATATTTATAAGAACTTATAAACTTTATTCGGTAATTATACAGCTGAACCCCCTCACCTCCGATTTCCTTGAAATTTTCATATGTTGTAGTGTTCAGTATACTGAACAAGAATATGTATACATGTTGGGTGCGGAAATCAAAAATTAACATAGTTTTTTATTAAAAAACTATGTTAATTTTCCGCACCCAACATGTATACATATTCTTGTTCAGTATACTGAACACTACAACATATAAAAATTTCAAGGAAATCGGAGGTGAGGGGGTTCAGCTGTATAATTACCCTTTATTCTTCCTGTAGAGTAATTAGATAAATGTTTCCATATGCTCAGACGAAATGTCGTTTGATTGAATTCTGCTTTAAATGACTTATTTCTGCTTTAAATGACTTATTTAAAAACCTACTTTTAGCAGTATTACTCTAACGTTGACTTGTGTCTCTCGATCTATATGGTATTCCTCGACTTTTCATATCCCGAATCGTAGCGTTCGGTAGCCGTCCAGACACTGAAATCGCATAAATACCCCGGCAAAATCGATCTAGAAGTAAAATTCTCATTAGTATCATCGTTGGAAATGAGATGCGCCGTCGCTCACTTATCCGTTGCCATTTGGTGACCCAACTATCTTCTGGGCTCGTGACCGCAACTAACCCATCGAACTTATTGCTGGTGCAGTCATACACTTGATCTTCATTATTTTTCATTCAGAGAAACTCCGCAATTATCGCAGCTGTCATATTCGAACTGTTCAAAAGTCTACCAAAGCAAACTTAAATTACAGACGTACATAACTTTGAATGCAGAGTAGAGCATTTACCTTGACTATCGAACAGACCAAACATGCCCGCAACCCTCGTAGCTCTTTAGGAATTGTATCAAAAGACATTATTAACTATCGGATAAACACGTACTTTACTTCGCAATTAAGCCAAACGCATAGAACCGAGCCCATCGAACAGCACCATTCACTTTATTATTAGGAATGTCAATGCAATTGTCTCGAGGCCGAAATTTACAGCATAAATAGCCGTTTGAGAGCCACTGAATTTACTCAATCTACCGCCAATTCTCGCTCTGGTGGTGGAATTTCGCAACCATGGGCACAAGTATCCAAGTTTTACCCAAAACCAATTCCATTTCGAAGTCCTGTTCGAAATTAAAAATTAGTTCATTTAAAAATAACTTCCTACATCAGAATCGAAAACAAACTGCTAGAGGGATATATAATTTCCATTACACGTATTTCGGTAGCATCAATATGAAAAAATTAGATGTTTTTCATTTTTCGCGCCATCATTTGAAACGCTACCGGTGAAAAGTTACACCATTTTCAGATGTCACAGCCCTACTTTCGAACATGTCCGCGCTCAGCTGTTGGCCAAGTCATATTTGACATTTGTCAATTCGGTAGTGCCGAATCATAAACAAAAGTGAGTTCGTCGTGTTTCAAATCGATTAAAACAGTGATTTCGGCCGCGAATTACAATAAGTTAACGTGTCGTGATGAAGTGCCGTGTGTGTTGCCGTGACAGACGCCAGGGAGGTGAAAATGCGGGATTATCGTTGTACAGGTAAGTTTTGAAATTCAATTTTACTATTTACAACCTACAATACGATTTTCGATTTGATTTTGTTGGACCGGTCCAACGCGGAGAGTAAATTTAGTGGATAAACTGAAATCGGGGTAGTGTTAAATGTTAAATACTTGAAAACCTCGCGAAATTGCGGTTTTTTTTTATGTTTTCCGCGAGTGATATTGTTGGAATATCGTTTTGCAGTACTAGTGTACTTGCCATTAAAAGTCGCGAAAATATGCTGATTTATCAATTAAATCAGAGTTTTGTGTATTAACGTTCGTCGCAGTGAACATATTAAATAAGGTTCTACCAATAAACGTGTTAATAAATTGAAATTATATTGAAAAAAGTGTTATCAAAGTTGAACAATTGATCGCGTAACACACTGTGTACTGTGTATTTTAGCCTCGGTCCAGAATGTTAGTGAAAAGTGGGACAAATATTCGACTGGAAAAGGTGGAGTAGACTCTTCTCCACCTGCTGACGCAACTAAGGGAGTCAAATCAAACGTTGACACCAAATTTTTTGCTGAAATGTCTGGCGATATCCACAAGGCAGTCATTTCAGTGAAGTGCGGCTATCGGGGGCCATTTTGTAAAATTTCGAAAATCCATATATACTATTCAAATTTAATTTTTGTTGAATTTTTCAGGTTTCCTAAATGTGTTCAGCAGCGGCAGCTTTGGCTCAAAATCATCCGCGAGAAAGTAGAAGGGCCGATCAGAGCGAATCTGGATAGAATTTGCGAGTGGCATTTTCATCCGGAAAGCATTGATCGGAGCGGGCCCAAACCTAAATTGAAGCCTAACTCGCTTCCAACTATAGAAAAGGTTAGTATATGAAAAATTAAAATAGGAATTTTCAATAATTTTAAATATTTTGCAGGATCTTTCGGTAACAACAATGGACGTAGTGGAAATGCAGACCATAATGGATAATCAGCGAGAAAGTGTGGAACGTCTAGTAAGTAATTAAATGTAGTGATATAATATATTTTTATATATATTATATATATATATATATATATATATATATATATATATATATATATATATATATATATATACCAGGTGTATAAGCTTAAATCCGCTGTTTGCTCATAGATGACGTTAGTGAGCGTATTACAGGCTACTATGGAAATGTCTTACTGTTTTTGTATAAGCTTGACATCTGTTCACATCAATCAGTGCACATCATAAGCGATTTCATACAACAACATACATTTTTCTTTGTGTAATCATGTCTAGTTTTGTGCCAAAAAAAGAGCATATGCGGGAAGCTCTGCTTTTCTGCTTCAATTTAAAGAAATCAGCTGCCGAATCACATCGAATGCTTGTGGAATCACATCGAATGCTTGGTATGGTGACAATGCTTTATCGGAAACAACTTGCAGAGACTGGTTTCGTCGGTTTAAAGACGGCCATTTTGATTTGAGTGACAAGGAGCGTGAAAATCGGCCCAGAAAAATCGAGGACCATGAATTACAGGCTCTTTTGGACGAGGACGATACCCAATCGCAAAAAATGCTTGCCGAGCAGTAGGATGTCACTCAACCAACTGATCACCACCAACAGCTGATCAAATTGAACCGTGCTTTACGTGAAAAAAGGCCTGGATATCAACAAAGACATGATAAACTGATTTTCCTCCATGATAACGCACCATCGCACACGTCGAAATTGGTCCGAAATTACCTGGAAACACTCAACTGGGAGGTGTTACCCCACCCCGCTTATTCACCAGACCTGGCTCCTTCTGACTATCACCTGTTTTCGTCGATGGGCCACTCACTCGCAGAACAGCACATCGATTCTTACGAAGACGTGCGAAAATGGCTGTACGAGTGGTTTGCCTCGAAAGAAAAGGAATTCTTTTGGCGTGGTATTCACAAATTGCTCGAGAGATGGCAAAAATGTATTGCTAGCGAGGGAAAGTACTTTGAATAAAATTCTTTTTTGCTTTTTATACAAAACAAATGTGTTTTTATTACTAAAAAACAGCGGATTTAAGCTTATACACCTAGTATATATATATATATATATATATATATATATATATATATATACGCAAATGCATAAACTAAAGCTATAATATAATATGCAGAAAAGTTAGTTACTTGAAATGGTACAGACTAGCTGTGTGCGATACTGTATGCGGAAAATGTTTTGATCACATTACAGAAATTGTTGTCAGTTCAGTTAAAATCATATTTAATGTACATAGATGTTATTTTCTGCATATTATATTATAGGTATATTTTATGCATTTGCATATATATATATATATATATATATATATATATATATATATATATATATATATATATATATATATATATATATAAATATATATATATATATATATATATATATATATATATATATATATATATATATATATATATATATATATATATATATATATATTGTAATAAGTAGCTGAATTCGTGGACACTGGTATCTAGTTACAGTGTTTGCTCCTCGAGCCAGAAAACAAATTTAGATCGCTATTTACTTTTGCTTTGGCGAGCCTGTCGCCGCTTTACGCAAAAGTAAACCAAAAACTTTGCCTTGGCGAGCTTGTCGCCGCTTTAAGCAAAGAGAGACTAAAGACTTTGCCTTGGCGAGCCTGTCGCCGCTTAGCTGAGTCTATATCAGTCTTTTACTTTTGTACAAAGAATAAAACAATTCTTTTATTGTACACCTGGTCGCCGCTATGGTTTTGGCTTACCAGCAAAGAATAATCTTTATTCATTCCAATCCTGAGCTTTTAAAGCAATAGTATTACAGTTAAGCTTTTCAAAAAAATCTGCGCGAATCAAAAATAATTACCTAGTTCCAGGTATTTACCACCGCGTGCAATTAGGGCGCTCTAGTCGCCATTTATATGATATTTGACATTTCGACCAGTGTCGAAACGTCAAGTGTCAAGTGTACACAACACCCTCTCTCTTTGGGAAAAAAATTTTCTTTTGTGTAAAAAAAGAAAATTTTTGAATTTTAATTTTTTGATTCGCACATTACAATTTCATATAATTTTTTTTTACTTATTTCTATTTAATTCGCAATTTCATATGTATATATTTCTTTTCTTGATATTTTCTTTATTTTGACTTAATTTTATCTTATAGTGTACATATTGTTTGATTCTATTCTGTTTTTTTTTTTTTTTTTTTTTTTATCTGATTGTGGAAATTTGTAGTTGTATGCTTATAGTTTATTACATTATTATTCTTGTCTGTGGCTTGTATAACTTTAACAAATTGTTGTGATATCTTTTACATTTGTTGTTTATTAAGATATCTGAATTTACGCCATCTCTGAATTTTATTTCGTATGGTCCGTGGTATGTGTTTTGTAATTTCTTTCTATTCATATTTCGTACTAGTACTAAATCTCCTACTTTCAAGTTTGATGGTTTCGCAAAATTGTCTAATTTAAGTTTTCTTTCGTGTTTTACTCTATCGATTATTTTTCGTGCTAGACTGATACTATTTTTTAACCTTAGTTTTAGTTCATTAGCATAATTATCTATATTGTTTATTGGTTCATCTTTTTCTATTATGTCTTTAGGTAGATGAGGTAATCTGCCATATACTAGTTCGTATGGAGAATATTGTGTATCTACATGGGGGCTAGTGTTGTATGCAAAAGTATAGTAAGGTACCCATTTATCCCATTCGTAATCATTGGTAAAGTTCAATAAATATTCGTTTAATACTCTGTGATTACGTTCCACTGTCCCGAGTGTTTCATGGTGATAGGGTGTCGAGAATACTTGTTTTATTTTTAACATACTACAAATGTTTGCCATTAGCTCATTGGTGAATTCAGTTCCATTATCTGACTTCAGTTTTTTGAAAAGGCCATGTTTTAATATTAATTGTTCAACCATTGTTTTCGCGATAGTTTTAGCGTCTTTTGATTCTATTGGGTAGGCAATAACATATTTTGACAATTCGCACTGCATTGTTAGTATATATCTAAAATTGTTGCTCAACCTAAGTGGCCCTACTGTGTCTATGACGATTGTTTCAAATGTGTTAGCAGGTGTGTCTGTTATAATTTGGTTTTCTTTTATATGTTTTGTCTGTTTATTTTTAGCACAAGTTTCACAATTTTTAATAAAGGTTTTTATCATTTTGTTCATATTTTTCCATATGTATTTCTGTTTGAGTTTTAATATCGTTTTTCTCACACCTAAATGTCCTCCTATGGGTGTTGTATGGTAATCATTTATCAATTTAAATTGTATTATTTTATCTGTTATTCTTTTGGGGGGTTTGTATATTATAATTTTTAGAGTTTTTTTGCCTTTTGATTGAATACACTGTTGTAATTTATTGAATATGTCTTTGAATTCGTTTTTCCCTATTATGGTAAATATTTCATCAGTTTCTTTTAAGTATATCATTGTTATATTTCTCCTTGTCATTATTGACGTCAGCTTCTCCAGTAACGAAACTAATTCCGATGGATTATCACTGCATTCAATTTTAACTTGGTTATTTTCAATGTTTATCTTTGTATTTTTCCCCGTTTCAAATTTTACGTTTATTAAATTTTTTATGTCAGCCATCAATTCGCTGTTCCATATATACGTTTCATTTAACTTTGTGTTTTGGTTTGGTTCATGTGCTTCTATCGTTGGTGTGTTGTATTTCTCTCTGGTCATGTTTCTTGTGACTGCTAATATATTTTTGTTCTTAACGTTATGGTCTTGTTTCGGGATCATTTCTTTTAATGAATCTGAGCTTAACTTGATGCGTGATAGTGCATCCGCATTGACATTCATTTTTCCTTTTCGGTATATTATGTCGAAGTCATAATCACATAAATCGACTCTTATGCGTGTCATTTTTGATGATGGGTTTTTGTGTGTGAATAACGATATCAGTGGTCTATGGTCAGTGACCACCGTAAATTTATTTCCAAAAAGATAGGGTTTGAAGAAGTTTATTGCCCAATGAATCGCCAGTAATTCTTTTTCTATCGTAGATTTGTTTACTTCATGTGTGACGAGAGTTCTACTCGCGTAAGTTATGGGTAAGTCCTGTCCTATGTCACCTTGTGACAGTACTGCGCCTAATGCATAGTCTGATGCATCCGTTGTGACTATGAATGGTTTGCTAAAGTCCGGGTATTGTAGAATTGGTGCATTCATTAGTTTGCTTTTAAGCAATTCGAATGTTGTTTGGCATTGCTGTGTCCACTTGAATTCAACTTTCTTTTTTAGTAGATCGTTTAGACATTTCGTTATTTTAGCAAAGTCGGGGATGAATCGACGGTAATAATTGGCGAATGCGACGAATCTTCTGACTTCGTCTGGATTTGTTGGTACTGGATACTTTTTGATTGTATCTAGTTTTCCGGGGTCAGTGCGAACTCCATCCTTGGTTATCAGATGTCCCAAGTAAACTACTTCGCTTCTCAGGAAATTGCATTTTTTAGGGTTCAACTTAAGATTGTATTTTTTCAATCTTTCAAGTACTCGTACTAAATTTGCATTATGGTGTGTTAAACTGCAGCCGAAAACAATTATATCATCTACATATAGAAAAGCTGCTGAGTCCAGTCCACTTAGAGCTATGGTTAGCATGCGTTGAAAGCTGTTTGAAGAAATTGTCAAACCGAATGGTAGTCGTTTAAATTGATAGTGCCCATTGTTCGTTGAGAAGGCTGTCAATGGTCGTGACTCTTTCGTAAGCTCTATTTGATGGAATGAACTTGTCATGTCTAAGGTAGAGAAATATTTAGCTCTCCCCAGACTATCTAGAACATCTTCTAGTCTTGTTAGAGGGAATTTATCGTTGACTATTTTCTTATTTAGTGCTCTAAAATCAACTACTAGTCTCCATTTATTTGCGCCTAGTTCACTCTTCTTCGGTGTTAGAAGTAGTGGTGAGTTGTAGGGGCTGGTTGAGTCCTCGATGACATTGCTGTCTAACAATTCCTGTACTTGTTTGTTTATTTCGTTAATATGTGTATGAGGTAACCTGTAATTCTTTATGTATGTCGGTGTGGTATCTGTAACCTGTATTTTTACTAATGTTCGAAGAACATTAGTATTAAAATCGATTCGGCCAAAAATTAATATTTCTTTATATATATATATATCATCAAAAAATTTCAGTGAGATAATCTCGGGAACGCGCCATCCGATTGAGCTGAAACTTTCAGGATACATTGGTGTATATGCAGAATAGGTCCACGTCTCTTTAAATGTCAGTTATTGTTAACCTTTTGGCGCCGGCGGCCATTTAAGTGATATTTTTAATATACCTATTATTTCGTGCACAAATAATTTTCGCAAAAATAAAGTTAACGAAATAAATTTCTAACGTGTTTTACATATGAATCGGATAATGCTTTGGAATTTTTTAACCCTATGTGTGCGCTGGGTGCCTAAAAAGAGGACGGGAAAATTTAAAAATTTTTAAATTTCGATAACTTTTGACAGAGCTATTCAATCATTACGAAATTTTCATGACATATTAATATTATTTAGTTGTAGATTTGTGTAGCTTTAAATTAGCGTGCTGGCAACCCTGTAGCTAGGGCAGGCAACGAAAGTGAAAACCTCCAAATCATCGTCTCTCTTGAAAAAATGCCGTTTCTTCAAAAAAAAGCCACTCATATATAAATCTTGTGCTTTGTTTACATAACCAAAAAAAAAAAAAGATATGGTATAACGGGCACGCCTGGTAACCCTTGCCCAATTTACCTATATTTTTAGCATCAAAAACTTCTGTTCACGGAAACTCACGATCCGATGAGCAGAATAAATTGAAATTTGCAGAATGTATTGGTCTTAAATAGGACCAGGTCTGATAGAAGTGATTTTGAAATGCGGGCGATTCTGTGCCAGTGGTGCCATCTTGAAAAACCACTAAAAAAGATAACTGTTTTTAGCCCTATAAATTCTGATTGAATCGTTCGATTTTGACGAAACTCACACAATTGCTGGACCTTACTTTAAGCCACGTTTTGGTAGAAATTTGGTCGAAAAATTCGGTTGGAGCTGCCAGCTATGATAATTTTGGTGTCTTCATTTTGAAAAAAAAAATTTGGAAGTGAAAACATTCAAACCATCGAATATTCAAAAAAATGTCCGTTTCTTACAATAAAATCAATCTGTATATAAATCTTATGTTATATCTACACGTTCAAAATAAAACTTTGGAAATTTCATGTCGGACAAGAACGGTAACCCTCTCCCAGTTAACCTATATTTTTAGCATCAAAAACTTCTATTCACGGAAACTCACGAACCAATAATCAGATACAGCTAAAATTTGCAGAATGCATTGGACTTAAGTAAGACCAGATTTGATAGAAGCAATTTTGAATTGTGCGCAATTCTGTGCCAGTGGTGCCATCTTGAAAAATTACAAAGAAAAAAAACTGCTTCTTGCCCTATGAAATGTGAATAAGTTACCAGATTTTCATGAAATTGGCACAGTAGCTAAACCTAACTCTAATCTCTGTTTGGTGGAAATTTGGTAGAAAAATTTGATTAGTGCTGCCAGCTATGGTAATTTTTGTGTCTTTGGTTTTGAAAATTTGCTCAGGAAAATGAAACTTTTTGCACTATAACTTCCAGTGCAGTCATGAAATCAATACGAATTTCATACAATTAATGAAACCTGTCATAAACATTATTCAGGCCAAATTTGGTTGAAAAGCCACAATAGGGTTGCCAGCTATTGTTGGTTTTGTGTTTAATTGCAATATCTTTATTAAGCGGTTTTATCGTAGAATTTTCAAATGGTAATGATATTGTAGTGACAATAAACAGCAAATATTAAGCTTTCGATCATTTGAAAAAACTCGCTGCAGGTAACCCTAAATTTCTTTATACTCCTATAACTTCGAATGTAATTAAACAACGTGAAGCAGATTTGATATATTTTTGGCTTTGATACTGGCGAAAGGTTGCCAGCACGAGTCGGTTGTGCTACTTTTGTATCAATAAATGCTTACAGTTAGTATACATACCGGAAACATTTACAATGAAAATAAATAACCGATGTTACAATTCGCAAAGTTCTGCAAATTTTTCGGATCGCAGCCCCAAACACCAACTTCAGTTACAGTGCTGCAGGCACTGAACATTTTCTTCATTGATGTTATATGAGATGCTGCTTTCAAAATTATGTGAAATAAGCAACTGATAACGAATATAATTAACCCGTGTTTTGCTCTCATAAACGTTGAAATTCATGCCAGTGGTAATATCTGAAACCTTCCACCATATGAGTTATAATGCATTCTTGAGACGAAAGTAACACGTGGCATTTGAAACAGTTTGGCCGTAATAAGCAGCACATGTGGTGGAATATGCACTCAAAACCTGCTCGATTCTTCTACTGTTCTTCGAACATTAGTGTTTCTAGCGGTTCAGGTGCGCTAGAGTTTTTTTGAGTGTAAAAGTTGTTTGTGGATAAAGGTTCACCTTCTAAGTGGAATATATGTTGGTATGTTTTAAGAATTTCTAATAGAGACTTCTGGTCTTTCGCATTCAGATGGTTTATTTTAACATGTTTTAATATGTCTTTAAATTTTTGTTCGTCTCTGATATTTCGAGCTACTGATTTACTTGTTTCACAAGGTTTGAAGTTTCTTAATGGTTCGGTTTCAATTTTAAAATTTTCGAGCATTACCTCTTCTTCATTTGTGTTTAATATCTTAATGTGTTTTACGCCTTTTACTGGGATTATTGAACTGGCTATATAGACTCCTGGTTTAATTTCTTTATTTGTTGTTACACTATCTTCCTCTATATTAATATCGATGGGACATACGTATTCACACCTTGGTGGTACTGTAACTCTATGTTTTCTTGTAGCAATAGGTATAGTATGGTCTTCATAATTTATATTCATTGTTATTGTATATGTTTCATAGTTTATTCTTGCTAATTTTTGGGTAAGAAAATCCCTTCCTAATATTCCGTCCGTAAGAATAGGAAAATCAGATTCCACTATTTGAAATGGAAAATTGATGTTATTTCCATCAATACTCAAATTTAAATTAGTCGTTCCAATCGACTGTATTTGTTCGTCAGTTATTCCGGAAAATTTACATCTTCTGTCTTCATTTATGATTTGATCATCCGGAATCGCACTTGCTTTACATAGTGACACATCTGCTCCAGTGTCAACCAATAATTTTAAATATTTTCTATTATTCTTGCAGTAAATCGAGACGTAATTCTCGAGCTGTCTGTTAAGTAATAATATTTTTTCTGTCTTGGTCCCGGGGTCAACTTTTATTGTTCGTTGTCGCTGGCCTCCGGGCTCGTCGCGTTTCCCTGGACTATATTTATTCGTTGTCTCCTATCGTTGAAATTTCTGTTATTAGTTCTGCTGTTATCATAGTTTCTGTGATTTCGATTTACTTCATTACTCCTTGAGTTGTGATTGTTTCTATTATTATTGTTATTTCTATAATTATTATTTCTATTAGTATTATTTTGATTCCACTCGTTATTTCTATTATTATAAGTGTTTCTGTTATTTCCGTAATTATTCGCATTGTTCATTTCACCTGATCTTGAATTATAATTGTCTCTATAATTTCTATTCTGGTTGGTGCCGTAATTTCTGTTATTGTTATAGCCATGAGACGTGTTATTGCTATTAAATGTGTTTCTACTATTATGGTTATATTGTTGGTTATAATTCGGTCTTCTATTAATAAACATTACATTTTCTGGTGTTCTATTACTCGTTTCAAATTCAGTTGCGATCTGTATCGCTTCTATAAATGTCTTAGGTTGCGCAGCAAAAATAGTAGGCTTAAGGGTTTCATTTAACCCATTCTTGAAAATTGTAAGCGCGTAAGAATCATTGGACTTTACTATCACTGCCTTTTCTTGTGCAGTTGTATTTTGTCCTAGGCTATTTATTTGGATGTCACTCAATTCACTAATGAGCTCAGACAATTTTTCTCCATATTTTTCTACAGTTCCGCGTTGTTGTAGCTGAGCCAGTTGCGTGTGTATTTGCTGTAATGTTTTCTTACTTTTGTACCTATTTTTTAAGTGTTTTTCTAGCGCTGAATAATTGTTGATTTCTAATGTACTTAGTTGTACCTTCACGCTTGCTCCTAACTTAACATTTTTAACGAAATTCAATAAATTCAATTTTCCCTCTTCATTCAGACTTTCATTTAGTAACCCAACTATGGTTAAAAATGCATCCACCTCTTTTGGGTTTCCATTGAAAGTTGGTATTGATTTTAAAGCTATTTCTATATTGAAAGTTCCCATTTTATTTTCTACTGCTTGCTCTAATTTTTCCTCTAACAACTCTTTCGCTACAATATATTTATCTAAGAATGTTTTTCGCAATTCTGAACTATCTTCTGTATCTAGTACTCTTTTCTTCAAATCTTCGATATCACTTAATTTTTCTATTATGGTATCGCTTTTGTATACCCTTCCCGGAGTTTTTTTTAAATTTATTATAATTTTCGAAATGGCATTTATCTGCTCTTCCATTTAAAAAATAATGTTCATACCATGGACCATAGGTTTTTGTTTAAAAAAAAAAATTTTTTTTTTTTGTATTCTAATAAAAATATATTGTTTTTTTTGTTTAGTTTTCATTTATTATTATTATTT
>OZ022264.1:172196727-172201727 GCA_963978885.1 Nemotelus pantherinus | reverse complement strand
CCATTATGTAGGCTTGCAGTCAAATGGCTGCTTTAAGGCCAATGAAAAAGTTGCAACTGGGTATTAAATTTTACAAGATCGGGGTAGGCTATTATAAATGACGTTGACTCGATGGTGCATGCGCACTAATATGAATGAATAGAAACTAAGTGAATTTGGAGTAATAATGTAGTATTGATATTCGATACGATGTTTATATAACCTTTTCACCTTCGAGCATTAAACTAAAACAACCAGTCTTCCTTGCACATGTTTTTTGAGTTGAGGTTTTTGGATGCTCCAGCAAAATTCCTAAGCAAATGAAGAATGTGAACAATGTCTCTGATTACTCACGTTTTTGGTTTGTATTTAGCGGGCTGTTATGGCATAAACCGGCAATAGTTCAAATTCTCAGGCAAGAACATGACTAAATATTAAAAAAGGAAATACATTTTTGCTAATCATATACATGGTTAGAGAAATATACATTTTTACTACTCAATCGCCAATTTAAAAACTATTTTACATTTTTTTCTATGATAATGCCAAAGCTCAGGGGATTACCATTTGAAGCAAATGCTTAGCTATGGCGGCAAGGAGACACAAATAAGAGATATCTATATCAATTATTCCATTATTCTCTTTTAATGTGCCACATTATTTCTTGTTTTCTAAAGCTCTGGTGCTATGCCCAGTCGCCACTAAAACTATGATATGATAATTAAGGCAGTGCTGGCATTATGCCCAATTTGTGGCTATTAAAACAACACAAATACAGCCATGAGCATACAGCGGGATTCGAAACCACAGACAGTAGATCTAATTGGTTATAGATATATATCTAATTGGTCGCAATGTGTTCCGATATTATGACTTGCATCATTTTTTCTCGTAGATTTTCCCACAGAGATATTACCTTTTTCAATTTCAAGATTGCTTATATGTGGCAATTTAAAACACACGGAGGATCAATTTTTTGAAAAGAATTTCACGTCCCTGCTCTAGCTATAGCGGTGCCCACTAATTCATCATAAATCAGAAATGTATATTTTTTATAGGCATAAACTCGTCCTGTAATTTCGTTATGATCCGATGTTTCTCTCAGAAGCTATGACCAATAAAATCTTTGAAAAATTTCCTTGTCTACTTTTAAGCAATCAGCGCCCACATAGAATTAAAAATTACCAAACCGTTATCATAGCCAATCATTCATATCCCATAATGACTTCACTATAATTATCTTTACATAGACATATAGAAAAATAATCATTAAATGGTCGCTGGTGCCAAAGTGTAAAAATTTCATTTTAACTTGACATGGGCCTACCTAAAATTTCAGCTCGATTGCGTTACGCACATTAAATAATCTCACTTAATCTTTTTTCTGATTTATATACACATATAAAGAAAGGTCCAGGTAAATTTAGTACTATCTTCGAAAATCAGTAAAAATATATGTTGAATTATTTCATGTGACACCAGTTTTACTCTTAATTATTTTTAGATTTAGTCTGGCACCATTTGTAATTCGAAATTGCGTTACGATATTCAAATACTTATTTTCATCAATTTATGTGATTCGCCAGACCTTTACATATAAAATGCATACCTTCCAGCATTACATTATCACTCTAAATTTGCTCAATTTCTATTCACCCATCCGTGCGTACCAACATATTTCTTCATATGTATATCAATAAAAATATAAAAGATATTGGGACAGAGCGAGCATTGAACAACATTACAATATCAATATTTCTGATCTAATTACTTTTCCATTTCTAATTGCATGCAAATGTTAGTGTTAATTACCGTAAAAGCGAACTTAACATCGAATCCAAAGTACTGCACATGATATACACATTTCAATTGTTAATTGTACGATAATTAAAAATATAACCCACATTTAAATTAAAGACATTGTCAAAATTATATTGGTTGCATTTCATATGAAGAAAGATTTTAGATAAATGTGCCCACAGCTATCGATTTTGCATTGTTTTAAATATCTGAGCTAAACTTTTCATCACCCACCAATACCACCAGCATATGCATTTCAAGCTGTGGGCACCGTATGAGATTTCCGAAATATGTTCTCATTACGCAACGCATGACGTTTTGTTTTCTGTAGTAATGTTTAATACTATAGAAGTAACATATCATTCATTCCAGGCATTTTTTTAAATTTAATCATAGCCTTCATATAAAAGGCCTATCGCAAAAGCAATTAACGTACAAGATGGTGGACCTAAGCTACTTTTCTCAACCAGTCCGCACAGTGATGTTTTCCTCTGGTATTAAAGAGATGCACGAGAACCACCTACAGGAGATATGATGAAAATCATATGTCATGTCAATTACACTGAGCGGGAAAATAACATAAACAAATGTAGATTGCAACGAATAAATAAACTTGACCGAATTTATTTCAAATCCGCTATTGTATGTTACATATTCATTTTGAGTTTTTTGGCGTAGCTTAATGTTTGTGTCGGTGTTCGGGATAACCTTTTCATACTAGGAGCGTAGATAAACGATCATTCTCGAGCGGGGCTTCGTGAAAAATACAAATTTCAATTTTCTCCAAATCCAGTGGAAGTTCCACAGTTCGAAGGCGTTTCGTGAATATTGAAGATGTTTGTTGTCAAGAGTTCTTCACAAGTATACCTGTGATATATCTTGGAAAAATGTAGTACACACTGATTCTACGAATGCTCCAAACGGTGCATGTACATTATGTCTGATTTTCTAAGTTTCAAAATTTTCTTGTTTTGTAATTGTTACATAGAAAAATAGACAACTGGAAAAAATAAGCATAGTTTTCTAAAATGTTAATCGAGTTTAAAACGTTCAAATTTACTTGCAAATGATAGGTTCTCAAGTTTCAAATGAAAAATCAGCTGCGACCCGAAAGTATTTATAATATATTTCTAAACGTTTAAATTTACTTGCAAATAATAGGCCCCCAAGAAATTTTTGAATTAAAAATCAGCTGCAACCCGAAAGTATTTATAATATAATATTTATAAGAACTTATAAACTTTATTCGGTAATTATACAGCTGAACCCCCTCACCTCCGATTTCCTTGACATTTTCATATGTTGTAGTGTTCAGTATACTGAACAAGAATATGTATACATGTTGGGTGCGGAAATCAAAAATTAACATAGTTTTTTAACTTTGAAAAACCGAAAATTTATTTGACTTTAATCATTAATAAAATCATCAATTTCAATTGGAAACATTAATGATAATTCATTAAAAAATGCCTCAATTCTATTTGAATATGAGTACCGCCTTTTGAATAGAAATTCCCCAATGTACTGTCGGTAGTGAGTTTTTTTTCGTCCATATCGAGGTATATTATCATGAAGATCTCGCCAAAGCCGCTCGATGTTTTGGGTATGCGCGGCAGTCTCAGGGTCAACAAAATTGTAACTATGATTGACTGTGAGGTGCATCCACGTCTCTTTAGACAGATTCCTGTAGCCCCGCCAGCAATCCGAAATAACAGTCGTACCAGGAGCAATATTTCGCATTATGACTTCTTGAAGAACATTTGCAGATCTATTGGGTACAGGCTGGATGAAACACATTTTGGTTACGGGATCGATTCCTCCAAACACCCACGTTCCACGAATTACACGGCCTTTATGATATTTTCTTCTACCCAGAAGTGCTTCATCAATCTGGACGGTGTGACCTTCACCGCCAATTTTTTTTGAAGTGCGATTCACCCAGAATTGACAAACCTATATATATCACCATTGAGTTAAAGTCAACCTTTCTTTAGTTTGTGAAGACGAAATATTATGATACAAACCTCCTGACAGAACGATATCCAATCAACAGCGGTATTATTGTTGATCCGAAAATCTTCCATCAATTTATGTTGATGTGGTGGTCTGTGGTACAAAAAGTACGCAATGATTCGACACGCAATTGCAATATCTATGCGGATTTTCTGGAACCATGTACCAGTTAGTGCACTCGCTTCAAAAGGACACCTAACTCTTCGACGTTTTTGTTTACGTGGAACTGTGTAATAATTATAAGTGCAGCGGAGAGATAATGTTTCGCGTGTTAATGAAATAACCGAACCGCATTCTCGACAAATGATTTCTTCCCTTATCACTTTGTGAGCAATTAAAAAATCAAGCAATCGATCACGATTGCTAATAAGCTCAATCATTTCAAACAATGTTATCATATTGATTTCACTTTTGCGACTGATAAAGTTCATAAATTGTTTGAGACAATGGGGAAGAGGAAGGGGAAATGTAAACAAACACAGTTTTTGTGTTAATTCATACCCACTGGCATACTTCAGTATACTGAACAAGAATATGTACACATGTTGAGCGCGGAAATCAGAAGTTCACATAAGTTTTGTATGTTGATTGTTTACAATAACAGCTGCACTAGAATTTTTTCACTGTCAACATTTTCGTGAATTTTCATGCCATTAAATTCAAATAAATTTTCGGTTTTTCAAAGTTAAAAAACTATGTTAATTTTCCGCACCCAACATGTATACATATTCTTGTTCAGTATACTGAACACTACAACATATAAAAATTTCAAGGAAATCGGAGGTGAGGGGGTTCAGCTGTATAATTACCCTTTATTCTTCCTGTAGAGTGATTAGATAAATGTTTCCATATGCTCAGACGAAATGTCGTTTGATTGAATTCTGCTTTAAATGACTTATTTCTGCTTTAAATGACTTATTTAAAAACCTACTTTTAGCAGTATTACTCTAACGTTGACTTGTGTCTCTCGATCTATATGGTATTCCTCGACTTTTCATATCCCGAATCGTAGCGTTCGGTAGCCGTCCAGACACTGAAATCGCATAAATACCCCGGCAAAATCGATCTAGAAGTAAAATTCTCATTAGTATCATCGTTGGAAATGAGATGCGCCGTCGCTCACTTATCCGTTGCCATTTGGTGACCCAACTATCTTCTGGGCTCGTGACCGCAACTAACCCATCGAACTTATTGCTGGTGCAGTCGTA
>OZ022264.1:172179227-172191727 GCA_963978885.1 Nemotelus pantherinus | reverse complement strand
GTCAGTCTTAGCATAACACTACATGGCGTCAGAAGTGCGTGAAAAATAAATCGAATCAAAAAAGTTAATCGGTTGTGAAAGTAGTGAAACATTATGAGCGGACTCCGGCCACCGAAACAACTCGCGATAAATAGTGAGCTCGACATGTCCCAAGAATGGGCAGAATGGATTGAGATATACGAAAATTATTATGTCGCAGCGAAGCTAGACACAGAAGCTGACGCAATACAAGCGGCAAATTTCATAAGCGCAATTGGCCGAGATGCGCTAAAAATAATAAATAGTTTGGGCTTGACAGCGGCACAAAAGAAGTCATATAAAGAGGTGAAAGAAAAGTTAGAAAATTATTTCACACCTTCAAAAAACAAGACGTTTGAGCGATGCCAATTCCACAGAATAAAGCAACAAGCGAATGAGCCATTCGACGAATTCTTGCTCAAATTAAGAACGCAAGTCAAAAGGTGCGCATATCCAGAAGCATATGTGGACGAATTTATAATGGACCAAATAGTGCTAGGCATACACGCGGAAGTCACACGTCAGAAATTATGGACCGAAGAAGACCTTAACTTAGATCGGACAATAAAGATCTGCAGAGCGGCCGAGCACGCAGAAAAACAAATCAACGATATCACGTCGAATACAATGGTTTGTGCAGTCAAAACGGATAAATTTTTTGATTGTAAGCGCTGTGGAAGGAAACATGGCTATAGAGCTTGCCCAGCATTTGATAAATCATGTGAAACATGCGGTCGGAAGGGTCATTTTAAGGTCATGTGCAAGTCCAATTCCAAGAAGTATAAGAAATCAAAGATGAAAAAGCAACACAACGTGAAAGCCATCGGCGGCTGTGAATCGAACAATGAATCGGATTCGGATGATTTAGTAGTTCACAGTGTTCAAAAGAATAGTGAAACAATGAAAATAAAAACAATCAAAAGTAAAGATGATCGCTGGACGGTGAAGTTGCAGATTAATGACGCGAATGTGCAGGTACAACTTGACACAGGGGCAGATTGTTGTGTGTTGCCATTAAAACAGGCTCAACGAATCGGGGCCGAGTTAAAGTCGTCAACAACCAAGTGGCTGTCAGTTTACGGAAATGGAAGACTCGCTGTCATCGGCGAAATTAAGACAATCTGTAAAAACAAAACAAACGTAAAACCAGTGATTTTCAAAGTGGTGAAAGAAAATTTGGAACCAATTCTTGGACGAGAAATGTGCGGTAAATTGGGTTTTATTAAACGTATTTACAAAGTCGACGACGGGAAATCAGTGAAAACGAAGAAAATAGGATGCTGTAAGAACTTCGAATATGACATCGATTTCATAGATGATCCGAAGTTTAAAATTATTCCAGCAAGAAAAATTCCACATGGCATTAGAGATCGTGTAAAGAAAGAGCTTGATAAGATGGTAGAAATGAAAATAATAGAACCAGTTTCAGAACCGTCACCGGCAGTGAGCCCGATTTTGATAGTGGAACGTGGCAAAAAATTAAGAATATGTATGGATCCAACTGAGCTTAATAAAAACATTAAGCGACGACACTATCCATTGAAAACAGTCGAGGAAATAGCAGTAAAGGTGAAAGGCGCAAAGCACTTTACTAAATTGGATTGTGAAAAAGGGTTTTGGCAATTGAAAGTGACGAAGCGCACATCGGGTTTTCTGGCAATTGCAACTCCTTGGGGACGCTACCGATATCTGCGGTTACCGTTTGGTATATCATCAGCGCCAGAAATATTTTCGGAGGTCATGAACAGGACACTCGACAACATTAGTGGTTGCGAAATAGCAATGGATGACATATTAATCCATGCAAAGACGAAACAACAATTACTGGAAACCACCAATTTAGTTCTTGGTAGGTTGCGCGAGGCGGGTTTCACGCTAAATTCAGAAAAGTGTGAATACGACAAACAGCGTATCAAGTTTTTGGGACATATCTTCACACCACATGGTTGTGAGCCGGACGAAGAAAAATTGGAGGCCATTGAACAATTGAAGGCTCCAACATGCCGGAAGGAAGTGCAGAGAGTAATGGGAATGGTCAACTACATTGGAAAATTTATCCCAAACTTGTCTGAAATGACTGAACCAATACGTCGATTGCTTGTCAAGGATGTAGAATGGCATTGGGACAGCGATCAGCAAAAAGCGTTTGACGAGATAAAAAAGACGATCAAATCCGTTTCAACACTGCAATTTTACGATGTAAATAAGCCAGTGAAACTTTCAGTAGATGCCAGCTCATTCGCAATGGGTTGTTGTCTTATGCAAGATGATCGTCCAATTGCTTACGCTACAAAGGCATTCACGAAAAATCAGCAAATATATCCGCAGATAGTAAAGGAGGCAATGGCTATTCGTTTCGGATGCAAAAAATTTCACGAATATGTTTATGGTAAACAGCTGTGGATAGAAACAGACCACAAACCACTGGAAACGATTTTCAAAAAATCAATCACAACAGCACCAATGCGGTTACAAAAAATACTTTGGGATGTGCTACCATACACACCAAGCGTTTCCTATGTCAAGGGCGCGCAAATTCCAGTTGCTGATACATTAAGTCGTGATTGTAAACAAACCGAAGAAGAAAGTGAGGAATCATATCAAATAAGCACCATTCTTTCTATAACTGATCAAGCATTACAACGATACGTGAAAGCAACAGAACAAGACACGGAATTACGATTGTTGAAAGCAGTTATTGAACGTGGATGGCCTGAATCAATTCACAACTTACCTGATACAGTTAAAAAATACGCCACGTTCAGGGAAGAGTTGGTGTACGAAAACGGATTACTATTTAAAGGTAATCGAGTTATTGTTCCAAAAACGGAGATTAATCGATTTCTAAAACAAATACACATTGGACATCCGGGAATTACATGCATGCTATCCAGAGCGAGAAATTACGCGTTTTGGATCGGTCAATCAGCTGATATCAAAAACTTCGTTGAAAAGTGCGTAGTTTGTCAGCGAACACAACGAACGAATGTTAAAGAACCGGCATTAATGAAAACTATTCCAAACTATCCGTTCCAACTTGTATCATCCGATATATTCAAATTCCGAGGCAGCGATTATCTTCTCATCGCTGATCATTATTCAGGATTCATGGATTTTAGGAAACTCAAGTCATCAACGTCTTCAGAGACAATATGGTTGTTAAAACAATGGTTTTCGGTGCATGGAATACCGGAAATCTTTGAATCAGATGGAGGTCCGCAATACACATCAAGAAAATTCAAGGAATTTTCCATACAATGGGAGTTTGAGCATCGTATTTCTTCCCCTCACTATCCAAAATCAAACGGATTCGCGGAACGCAATGTGCAAACAATAAAAAATCTGTTAAAAAAATGTCATCAAGATGGCACGGACGTTTACATGGCGTTGCTACTATTAAGGAACACCGATCGAAATGAAGTGTTAAAATCACCAGCTCGTCGTCTATTTAGTCGAGCAACTCGTTCTATTGTGCCAATAGAACGCAAAAAGCTACATCCAAAGGTCATTGGCAATGTGACGGAGGAACTAACAAATTTGCGTCTAATCCAGAAACGTTATTACGATAAAGTAACGTTACCAGCAGAAATATTAAAAACAGGTGATAAAGTGCGCATGCAAGTCGGACATCGTGACTGGATCGGTGCTAAGGTGGTTCAGGAAACCAAACATCCGAGATCGGTCATTGTAGAGACAAGCAACGGAAGAAGATATCGTCGTAACAACCATCACTTGCACAAAACAAAAGCCGATATCCGTTGTTCACCGAGCGTAGTGTGTTCTGAGCAACAGCCAACCACCATTAAAATCTCAACCGACCAACCAGATGTTGAAGCTCCAGTAAATCAAAGCCAACCCGAGGTAACAGAAGATAGTCAATCGAAAACGTCAGCAAATGTTTCAATAAATACTGGACAATTCAAAGTCTCTCGATATGGACGAACGATCAAACCGCCAAAGAGGTTTACGGAAACATATTAACTATAATGAATTAATGAATTAATATTAACTATAATGAATTGTAAGGGGTTGGTGTGCAAATTGATCAAATAGAATTGAATTAAATTTACAAGTCAAATTCAAGTTAGTGCCTTCAGCAAATTGAATAAAGTGAAATCGAAATATTGTTATATGTGAATAATTTATTTTTGTTCATTTGTCTAATTACAAATTTTATAAAATAGGGGATGTCACATAGGTGTCATACTGATCTCCAGAGCCAGCACACAACCACATTCAAACACACACATTTATATGACATGTATTCATTGCTTGTATGTTGTCTCATACTAAATAAACAGTCAGTCTTAGCATAACACTACAATTGGAAAGGATGCCATCTTTTCCAATATGATTTGAGCCTACTTTCCTTGTTTGGCGAGGATCTTTATAACAAATACTCGATTATATTTTACTCTTTCTTCCAGATTGAGTTGCTTGGTCGACGAAGGTTCAAAAACGAATGGCTCGATGAAAATAAAACTTGCATTTGATACTTATAATAAGCCCCTAAAGCCATAACGTTTCATTGAACTACTCCCATTAATTATCTACCTACTCAATTCGGGAACTTAATGACCCACCCTTGTAGTTATTAATACTGTAGTTTAAGTTACAGTGTGAAAATATTGTACCATCCAATTGCACTAATCATTTTAAATGATTAAATGATGATTGAATGAATATTCTGCTAACTTATGAAGCATGTGTATAGGTATAGGGCGCATGATCAGGATTCTCGCCATCAGTCTGCAGTTCAATTCCGGCACATGACACTCAGCTTTTTTCATCATTGCATATATTATATTTTAACTTTCATCGGGCTCAAAATACATTCATCAAATTTAGTTCAGTTTGATTTGAAATTTAAATTGTTGGACTGACGAAAATATAAGTCATATTTTTGGTAGTATGGGTTAGATTAAGCGCCAAGCCTAACTGTTGCAAGAGTATCCAGAAGAATCAAATAAAATAATACTAATATGGACGAAAACATAATTCATTATAAGTGCATGCATTGAAACATAATTCTTAATAAATGCTTTTACTGCACAATAACAGACAAAACTCTAATTTGTTCTGATTTCACATGCACATCTGTAGAACAGTTTGCTGTGCATTGCAAATTAAGTAAGAATCACGCAAAATATTAGCTAGACTCTAAAACAACTTTGAGACAAGTGGCACTAGTTTCGTATAACTTTTTCTCATTTGCTTCCATCAAATGTACGTAAGTAAAGAGCTGGTGAGATTTTACAAAAGAAATTTTAATTTGGGGGCCAACATAATAACGATTTCGATCGAATTTGCTTGAATTAATTTCAACTCAGCGGACCTCAAACTGTAGCAAGTCTTGACTTCCGATACAAAATCTGGTGGGCACATCTATCCAAGATCTCCGTTCATATAAACTGCAACTTATATATTTTTGGGCATTCAATGTGGAATGAATTAAATATTTATGAGTACAATAATAAATGAAAATGTGTACATCATTTGCAGTACTTTGCGTCCGAGTATTTAGCTTTTTACGTTAATTAGCACGTACATATGCATGCGGTTCGGAGTGGAAATGTATTAAGATACCTTATTAGTTGTACTTTGAATACATATTGATTTTATAATGTTGTACCCTGCTTGCAATTTCCCATTATGTAGGCTTGCAGTCAAATGGCTGCTTTAAGACCAATGAAAAAGTTGCAATTGGGTATTAAATTTTACAAGATCGGGGTAGGCTATTATAAATGACGTTGACTCGATGGTGCATGCGCACTAATATGAATGAATAGAAACTAAGTGAATTTGGAGTAATAATGTAGTATTGATATTCGATACGATGTTTATACAACCTTTTCACCTTCGAGCATTAAACTAAAACAACCAGTCTTCCTTGCACATGTTTTTTGAGTTGAGGTTTTTGGATGCTCCAGCAAAATTCCTAAGCAAATGAAGAATGTGAACAATGTCTCTGATTACTCACGTTTTTGGTTTGTATTTAGCGGGCTGTTATGGCATAAACCGGCAATAGTTCAAATTCTCAGGCAAGAACATGACTAAATATTAAAAAAGGAAATACATTTTTGCTAATCATATACATGGTTAGAGAAATATACATTTTTACTACTCAATCGCCAATTTAAAAACTATTTTACATTTTTTTCTATGATAATGCCAAAGCTCAGGGGATTACCATTTGAAGCAAATGCTTAGCTATGGCGGCAAGGAGACACAAATAAGAGATATCTATATCAATTATTCCATTATTCTCTTTTAATGTGCCACATTATTTCTTGTTTTCTAAAGCTCTGGTGCTATGCCCAGTCGCCACTAAAACTATGATATGATAATTAAGGCAGTGCTGGCATTATGCCCAATTTGTGGCTATTAGAACAACACAAATACAGCCATGAGCATACAGCGGGATTCGAAACCACAGACAGTAGATCTAATTGGTTATAGATATATATCTAATTGGTCGCAATGTGTTCCGATATTATGACTTGCATCATTTTTTCCCGTAGATTTTCCCACAGAGATATTACCTTTTTCAATTTCAAGATTGCTTATATGTGGCAATTTAAAACACACGGAGGATCAATTTTTTGAAAAGAATTTCACGTCCCTGCTCTAGCTATAGCGGTGCCCACTAATTCATCATAAATCAGAAATGTATATTTTTTATAGGCATAAACTCGTCCTGTAATTTCGTTATGATCCGATGTTTCTCTCAGAAGCTATGACCAATAAAATCTTTGAAAAATTTCCTTGTCTACTTTTAAGCAATCAGCGCCCACATAGAATTAAAAATTACCAAACCGTTATCATAGCCAATCATTCATATCCCATAATGACTTCACTATAATTGTCTTTACATAGACATATAGAAAAATAATCATTAAATGGTCGCTGGTGCCAAAGTGTAAAAATTTCATTTTAACTTGACATGGGCCTACCTAAAATTTCAGCTCGATTGCGTTACGCACATTAAATAATCTCACTTAATCTTTTTTCTGATTTATATACACATATAAAGAAAGGTCCAGGTAAATTTAGTACTATCTTCGAAAATCAGTAAAAATATATGTTGAATTATTTCATGTGACACCAGTTTTACTCTTAATTATTACTAATGTTCGAAGAACATTGATTCGGCCAAAAATTCATATTTCCTATATATATATATATATATATATATATATATATATATATATATATATATATATATATATATATATATATATATATATATATCATCAAAAAATTTCAGTGAGATAATCTCGGGAACGCGCCATCCGATTGAGCTGAAACTTTCAGGATACATTGGTGTATATGCAGAATAGGTCCAGGTCTCTTTAAATCTCAGTTATTATTAACCTTTTGGCGCCGGCGGCCATTTAAGTGATATTTTTAATATACCTATTATTTCGTGCACAAATGATTTTTGCAAAAATAAAGTTAACGAAATAAATTTCTAACGTGTTTTACATATGAATCGGATAATGCTTTGGAATTTTTTAACCCTATGTGTGCGCTGGGTGCCTAAAAAGAGGACGGGAAAATTTGAAAATTTTTAAATTTCAATAACTTTTGAAAGAGCTATTCAATCATTTTGAAATTTTCAGGACATATTGATATTATTTAATTGTAAATTTGTGTAGCTTTTAATGAGCGTGCTGGCAACCCTGTAGCTAGGGCAGGCACTGAAAGTGAAAACCTCCAAATCATCGTCTCTCTTGAAAAAATGCCGTTTCTTCAAAAAAAAGCCACTCATATGTAAATCTTGTGCTTTGTTTACATAACCAAAAAAAAAAACAGATATGGTACAACGGGCACGCCTGGTAACCCTTGCCCAATTTACCTATATTTTTAGCATCAAAAACTTCTGTTCACGGAAACTCACGATCCGATGAGCAGAATTATTTGAAATTCACACAATGTATTGGCCTTAAGTAGGACCAGGTCTGATAGAATTAATTTTGAAATGCGGGCGATTCTGTGCCAGTGGTGCCATCTTGAAAAACCACTAAAAAAGATAACTGTTTTTAGCCCTATAAATTCTGATTGAATCGTTCGATTTTGACGAAACTCATACAATTGCTGGACCTTACTTTAAGCCACGTTTGGTAGAAATTTGGTTGAAAAATTCGGTTGGAGCTGCCAGCTATGATAATTTTGGTGTCTTCATTTTGAAAAAAAAAATTTGGAAGTGAAAACATTCAAACCATCGAATATTCAAAAAAAATGTCCGTTTCTTACAATAAAACTAATCTGTATATAAATCTTATGTTTTATCTACACGTTCAAAATAAAACTTTGGAAATTTCATGTCGGACAAGAACGGTAACCCTCTCCCAGTTAACCTATATTTTTAGCATCAAAAACTTCTGTTCACGGAAACTCACGAACCAGTAATCAGATACAGCTAAAATTTACAAAATGCATTGGACTTAAGTAAGACCAGATTTGATAGAAGCGATTTTGAATCGTGGGCAAGTCTGTGCCAGTGGTGCCATCTTGAAAAATTACAAAGAAAAAAAACTGCTTTCTGCCCTATGAAATGTGAATAAGTTAGCAGATTTTCATGAAATTGACACAGTAGCTAAACCTTACTCTAATCTCTGTTTGGTGGCAATTTGGTTGGAAAATTTGATTGGTGCTGCCAGCTATGGTAATTTTTGTGTCTTTGGTTTTGAAAATTTGCTCAGGAAAATAAAACTTTTTGCACTATAACTTGCAGTGCAGTCATGAAATCAATACGAATTTCATACAATTAATAAAACCTGTCATAAGCATTATTCAGGCCAAATTTGGTTGAAAAGGAAACAATAGGGTTGCCAGCTATTGTTGGTTTTGTGTTTAATTGCAATATCTTTATAAAGCGGTTTTATCGTAAAATTTTCAAATGGTAATGATATTGTAGTGACAATAAACAGCAAATATTAAGCTTTCGATTATTTGAAAAAACTCGCTGCAGGTAACCCTAAATTTCTTTATACTCCTATCACTTCGAATGTAATATAAACACGTGAAGCAGATGTGATATATTCTTGGCTTTGATACTGGCGAAAGGTTGCCAGCACGAGTCGGTTGTGCTACTTTTGTATCAATAAATGCTTACAGTTAGTATTCATACCGGAAACATTTACAATGCAAATAAATAACCGATGTTTCAATTCCCAAAGTTCTGCAAATTTTTCGGATCGCAGCCCCAAACACCAACTTCAGTTACAGTGCTGCAGGCACTGAGCATTTTCTTCATTGATGTTATATGAGATGCTGCTTTCAAAATTATGTGAAATAAGCAACTGATAACGAATATAATTAACCCGTGTTTGGCTCTCATAAACGTTGAAATTCATGCCAGTGGTAATATCTGAAACCTTCTTCTATATGAGTTATAATGCATTCTTGAGACCAAAGTAAAACGTGGCATTTGAAACAGTTTGGCCGTAATAAGCAGCTCATGTGGTGGAATATGCACTCAAAACCTGCTCGATTCTTCTACTGTTCTTCGAACATTAGTGTTTCTAGCGGTTCAGGTGCGCTAGAGTTTTTTTAAGATTTAGTCTGGCACCATTTGTAATTCGAAATTGCGTTACGATATTCAAATACTTATTTTCATCAATTTATGTGATTCGCCAGACCTTTTCATATAAAATTCATACCTTCCAGCATTACATTATCACTCTAAATTTACTCAATTTCTATTCACCCATCCGTGCGTACCAACATATTTCTTCATATGTATATCAATAAAAATATAAAAGATATTGGGACAGAGCGAGCATTGAACAACATTACAATATCAATATTTCTGATCTAATTACTTTTCCATTTCTAATTGCATGCAAATGTTAGTGTTAATTACCGTAAAAGCGAACTTAACACCGAATCCAAAGTACTGCACATGATATACACATTTCAATTGTTAATTGTACGATAATTAAAAATATAACCCACATTTAAATTAAAGACATTGTCAAAATTATATTGGTTGCATTTCATATGAAGAAAGATTTTAGATAAATGTGCCCACAGCTATCGATTTTGCATTATTTTAAATATCTGAGCTAAACTTTTCATCACCCACCAATACCACCAGCATATGCATTTCAAGCTGTGGGCACCGTATGAGATTTCCGAAATATGTTCTCATTACGCAACGCATGACGTTTTGTTTTCTATAGTAATGTTTAATACTATAGAAGTAACATATCATTCATTCCAGGCATTTTTTTAAATTTAATCATAGCCTTCATATAAAAGGCCTATCGCAAAAGCAATTAACGTACAAGATGGTGGACCTAAGCTACTTTTCTCAACCAGTCCGCACAGTGATGTTTTTCTCTGGTATTAAAGAGATGCACGAGAACCACCTACAGGAGATATGATGAAAATCATATGTCATGTCAATTACACTGAGCGGGAAAATAACATAAACAAATGTAGATTGCAACGAATAAATAAACTTGACCGAATTTATTTCAAATCCGCTATTGTATGTTACATATTCATTTTGAGTTTTTTGGCGTAGCTTAATGTTTGTGTCGGTGTTCGGGATAACCTTTTCATACTAGGAGCGTAGATAAACGATCATTCTCGAGCGGGGCTTCGTGAAATATACAAATTTCAATTTTCTCCAAATCCAGTTGAAGTTCCACAGTTCGAAGGCGTTTCGTGAATATTGAAGATGTTTGTTGTCAGGAGTTCTTCACAAGTATACCTGTGATATATCTTGGAAAAATGTAGTACACACTGATTCTACGAATGCTCCGTTTTGTCAAACGGTGCATGTACATTATGTCTGATATTCTAAGTTTCAAAATTTTCTTGTTTTGTAATTGTTACATAGAAAAATAGACAACTGGAAAAAATAAGCATAGTTTTCTAAAATGTTAATCGAGTTTAAAACGTTCAAATTTACTTGCAAATGATAGGTTCTCAAGTTTCAAATGAAAAATCAGCTGCGACCCGAAAGTATTTATAATATATTTCTAAACGTTTAAATTTACTTGCAAATAATAGGCCCCCAAGAAATTTTTGAATTAAAAATCAGCTGCAACCCGAAAGTATTTATAATATAATATTTATAAGAACTTATAAACTTTATTCGGTAATTATACAGCTGAACCCCCTCACCTCCGATTTCCTTGAAATTTTCATATGTTGTAGTGTTCAGTATACTGAACAAGAATATGTATACATGTTGGGTGCGGAAATCAAAAATTAACATAGTTTTTTATTAAAAAACTATGTTAATTTTCCGCACCCAACATGTATACATATTCTTGTTCAGTATACTGAACACTACAACATATAAAAATTTCAAGGAAATCGGAGGTGAGGGGGTTCAGCTGTATAATTACCCTTTATTCTTCCTGTAGAGTGATTAGATAAATGTTTCCATATGCTCAGACGAAATGTCGTTTGATTGAATTCTGCTTTAAATGACTTATTTCTGCTTTAAATGACTTATTTAAAAACCTACTTTTAGCAGTATTACTCTAACGTTGACTTGTGTCTCTCGATCTATATGGTATTCCTCGACTTTTCATATCCCGAATCGTAGCGTTCGGTAGCCGTCCAGACACTGAAATCGCATAAATACCCCGGCAAAATCGATCTAGAAGTAAAATTCTCATTAGTATCATCGTTGGAAATGAGATGCGCCGTCGCTCACTTATCCGTTGCCATTTGGTGACCCAACTATCTTCTGGGCTCGTGACCGCAACTAACCCATCGAACTTATTGCTGGTGCAGTCATACACTTGATCTTCATTATTTTTCATTCAGAGAAACTCCGCAATTATCGCAGCTGTCATATTCGAACTGTTCAAAAGTCTACCAAAGCAAACTTAAATTACAGACGTACATAACTTTGAATGCAGAGTAGAGCATTTACCTTGACTATCGAACAGACCAAACATGCCCGCAACCCTCGTAGCTCTTTAGGAATTGTATCAAAAGACATTATTAACTATCGGATAAACACGTACTTTACTTCGCAATTAAGCCAAACGCATAGAACCGAGCCCATCGAACAGCACCATTCACTTTATTATTAGGAATGTCAATGCAATTGTCTCGAGGCCGAAATTTACAGCATAAATAGCCGTTTGAGAGCCACTGAATTTACTCAATCTACCGCCAATTCTCGCTCTGGTGGTGGAATTTCGCAACCATGGGCACAAGTATCCAAGTTTTACCCAAAACCAATTCCATTTCGAAGTCCTGTTCGAAATTAAAAATTAGTTCATTTAAAAATAACTTCCTACATCAGAATCGAAAACAAACTGCTAGAGGGATATATAATTTCCATTACACGTATTTCGGTAGCATCAATATGAAAAAATTAGATGTTTTTCATTTTTCGCGCCATCATTTGAAACGCTACCGGTGAAAAGTTACACCATTTTCAGATGTCACAGCCCTACTTTCGAACATGTCCGCGCTCAGCTGTTGGCCAAGTCATATTTGACATT
>OZ022264.1:172111727-172171727 GCA_963978885.1 Nemotelus pantherinus | reverse complement strand
TTTCCCCTGCTGCAACATATGTTTTATCTGGTAGCATCTTCCAAAAAAGACTGCTTTCATCAGCGTTTTTGGTAATCTGTAAGTTGAGATTAGCGTATGAAGTTTTGAAATTTTTCTACAAATGGTTCCACGGCATCAGTATTGGAGAAAAAATTTTCTCCGCACACTTTTAATGGTCGTTTTTCCTGACGTTTTTTAAAATTCACATATCAACCATTGCTGGCGTTTTATCCTCCCTCTTTCTCAGGGTTCAAATTGTAGATCTGAGCAGCTTTTTTCTTTAATATTTTCCCGGAGACTCATGAACCACGCAAATAGTTGTGCCTCCATTTTTTATATTTTTTTAATGCATATCTACTTATTTGGAATCACTTTTTGTAGTTTGCATAGTGAATCCAATATCCAGTTGCTTATATCAAGTTAAAACTTTTTGCCCATTGCCTATATAGAGTCATCAATGCTGAAAATTATGCCCTGCTTATATCGAGTAGTTGCCATTAACGAGGGTTGCTTATAACGAGTTCCTACTGTATACATAAATGTATATATATAAATATATATATATATATATATATATATATATATATATATATATATATATATATATATATATATATATATATATATATAGATTTATTTTTGAATTTCATATTCTATCTAATATGCCCCGATAATAGATTATTTGCAATATTTTAATATTTAATGCTGGTATATTTGCAAAAAAAAAAACCATTTAGTTATCGATTAAGTCAAAACTATCACTTTCAATTTAAGTGCTAAGTTTGTTTCATCTTCTTAAAGAAAGCTACATGCGAATAAGAAATTCAATGCATAATTATTCATCCGCAGAACCAAATACAATGAAATGAAAGCTATAACAGCAATTTTCAATCTGATGTTCAAATTAAAATTGCCGATTGTAGAAAAAATATCATATTTTTCTGGTTTAAATTTTAGGATGAAGACAGAAACCAACCGTCCTGCAGTTTCTGGGAAGATCCGCAACGTTTAGGGAGTCCCAAAAGAAGAGCTTATGAAACTGTTAGTTGTTTGTTTACTTTTGTGTAGCTAGTTCTGCTAAAGTTTTGCGTATTTTATAGAAAAAGACCACTCCTTTGTACAGGATTCTCGAAACGTCGCCTTCAACTGGAGATCCTCCTACTCCCAAACGAAGAAGGCTTAAGCGCCATGTTACCGTGCTTAAGGGAGCATTGAAGCACGAGCGAAAAGAGAAGAAGGTCTTGCAGCAAAAGGTGCGTAGACTCAAGAGAAAAGTAAGTAGTCTTGAGGAAATTATAGCTGACTTGTCAGACAAAAATCTTTTATCAATAGATGACTTGGAGCAACTGAAAGGCTCAAATGTTAGCGTTGAATTGCTTGAAAGAGTTAAAAGCAAAATTCACGGCAAACCTGTTTTCCATAGATATTCTCTAGAGCTTAAAAAATTCGCTCTGACTCTTAATTATTTATCCTCCAAGGCTTATCAATATGTTCGCTCTACCTTTGAAACATGCTTGCCTCACCCTAGAACTTTATCGAAATGGTACCACAATGTTAATGGTAGACCAGGCTTCACTGCAGAAGCATTCAAAACTTTGGAACTGTTACTGAAAGCTAAAAATGATGTGGCTTGCAGTCTTTGCATCGATGAAATGTTTATTCGTAGGCATACTGAATTTGATGGGAAGACTCACTATGGATACGTTAGTTTTGGAGAATCTGCAGATTATCCCGAAGTTTTGGCTACTCAAGTAATAGTTTTTATGTTGGTCGCAATAAATGGTACCTGGAAAATACCTTTTGGGTATTTTTTTATTGACTCTCTGAGAGGCGACCAAAGAAAATTTCTCCTAGAGTCATGCTTACATAATCTTTTCAAGATAGGAATTAATGTTGTAAATGTTACATTTGATGGCGCAACTTCTAACATAAGCATGGCTTCTGCTTTTGGATGTGATTTTACAAAGCACCAAGACCAATATTCTTTTTTCTTTGAAAACAAATCTATTACTCTTACCCTAGGTCTTTCACATATGATAAAGCTGGTTAGAAATTCATTAGCTGAAACTGGCCCAATTTTTGATGAGGACAATAAAATAGTATCCTGGGACTTCGTAGCAAAGCTACATGAGTTACAAGAAAAAGAAGAGCTGCATTTGGTAAATAAACTAAAAAATCTCATATCAACTTTCTTAAGGGGCTACACCCACTTGTAGCGCAATAAAATAGGTCATTTTCAGGATTTTTTTTTTTGACAAAACTACGAAATGTTTTGAAACGACTGTTATATTTTCTTAAAGCACATACTTTGAACACCTTTCAGTAATTTTTTTATTGAAAAATATTACATGATTTAATTACAAACGGCCGTCAAAACAATGGAATTTCAATTTTCACCTATTGCTGTGACCAAAATTGTGTCGAACTGGATCATCTGAAACAAAAAATAGCGATGAACTTAGCTAAATAACAGTATAAACTAGTGTTTGATCAAAGGATTTAAAACAATATCCATTTTTCACAAAATGGCGGACAGTCAAAGTTAATATTTCGATTTTCACTTAAAAAAATGGTTGTCTTTTAGCTATAAAACGGCCATTTTTTATTTTAAAAAAAATCGAACGATCAAACACTGCATTTTTATGTATTAAATAAGCCTGTTAAGTTTCAAAAAGATCAGTTCAGTAGTTTTCGAGTAATTTTGGTCACCGACTTCAAAGATGTCATTTCGAGAAAAACGCGTTTATAAGTATAAGTAACGGTTGTATAAGCAACAGTTTCTTCTCTTTCAACGCTCATATCTCGGTTAATTATGTTTGGATCGACTTGAAATTTGAAGGACGTATTTTCAAATAGTTATACTTAAAAAAAATGCAACAAAAAAACCAAAAACTCCAAAGTTACAAGTGGGGGTAACCCCTTAAACCAATAATGAAAGTTCGTCTTGCAACTCAAGTTTTCAGCTCTTCTGTCGCTGATGCGATAGAATATTGCAAAAATATTATAGAAATACCTGACTTTTTTTATTCAGAAGGTGCAGTTCGTTTTATCCGTTATATGAATGATGCTTTTGATGTATTGAATTCGCGTAGCATTTACGCATCAGGTTTCAAGCAAGCTTTGTGCAGCGAAAACTACAATAATATTGAAGAGTTTGTCAAAGATTTCGAAAAATACATCAACGGATTAAAATATGCTGATGGATCCAGTGTTATTAAGAGCAGAAGAAAAACGGGATTCATAGGAATGGTCATTGCTCTAAAAAATTCGTTATACATCTATAAATCTTACGTGGAAGGGAATAAAATTTTGAAGTACCTCGCAACATATAAGTTAAGTCAAGACCATTTAGAGATATTTTTTTCCCACATTCGTTCCCGGCTAGGGTTCAACAATAATCCCACTGCAAGACAATTTGAGGCAACTTATAAAAGGATTTTAATATATGTGCAACTACATGATAAAGGCTTCGGCAACTGCATACCTTTAGAAGAAATAAACATTCTAAACGTTTCATCCGTGAATGTGTTGAAAGATTCTTCTGACAACAGTGACAGCTATGAAAGCAGCTTTACTCATATGCAGGAAATAGGTGCTTTTTCTCTCTATGTAGATGAAGTGGTAAAATATATGAGCAGTTTCATTACTAAATCTCTAAAATCAAAAATAACATGCCTGCAATGCATCGCGTCATTGATTGGGAAGAAGGAAAGTTTCGGCTTTTCGTTAATCGACCAAAAGACAAGAGGGGGTTGCATTATCCAAGTGATGATGTAATTGAAACATGAAAAAGTATTCGTGAGTTTCAAACCGTACAAAGAAGGCTAAATTTTCATTTGATAGTTAATAAAGTACATGAAAAAATATACCTTTCAAATACATTTAATTCGCTTTTTGAACATAATATTGAGACCGGTCCGATTGACGGCCATAGATCCGTGTTAATCAAATCTATTATAGAAAAGTATCTCACAATTAGATTGAAGCATATAGCAAAAACAGAAAGCGAGCACTCAGTATATTACAGAAATTTTCTCACAAGAATTATTATATTTCGCGGTCAGTAAATTTTATATTCTAATTTTTGTCAAAAATCAAAGTCTTCCGCTCATACTCCAGGTCATCTTTGATAAATTTATTTGATTTCTAGAAATATAATGCAGAAAATAAAGTTCAGAATTCCATTTCAAATAGCTAAATTTATTATGAGCTATGCTAAACATACTAGCTATTTGATAGCTAGACTAAAATTTTGTGAAAATTTGAATTATTTTTTTTCTGACAATCTAAATGCTAAAGCTAAAAATGATTTTTTGCTAGACACCAGTAAGTTTGCTAAACCATTACACTTAAGAACATTTGCTTTGATATATAAAACATATTTTACACAAATCGTATAATGATTTTAATGCTTTCGTCTCTTACTTAAAATTACCGTACAAACATTAACCATATAAATATTTATGTGCTATACTATATTTTCAAAACTGTCATTAAATTGGTTTTCTGCATTAAATAAGATACGTTAGGAGGATTAGGGCTACTGGCGATACCTCATGAAAAAAAAACGTGTCAATACAACTACCTCTTGGGTAACATGGAAACTTTGCACTTTTAGCAATAAACTAATTACTAAAACTAAAAAAACGAAATAGAATTTCATGTTTTCAAATAAGCTGTATTTTAGCCTAAAACTGAATTTCAGGTAACATTATTGATCACAATTTTAAATAAAACAAACATTCATAAATATTTACAAAGCTGATAATATATATATATATATATATATATATATATATATATATATATATATATATATATATATATATATATATATACCTATATAGTTACATATATGTGTATATATATGTATACATATATATATATATTTATATATATATATATATATATATATATATATATATATATATATATATATATATATATATATATATATATATATATATATATATATGTATATATATATATATATATATATATATATATATATGTATTTATATATATATATATATATATATATATATATATATATATATATATTTAGTTATATATATAGTTATATATATAGTTATGTATATAGTTTCATATTTTTATATATAATTACATACATATGTTTATATATATATATATATATATATATATATATATATATATATATATATATATATATATATATATATATATATATATATATATATATATATATATATATATATATATATATATATATATATATATATATACAGGGTGTTTGGTACTAAATGAACACTATTTTAAGAAGGCGTTCTTTGACATATTTTGAGTAAAAAATCGTTGTACAGGATGGTCCGGATTTCAAAACCTACCGAGTTACAGGGTGTTCAAAAAAACTTGTTCGGACCGGTACCCTGACTCACTTGAATCGTTATATCTTGAAAACTAACTGTCACAACTCAAAGTTTTATACCGCGTTTATTAGACAATTAAATTACCTTTTATTTAATGTGTCGCACTTGATTGCAGTTGTACCGAGTTTTGAGATATTTTCTTCGAAACACAAAATTTTTTAGTTTTAACCCCGAAAATTCTGTGTTCCAGGTCGTTTTCCTGAGAAAACCTCATTATAATGTGCCACTTTCATTTAAATATTTTGATAAGCCATATTACTGGCTATAAAAGTTGCATACATTCCAATGACTTAAGTTCTACCATTTCACAAGTATTAAGCGCAAATGAATATTGCTGAAAAACTAAATATGCCATATAGTGGCCCTCGTTGTCGATCTACACTTTTTTCTTGAACTGAAAGTATTTAATAATGGTTTTTATGCTTTATTTCAAAATTTTTAATCTACAGTAAGTGTTCAAAATTGCCACCTTCATTTTGAATACATGCCAAAGCTCGTTTGGCAAGCGTTCTTTTCATATTCACGTCTCTCAGCTGTTGCCTCACTTCTGTTGCAGCATGATCGATCCTGGTATTTAGTTCTTCTAAAGTGGATACTTGCATTGCGTACACAAGGTCCTTCATCCGTCCCCATACAAAAAAATCCATTACAGTCAGATCAGGAGACCTCGCAGGCCAGTGTACTGGTCCATTTCTACCGATCCAGCGATTGGGATAGTTGCAATTCAACCAATCTATGACTGGTCGGCCGTAATGAGCTGGAGCACCATCGTGTTGGTAAAACATGGAAACCAATCGTTGCAGAGGAATATCTTCCAATAAGTCCTGCAGATCATGTGTTAAAAAATGCAAGTAGCTGGTACTATTTAGGGTAGGCGGGAGCCTAAAAGGCCCAATCAAATTATTGCCAATCACTCCTGCCCATAAATTTACGCTGAATCTATGCTGAAATGATGACGTTCTTGCAGTGTTTGGATTGTTCTCAGCCCACGTGTGTAAATTGTGGAAGTTTGTGATACCGTCCCTCGTAAATAAAGACTCATCCGTCCAAAGAATGCTGTTGACAAAATTTTCGTCGTCTAATTGTCTCTCAAGGAGCCTATTGCAGAATTCCATCCTTTTGGGCAAATCGATGGGTAGGAGCTCCTGAACTGGTGTGTGATGGTAAGGATGTAGACGGGCTGCTTTCAAAATACTCCAAACTTTCCAGCTAGACACGTTAAATCGTAACGCTAAGCGTCGAATACTGGTTGATGGGTCAGATTCCACTGCATGCAATATTTCTTCTTCGGTCCGTACAGCGGTTGCAGTTGTAGGATTTGCGTTTACTCGGCTCGTTCTGACGTTACCCGTTTCCCGAATCCTTGCGTAAAGTTGTTGAAACACTCTCCTTCCAGGAATCCGTCGATGGGGGTATCTCTGATGATACAAAGATTGCGCCGCTGCTGAATTTCCCCGGCACTCCCCATAGACGTGCAAAATATCTCCATATTCTTCGTTAGTGTAGCGAGGCATTTTCCATGTATTTTCGTAAATTTTATTTAGATCTTGTTGTTCGAGTAATGCACTGAAACTTACAAGAATTTGAAAGTGGTTCTGTTTTAATGCGTTTTCAATTTTTTAAGTATCCCACTAATAAAGGCGAAGAACTGGACATGCTTTTACCTGTCACATCTAGGTAGGTGCATCAATTATGTTGAAACTAATTAAAATATAGTTAAGTTTATTGATACTTTAAAAAGCAATAAATGGGTACTTAATTACTTTAGTACGACTAGCATATTAAACTTTGTTTTTTCAAGGAGGGCCGTTTTATGACATATTTAGTTTTTAAGCGACATTTATTTTCGCTCAATACTTGCGAAATGGTAGAATCTTAGTCATTAAAATATATGCATCTTTTGTAGCCAGTAATATGGCTTATCAAAATATTTAAATGAAAGTGGCACATTATAATGAGGTTTTCTAAGGAAAACGACCTGGAACACAGAATTTTCGGAGTTAAAATTAAAAAATTTTGTGTTTCGAAGAAAATATCTCAAAACTCGGTACAACTGCAATCAAGTGCAATACATTAAATAAAAGGTAATTTAGTTGTCTAATAAACGCGGTCTGAAATTTTGAGTTGTTATAATTAGTTTTCAAGATATAACGATTCAAGTGAGTCAGGGTACCGGTCCGAACAAGTTTTTTTGAACACCCTGTAATTCGGTAGGTTTTGAAATCAGGACCATCCTGTAGAACAATTTTTTACTCAAAATATGTCAAAAAACGCCTCCTTAAAATAGTGTTCATTTAGTACCAAACACCCTGTATATATATATATATATATATATATATATATATATATATATATATATATATATATATATATATATTTAAACATGTTTATGTGTCGTATATACATTAATATATACATATATATATATATATATACATATATATATATATATATATATATATATATATATATATATATATATATATATATATATATATATATATATATATATATATATATATATATATATATATATATATATATATATATACCTTACCTTATATATATATTACCTTATATTTATATATATTACCTTATATATATATATATATATATATATATATATATATATATATATATATATATATATATATATATATATATATATATATATTTATATATATATATATATATGCATTTATATTTATAAAAATATGTATATATATTTATGTATATTTAAATACATGTATATTCATATGTATGTATATATATATATATTTATATATATATATATATATATATATATATATATATATATACATATATATATATATATATATATATATATATATATATATATATATATATATATATATATATATTTATATGTTAATAAACATGGAAGTATATGTGTCCACACACGTCTACGGCGCAATTTTATGCAACAACTTTTTGGGCAGATGAAATTCTCACAAGCCCCTATTTTCGAAGTTGTGTGCGACGCTGAAATATCACGCAAATGCAATCAACCGACTTTCCGGCTTCAACTCATGGAGCTTCGGCCATCTCCTTTGTATACCTCTATGACTGCAACCATTGCAGAGACTAGAAATGCACCCTGAGACTAGCCCACAGACAGAGAATTTCGTTGCAGATATCGCATATTGCAGATCTAGTTGTCGACGAGATCTCTCGTCTGTGGGCCGTTTAAGTCTATTTTTAGCGTTTGATCTTTTGCTGTTTTTTCAGTTTCTTTTAGTGCTTTATTTATGTAATAAGCTTTGCGAGTTGTATGCTTTGCGGGGCTTTTTTTGCTTGCTATAGTGAATATTCAAGAAAGCCTCTTGACGGTGTTTCATACTTTTTTGTTTTCTCTGATTTATGAAACTGCTATAAAAATCGGCTGCGAACCGCTAGTGTGTTTTTTTTCAGTGTTAAGCTTTGCTCTCAGGAAGCTTTTATTATTTAAGCTGATCTGCCAACAAAGCTTTTCTACTTCTAGCTTGCAAAGTGCTGTGTAAAGCTTAGCTATCAGAAACCTGTTGTTATTGACGTGGAAAAACTTAGTTCATCTTTTGACAAAGCTTCCTTACATAAAACTTGCAAAGTGCTCGTGATAAAAACCGTTTATACAATTTTTATCCTGAACGTAAAAACACAGTGCTGTCACGTCACGTAAGCTCACGTGCCGTCCCATCAGCTGACCTCACGTGCCATAGATCTGCAGTACCATTTTGTATGCTTAGAAATACACTGGAGGCACGTCACCAGGACTCATGTGCTGTCACGTGAGCTCTCGTTTTTGATAATCTGCAATTTCAGATTTTTGAGTTTACGTGACAGCACGTTTAACATGTAACGTATATTTTTGAATGTCGTATATGGCGAAATAAGTACTGATTGATCAAAATATCTGTTAGAAGTGCATATATATGCAAATTGAGTGACGCAGATGTGTATTTTTTACTAATGTTCGAAGAAGAACATTAGTATTAAAATCACTTTGGCCAAAAATTCATATTTCTATATATATATATATATATATATATATCATCAAAAAATTTCAGTGAAAAAATCTCAGGAACGCGCCATCCGATTGAGCTGAAATTTTCAGGACACATTGACGTATATGCAGAATAGTGCCAGGTCTCACAAAAAGTTAATAATCTTTAACCCTTTGGCGCCGGCGGCCATTTTAGTGATTTTTTTAATATACCTATTATTCCGTACACAAATAATTTTTGCAAAAATAAAGTTGACGACATAAATTTCGAACGTGTTTTACATGTAAATCGGATAATGTTTTGGGATTTTTTAACCCTATGTGTGCGCTGGGTGCCTAAAAAGAGAACGGGAAAATTTGAAAATTTTTAAATTGCGATAGCTTTTGACAGAGCTATTTCATGATTACGAAATTTTCAGGACATGTTTGTTTTATTTAGTTGTAGATTAGTGTACGTTTTAATGATTGTGCTGGCAACCCTGTAGCTAGGGCAGGCACTGAAAGTGAAAACCTCCAAATCATCGTTTCTCTTGAAAAAATGTCGTTTCTTAAAAAAAAAGCCACTCATATGTAAATCTTGTGCTCTGTTTACATAAACAAAAAAAAAAAATTTGATATGGTATAACGGGCACGCCTGGTAACCCTTGCCCAAGTTACCTATGTTTTTAGCATCAAAAACTTCTGTTCACGGAAACTCACGATCCAATGAGCAGAATTAATTGAAATTTTCAGAATGTATTTGTCTTAAATAGGACCAGGTCTGATAGAAGTGATTTTGAACTGCAGGCGATTCTGTGCCAGTGGTGCCATCTTGAAAAATCACTAAAAAAGGTAACTGCTTTTAGCCCTATAAATTCTGATTGAATCGTTCGATTTTGACGAAATTCACACAGTAGCTGCATCTTACTTTAAACCACGTTTGGTAGAAATTTGGTTGAAAAATTCGGTTGGAGCTACCAGCTATGACAATTTTGGTGTCTTAAATTTGAAAAAATAAAAATTTGGAAGTGAAAACATTCAAACCATCGAATATCCTAAAAAATGTCCGTTTCTACAATAAAACCAATCTGTATACAAATCTTATGCTTAATCTACACTTTCAAAGTAAAACTTTGGAAATTTCATGTCGGACAAGAACGGTAACCCTTTCTCAGTTAACCTATATTTTTAGCTTCAAAAACTTCTGTTCACGGGAACTAACGAATCAATAATAAGATAGAATTGAAATTAACAGAATGCATTGGACTTAAGTAGGGCCAGGTCTGATAGAAGCGATTTTGAATTGTAGGCAACTCTGTTCCAGTGGTGCCATCTTGAAATATTACAAAGAAAAAAAACTGCTTTTTGCCCTATGAAATGTGAATAAGTAACCGGATTTTCATGAAATTGTCACAGTATCTGAATCTTTTTCTAAACTCTGTTTGATAGAAATTTGGTTGAAAAATTCGATTGGTGCTGCCAGCTATGGTAATTTTTGTGTCTTTTTGTGAAAATTCGCTCAGGAAAATAAAACTTTTTGCCCTATAACTTCCAGTGCAGTCATGAAATCAATACGAATTTCATACAATTACTGGAACCTATTATAAACATTATTCAAGCCTAATTTGCTTGAAAAGCCATGATAGGGTTGCCAGCTATTGTTGGTTTTGTGTTTGCTTGCAATATCTTTATTAAGCGGTTTTATCGTAGAATTTTCAATTGGTAATGATATTGTAGTGACAATAAACAGCAAATATTAAGCTTTCGATTATTTGAAAAAACTCGCTGCAGGTAACCCTAAATTTCTTTATACTCCTATAACTTCAAATGTAATATAACAACGTGAAGCAGATGTGATATATTCTTGGCTTTGATACTGGCGAAAGGTTGCCAGCACGAGTCGGTTGTGCTACTTTTGTATCAATAAATGCTTACAGTTAGTATTCATACCGGAAACATTTACAATGAAAATAAATAACCGATGTTTCAATTCCCAAAGCTCTGCAAATTTTTCGGATCGCAGCCCCAAACTCCAACGTCAGTTACAGTGCTGCAGGCACTGAGCATTTTCTTCATTGATATTATATGAGATGCTGCTTTCAAAATTTTGTGAAATAAGCAACTGATAACGAATATAATTAACCCGTGTTTTGCTCTCATAAACGTTGAAATTCATGCCAGTGATAATATCTGAAACCTTCTACCATATGAGTTATAATGCATTCTTGAGACAAAAGTAAAACATGGCATTTGAAACAATTTGGCAGTAATAAGCAGCGCATGTGGTGGAATATGCACTCAAACCGGCACGATTCTTCTACTGTTCTTCGAACATTAGTGTTTCTAGCGGTTCAGATGCGCTAGAGTTTTTTTTAATTGAAATCGTAGTTTTAGCCAATATTTTTACCTCATGGTATTTGATTTGTTTAAAATGTATAAGGTAAGTGATTTGTTTAAAATGTATAAGTATAAATAATGGTGAAATGACGAAATACATTGATGCTGGTAAATTGTGGGATAAAGATGTAACATATTTTTTATGTGTAATTTGAATTGGTATGTTTTATCATTATTTACATGCATGTTTAGTGTTTATAAAAACTTTTGGTAGCATGTATATGACAAACTACTTTTCTATTAGGGCCCAATACGTTTGCTAAAATTACCAAGCAAAGATGGAATTTGTAGGTATGCCGCCTGAGGCATGCACTGCAGAGCCACTGAAAATTTATTATAATGCTAAAGCCATAATCAATGCAACACAACTGTGTTGCGCAGTGAAATCTGTTCAAACCTCAAACCAGGCATGGCAACATAGTTAATTAAAATATCCAATTCCATATGTTCGTGTGAGCGTCCGGGAAATAGGAGATGTCATTTGCAAATTTAAAACAGAATTGGTTTTTGTTTGTCTCATTTTTGCTTTGCAATATACTCTGCAGCTATTAATGGATAAAATACTCACTGATATAACTTTTCTAGACTATTAAGGATGCGTATAATGAAACATGAGTGACAGATAACGTTAAGTATTGTATTGCATTGATTTCGTTTCACCCAGAAAGCATGGCAACAATGTTGTGTTGCATTCATTGTAACAGCAGCATACATTTTTGTTTAGTCAGCATGAAAGGGACAAATCTCATATCAAAATGACAACAGTCTTACTGCTTGAACTTTGTTCGATAAATACGCTTGCAGGTAGCAAGGTTAAATTCACCCAAGGATAACGCCTCACATTTACATGAGTATTAATGCATAGTTCCGACTTGTTCCTTTACTGCGAATCACTTGGGTTTTTCCACAGAAATTTCATAAGGAATAGCTCTAATTGAAGGTAAAAATTTACCTATGTCTATGATACATCCCTGAATTTATCACTAGTATACCTGTACGATACAAATATTTATTTATATGAAATCAGTTGATAGTTTAAAAAAGGAACTTAGGCAATGACATCGGACGGAATGTGATTTATGTTCTTGTTTGTGACTTAGTTTTGTACAATATATTGTGTTCAGTTGTGTATGGATAGCTAGTACAATCGTTTATTGAAATCATTATATACGATGTGTTCAGTATTAATAAAATGTGCAATTTGTTTAATTTGATATTGTATTAAAATTATAATGGAAGAAGAAATAATTGAACATGTCAGACGGCACGAAGTGCTTTATAATATTGCGTCAAAGGATTATAAAGACCAGTGCGTTCGTCAAAAAGCGTGGGAAGAAATTGGCAGACAGTTAAATATAACACGTGAGTTTATTTATATTATTTTTTATTTAATTATATTTTTATATACATATTTATTTATATATATTGCATTAATCGCTAATGTTAACTTTAAAATGATTTTGTATTTGTACATTAAACTTTAATCATTTAATCTCCCTCTCCGTACTGCTTCGATTTGCCAAGGCACACTACCCGATGGAGAATTAAAAAAATCTTTGAAGGCTTCTCTAACTGAGAATGCTTCGTTTGTGAAATAACGCCTCACACCGTCTAAATTCTGAAATGCAGCTTCGGTAGAGTTTAAATCTGCAGTATCGTGATCATAAGCATCTGAAAATAGCATGTTATGCAGACAACAGCAAGCAAGAACAATTTTGTCTATGAATTACTCGAAATACTCGCCACCGCGCTACCAAAATCCCAAACGCGTTTTCCATTACGCGTCGAGCTCGTGACAATCTATAGTTGAAATTTTTTTACTTTCATCTCCTTGAATGCTGTGCTTGCTGTATGGCCGAACTAAGTAGGATTTAAGAGGAAATGCTTCGTCACCTACAATGACAGTGGCTGAGGTGATCCACTTTCCTCCAGAGGTGTTTTTCCTGGAATGCTCAAAGTTCGACTTTCGACCATTTTACCAATCTCGCTTTTTTCGAAAATGCCACCATCACGGTTCCTACCGTACGATCCAACATCAACAGCAATAAATTTGTAGTCAACCAACGCCAACAGAACTATTGAATTGCTTCCTTTATAGTTATAATATGTGGATCCTGCATTGATGGGGCATTGGGTATTAATGTGTTTACCATCGATTGCGCCAATGCAATTGTGAAAAATCCACGTTGTTTTAAATCTGGTGGCGTTTTTTTTCCACAATTCTTCCGTAGGCTTCGCCATTACCACTTGTCCCAAATTCTTCCAAATGATGTCACGAACCTCTAAGAGTATTTTCCGAACAGTATCAAACCCCATTCGGTAATTAAATCCTACACATCTAAATGAGTTTCCAGTTGCAAGGAATCTGAAACAAAAAACGTCGTATATTAATTAAAGTCGTTTCATTTCAGCTGCGATAGCTAAAAATAAATAGGATAAGCTCATAAAATGCTACAATAATGAACGTAGTAGACGTCGTACGCAGAAAAGTGGGCAGGCTAGAAAATATATAGCAGAATGGAAATTCGAGCGACGAATGGGATTTCGGCTGCCTTACTTAGAAGATCGTAGGTAGGAACTTATAAATTTGAATAACAAATGTGAAAATTATTGTTTTCTATTCTAGGACACTGGGCAATTTACCAAATATGACAAACAAATCAAACGTATCGAAAGAAACGACGAATATGGAAGAGGAGTGTTTAGTAATGGGCGCATCTGAAGATTTTCTTCCTGAGAATGTAGAATATGTAGGTGATGGCCCAAAAAACCAAACAAATACCAATTCAGATAAAAAAAATGAAATACATTACGAAGAAAATAAAACGCAAGAAGAAAACTTAGCACTTCTCAATAGTATCAAGGTTAGCAAAAACAATCAGAGAGAGAAAAAAACCACATTAGACAAGGTATTGTCAGTTATGGAGGAAAATGCAGATCTTCGGAAGCGAAAATACGAAGAGAAATTCGCAACACGAAAACGCCATTCATGTCTCGAAGATATGGACGACATGTCTATGTATTTTATGAGACTGGCGAGAGCCACTAAAAACTCCCAAAAGCTGAGCAAGTTCGTGTGAAAAGGGAAGTTAGCAATATTGTATTCGATCCCGAATTGAAAAGCAACGAACATGAGGCATGGAACTATTCTGTTGCTGCTTCAGCACCTGTACCGCATGCAGCGGATATAATTTACGAGCCAGAATGTTCACCGCAATCCAACATTCTACCATTGCCCACTGATCAAACAGTGTTTTTTATTGAAGAATATAGTACGTCACCTACCACATCGGATATGATTCGCGGACACGAAAGTGGTTCTTAGGAGAATATTTGAGTTAATTATGCGGCTTTGTAATTTTCAATGTATGCATTTTTTCATATTTGACATCTGTGTTTTTATACACCTTTATGTACATATTTTATTATGTTCAAAAACTAACTATATGGTTTGTAATGTTTTTGTTGATGTTAACTACCACCATTCATATTGCTACTACATATGCTTCATCTCACTCCTTACAAACATTATTCATGCATTTGACTTAATATCTACTTACCTTAAACACACAGCCAATCGTTTTTCTGTACTTGTGGCTTTTCTAAAATGCGTATTTTGCTTCTTGACGTCCTCTTTTATCAGCCCATGCAAAAAATCAAATTCCTCCTATGTCGTCCTAAAATACATTTGAAACCGCTCTGGATGTTCATTTTTAAGTTCCTGCACTAATAAATGGTATTCTCCAGACGTTTTCCTCGCACGATTAACCGGATGAACCGAAAATCTACGCTTCCTTTGAACAACTGCACAAACATCAACATTTTCCAAGTCTTCTTCAAAATCTTGAGAGCTTGTGGATGAATCTGTACTCTCACACATTAAATTATAATGAATTTTTAATACAGTTACTTTATTACCAAAACACTTTTCAAAAACACGAGATAAACTATTCTCACACAACTGCAAAAAGTACACCGTCAACCGTCGATCAGCAACTGCAACACACGTGAGCTGCTATCATGACACCAGTGTATTTCCAAGCGTGAGCTCATGCCTCCACACGCATGACGTGACGGCACGTGAGGTTACGTGACGTGACAGCAGTGCATTTCTACCTTAAGCCTCACGCGTGTAGCGTGTGTGAAATATTGCCACTCTATATTCTTTGCGTGTGCAATATAGTTACTTGAATGCTAGTTAGTTCTGGAAAAACTTTGGAAAACTTTCTGGAAAAAGCACTTTATGGCATCCTATGCATCGAGTGCTATCTCTGCTAAGTCAGCTATGGATGTTCCATCTCGATCTCCTGCTAAATGGCCAGACGATTTCTGTTCCACTAGTAATGAGGTTGATATGCTGGTCCGTATTATCACCATTGAACAACCTTCAGCGTCCTCACTCGGAGGGTTCAATGAAGACTGTATTTTATTTAGTCCACCTCGATCACCGGTAACTAGGCGTACACGTTCGCCGGTACAATCGACAACACCGAAACCTCATTTGCAGCCTCAGCTGCAACCATTATAATCTTTAATGCCGTCATTTGCTGTGATGAGTGTCTGCAGTGTCTGCAATCTCTGACCATGTCTACTGTAAAGATGCTTGGGTTCTTCTTGGAAGAATGATTCTCTTCCGATAATTCTCTAAAGAGATGCGCTTACTAAAAAACGGATGTTAATTCTTACGTAGCTTATAGACTACCAATATGTATATTTATACCTAAGGCAACCCGTAGATTGCCGCATGTTTGGCGCTGTGTAAAGACTCGTGCAGCCGATATGTTATACAGTAACCGATGTAAGGCCAGATTTCTGTTTGCCAATAAAAAGCAATAGTTCTTTCAGAATAAAACAAAATAACTGAATTATTCTTGATGAGTGTTTAACTATCAAATACAATTATATAACTATTGAAATATAAGTTGGTTCTTATGAAACAATGTTGCTGATGGGCCTTGGAATGCTTCTGATTCAGTCCGTGTGGAAATTAGTTTCTGACTGTTGTGAAAGAAGTATTATATTTAAACCCAACAGTAGAGAGCAAGATATTGCAGAATTTAACCTACCAAAGCGACGAGGCCGCAGTTAGTGATGGCACCATGCTTAAGCTACCCTTAAACATTTGCCGTGCTTGATTTTAGCTTTGCAAGTATAACCTCGCAAGAGCAGAGATTCAGTAAAACAACTGTTTCCAGTAAGTCTACTCAAACGAATCTATTTTCCATTAATTCTTACATTTCCTTATATACGATTTTTACAAACATAACTTAATCTACTTTATTACCAAAACTCAGCATGCCCTGAAATAAATCATTAACGCAGATATTTTCTCATGACACAATATTCTACATGAATCACACGTGTTCTATTTTCTCTCGCTACGCTCGACCGATATTTCTAGCGCCACTCAATCAACATGCACAAAATTTATAGCCATGTGCGCTCATTCATACTGTAACCAAAATACATGATATTCGGGTCGCGTGCCATGGTGACACATAATTTATATCGATCGCAACATGACTCTACATTGCATTCGAATATACCATATGGATATTCACGGTCGCTACTCGGAAACCTGATATGGTCAGTTGAGCGCAAGTGTATTGCATTGGATTCGACCTACATGATACGTGTGGTCTGCTAGCTCATATCCCATTACGTAGACGATATTAGTGAATTGCATGATTTATGTTTTGATTTATTTGTTTTGATTGCTCTGATTTGATTTATTTCAGGCATGGTGATGGTATATCATTACACTTTTACCCTTTTTTTGATTAGGGTTCATTTGCAACAAAAAAAATGAAGACTAATCACAGACATTAAGTTCAATAGTCCCAGAAGGGGTTTTTATAATAATATCCTCTTATCTTTACTCACAACAACGTTTATCATTCTTAAATATTTTAAAACATAACAAGATTTTTCTATTTGTAGGTTCATACTTATTTTTATTTTTTTTTGTGTAGTCACAATAATGCTTACTTAGCTTAACTTAACATAATGCGTATCATTCTGAACGTTTCTATTACAAAATTTTTCTATATGTAGGTTCGTATTTTTTTTTTTATCTACATTGTCGTTTATGTTACATGTGTGGTAAGGTTTTCATCTGTTCTTATGTACTAATTTATTGTTTCCTGCTATGTCTAAAGTCTGATCCATGTCCAATACTCTATATGGACCTTTATATGGTGGTTGATGTTTCTTTCCATTTTCATTTTTCAAAAGTACTAAATCTCCTATTTTAGGATTCAAAGAATGTATATTTGTTTGGTTCATTGTTCTTTTGATTTTAACTTTTTCAATCAAACTTCGTGCTCTATTGATCAACATCCTCAATCTTGCCTTTAACTCATTGGCATAGTCATCTAAATCGTAAATTACATCCTGATTATCAACTATGTCATTTGGTAAGTACGGAAGTTTACCAAAAATCAATTCAAATGGAGTGTAGTTTGTATCTACATTTGGGGTTGTATTGTACGCAAATGTGTAATATGGAACCCATTTGTCCCATTGTTGGTCATCAGCAAACGAATACATATATTCGTTTAGTACCCGATGATTCCTTTCCACTACTCCTAAAGTTTGGTGGTGATATGGTGTTGAAAATATTTGTTTTATTTTTACCAAATCACAGATGTTGCTCATAAGTTTATTCGCAAATTTATTTATTTATTTATTTCAAACCAAACAAGGTGTATACATAAAAAAAAAACAAATAACAATTTACATTTTTACATTTTTTCAAGCTAAACTAAAATAAAACATGATAACATTTCCCAGACTTTTGTCTGGTTGTCAATTTGAGGCGGAAATTCCAAGGAAAGGAAATAAAGGATTTAGGAATTCAGCGCTATATTTAAAGCGCTTTTGAACCTGACTTTAGAGATAGACGGGGAATAGCACTGGGAAAATTTGTTGAATATTTTACAACATCTATTTATTGGCTCTCTGTCACCATAAACTGTGTGGTGCTGGTGTTCATTGAGGAGACGTGTATGTCTAGTCAGTACCTAAATCAGACATGAGTATTTTGAAATGTCCATACTTTAATATAAATTCGTTAACTATTCCTACAGCTATGGTTTGTACTTCTTTATTCTCTATTGGGAACGCTACTACAAATTTAGTTAGCTCACATTGTAAAGTTAATATGTATCTATAGTTATTAGATATTCTGAGTGGACTTACGGTATCTATTTGTATTGTTTTAAAACTCGTTGTTGGTGTGTTGGTTTTCATCATTTCTTCTTTTGTGTGTCTCACCTGTTTGTTCATTTGACAAGGTGTGCAATTCTTTATGTGGGATTTAACCATACCGTTCATGTTTTTCCAGCAATATCTTTGTTTTAGTTTCAACAAAGTTTTGCGAATCCCTAAATGTCCTCCGTGCAGTTAATTGTGATATTCTTCTATTAATTTCACCTGTGTATCTTTATTCGTTATTTTAGCGGTTGGCTTGTATATCATTATTCGTAGTTTCTTATGCGCATTATCTTTACATTTTCGTTGCAACAGGTTAACTACTTTCTTAAATTCTTCTTTGTCTATAGACTTCAATATAATATCATCACTTGATAATGAGAGTTCTTGGATTTTGTTACGTCTAGCAAAATCTAATAGTTTCTCCATAATCAAAACGTGTTCTGAATGTGGATTATCACTATTATTCTCATTACGTTTGTTTCTGTGGGTAGCCCTATTTATTGTTAGCTTTGCATTAACGGAAACTGGTTTCACGTTAGATATATCGCTACAATATACTTTTACAATATCTTTCGTACGTATGATATCAATACCTTTATTTTCATCATTGCGCAGGATAAATTTCAACTTTATAACACCGGTGATATCCGACAAGCTAGTGCAATCCCAACAATAGAATTGATCAGGTTCTGTTTTTACGTGGTTGCTTTTGCTGCGGGTTTCTTGCTTTTTATCCTCTGTTTTGTTTGCCATTCCCCTTGTAATTGCTAATAGTCTACGCTTTGCTGTTTCATCTATAACTGGAGGTGTCAATGCTTTTCAGTCAGAATCCAACTCAATCCTTGACAAGGCATCAGCATTCGTGTTCATGCTGCCTTTTTTGTACACAATCGTGAAATCATAATCCGATAAGTCAACTCTAATTCTAGTGAGTTTTGATGAAGGATTTGAATGGGTGAATAAAGATACTAGTGGTCTATCGTCTGTGACAACTACGAATTTCCTTCCGTAGAGATAAGGTCTGAAAAAGTTTATGCCCCAATGTATGGCTAAAAGTTCTTTTTCTATGACTGGTTTGTTAATGTCGTGTTTCGCTAGTGACTTGCTTGCATACGAAATCGGTAAATCCTGTCCAATTTCACCTTGTGATAATACAGCGCCTGATGCGTAATTAGATGCATCAGTTGTTAAAATGAATGGTTCTTCGAAATTTGGATACTGCAAAATTGGTGGCTCAATTAATTTATTCTTAAGTGTTTCATACGCTTTTTGACATTCTTCGGTCCATTCAAATGTAACGTTCTTGTCGTTCAATCTACGAAAATCCACTATAAGTCTCCACTTAGCTTAACCACCTGAAGTCTTCTTCGGTACAACCAAAAGTGGTGAATTGTATGGGCTTACTGACGGTTCGACAATATCATTATCTTCTAAGTCTCTGACCTGTTGTAATATTTCTTGGTTTTGTGCTTGAGGTAGCCTATAATTCTTAATGTAGACCGGACTATCGTCTGCCATCTGCAGCTTTTGTCTGTAGAAATTGTTTGTTGTTAACTTCTCTTCTTCCAAGTGAAAAACATCTTGATACTCTTTGATTATTTCAAGCAAGCTGTCCATAGATCTTTTGTCCAAATTATCTTTATCTATAACTCCCAGCAGTTTCTAGAAACGCTTCTGATCACCTCTCTGTTGTTTTCCTGCATATACCTTGTAGTTTTTCAGTGGTTCAACCTCTATGTTGAAGTTGTTTATGACTACATCCTTATCAGTTGTGTTCAGAACCCTTACGTGTCGAACGCCTTTGGCTGGTATAATAGTGTTTCCGATGAAAACACCCTTCTCAATTTCTGCGTTCAGCACAATGCTATCCTCATCGATGCTTACATTTACCGGAACTATCGCTTCAGTTCTTATTTATTTATTTATTTATTTAAAATAATCCATTAACAGGCAAAAAGCCCAATTATAAATAGATTAGCTTAGTACTAAAATGATATAAAAAAAAAAATTGAGAAAATTAAGATATGAAAAACAAGAATCAATGACAAAAAAGATAAATAAGATTAAACATCAGCAAAAATAGTGTTGCGAATATTTCTTTTGAAGGTGGCAATAGAGTGTGGAAGAGGACCAAGTTGGAGGCCATTATGGGTACGTAATAGGCGCAAAACAGGAGAATGAAAGTAAGTTTCAGTACGGGCAAATGGTACGTCGAAGACAACGGAGGACCTAATTTGCCTCTCACAATGCCGTTCATTAACCAGGGATGCAACAGATGAGTTTAGATGGCCACGGCAAATTTTGTAAAGAAAGCATTCATCAAGGTAAACTCTGCGCTTTGCGAGGGGAGGGAGATTAAGGAGCAATAAGCGTTCATTATAAGGCATATAAGGAAGATTATATTTAAAGAGTAGGGTGCGACTGAACCTTCGTTGAACAGATTCAATAGCATCGGAAAGATAAGCGAAACGAGGAGACCAAACTTGAGTGCAGTATTCAAGTTTGAAACGAACAAGGGTAGCAAATATCTTGACACAAGTAAGAATATTAAAAGAATTGTGACAGGAACGAATAGCAAGGCCAGCAATCCGCGAGGCACTATTAGTAATGTTACGAACATGGATATCAAATTTAAGTTTACGATCAAAGGTTACTCCCAGATCAGTAAAATAATCCACAGAGGCAAGGACGGATTCACAAAGTTGGTAAGGAAAGGTATTAGTTTGGGACTTCAGAGAATAAGACATGGCAAAACACGTTGAAACATTTAACGGTAGGCAGTTAGAGTTACACCAATCAGTAAGAGAGTTCAAATCATCCTGAAGAAGTAGATGATCATCTGAGCTACTGATTATTCGAAATAATTTTAAGTCATCTGCATAGAGCAAACAAGATGACGATAGAATCATAGGAACATCATTGATGAAGAGGTTGAATAATAGAGGGCCTAATATAGAACCTTGAGGTACACCAGAAGAGGGCGAAAATGGTAAGGACGAAACACCAGAGAGGGAGACAAAACACGTGCGGCTAGTTAAAAACGAAGATAACCAAGAAAGTAAGGGTTCACAGATGCCATAGTGGTTTAACTTGAGTAGCAGAAGATCGAAATTGACAGAATCAAATGCCTTAGAAAAATCAGTATATACAGCATCAACTTGAGAGTTCCGATCTAACACCGAGGACACAGCATGAGTAAATTCAATAAGGTTCGTAGCTGTGGACCGACCTTTAATAAAACCATGCTGCTGAGGTGCGAAAGTGTACTTAAGAGAGTCGTAAATTTTGGTAAACACAAAACGCTCAATGATTTTTGAGAAACAGGGAAGGATAGAAATAGGACGATAATTTGAAGCAACATTGCGTTCACCAGATTTGAAAATAGGGAAAATGCTTGCAAGCTTCCAGGAGGAAGGAAATTTACCAGAACTAAGACTTAAATTGAATAAAATTGATAGGGGGACACATAAAGAGGAAGCGAGATTTTTCACAAAAAAATTAGGAAGGCCATCAGGACCAGGAGAGTAACTAGAATCAAGAGAACATATAAGGGATTCAACTTCAAGAGGATTAGTCGAGAGTGAAGAGAGACAAGGAAGGTGATTAAAAGGGACACAATAAGAAGAGGGAACCAAAGAATCAGCGTATACAGAAGAGAAAAACATTGCGAAGAGATCACAAACATTCTGAAGAAGAGCAGCAGTGATATCATTAAATGTAACGGAGTCAGGGATAGGAGAGGAGGATTTTAAGGAGCGAAGGTATGACCAGAAGTTTTTGGGGTCATTTGAAAGCAAAGTAGATTCAATATGCGACAGATAGCTGTGCATGGCAAGCCTTATTTGATACTTGGCAGCAGCACGAAGACGAGAAAAATTAGCGTAGTCCTGGGCGGAATGAGAGCTCAAGTTCTCGCGGATATATTAATTCCCGAATGGTTCTGACGTTTTGTATCCATGGGTAATACAATTTCTTCATCTGACACACTAAAAGAAATGGTAAATGTTTCACAATCTATTTTACTCATGAAACTAACTAATAAATCTCTGCCGATAATACCGTCTGTACTGATCGGAAAATTGTCGTCTACAATGTGAAATAGTTCTGTTATCCTCTTATTCCCAATTAATAAATCTAATTTCGAAGTACCTAAAGACGTAGTTACTTCCTTAGTAATTCCAGTTAGCTTAATTTTATCCTTGCTATTCACTTTATGTTCTAACGCTTTAAATATACCTACTTTACAAATTGATACGTCTGCACCCGTATCTATCAAGAACGATAGTTGTCTATTCGCTCCATCATTATAAATTTTTACAAAATTTGTGCAGCCATCTGTTATTCTGTAAATTTTACATTCTTTACTTGTGTTATTTATTCCGGGAGGCTCCTCATTTCCTCTCCGGAGCCTAGGACGTTTCCCTGGTTCGAAATAACATGTAGGCTTCTATTATTGTTATTGTGGTGGTTACAATAGTTGTTAGCATAGCTGTTATTCCTACGGTGATTACCTCTGTTACCATCATTATTTCTATAATGATTTGGTCTATTATCTGTCTTTCTATTAAAATTTCTATGGTTATCGTATCTTTTATTCCTAACATCTCTTCGACTGTCTCTATTTCTATAACCATTACCATTCCTATCATCGTTATTATTTTTGTATCTTCGACCACGGTTACTTCTATCATTTGCGAAATTGCCGATATGCATTACGCTACTCGTGGCTTGCGATTCTAATGTCTCAATCTCTTGCGCTAATGATACTACCTCAGCAAAAGTTTTGGGCCTAGCTGAAAATATTGTGCCTTTCAGCTGGTCATTAAGTCCACTTTTAAAGATAGTGAGTGCATAAGTATCGTTCATTTGCGCGACAACTTTCTTTTCTGGTTCCGTAGCCTCATTACCTAGCCCTTGTATCTGTCGCTGATTAAGTTCGTCTACCAAAGATAAAATTTTATCCTTGTAAGTTGTAACAGATGATCTGTTCTGACACATGTTACTGAGCATAGAATGAATCTGTGGTACAGTTTTATTGTTTCTAAACCTGCTAGACAATTCATTTTTTAAAGATTCGAAAGTGCTGATTGAGGTGTTAACCAAAGATAGTCTTACGTTCGCGGTGAGCTTAACTTTAGTGACGAAATCTATGAGTTGGGTTTTTCCTGCAGCGGTTAATGTTGAATCTAGTAATTCTACTATTTTCAAAAAAGATTCTAATTCCTCATACTTTCCCTCGAAAGTAGGAATTATTTTTATGGCAGTCTCCAGACTAAACTCAGACATCTTGGCTTTGTCTTCTAGCACTTGTAAACTAGTTTCTAATTCTTCGGTGATGTCGCACTCTTGTTGGACGTCTTCCGCAGAATATCCTTGTTTACGAAGCTGTAACCAGATTTCTCCGTCCAATATCGCTGATACCGCTTTGAATTTTAACTTAATATCTAAAACCTCAGAGTTTTCGTCATTAAAATTACTGATAATTTTCCTAAATTTTTCTTTACGCGCCTGTAAATCGTTCAATTTTTCTTTTAATGTTGGAAACTTATATAAATTCTTTGAACTTTTTCTCAAATTTCTTAAAACTTGCTCGTTTTCTGAGATCAAACCTCCTAACGTGTCCATACATAATTATTATATGACTGGAATCTTACAAAAAAAAAGGAATTGAAAATTTCATGAATAAAAGTTTAAAATTTATGTATCAAAACATATATATTGTTTTTATTATTTTTTAAACGTCTATACTCCTATTAACGTCTATACTCCTAATATAATATTTTTTCAACGTCTATACTCCTAATATAAACTCCGCCGATCGCAAGCCCAACTTGTGATATGCCGGTCCCAAGCCCGGAGAAAGGAGGAGGGTTTGAGGCAATGAGGTAACTCTATCCTCAGTAAAACTTGCATAGTTGCAACCTGACGGCTGAATTACATCTAAGCGTCTCAGGTCATTAGGGAGGTTTGGTCACGTTGTCAGACCTGCAACATAGTTGTGTGAACTCTGGCACGAGGCAAGTCTCCTGAAGCAACTATCGCCGACGCCCCGCATGGAAATGGTTGAGCGATGTGCCGACAATTCATCCTTGTAAAAACTTCCTCTGTCAAGAAACCTGGAACAAAAGCCTTGGATTGGACGGATCAACAACGACGACCACGCAAACGCACAACGGATTATTCTCTCGGAACCTGGAGTGTACGCTCCCTGAACAAACCGGGGGCCGAGAAAGCCCTCCTTCATCAGGTCGAACAGTACAAACTGAGCATTACTGCAGTCCAGGAAACAAATTGGTTAGGCTGCGAGATCAACGACAAGAAATCGCACACCATTTTTACAAGCGGTAAACCATCGGGCCGCAAGGAGTTTGGAGTAGCATTCATAGTGAATAAGCAGCTTAAGTCGCGCGTTACCGACTTCAAACCCGTAAACGAAAGATTGTGTGCAATTCGCATCAACGCGCGTTTTTTCAACCTCTGGCTCATCAATGTGCATGCTCCCACCGAAGTACAAGAAGACTCTGTAAAAGACGAGTTCTATGCCTGCCTTGAAACTCTCTTCGACTCACTCCCATCAAATGATGTAAAAATGCTGCTGGGAGATTTCAATGCAAAAGTTGGGAATGAAAGTTGGCATCGGGGGACCACTGGAGGTCACAGCCTCCACGAGGAATGCAATGGTAACGGCCATCGTCTAATTGACTTCGCTTGCAGCTGGAACCTTGTTGTAAGTTCAACTTGCTTTCCACATCGTCGCATTCACAAGCAGACCTGGAATTCTCCAGACGCACATACCGTCAACCAAATCGACCACGTCCTTATTAGCAAGAGATGGGCGTCAAGTGTTGTGGATGTTCGGTCGTACCGCGGAGCTAACTGTGACTCCGATCATTTTCTGGTGAAAACGACATACCGGTGCAGAATTTCCTCAGTGCACCAATCGAGATTCAGCCCTCCCAAAATCTTCGCGGTTGAGAATTTGCTGAACGATTATACGGCTCAGGTATATACGACCGCGCTTGAGGAAAGAATTTCACTAATGCTGCGCGACTACAGCAACGTAGGTGTCCATGAGTTCTGGGAAGAGCTCAAAAATACAATCAAGAATGTGGCAGAAAACGTTGTGGGATACAAAGCCCGACGAGCACGAAATGAATGGTTTGACAAAGAATGCAGAAACTCACTTGACGCAAAGAACGAGGCCTACAGACAATGGGTCCAACGTGCAACCAGAGCCAAGAAGGAAAAATATGACGAGCTACGGCGAATATCCAATAGAATAATTAGGCGTAAGAAACGAAAATACTTTGATGAGCAGTTGCTGAACATTAATATAAACCTAGTTAGTAAGAACACCAGACAAGCGTACAGATTAGTAAACTTTATCAAAAATGGCTACCAACCTAAGACCAGCCTCTGCAAGGACAAGGATGGAAATATTATCAGCGACACCGAAAATATTAGCAAACGATGGGCGTCCTACTTCGAAGAGCTTCTGAATCCGCCTTCAAACATCCTGGCAGCAGAAGCTGAGCTCCATGGTGATACCGTTGGTCAACCGCCATCCACACAATCCCCTACAGTAGAAGAAGTTGATCTCGCCTAGCGTTCACTGAAAAGCAACAAAGCGCCGGGCGCTGACGAGATACCAGCTGAGCTACTCAAGTCTGGGGGAGCGGGTCTATTAAGTGCGCTACATCAACTACTGCTGCGAATATGGGAGACTGAGGTGATCCCAGACGATTGGCGCAGAAGCATCATCTGTCCAATACATAAAAAGGGAGATAAACTGCGGTGTGAGAATTACAGAGGCATCTCCTTAGTCTGTACGGCCTACAAAATCCTGTCAAAAATCCTGGAGTATAGGATTAAACCGTTCGCGGAAGAAATCATTGGCAAGTATCAAGGCGGTTTCAGATCTGGTCGCTCCACAATCGACCAGCTCTTCACGGTCAAGCTAATTCTGCAAAAGTGCTGGGAATACGACGTCGACGTATACCAAATCTTTGTCGACTTTAAACAAGCATATGACAGCATCAATCGAGGAGCTCTATATAGCATCATGCTGCAATTTGGTATACCGGCCAAATTAGTGAGATTTGTAAAGATGACGATGACCAACTCCGTCTCGCAAGTCCGGATCCAGAACAGATTGACGGATCCTTTTGAAACTCTGGGTGGCCTGAAGCAGGGCGTGGTATAGCGCCCACGCTCTTCAACCTGGCACTTGAGTTCGTTATACGGGCAATGAACCTGAACACCAGCGGCACGCTACTTTTTAAGTCGACACAATTGGCAGCGTACGCGGATGACATTAACATCATGGCTCGAAAACTGACCGATGCAGAAGAACTTCTGCTTAGACTTGACACCGCAGCAAAGGAAGTTGGACTACGAATTAACGAGGACAAAACGAAAGTTATGATGCAATCTAGGACAAGGACGCCAGCGCACACGACCATCAACGTAGGGGACCTTTGCACCAAACTCGTGGACAACTTCGTTTACCTGGGTAGCAATCTATCGAGTGACGCCAACGAAACTGACGAAATCAAGCGACGGATACAACTAGCAAATAAGACATTCTTCTCGGTCCTCCCCATTATGAAATCGAAATATGTGCACAGATAGACTCAGATGTGCACAGATAGACTCAAACCTCCGAAAATAGGATAGACACCTTCGAACGGAAAGTTCTACGGCGGATTTTCGAGGCTGTTCGCGACCGAGATGGATGGCGCATCCGGTACAACAATGAGTTGTACGAACTTTATGATGAGCTGGAAGTCTCCAAGATCGTCAAATTACAACGTTTACAGTGGGCTGGGCACGTGCAACGCATGAATGACGATCGCATGCCAAAACGTGTCATGAACGCAAGACGAGTCGACGGAGCGAGGCCAAGAGGAAGACCAAGAGCTCGTTGGGAGAGCTCAGTGTATGCGGACGCCGAGCAATTATTGGGGCTCCAAGACTGGAGGACGCGGTCACGTGACCGAGACAATTGAAGGAGTACGATCCAGGCGGCCAAGGCCCGATGTCGGGCTGTTGTGCCACGATGATGATGATACTCCTATTTAATCTTTTGGCTACATATTCCTTATTCTTTTTATTATAAAAATAAAATATTCCTATTACTATGCAAAAAATTGCTGCCGTTGTTAAAGACTGCTGATACTCCTGTATCACCGTTACCTCCTCTGTCGAGCAATTATTTCCCATCTTTCAGCTCTCGTAGTTTCCTCTGAAAGTATTCCTTTTGCTGCCTAAAAGCAATTCGTATGAGTCTATGTAGTTCTGCTCGTTCGCGTTTTAGTTTCGTCTCTCTGCCTCCACGAGGCCGTCTCGGTTTGGGAATGGTGTTCAAAATACCTTCTTCGGCCTTCCTTTTGGTAAATTCTTCTATTCTCCTAGGCCTGGGTCCAGGTGTACTTATCGGTGTTGGTTGATAGTACGATGGTGTAGTTGTTACCGGCTCAGGGACGTTCTCTTCCTGTTCCAATCGCACTTCTTCTTCTTCTTCTTCTTCGCAGCTGCCTAGATGCTTACTGTTGACTCCAAAGTCCGGTTTGTCAAGATCGCCATGAAATATAAGTTGGTTTTTATGAAACAATGTTGCTGATGGGCCTTGGAATGCTTCTGATTCAGTCCGTGTGGAAATTAGTTTCTTACTCTTGTGAAAGAAGTATTTTATTTAAACCCAACAGTAGAGAGCAAGATATTGCAGAATTTAACCTACCAAAGCGGTGAGGCCGCAGTTAGTGATGGCACCATGCTTAAGCTACCCTTAAACATTTGCCGTGCTTGATTTTAGCTTTGCAAGTATAACCTCGCAAGAGCAGAGATTCAGTAAAACAACTGTTTCCAGTAAGTCTATTCAAACGAATCTATTTTCCATTAATTCTTACATTTCCTTATATACGATTTTTACAAACATTACTTAACCTACTTTATTACCAAAACTCAGCATGCCCTGAAATAAATCATTAACGCAGATATTTTCTCATGACACAATATTCTACATGAATCACACGTGTTCTATTTTCTCTCGCTACGCTCGACCGATATTTCTAGCGCCACTCAATCAACATGCACAAGATTTATAGCCATGTGCGCTCATTCATACTGTAACCAAAATACATGATATTCGGGTCGCGTGCCATGGTGACACATAATTTATATCGATCGCAACATGACTCTACATTGCATTCGAATATACCATATGGATATTCACGGTCGCTACTCGGAAACCTGATATGGTCAGTTGAGCGCAAGTGTATTGCATTGGATTCGACCTACATGATACGTGTGGTCTGCTAGCTCATATCCCATTACGTAGACGATATTAGTGAATTGCATGATTTATGTTTTGATTTATTTGTTTTGATTGCTCTGATTTGATTTATTTCAGGCATGGTGATGGTATATCATTACACTATCTCTTGATGTCTTTTTCACACTCTTTTTATGCTAAAATTTTGCCTACTTTATCCCAACCTTTCAATAATGCATAATCAATACTCAATTGATTCCCATGCATAGGCTCATGACCTTATTCACATGGGCTGCTTTCTTTGTTTTTCCCAGTAAGCAATTTTGCTAATTGATACTATTATTCATGACTTATTACTCATACGTTTTCATCACGTAAACCATGCATCTTATACGCCAAGAAAACATATACTAAGCTAAGACAACATACATTGCATACACAAACCACATTGAGCATGTTTAAACCAGAACAGCTCCTTCCACACACCAATGCTGTAGCAGAATAGGGATGTAGTCCGTGCTAAGCTACGTTGATTGTATTTAGAACTCAATTGATTATTGTCTTGCCTTATAGATATGCACATTTAAACAATTGACCCATTACACTTCCAATGATGTTGAAGTCCTTTCCTACGCACCGACTAAGTCTACTAGTTCTAAGAAGAGGGCGAGTCAGCCATCGGCCATCATTTATTATTATACCTTATTTATTACAATATTTGTTTATTTATCCCTTGCGTTACAAATTTAATTCCAAATACAGCGTCAAAACAGCAAGAAAAAGAATGAAACATGAAAAAAGAAATAACAGAAATAAATGAATAATTTGAAAACTAAAATTAGAACTAAGGTAAATAACCATTCAAGGTAACATTTTCAATACATGCTTGAACTGTGAAAAAATTTGCGGGAGAGGAGCTAGCTTAAGGGCATTGCGCGTTCTGGGTAAAGGCAACAAATGCGAATGGAAATAGACTTCCGTACGTGCAAGCGGAACAAAGATAACCTCTGAAGAACGACTTGGACGACTAGATTCACGTCTGGTTATCTGGGAACCAAGATCTAAACAAAAATGCTTTGGCAAAGTTTTAAAAGAAAACACTCATCGAGGAACAATCTATGTGATTTCAACGATGACATACGAAGGAGGAAAAGACGAGAGAATATTGAATTTTAAAAGAAGCAAGCGGGTGAACCTACGCTGAACAGATTCAATGGCGTCAGATAAATACAGAAAACATGGAGACCAAATTTGCACGCGTATTCTAGAACAATGCGTACTTAGGAGACAAATAAATGAATACAAGAGGAAATGTTGCCAAACATGTACGAAAAACGCAAGACAAATCTAGCAGTCCTAGAGGCCCTGTACGTCATATTCATGACATGAACGCCAAATCTTAATTTTGAGTCAAACACCACACCCAGATCTCTAAAATGCTAGACAACTGACAGGATATGCGAAAGACATCTGGTGGGACTTCAAAATGTTAAGTGGCGAGAATTTGTCTTGACACCAAAGGTTAAGAGCACACAAATCAGCTTGTAATTGGTGAAAATCGTTCGCAGACTTGATTGCTCTGTATAATTTTAAGTCATCCACATAAAAAAGTAATAAAAAAGTAAGCAATAACAGAAGGAAGGTCATTGACAAACAAGATAAAAAGTAGGAGACCTAGGATAGAACCTTGAAGAACTCTGGATGTGGGAAATATAGGAAACGAAATGGAACCATTAAAAGTGACTCTGCAGGGACGATTATGGAGATAGGAGGAAAACCAGGAGAAAAGGGTACCCAAAACACCGAGCCCATTAAGTTTAAGGAGCAGCAGGTTATGGTTCCCTGAATCAAAAGCCTTCGAAAAGTTCGTGTACATTCTTCAACTTGACGTTGACAATCGAAAGCAAAGGCTACAAAATTAATGAACTCCATAAGGTTGGTCGATGTAGAGCGACCCTTGATGAAACCATGCTGCTCAGGAGCAAGTAAGGGCTATAGAGAAGGATGAATTCTACTGAAGGAAAGGATTTTACTGAAACAGTAGAAGAGGGATAAAGGACGACAATAGGAATCAACGGAACGATTACCACATTTGAAGATTGGAAAAATATTGGCAGATTTCCATAAAGAATGGATCACATCAGATGTAAGACTAATTTTGGAAAGGATAGCTAAAAGTTCACAGAACAAGGATGAGAAGGATTTGACAAGGATATTAGGAATACCATCAAGACCGGAACTAACATTAAAATTTAAGGTATGGTAAAGGATCTTTACTTTCAAAGAATTGGTACTAAACAAAGTTAATCTAGGAGAGGTACGGGAGATAGTGGGAGCTATTGAGATATTCAATGGGTTTTTTTTAAAGGAGGAAGAACAAAAGGCAGCAAACAAATCACAAATAGCCTGCGAACTGGAAGCAGAAGCATCATCAAGATACATAGAATCTGGAACTGAGGAACTAGATTTGAGGAAACGGATATATGATCAAAAGGACTTAGATTGATAAGAACATTTTGAAGCATCAATGTTTGAAAATTAATCACTTTTTTACGGTCAGAACGCAAACAACGGAATTCCTGAAGGTCAGTGGGTGAATTCGTCTTCTCCAGCTTTTCATGAGCTTTTTCCTTAACTTTAAGAGCATCAAAGACTTTCAATGTGAACCAAGGGACATCATTAGGTTTGAGAGGACGTTTAATGGGAGTAAAAGGTAAGTTAAGAAATGAGAGAGTAGAACTTGGACAATGCACAATCAACATCCAATCCTTTCAAAAATGAAAAACAAACGATAAAATTGGTTTCAGAGGATATTTTTAGACAGTCAGCTTTAAAGAAATTGTGACACTGAAAAAAAGGACATTTATTCCTTACCTGGAAGTTGAGGTCAACATCAAGCAAGAGAAGAAGGCGATGAGGATTGGTTTGCACATATGCAAAAGGAGCAGGAGAGAGAGGGAATCTTAGGGAACGCTAGCAAGGACTAAATTGAGGATTCTTTTATTGATATTACGAAGGTGGTCAATTTGGGAACAAGAACAAGCTGAAAGAGAGGAAGAAGTCGCAACAGAGAGGTGCTTGTAGGATAGTAAACTGAGATTATTGGAGACCCACTTTACAGTAGGCATGTTGAAATCGTCTAAAATTAGACAGGGGGTTGAAGAAAGTTGAGAGAGGATAAAACTAAAAAGCGCAGCGTAAAAACGTTCATATACAGTGACAGACAAACTATAAGGGATATAAACACAGCAGACTAGTAGGTCGGAAGTTGGGGAAAGGATAGTACATACACTAATTCACTCAACAGGTGAAGAAGGAACAAACTCGACACAGAGTGTTCCACAAAGATTGCTATGGATGGCAATTAAAACACCTCTGCCATCGGCTTTGCAAAGAGCAACCCGATCATAATTCCTCTGGAAAACGGTAAGGCCTGGAAGGAATTATCTGTTCAGAATATTGTCATTTAGCCATGTTTCTGTGAACCAGATAATGTGATGAAAATCTAGAATAGTCGCGAACAGAGCTTCCTTAAGTTTGGTCCCCGAACCGTGGACATTTTGGTAAAAAATACAAAGTGTAGTAGATCTGCTAGTTAGGCATGTAAAATTTGTTTGGCGTTGTTCTGAAATTTTATTCGTTGGCGTTGTTGAAACTCTTTACTGAGGATTATTACAATGACCAAGCCAGCAGATACGACGATTTTGAAGGAGCCAATAGCTCTGTCTGGTAAGTTGTCAGGCGTGAGTTTAGTGCAAGATAAAATGCTAGTCAAAAAGCTAATAATTAAATAATACATAACATCCTCTGCAGAAACAACATAAATTATCTGAAAATTTGGAGTAGAGGCAAGGCTACAGGTATTGGTGGCGCATCGCCCAGTGTAACAATCTGGTTGTCAGGAACAGTGATAGAGCTGGATTTATCATCCGAACACACCTGAATGTTAGGCGCATGAAAATTGAAGACGCGATGCAGTGTTTGTCATTTACGTCAAGCTTGAGGCTTGGAAAAAGGCTAAGGCTGAGCCTGTACACTAGGTGAATTAACTTGCAGAAGATCCGCATACGGCAACAGCTCCGCAGAAGTATGCAAAGGCCGAGCTTGATTGATAGGCTGCTGCAGCTGGGCCTGAGTTGAATTTAGTTGCTTCTGACTTCGAGTACAGATTCCAACTAGTAGAAAAGGCGCAGGACAAACAAGTGAAGCAAGAGGTAAAATCACATCACAGATAGCCAGAAAATTTTGTGACGTAGAAGTAGAAGTAGCAGGACGCTCAGTCAATGCAAATTTTAGGAACTTTTCGGACTCTTTGCGGGAATCCTCCACCTGCTAGTTTAGTACGTTGAAAGAGACCTGAAACGTAGTAAAGTTCCATCAATTGGCTCAAAGTCTATCAACTTAGCGCAGTATAGAATGTTTCCAGTATTTTTCACAGTAATAACGGATCCCCGGATCCGCGCGATTGATGCAGTCCCTCATGGGTGCAGTGAGATCAGCATACTTTGCGTGAAAAAATAAGCCGCAAAATCCAAAACAAGAAATAAGTGGTGTTTTTTCGGCTCTGTCACAACAGGAGTTAGCGAAGCAAAGAGACATGATCAATGATAGTATTCAAGGAAACAAAAAATTTAATAATAATAATTAAATTTAAGTTTGTAACAGAATTCAAAACATAATTCAAATATAAATAGAAAACCAGCAAATAAATGTAAATGTAGTAGCACTTCGTCAACAGGATGCACAATAATGGCAGCACGCAAACAAAAGTTAGGTGAGTGTCCAGACTCCACACCACTAGCATAGCAATATGCAATGCTATGCTAGCAATGCAATGCTATCGAGCCGGTATGAAAAAAAGTGGAGTAAGTTCCGATTGATAACTTTAAACTTAGAAGCTATAAAGCTTTGGAAGCGTAGGTAAGTAGGTAAATGTCCTAACTGTAGTTTATGTAAACACAGTTTCACACCGCTTCAAATTATTGGACACGCTGTACCTTAGATCACAAGGTGAGGAGTGGGGCACGGATATTGTCAAAAAACTGTCTTGTTTAAATTATAAACAAACAGAGTGTTCATATGAGCACAGATTCACACCAACAATAGCTTGAACAGCAACAGGAACCGTTCACAAATGAAAACTATAGGAATATGTCTAAGGAATTATGAAAGCTTCCGCACACTAGCACTTTCAAGGAAAACAACACGTAAGTAGGTAAAAAGCCGGTCAAAACTTTCACTTAGCCGAAAGAATACCCGAAGTACGTGAAACTGATATGTTGTGGGAAGACTTTTTGACACGTTCGAACAGAACGTTAAGCGTTTTAGCTTTTTCATCCATACAGTTTCTCTATTAACGGTGGTGGGTCCACCGTTACAAATACTTGTACTTGTCACACAAATTTATCGCGTATATAATTAGAACGTTCATGGTTTAAGAGCTAAGCTGAATATGCTTAATTTTTCTTCTTCTATGTCTTCTTGCCTCACGGAAACGTCATTAACTGAGGATATTTATATCAACGAGATATTCCCTCTTCATGCCATTTTTCTTTGTGATTGCGACCCTACGGTGTCAATAAAAACGACGGTGGTGGTGTTTTAGCTACCACATACAAATCTCTGCAAGGAATACTCTGTCATGACTTCCATCCTTTTCCTGCTTTTGCTGTTGTTGTTAATGGTGTCAAATTCTGATAGTTTCTTCAGTTTATGTTCCATGTGATTCCTTTGTTAGTTTTTAGGGTCGATTTTTTATCGAGCTCTCTAATTTCCTCAATTTTTGTTTCTGTTTTGCTTCATGTCGACTTTAACTTACCAAATATAGTGTGGAATACTAATTTTTCTACGATACTCGTCTCTTTCAATATTTCTTTAAATACCTCTTCCTTCCTCTTCTTATGTTCGCTGTCTCAATTAAACACTGCTCTTTATATGAACAATACAGTTCTTGACTTTGTTCTGTCAAATATTCCTTCACACAACAATATTGTCCAAAATGATGTCATGCCCTGCGCCCACCTGGCCAACTACATCCTCCACTTTCTATAGAAATTCCCGTATCTTTTATGTGCAGTTAATCTCCTTCTTGTCCTTTGCGTTTTAATAACCATAAAGCGGATTTTGTCAAAATGGAGAATGAGATCAACTCAACTAACTAGTACTCCTTCTGCCGCGGTCTATCATAACTTCCTTTCCAGCTTCGTCTCTCGTTCCATTCATTCCAGTCGTCCTCCAAAATTAAATGATGCACCTTCAGGGCAAAAAATGCAGCTCGCACTAAGTTCCGTGCTGCAGGTTATCAGATTACCTACTTGAAGTTCTCAAAACTTTGATAAACTGCCAAAACTACCGTCAAACAGACTATGCGTGATTATTTCAATTACAATTAATCCTTTATTCGTTCTAACTACCACAAGCCCTTGTGCTCTTACGTCCTCTCCTTGAAAAATGTTCACCATTTTCCCGATTTTATGTTTTTAAACAGTGCTATTGCTACTAATCATTACAAAATTTGTGATCTCCTTGCATTCTACTTTTCCTCTTTCTTTTCCGAAAAAGTCCATGCACCAATTATGAATCCTCACATTTCCCTCAATCAGTCATATCCTGCAACCAAACCAACTGCCTTACAATTAAGTCTTTATTTCATTGTCTTGATGTTAATGTAGGAGTTAGCTCTGACGGTTTTCTGAACCTGTTCGCCAAATCTCTTTTATCGTTCCTATCTTCAATCTAAGCTTCTCCTATGGCTCCTTTCCTTCCTACGGGAAGTCTGTTTATATTTCCTCGATATATTAATCTGGTGACCAAGTTGTATTTCCAATTATAAATTCACTCCTTTCTTGTTTAAGCAAAGTACTCGAAAGAGTTGTTTACAATAGGCTATTTCCTATATTTGCAACATGGGTTTGTGAAAGGCAAATCTTCAACTTATAACCTCTTAATCTTTAATAACTTTGTGGCTTCTGTCTTAGACCAGCAGAATCATGTTGATGTGGTTTACACTGACTTTGCTTAGGCGTTTGACTCTGTTGACCACAAGCTCCTTGTGTAAAAACTCCAAAGCTATGGGGTAACTGATCTTTTGTCGTCCTGGTTCTCATCACATGTTTTTGGTCGCAGCTGTGTTGCATCTGTGAATTTACGTTTGTTTTTTCCATACTTTCTTCTTTCTGGGGCTCCTCAAGGCTCAATTCTAAGTCTTCTGTTATTCCTGGTATCTATCAACGATCTCCCTTCCGTAATCCATTCTCCATGTCTTTTATTTGCTGATGACTTTAAGATGTTGAGAGTGATTGATTGGCTTGATGGTTGTCACCAGTTAGAACATGATCTTTGTGCTTTGAGCGAGTGGAGCTCAAGGAACTTTCTTACTCTGAATATATCTAAATACCACCTTACCTCGTGTACTTGTAAAATGTCTGGTCTAACGTTTTCCTACTCCTTATCTGAATCACTTCTTGTGGCTGTCGACGACGACTCAAAGCTTAAATTCGATAAAAAATTGCATACATAACTGCAATTGTCCGGCTTCGTCCTCAAGTTTTCCTCTCGTTTTACTTACGTAAATACTTCCATCTATATGTTCTTGACTCTTGTGCGTAGTATCCTCAAATACTGTTGTCAGGTCTGGTCTCCCAATCTCATATGTTTAAATGATGCCGCAGAGCGCATGCAGCGAAGCCTTACACGCTTATAATTATTCAAGTTTCACATACTCCGTTGTGAGTTAAGTGCTCATTTTTCTTTACTTCCTCTTTCTGCTAAAAGTCACGTTGAGTGTTCCTTGATGAATGTCTGCTCTTCATGCTCGTGCAAGTTATATCTTTACATAATTGAAGATATAATGTCTTAATATAAAAACAAATGTCTTAATATAAAAACAAAACGTAAGAACCATTTATTTATAATTAAGTTTCAATTCAATTTTATTATATTTTATATTACTTTAATATAATAATTATTTTTACTATCATTTGAACGGGGAGAATGCATATATTTTACTTGTATGTAATTATATACTTCCTTCGAGGAAGTTCGATTTCCGACTGACTTATATTTTTTTATATCTATCAAAATCTAGCAAAACGTTTACTAGATTAATATTCTCCATTCATTACTTGCTAAGTTTTGACTATGACTTAATCAAGTCATAATCAAGTCCATATATGATTTCTCCCCCCCCCCTTAAGACTAAAATTCTCCTGAATTTTACAATTTTATATATATATATATATATATATATATATATATATATATATATATATATATATATATATTGTATATATAATTGTATTTCATTTTACATTTCCCACTTCATGGTCAATAATTATTTATATTATTTTTCAAGTTTGCAAATTTGTATTCATTCGATAATAAAATCTTTTTAATATTTTCATGCATTTGAATTGTGTTTTAGTAGGTTTAATAGTGATTGAATTGTTTGTTTATAGCTTCAAAAAAAAATATTTTTGCGTAATATCTACCAAAATAAATCAGCCTTGTTTTTAAAAATGTTTGTAGTATCGTAGTTTTAGCTTTATTTCTCAAGTATAATAATTCTGTAAATATTAAATATTTACTTGTTCTATTTAAATAATCTGCATCTTTTGACTGTCTTGTAATGTCACAGATGCTTAGTCGTTCTATAGTCGGTGATATCATTGTCAGAATCAGTATAATTAAAGTAAAAACTGTAATTAACTAATAAGCGTTCTTCAACTGTGCGATAACTACTTTTATATCGTAAGAGAATAAATTGATTGATTAAATTATTATATTACGTGGTATAAATAAGCATTATACATTTTTGTAAGGTTTCAATGATTTTCGCTTCGTTTAACTAATGATGTAAATATTCAACTAGTCTCTTTAATGATAATTAAACTTCAGTTGATTGAACTCAATTCAAAGATTAATACTTCTATCAATGGTTCTCTATTTATTGATGAATTTATTTCCATTTTTATTTGCAGATTGGTTCTCTTTTTATGTTAGTTAAATGTACATTTTCTAATTTACTTTTTCGATATTTTGGGAATTGCTTTTGTCTAACTGCTTCATAGTTTTTGATATACCCGGATATTCTGTTTTCTTCATAGTCTTCTCTGGTTTCATTTGATTTTTCTATCCATTTTATTTTTGATTCTCCACTTTTTCAGAGCTTTGTTTATGTTGTTGTACTTCAGTTGGTGTACATTTGATTGTCGAGTGAAATCTATTATTGTAATTTCGAATCGCTTGTTGGATTATTCTTCTCGGAGATAGTCTTTCTTTTTTATTTGCTATAATTCTAAATTTTTCTACTAAGGTTTCGTGAAAACATTCAACGTCGGCAATGCATGTGTGGCTGTGAGGTTTCGTAAAATGAATTTCAACATTTTCTTTCTGCAGAAAATCTTTTATAAGAACTCCGTTAAACTCGTTACCTGCAATTATTTTATCCGGTTTGCCAATTTTAGCGAAATATTCCTCCAATCTTTCAATAATTGTTACGTGATTTCTATCTGGAAGATAGCAGGCGGCACCGAATTTGGAAAATTTGTCAATTATTGTTAGGAAATTATGTTTCATTATAGTATAAATATCTATGTGGATTATTTGATTGATTTTTGTTGGGGTCTCAGTTAGGTGATATTTGGGTTTTATAGGTTTTCGATCGTATTTGATCTCCTGACAGATTTCGCATTGGTTAATGACTGTTTGTATTAGCTCCAACAATTTTGGATAAAAGATTTTGAATCTTATAGCATTAAATGTTTCTTGAATACATGAGTGGAGGCTTTCTTTGACATGATATAAGGATATTTGTTTGATTGCTTCTACTTCTGTGCGAATATCTTGAGCTCTACAGGAACACTTGATAAATTTAATTTGCGTATCTTTAGAGAACATCTCCCTAAGTTTCTGTTGCACAACATTGTATTTATTATCCGAGAGTTCTGAATAAATACCCGTTATACCCTTTTTAATATATCGCCTCAAAATGTCTTCTAGATTTCCAAAATCGTACTCTGCGATATAAATGATTTGTCTATTATGTATATTTTCTACCTCTTTAGTTTTGTTATTTGTAATTATAATTTGAGTTTTGTATTTATTTACAATTTCTTCTTTTATAAGATGTGGTCGAGAAGCTCTTCTTCTGCTGAATGAATTGTTGCCATAGTGCTATTATCATCTTCTTCCACAGCAAAAACAGCAGGAATTTCAGAGTATGAATTTGTTCGGTTTTCATCCTCTTGTACATCATGGTAATTTTCTTCGGACTGATTAAGTCTGCTTAAAAAATCCGCTACATGATTGTCCTTACCTTTCAAGTATTCTATTTCAAATTGGTACTCTCCAAGTTTAAGACGCCATCGTTGGTGACGTGGTGACAAATCTTTACCTTTATATTTCGCGTGAAGAAATTTAATTGGCAGATGATCAGTCAAGATTTTAAATTTATTTCCATAGAGATATGGACGGACATAATTGACAGACCACATTATCGCCAGAAATTCTTTATCTGTTGCCGAATAATTTTTTTCATGTGTGTTTAATGATCTCGAAGCAAAACAGATAGGATGTCCTTCTTGGGACAGAACTGCACCAATAGCGTAATTAGACGCATCTGTCGTAAGTTGAAAAGGTTTTTTAAAATTTGGAAATTTTAGAATTGGTGGAGAACTAATGAGTAACTTCAGTTTTTCAAATGCTTCAACATAATTAGGGTCTTTGCCGTTTATTTTGGTATGTTTCTTTAGATATTTTACTATGGGTTGGGCTACTTTTGCGTAGTCCCTAATGAATTTATGATAAAACCCAGTCATGCCTAAAAAACGTTTAATTTCCTTTTGTGTTTTAGGGAGTTTTAACTGTTGTATTACGCTTATTTTTTCAGGATTTGCCTTCAACCCGTTGCTTGTTATAATATGTCCTAGGAATGCAGTTTCCTTTCTCAAGAAATTACACTTATCAACTTGTATCTTCAATCGATGTTTTTCAAAAATCTGAAATATTTCTGTTAAAGAGTTTACATGTTCTTCTAAGGATGTACTGAATATTAGAACATCATCTAAATAAACTACGCAATTTCTGTTTATAAAATCGCGAAGAATGTCATTCATAAGTCTCTGAAATGTTGCAGGAGCATTCTTGAGACCAAATGGCATTCTCACGTACTCATATAGGCCATAAGGTGTGACAAAAGCGGTTTTATGTCTGTCTTCTTTTTTTTATCAATATTTGGTGGTAGCCTTTGGCTAGATCTATTGAAGAAAAATATTGGGCTCTTCCCAATTTATCTAGAATTGATTCAATATTGGGTAATGGGAACTTATCATCTATAGTTACTTCATTTAACCTTCTATAATCAACAACCAACCTATACTTCTTTTCCCCAGAATTATCGGCTTTTTTAGGAACTATTATTATGGGGCTTGAATACCTAGAACGGCTTTCAGTTATGATTCCTTGTGCTAACATTTCTTTAATTTGTTTCCTTACTTCTTCATCATGTTTAGGTGGATACCTGTACAACTTCGCATTGATTTGGCGATCCGTGGTAGTTATTATTTCATGCTGAAACGTTGGTGTGCTAGTCAACTTATCCCCATCTTTAAAAAATAGTTTTTCAAATCGATTTACTAATTTAGTTATTTCTGAATGTTCCTCAGCATTCAAGTGGTCTAATTTAAAGCGTTTCATATAGTCTGATTCTACCTGGTCTAATATACCTACTTCATTTAAGGGGTAAGGATTATTTATAAAAGGTACTATTTGGTCATTTAGTGTTATAGTTCTGCCTTCGATGTCTATAAGAGTACATAATTTGTCTAATAAATCGATTCCTATTATAAAACTATATTTTCTGTTAATTAAGTTTCTGGCTTTCCAGCGTATCAAAGTACTTGGTGGTAATTTGAATTCTTTAGGAGCTTTAGTATGAACTTCAAATCTAATTACGTCTTTTCCTGTTATCGTACGAAACTGTATGGGTTTAATTTCAATTTTTTTAAATTCTTGTAAACTGTCATCAATGATGCTAAATGACGATCCTGTGTCAATTAACGCTATATATTTATAATTATTTATTGTTATTTCTATCATTGGTGATTCATTCGAAATTAGCTCATAGAAAAAAAAATCAGTTTCATTTAAGTTAGTCTCTAAATTTGATTGATTACGTTGGTACCAATTTTGTGTGGTGTTCCTACTGCTTTCTAGCGGTTGGTTACTTTGGTATTTGTTTTGGATGAAATTTTGAATATTTTCCACTTCCATTGGTTCTACTGAATCTTGTCTACGTGGCTTTGAATATCTTTGAGAACAAAAAGATTCGAATTGGTCAGAATTATTGTTATTTAGTTTATGGTTAAATTGAGTATTTTGATTTCTGCACTGTGCAGAATTTCTAAATTGTCCAGAATTTCTAAATTGTCCAGAATTATTAAATTGTCTAAAATTTCTAAATTGTCCAGAACTTCTGTATTGTCCATTATCATTGTGTGATTTATAAGTATTGTAATATTCATTATTGCTGCTACCGCTATTTGTGTTATTTTGTTGTTTGAATTGTCTGGAATTATCGGCATCATTTCGATACAAATTTCGATTTTTGTATGAATAGTTAGCGTATTGATTTTGGTAGTTTGGTAGTTTATTGTTTTGGTAGTGATTTACATTTTCATTTACTTTTTCATGATTTTTGTTTTTGTATGGATTGTAATATTTGATCTTTCGAAATTCAGGTCTAATACAACTGTCTTCAAACCGTCTTTCTCTCATTATTTTTATAATTTCATATATTGTTTTAGTATTAAAAATTTTATCGAACAATATCCCTTGTGTGATTTCTTTTGTAGTATTTACCAATAAAGATTCTATATTACTTAAGTCTACATAAGTTTCATTTTTGTAATATATTATTACTTCATCCGCTTTACATTTAATGTTTTGTATTTTCGAGCAAAGTTCATTTACTGTGTTTGCCCTTAATTCTGCGATTTAACGATAAATGTCTGCTGGTTCAAACTCCGGTTTGTATCGTAACTTCAAATTTTCTTTAATTTCTTCCCAGTTGTCTGGATGTAGAATTCCGATAATTATGTTCTTGGCTTCTCCTTGTATTTTTTCGAAATATATATTTCTCGTTGCAGTCTTTCTTAGTTCTTCGCTCTCAATCGTTTCCAGAAAAAATTCTACGCTTCGTATAAATGCGTTTATTGATACTGCTTCATTGCCCGTAAATATACTCATATGCTGTATGTTTTTCAGTAAGTTATGTTGTGTTGTAGCTTGTTGTGTCGTTGCTCGTATTAACGCTTCTCCTACTACCCGTAATTGACTTTCCCTTTCTGCTAACTCACGTTGTAATATTTCTATTTGGTGTTCCATTTCTAAACTTTTAATATCCACTTTTCTTATTATGTTATATTCTTCACTCCTCTTTTCTTTTCTATTATTCATTCATTATTATTGTTGATAACTAATAAAAATTTTTTTTTTATTTTTATTACTAATGTTCGAAGAACAATAGTATTAAACTCGTTTCGCCGAAAATTCATATTTCTTTATATATATATATATATATATATATATATATATATATATATATATATATATATATATATATATATATATATATATATATATATATATATATATATATATATATATATATATATATATATATATATATATATATATATATATATATATATATATATATATATATATATATCAGCAAAATGGTTAAGGGAGATAATCTCTGGAGTGGCCGATTCGATTGAGCTTAAATTTTCGGAGAACGTAGGTGTACATAGTAGGTAGGTCCACGACTTTCTCAAATTCAGATATTCTAAACCTTTTGGCGGCGGCGAGCGTTTTAGTGAATTTTGAGGAACTCCTATATTTCCAAGCAGTGTAAATTTTTGTTAAAGAAAAGTATTGGGAATGAAAACTAATTATGTTCTTAGCTTGTTTATGATAAATAATCGGAAATTTTGAGCCGTGTGTGGGTGCAGGGTGCCTAAAAGTAGGCAAGGATTTTTTTCCAAAGTTTGATTTGTCATTACTTGTAAGAAAAACAATGGATCATCATGAAAATTACAGAGCGTATTGATGTTGACTAAAATTTAGCACGTAGAGATTTTCAGCATAAAGCGGGTAACCCTGTAGCTGTGGCAGGGTGCTGAAAAAAAATCCTTCAAATCATTGACCTTCCTGAAAAATTTTTGATTTTTGACAAAAAACCAAATCTTTGATAAATTTTATTCTTTGTCCTTCATCTCAAGATAAAATTTTCAAAATTCCGTTTTGCACAAGAACGGCAACCCATCACCAAATTACCTCTATTTTCAGCACTCAAAAGTTCTGTTCACGAGAACTGACGACCGGATAATCCGATCATAATCAAATTTACAGAATATGTTGGTATTATCTAGGACCAGGTCTGATAGAAGCTATTTTGAAATGCGGGCAACCCTGTGGCAGTGGTGCCATCTTGAAAAATAGGTGAGAAAAAAAACTGGTTTTAGGCCTATAACTTCCGATTCAGCCATCAGATTTGGACAAGATTCATACAGTACTTGGATCTTACTTTAGGTAACATTTGATAAAAATTTGGTTGAAAAATTAGAATAGAGTTGCCAGCTATGGTGATTTTTGTCTCCTAAATCTTGCAACTTTGCTCAGCAAAATAAAGCTTTTTTTCCTATAACTTCCGGTCCAGTGCAGAAATCAAAACGAAGATCACGCAGTAAATGGACCTTAATGTGAACCAAATGTCGTAGAAATTTCGTACCAAAACCATGAAAGGGCTGCCAGCTATGATCATTTTTGTAATTTTGTGAAATTTCTTTACAGAGCGATTATGTCATTAGATTTGAAAAAGGAAATGATCCTGCAATGATAATTAACCACAAATATTAACGCTTTAAAAATTTGAAAAGTTTTGAGGGTGGTAACCCTAAAATTCTTTTCACCCGTATAACTTCCAGCGCAGTGATTCAATCGAAACGAAATTTACTGGTAGGGTTTAACTTAACGTAAAGCAGATTTTGTATGTATTTTGCTTTGCTGCTGACACAGGCTAACCAGCATTAGCCATTTCCGTAAATGTTGCACCAACAAATGCTTCAAATTACGTTCTCATATGCAAAGCATTTGCAATAAAAATAAGGAATCAATTTTTAAATTTTCCGAGTTTTGAACGTTTTTCGGATGGCAGCCTCAAACAACGTTTAACCGCTGAAACTTTCGATGAAATCCTGCGATGAGAACGAAATTCAAAGGATAAGTTGATTTGAGTATGAGCTTGTTATGGTAAACTTATTACTGCTTCGTTCGGAAAGTGTTGCCAGCACTGAACATTTACATCATTTGTGTTAGAGTTGAGTTTTTTTGCTTTGGATAAGGAATGGTTGATATGATTCTACAAAACAGTGTATTACGTCTTTCCACACTTTTTTGTCGCTCAAAGACAATTTCTTCGAAAATTAGTTTTCTAGCGGTTCTGGTGCGCTAGAGTTTTTTTAAATTCATTTTACTGATTATTGAATCAATTATTGTTCGCGTACAGTTTTTTTTTATTCATTATTGTTGGTAACAACTAAACAAAATTTTTTTTTTTTTGTATTCTTTTAATTTTTAGGATCTTGTACTCACTGTTCGGATTTTCAGCTCCGGAGGGCTTTTGTTATTGATTATATTCGAATTCGTTTGAAGACGGCTGCCTTTCGTTTTACCATATTATTTATTAATTGGAACTGATTTTTAGTTCAATTTTTTATATTAATCCCACTGATTTTTAGTTTGATTAATGTGCCTTTTTCTTAGTAATGCTTTAAAGAACAGTGTATTATTCATTCATTCCTATAACTTCCGATTCAGCCATCAGATTTGGACAAGATTCATACAGTACTTGGATCTTACTTTAGGTAACATTTGATAAAAATTTGGTTGAAAAATTAGAATAGAGTTGCCAGCTATGGTGATTTTTGTCTCCTAAATCTTGCAACTTTGCTCAGCAAAATAAAGCTTTTTTTCCTATAACTTCCGGTCCAGTGCAGAAATCAAAACGAAGATCACGCAGTAAATGGACCTTAATGTGAACCAAATGTCGTAGAAATTTCGTACCAAAACCATGAAAGGGCTGCCAGCTATGATCATTTTTGTAATTTTGTGAAATTTCTTTACAGAGCGATTATGACATTAGATTTGCAAAAGGAAATGATCCTGCAATGATAATTAACCACAAATATTAACGCTTTAAAAATTTGAAAAGTTTTGAGGGTGGTAACCCTAAAATTCTTTTCACCCGTATAACTTCCAGCGCAGTGATTCAATCGAAACGAAATTTACTGGTAGGGTTTAACTTAACGTAAAGCAGATTTTGTATGTATTTTGCTTTGCTGCTGACACAGCCTAACCAGCATTAGCCATTTCCGTAAATGTTGCACCAACAAATGCTTCAAATTACGTTCTCATATGCAAAGCATTTGCAATAAAAATAAGGAATCAATTTTTAAATTTTCCGAGTTTTGAACGTTTTTCGGATGGCAGCCTCAAACAACGTTTAACCGCTGAAACTTTCGATGAAATCCTGCGATGAGAACGAAATTCAAAGGATAAGTTGATTTGAGTATGAGCTTGTTATGGTAAACTTATTACTGCTTCGTTCGGAAAGTGTTGCCAGCACTGAACATTTACATCATTTGTGTTAGAGTTGAGTTTTTTTGCTTTGGATAAGGAATGGTTGATATGATTCTACAAAACAGTGTATTACGTCTTTCCACACTTTTTTGTCACTCAAAGACAATTTCTTCGAAAATTAGTTTTCTAGCGGTTCTGGTGCGCTAGAGTTTTTTTAAATTCATTTTACTGATTATTGAATCAATTATTGTTCGCGTACAGTTTTTTTTTATTCATTATTGTTGGTAACAACTAAACAAAATTTTTTTTTTTTTGTATTCTTTTAATTTTTAGGATCTTGTCCTCACTGTTCGGATTTTCAGCTCCGGAGGGCTTTTGTTATTGATTATATTCGAATTCGTTTGAAGACGGCTGCCTTTCGTTTTACCATATTATTTATTAATTGGAACTGATTTTTAGTTCAATTTTTTATATTAATCCCACTGATTTTTAGTTTGATTAATGTGCCTTTTTCTTAGTAATGCTTTAAAGAACAGTGTATTATTCATTCATTCCTATAACTTCCGATTCAGCCATCAGATTTGGACAAGATTCATACAGTACTTGGATCTTACTTTAGGTAACATTTGATAAAAATTTGGTTGAAAAATTAGAATAGAGTTGCCAGCTATGGTGATTTTTGTCTCCTAAATCTTGCAACTTTGCTCAGCAAAATAAAGCTTTTTTTCCTATAACTTCCGGTCCAGTGCAGAAATCAAAACGAAGATCACGCAGTAAATGGACCTTAATGTGAACCAAATGTCGTAGAAATTTCGTACCAAAACCATGAAAGGGCTGCCAGCTATGATCATTTTTGTAATTTTGTGAAATTTCTTTACAGAGCGATTATGACATTAGATTTGCAAAAGGAAATGATCCTGCAATGATAATTAACCACAAATATTAACGCTTTAAAAATTTGAAAAGTTTTGAGGGTGGTAACCCTAAAATTCTTTTCACCCGTATAACTTCCAGCGCAGTGATTCAATCGAAACGAAATTTACTGGTAGGGTTTAACTTAACGTAAAGCAGATTTTGTATGTATTTTGCTTTGCTGCTGACACAGCCTAACCAGCATTAGCCATTTCCGTAAATGTTGCACCAACAAATGCTTCAAATTACGTTCTCATATGCAAAGCATTTGCAATAAAAATAAGGAATCAATTTTTAAATTTTCCGAGTTTTGAACGTTTTTCGGATGGCAGCCTCAAACAACGTTTAACCGCTGAAACTTTCGATGAAATCCTGCGATGAGAACGAAATTCAAAGGATAAGTTGATTTGAGTATGAGCTTGTTATGGTAAACTTATTACTGCTTCGTTCGGAAAGTGTTGCCAGCACTGAACATTTACATCATTTGTGTTAGAGTTGAGTTTTTTTGCTTTGGATAAGGAATGGTTGATATGATTCTACAAAACAGTGTATTACGTCTTTCCACACTTTTTTGTCACTCAAAGACAATTTCTTCGAAAATTAGTTTTCTAGCGGTTCTGGTGCGCTAGAGTTTTTTTAAATTCATTTTACTGATTATTGAATCAATTATTGTTCGCGTACAGTTTTTTTTTATTCATTATTGTTGGTAACAACTAAACAAAATTTTTTTTTTTTTGTATTCTTTTAATTTTTAGGATCTTGTCCTCACTGTTCGGATTTTCAGCTCCGGAGGGCTTTTGTTATTGATTATATTCGAATTCGTTTGAAGACGGCTGCCTTTCGTTTTACCATATTATTTATTAATTGGAACTGATTTTTAGTTCAATTTTTTATATTAATCCCACTGATTTTTAGTTTGATTAATGTGCCTTTTTCTTAGTAATGCTTTAAAGAACAGTGTATTATTCATTCATTCCTATAACTTCCGATTCAGCCATCAGATTTGGACAAGATTCATACAGTACTTGGATCTTACTTTAGGTAACATTTGATAAAAATTTGGTTGAAAAATTAGAATAGAGTTGCCAGCTATGGTGATTTTTGTCTCCTAAATCTTGCAACTTTGCTCAGCAAAATAAAGCTTTTTTTCCTATAACTTCCGGTCCAGTGCAGAAATCAAAACGAAGATCACGCAGTAAATGGACCTTAATGTGAACCAAATGTCGTAGAAATTTCGTACCAAAACCATGAAAGGGCTGCCAGCTATGATCATTTTTGTAATTTTGTGAAATTTCTTTACAGAGCGATTATGACATTAGATTTGCAAAAGGAAATGATCCTGCAATGATAATTAACCACAAATATTAACGCTTTAAAAATTTGAAAAGTTTTGAGGGTGGTAACCCTAAAATTCTTTTCACCCGTATAACTTCCAGCGCAGTGATTCAATCGAAACGAAATTTACTGGTAGGGTTTAACTTAACGTAAAGCAGATTTTGTATGTATTTTGCTTTGCTGCTGACACAGCCTAACCAGCATTAGCCATTTCCGTAAATGTTGCACCAACAAATGCTTCAAATTACGTTCTCATATGCAAAGCATTTGCAATAAAAATAAGGAATCAATTTTTAAATTTTCCGAGTTTTGAACGTTTTTCGGATGGCAGCCTCAAACAACGTTTAACCGCTGAAACTTTCGATGAAATCCTGCGATGAGAACGAAATTCAAAGGATAAGTTGATTTGAGTATGAGCTTGTTATGGTAAACTTATTACTGCTTCGTTCGGAAAGTGTTGCCAGCACTGAACATTTACATCATTTGTGTTAGAGTTGAGTTTTTTTGCTTTGGATAAGGAATGGTTGATATGATTCTACAAAACAGTGTATTACGTCTTTCCACACTTTTTTGTCGCTCAAAGACAATTTCTTCGAAAATTAGTTTTCTAGCGGTTCTGGTGCGCTAGAGTTTTTTTAAATTCATTTTACTGATTATTGAATCAATTATTGTTCGCGTACAGTTTTTTTTTATTCATTATTGTTGGTAACAACTAAACAAAATTTTTTTTTTTTTGTATTCTTTTAATTTTTAGGATCTTGTCCTCACTGTTCGGATTTTCAGCTCCGGAGGGCTTTTGTTATTGATTATATTCGAATTCGTTTGAAGACGGCTGCCTTTCGTTTTACCATATTATTTATTAATTGGAACTGATTTTTAGTTCAATTTTTTATATTAATCCCACTGATTTTTAGTTTGATTAATGTGTCTTTTTCTTAGTAATGCTTTAAAGAACAGTGTATTATTCATTGACATTATTATTTGATGAATTCGCTTTATACATATTTAAAGTTTCTATTGGAATCTTCGATAAATCCTGCTTCAACTATCCTAATAGTACAGTCATTCCCAAATCGCATTCGCTTATAGATAAATTAAAAATTTGACTCGTTACTGTAATCCAATTGAGAAAACTTGACTTTCTCTTTACTTAACTTTCTTTTCGCGTTTCTTTTTCACTAAATCTTCATTGTCAATTTCTTGCGATTGCTCGTCATCTTTTTCTCTTTTTTCCCAGTTTATAATTACAAACAAAAATACTTACTGTGTGTATTTCTCAATATGAGCCTTCGAAAACGTTAATCTGCTTCTCAAGGTTCGTTACTTGCTTGGACATTTCTGCTTCTCACTCCTTGCGTAAATTTTTCGCGAAAGGAAGCGAACAACGAGTTGAACTGAACTTGACAAGTCCGACCGAAAATGTTGATTTCAATTTCTAACCGGAAATCTTTTCGAGTCGCGAGAGAGAGATCACTTCTTGTTCACTTTTTAATTAAATCACTTTTATCACAATTTGTATCTATTTCTATCTATCACTATCACATTCTGTATATTTCTACCTTCTACGTTTTGGAAATTTTCTTAATCGAAGAGTATTCACCGCCCAAAGTTCCATTCTTCTATCACACTTCTATCTCCACCAGCGATAAACGGTTTGTCGAAACTTTTCACTAATTATTATAATTTTTTTTTTTTTTACAGCAAGATAACCTAGCAGCCTCACCAGGTCATTTAAGCCGACTGTAGGCTTCGTGTTCGGACTCTTGCTTTGTTTTTACTATTATAATTTATATATTATATTTGCCCGAGATTACACACCTTCGCGATGTCATTCGGGAATTTTTTTTTTTCGTACACACATCTGTCTTTGCGACGATGATTTTGTGTTTTTTTTTCGCGATTCAAATCCGACTGCGCCAGTTATATCTTTACATAATTGAAGATATAATGTCTTAATATAAAAACAAATGTCTTAATATAAAAACAAAACGTAAGAACCATTTATTTATAATTAAGTTTCAATTCAATTTTATTATATTTTATATTACTTTAATAAAATAATTATTTTTACTATCATTTGAACGGGGAGAATGCATATATTTTACTTGTATGTAATTATATACTTCCTTCGAGGAAGTTCGATTTCCGACTGACTTATATTTTTTTATATCTATCAAAATCTAGCAAAACGTTTACTAGATTAATATTCTCCATTCATTGCTTGCTAAGTTTTGACTATGACTTAATCAAGTCATAATCAAGTCAATATATGACTTGCACTGTCCTATGCTATGATACTGTCCTATGTCCATGGCACGAAGTTTTTATTTCGCGTGACTAATCGCTCAGATAGATCATCGTCAGTGTTTTAAGTTCCACCTGCACGGAATGGCGTCCTGTTCTATTCGCCATTACTGCATATTTCCAGAAGCCACAATGAATTACAGACTGGTCCTTTGCCATTAACCTTTTCTCGTTTTAGACGGCATATAAAGACCTTAATTCTTGAAACTTCTCAAAACTTTTGATTTTTTTCGTTGTAACTTTTTATGAAGCTTTTTTACATTTCTGTCTTTCACTTTATTTCACTTTCATTAAATATTTGTTATGTATATATGTATATATAGGAATATGTTCTTTTGTATTCTTTATTTAATATAATTATTCTATTCCCTGATACTGATTTTCAAAGAAAACTTTTACTGAGTTTCGAAAAACGTTAAGTGTTAAACCCGCTTCGCCGAAAATGCATATATATATATATATATATATATATATATATATATATATATATATTATATATATATATAACTCCATATATTTTATATAATATATATATATATATATATATATATATATATATATATATATATATATATATATATTATATATATATATAACTCCATATATTTTATATAATATATATATATATATATATATATATATATATATATATATATATATATATATATATATATATATAACTCCATATATTTTATATACACGGTGTGTCCCACGGAAATCGGAACTTTTTCAAAATATCCTATATACATAACGCCATCTATTACTGACTATATGCGTTGGAAATGTTCATCCTTCCCGAACATTCCAGTCCAACATTCATGACATTTGGTTCAGTAAAAGCCGAGATATCGCGTTCAAAGTGACAGTGAGTTTGTGTCATCGGTCGAAAAATGAACTTCGAACAAAGAGCGAATATTAAATTCTGTTTTAAACTCGGTAAAACTTTTACCGAAACGTTTAATTTGATGAAAGAAGTTTATGGTGATAATTGTTTGTCCCGTACCAGAGTGTATGAGTGGTTTAAGCGGTTCCAGGCAGGTCGTGAGGACATACAGGACGACGAACATCCAGGTCCCTCAAAAACCATTGTTACTGAAAGTAACATTGAAAAAGTAAGTGAATTCATAAAAAATGAGCCGAAATCTTCATTGAGATACATGGAAATGGAACTGAATGTGTCCAAAAATTCAGTTCATCGCATTTTGACCGATCATTTGAATCTAAGGAAGATCTGTGCACGATTTGTTCCACACAAATTGACCGACGACCAAAAAATGCTTCGAATCCAACATTGCTGTGACTTGATTAAAGAGTTAAAAAAGGATCAAAACTTCAAATATTCCATCGTGACTGGTGACGAAACGTGGTGTTTTCAATATGATCCGGAAACCAAGCGTCAAAGTTCTGAATGGAAGCACCCAAAACAAAAGGACCCAAAACAAAAGGACAAAAGGACAAAAAGGACCTTAAAAATTCATTCGACATGCTAATTGAACGTGCAAAACGTTGTATCGCAGCGGAAGGAGACTATTTTGAATAAAATGGAAGTTATTTGCAGAAATAATGAGTGTTTGCTTTTATTTCGAAAAAGTTCCGATTTCCGTGGGACACACCGTGTATAATATATATATATATATATATATATATATATATATATATATATATATATATATATATATATATAACTCCATATATTTGATATATATATATATATATATATATATATATATATATATATATATATATATATAACTCCATATATTTGATATATAATATATATATATATATATATATATATATATATATATATATATATATATATATATATATACCCTAGCTGGCTCAGTGGGTAGAGAGATGGACTCCCACGTGGGAGGACCGAGTTCTAATCCCAGGCACGGCTTTTTCTTCAAGGGTAGATGGTCCATTGGGAGATGGTAATTCCGATGGGCCCTCCCCCGCCACCATTCCCATCCTACAAACTAACTTCGCATAACAAAAAAAATTATTCTAGCCCCTTACCAACCCGCAACGAGACGGCGTGGTTAGGTATTGTCTCAAACCCCCCGACATGAAAAGAAAGAAAATGCACCAGCCCTCATCCTCCGTAGGCCAGAGTGGACCTGGGACTGCTAGCTCCCAGGAGCCATCCAGGAGGGCAGAGGGTGTTAAGAATCCATGGAGGTTAAATCGCTTCCAACAAAAAATAACCTGACAACGCTACATATAGCGACATATAATTGCCGATCGCTATCGAACCAGGCAAGACTAATTGAACTGAAAGAGGAAACAATTAAAATTAAATGGGACTTGTATGGTCTGAGCGAGTATCACCAGGGGACTCAATCAGGTAGAACGAGTGGAATAGGGTTTCTAATTAACAAAAAATGGGCAGACAAGATAGATAATGTCACAAGCTACTCGGATCGAGTAGCCAGCCTAACTCTAAGGCTCTCTCAGAGATACACAGTGCAAATCATGGAAGTCTATGCACACACGGACGAAAAAATTGAAGAGTTCTATAATGAAACAAACCTGGCTTGGTACAATAACAACAGCCACTTCAAATTTCTAGTAGGGGACTTCAATGCTATCGTAGGAGGAAGGAAAGACCACGAAATTCTAGTAGGAAAATTTAGTTTAGGCATTAGGAACGATAGAGGAGAAAGATTGGTCCAATTTGCTCTTCAACATAGTCTCTACATAGCAAACTCGTTCTTTAAGAAAAGCCAACATAGAAAATGGACTTGGCAAGCCCCAAATGAAACCACTTAGAACGAAATTGACCTGTTCTAACCGACAGAATAAGAACAATAAAGAATGTATCAATAATCAATAATTTCAGGACAGGAAGCAGTCATTGTCTGGCTAGAGCAAAGATTACCCTAGATCTAAAGACAAAAAAACCAACAAGAGCAGGTATTAACACTGACAACGTCAGAAACAACGCCACTCTCTTCCAAGAAATGCTAAGTTCCAAAATGCGTAATAAGGACGCAACGCACCTCGCAAAAACCATCTTGAAGTGTGCTGAAGAAGTAGGTGGACCAAACGTAGACAGTAAACACCGCAAACTCTCAAACGAGACAAAAGCCTTGCTCAAAAAACGTAGGGAAATGAAGTTATCCTCGAACATCCAAAGGAATTGAATACATAGAAACCTGCAATACGATCAGAAAGCAAATAACAGAAAATGTAAGAAAATACAACGGAAAATTAGTAGAGAGCACCATCGAAAGTAATAGAAGCCTCAAGAAAGCGAAAAAAGCACTATTGATTGGTAGAAACCAAGTGATTACTATGCAACACGAAAATGAAAGGGAAACCGATAGGAAAAAAATACCAGAGATTATAACCAACTTCTATCAGGATCTCTACAAAGCCCCCGAAACAAGCCAAACAATAACAGTGACTATACAAGAAGCACTTGATGAAGATGTCCCAGAAATTCTCACTGATTAAGTGGAAGCGGCGCTGAAACAAATGAAAAATGGCAAAGCAGCTGGAAATGATGGCATCACAGCGGAATTATTGAAATACGCGGGCAGGAAAACATGGAAGATTCTGGCAGACGTATTCACAAGCTGCTTCAGGACAAGGCAAATTCCTGACCAGTGGAACAACGCCAATATAACTCTGATCCACAAAAAGGTGAACAGGAAAAACATTAGAAACTACAGGCGGATAAGCCTACACCCTACGTTCTACAAAGCATTCACTAAAATCATCAATAGCAGAATACAATCAGCCCTAGACGCAGAACAATCTCGAGAGCAGGCCGGTTTTAGAAGTAGCTTTAGCACCATAGACCACACTCACACTCTGAGAGAAATTATTAGCCGAGCGAATGAGTATGAACTCCCCCTTGCCCTGGTGTACATTGACTTTGAGAAAGCCTTTGACTCAGTATAACCCAAGGGAATAATAAGAGCACTAATAAACCAGGGTATCGAGAAACCATACGTAGAAACACTGACCAACATCTACAGGAATACCAGAGCGAAAGTCATAGTGTTCGATGACACGCCAGAGTTTCCCACACAATGAGGTGCTAGACAGGGGGACACCATTTCGCCAAGAATCTTTAACGCCACCCTGGAATAAAACTTTCGAGGCCTTGCATGGGACTATACAGGCTTAATCATAGATAGAGAACGGCTAAGTCACCTACAATTCACAGATGACATAGTCCTCCTCGCCCAAAATCAGGGAGAATTACAAACGCCACTCGAGAATCTAAACTCAGCTAGTGAGACAACAGGACTGAGAATGAACCTCAATAAAACAAAGGTTATGTACAACGATTTCATAACCAGAGGCCACGATAGAATATCAATTAATAAAACAGATTTGGAAGTGGTAGACGAATATGTGTATCTGGGCCAAACAATAAGCAACTCAGGATCGCTACTACCCGAAATAAATAAAAGAATCAAACCTCCATAATCTTCAAATCAAAAATGAAATCCCACATCAAGAAGAAAGCCTTTGATGGATGCATTCTGCCAGTCATGACTAATGAATGTGAAACATGGACTCTGACAGCAGATACAACAAAAAAGCTTCAGGTTGCCCAAAGAGCAATGGAGAGATGCATGTTGGGCATCACAAGAAGAGACAGGAAAATATTTAACTGGATAAGAGAAAAAACACAGGTAACTGATGTGATTAATAGAATCAGAAGTCTCAAGTGGCGATGGGCAGGGCATTTCGCAAGACTATCGGATAATACATGGACCACAAAATTCATGAATTGGTACCCAAGAGGAGTCAAAAGACCAAGACGGCGCCCAAAACTAAGATAGGATCGTGACGTAAGCAAGCTAGCCGGCATAACCTGGACACGTATAGCCAAAAATAGACAAAAATGGAGGGAAATGAGAAGCCAATACTTAGGGGAGGCTACATCATGATCCGTATGCATGATTGACAAGCTGACAATGATGATGATGATGATATATATATATATATACATATATATATATATATATATATATATATATATATATATATATATATATATATATATATATATATATATATATATATTAGAGCACTGCACGAGTACGTACAGCATCGTACGATTACGAGTACGAATACTCATCACACGATTAACACGATTACCTCGTGTGTACTCGTACTCGCCATGCAATTCAGTACTCGCATCGTTCCGCATCGGCATCGGCATCGGCGAGTACAAAAGTAATCGGCATCGGCGAGTGTAATCGTATTTGGCATCGGCATTGCCGAGATTTTGCTTATGCTTAAGGAATGTATAACATTATACGAGACATCCATAGGAAGGTGAAAAATGGAACTTTAGACATAAACAGAAAATTCACTTTATTAGATTAAAACAGAATATAACAAAAAAAACTCTAGCGCACCTGAACCGCTAGAAACACTAATGTTCGAAGAACAGTAGAAGAATCGAGCAGGTTTTGAGTGCATATTCCACCACATGTGCTGCTTATTACGGCCAAACTGTTTCAAATGCCACGTGTTACTTTCGTCTCAAGAATGCATTATAACTCATATGGTGGAAGGTTTCAGATATTATCACTGGCATGAATTTCAACGTTTATGAGAGCAAAACACGGGTTAATTATATTCGTTATCAGTTGCTTATTTCACATAATTTTGAAAGCAGCATCTCATATAACATCAATGAAGAAAATGCTCAGTGCCTGCAGCACTGTAACTGAAGTTGGTGTTTGGGGCTGCGATCCAAAAAATTTGCAGAACTTTGCGAATTGTAACATCGGTTATTTATTTTCATTGTAAATGTTTCCGGTATGTATACTAACTGTAAGCATTTATTGATACAAAAGTAGCACAACCGACTCGTGCTGGCAACCTTTCGCCAGTATCAAAGCCAAAAATATATCAAATCTGCTTCACGTTGTTTAATTACATTCGAAGTTATAGGAGTATAAAGAAATTTAGGGTTACCTGCAGCGAGTTTTTTCAAATGATCGAAAGCTTAATATTTGCTGTTTATTGTCACTACAATATCATTACCATTTGAAAATTCTACGATAAAACCGCTTAATAAAGATATTGCAATTAAACACAAAACCAACAATAGCTGGCAACCCTTTTGTGGCTTTTCAACCAAATTTGGCCTAAATAATGTTTATGACAGGTTTCATTAATTGTATGAAATTCGTATTGATTTCATGACTGCACTGGAAGTTATAGTGCAAAAAGTTTCATTTTCCTGAGCGAATTTTCAAAACCAAAGACACAAAAATTACCATAGCTGGCAGCACCAATCAAATTTTTCAACCAAATTTCCACCAAACAGAGATTAGAGTAAGGTTTAGCTACTGTGCCAATTTCATGAAAATCTGGTAACTTATTCACATTTCATAGGGCAAGAAGCAGTTTTTTTTCTTTGTAATTTTTCAAGATGGCACCACTGGCACAGACTTGCGCACAATTCAAAATCGCTTCTATCAAATCTGGTCTTACTTAAGTCCAATGCATTCTGCAAATTTTAGCTGTATCTGATTATTGGTTCGTGAGTTTCCGTGAATAGAAGTTTTTGATGCTAAAAATATAGGTTAACTGGGAGAGGGTTACCGTTCTTGTCCGACATGAAATTTCCAAAGTTTTATTTTGAACGTGTAGATATAACATAAGATTTATATACAGATTGATTTTATTGTAAGAAACGGACAGTTTTTTGAATATTCGATGGTTTGAATGTTTTCACTTCCAAATTTTTTTTTTCAAAATGAAGACACCAAAATTATCATAGCTGGCAGCTCCAACCGAATTTTTCAACCAAATTTCTACCAAACGTGGCTTAAAGTAAGGTCCAGCAATTGTGTGAGTTTCGTCAAAATCGAACGATTCAATCAGAATTTATAGGGCTAAAAACAGTTATCTTTTTTAGTGGTTTTTCAAGATGGCACCACTGGCACAGAATCGCCCGCATTTCAAAATCACTTCTATCAGACCTGGTCCTATTTAAGACCAATACATTCTGCAAATTTCAATTCATTCTGCTCATCAGATCGTGAGTTTCCGTGAACAGAAGTTTTTGATGCTAAAAATATAGGTAAATTGGGCAAGGGTTACCAGGCGTGCCCGTTATACCATATCTTTTTTTTTTTTTGGTTATGTAAACAAAGCACAAGATTTATATATGAGTGGCTTTTTTTTGAAGAAACGGCATTTTTTCAAGAGAGACGATGATTTGGAGGTTTTCACTTTCGTTGCCTGCCCTAGCTACAGGGTTGCCAGCACGCTAATTTAAAGCTAGACAAATCTACAACTAAATAATATTAATATGTCCTGAAAATTTCGTAATGATTGAATAGCTCTGTCAAAAGTTATCGAAATTTAAAAATTTTTAAATTTTCCCGTCCTCTTTTTAGGCACCCAGCGCACACATAGGGTTAAAAAATTCCAAAGCATTATTCGATTCATATGTAAAACACGTTAGAAATTTATTTCGTTAACTTTATTTTTGCGAAAATTATTTGTGCACGAAATAATAGGTATATTAAAAATATCACTTAAATGGCCGCCGGCGCCAAAAGGTTAACAATAACTGACATTTAAAGAGACGTGGACCTATTCTGCATATACACCAATGCATCCTGAAAGTTTCAGCTCAATCGAATGGCGCGTTCCCGAGATTATCTCACTGAAATTTTTTGATGATATATATATATATATATATATAAAGAAATATGAATTTTTGGCCGAATCGATTTTAATACTAATGTTCTTCGAACATTAGTAAAAATATTTTCTAGTATGCACTATGCAGTCTATTCTACACAAAATAACGCTTATAAAAAGAAAGGTGTACAGTCTTGAATTAAAAGAAATGGTCTTTGATATTTCAAACATAAGTAAAGATTATATATAACTTGTCTTCCACTGTTTATTTGGCTTTTTTGTTAACCCTTTCCTGCGGAATAGAAACTCTCAACTATCCCTCATAAAATGAAAATACCGAAAAAGAAAAACTAAAAATCTGTCCAAAAAAAAAATAAGTTTATTGGTTTTATTTCATTTATGATATTGAGCATTTTTTCTTTCAATTACATATGTACTGTTGATTTCGATACCTAAAAGTCCTGTTCCGACTTACCAAAAAAGCTCGACGACTATTCACGATGCCTACTCGCAACACTGCACGATGCTACGATGCGGTTCTGGCGAATATTACTCGTAATCGTGAAGCAAATATAATCGGCGATGCATTGGCGAAACGATGCCGAGTATGTACTCGCATCGTTCAGTCGTGTACTCGGCGATTATTTATCCGATTACTTTTTACTTACTCGTGCAGTGCTCTAATATATATATATATATATATATATATATATATATATATATATATATATATATATATATATATATATATATATATATATATATATATATATATATATATATATATATATATATATATATATGTATATATATTTATATATATATATATATATTTATATAACTATATATATTATATTTATATAATATATCTATATATATATATAATGAATTTAAATATATATATATATATATATATATATATATATATATATATATATATATGTATATATTTATATATATATATATATATATATATATATATATATATATATATATATATATATATATATATATATATATATATTTAAAATTGTTTATATATATATATATATATATATATATATATATATATATATATATTTATATCAGCAAAATGATTAAGGGAGATAAAATCTTAAATAGCCGGTCCGATTGAGCTAAAGTATTCAGAGGACATAGATGTATATAGTGGGTAGGTCCATGGCTTACTAAATTAAAATTTCTTTAACCGTTTTGCGGCTGAGGGCATTTTAGTGTATATTCAGGTACAACATTATTTCTATGTAGAGTACATTTTTGTTAAAAAAAAAGTATTTGCAAAGAAAGTTTTTATGTTCTTAACTTGTGTAAAAGCAAATTTTGATTTGACAAAACTTCTGACAGAAACATTAGATCATCGAAAAATTAACAGAGTGGAATGATGTTTGACTAAGGCAGCACACATGGATTTTTTTAACCTGTGCAAGTAACTGTGTAGCTACGGCAGGTTCCTGAAACAAAAATCATTCAAATCATCGACCGTTTCGAAATTTTTTTTGCTTTTTGACAAAAACTTCAAATCATTGTTATATTTTATCTTTTTTCATCATGCCAATGTGAAATTTTTCAAATTCGTAGTTGCACCAGAACGGCAACCCACCACCAAATTACCTCTATTTTTCTAGATATATATATATATATATATATATATATATATATATATATATATATATATATATATATATATATATATAGGGGAGAGGCACGTAGGTTGATCATAGTTTCATTTTGGGGTTGCCATTTTCCACCCTGGTAAGTTAGAGCGTAAAATTATATACCGTTGGAAAGCTAATATCATGGTCTATACATTAGTTTTTACAGAAATGGATTTCAATGAAAAATAAAAATTGTATAGGCAATTTTCGAAAAGTACAATATTT
>OZ022264.1:172031727-172106727 GCA_963978885.1 Nemotelus pantherinus | reverse complement strand
TGCCCTTACATGCGCCGCAGATGATATTTCATCGACTTCACAGCTGCCTTCCATATACCACTCTGATGTGGAGCAGCTGGCGTAATAAACTTCCACTCCGTACCTTGCACATTCAATTGCCCTTGCACTTCTACGCTCTGCCATGTCTTTATCGCACTTCTCAACTGCTTGTCTGCGGCCACAAATGTTGTGCCATTGTCACTCCATAATTTCGCACATCGACCTCTTCTTCCCACAAATCGTCTGAAGCATGCCACGAATGCATCCGCTTCTAAACTCGTTACTACACCCAAATGCACCGCTCTCTGCACCGCACACAAATACTGCTACATAGCTCTTAGTTTCAACTTGGCGCCCTGCTCTGCCCTGTCTTGCTATCGTCGTGATTGGACCCGCAAAGTCCACGCCCGTGTGTAAGAATGGCCTTGCTGGCTGCACTCGCTCTTCAGGAAGATCGCCCATTAGTTGCTCGCTCATTCGCGCATCTAGTCTCGCACATGTTATGCAATTATGCACTATTCGCCGCAATGCTCTTCTCAGCCCTGGTATCCAATATTCTTGTCGTATATATTGCATCATAAGCTGCACACCACCATGCTTAGTTTTCTGATGCGCTTCTGTCATCAATAAATGCGCTAATCTCGACTGAGGTGGTATGATAATAGGGCTTCGCACATCGTAGCTGCACTCGGCTCTGCCGATCCTTCCCCCCACGCGCAGTAAATTGTCATTGCTCATAACTGGCTTTAACGCTGCTATCTTGCTCTTTCTCGGGAAGGTTTGCCCCTTTGCTCTTACGTGGTCTAGCTCAATCTGATAATAGGTAATTTGCATTTGTCGCAAATTTCGCGCTTCTATCTTCTCTTCGCTCGTTGGCAGCACATTTTGCCTATATTCATGCTCCTTTTTACGTATATTACGTATGTATCGCAATACGTACGCTGTTATATTAATTGCTCTGCACAGGTTGCTCGCTCTTTCTAATATTGACGCCGCTCCTACGTTTATATGCACCATCATACAACTTTTCACTTTCTTGATATCTTTTGCACTCGCTCATAACTTGCTCTGTATTTGCACTGCTCATCAAGGATTTTGGCCATTCCTGCTTTCTTAAGCCATTTCGGACCTTTCAACCATAGCTCGTTGTTCTCTAGCTCACTTGGTTTCGCTCCTCTGCTCAATAGATCAGCTGGGTTATCAGATTATCTTATATGCGCCCATGCTCCTAGCTCAGTATTACCTTGTATTGTCGCTACTCTATTTGCCACATATTGTTTTAGCACACCTGGTGGCTTTTTCATCCAGTGCAGTACTACCATCGAATCGCACCATAGAAAGTATTTCTCAAGTTCGCACTCTAGCTCTTATCGCACTTTGCTCATCATCTTACTCAATAGCTCTGCTGCGCTCAGCTCAAGTCGTGGTATCGTGGCTGTCTTGATAGGCGCTACGCGTGATCTCGATATTACTAGCACTGTCGAAATCGCTCCTTGCTCATTCTCTGCACGTATAAAAATTGCACCACCATATGCTTTCGTCGACGCATCAGCAAACCCATGCAACTGTATCTTGTGACTCTTGCTCATTCCGAGCCACCTTGGAAATTGAATTCTCTCCACTATCGGCAGTGCGTCTCGAAGTGGCCACCATTCATCCTGTATCTCCTTCGGCAACTTTTCATCCTAATTTATCTTCTGTTTCCATATGGTCTGGATTAATATCTTCGCACGCACTATAATTGGCCCCAACAAGCCATTCGGGTCATATAACTTCGCTACTTGACTCAAAACATGCCTTTTCGTGATTTTCATCGTGTCATCGCTCTTGCACATGCGGAATACTAGCACATCTCGCTCTATTATTCATCTTAGCCCTAGCACCTTTGTTTCCATATCGTTGCATAGCTCCGTCGATTCTTCGCTCTCTCTGCTCTTGCTTTGCACCATTTGCTCCTCGCTCTTCTCATGCTCTGCTCTTACATTGCCCATGCTCTGCATTAGACGTTTACTGTTTGACGCCCATTTTGCTAGCTCAAATCCTGCACCTCGTAATATACTATCAATGCCCTTGCTCAAACTAATCGCATCCTGCTCATTACTCGCACCAGTTAGACAATCGTCCATATAAAAGTCATTTAATATCGCTCTCGCAGCTCTTGGATGCTCTTGCTCGCTCTCTTTTGCACATTGCACCATCGCTCTTACTGCACTATGGGCTGACGAGGCCATTCCATATGTCATTGCTTTCAGCCAATATTCGCACAACTGCTCGCTCTTATGCTCTCGCCAGAATATTCTTTGGCAATCCCATTGTCGAGGATTGACCTTCACTTGTCGAAACATCATCTTGATATCAGCACTCACTGCTATTTTTCGCATTCTAAATCTCATTAATACATCTGCAACATCGCGCTGCAGCTTTTCTCCTATCATCTGAACATTATTAAACGAGATGCCCAGATCTGTTTTGCAAGATGCATCGAAGACCACTGGAAACTTCTTGGTGACACAATGATGTGGAATATAGTATGTCATTGCTCCTTGCACTGGCTCTTTATTTGCTCTCATCATATGGCCTAATCGCTCATATTCTCGCATAAACCCAATATATCGCTCTCTTAGCTCTGGCACTCGCTCTAATTTTCGCTCTAGCACCATATATCTGCGCAACGCTATTTTTCTCCTGTCACCAATGGTCTTGATATCTGGCTTAGTTGGTATCGTTACTGTATATCGCCCATGCTCATCGCGCTGATGTGTCTTTATGAATAGCTCTTCAACTTAAGGAGTAATAGTGTACATAAACCAGAGTATTAGCCACAAGTGCGAAGAAGTTAGCTCAGAATACATGACAGGACTACAGCTAATGATAGAAACGACGAACAGCAAAAGCATAAGAGTACTAGCAATTTATAAATCGCCCACTATAGATAATGATAGTTTCACCTCAGATATTTATAGTAAGGTTTCAGATAACAATAACGTTGATATTGACGTAATTATAGGCGATATTAACATCAACTTATTAGACAATTCGAGTACGACAAACAATTATCTGACCGCACTTAATAGTTTAGGTTTTGTTTCGTACGTCAACAAGCCTACTCGAATTGATGGTAATAGTAGCTCCTGCATTGACCATGTTCTTCTAAGAAAACGGATAAGTTCTCAATTTAATGTTGTAACACCAATTATATTAGAAAATAGTATAACGGACCATTACACTGTTCTACTTAAAATCGAGGTTGAGAAAAACCTAATAGAAACAACCAAAAACACAGGAATGAAGGTGTTAAAAAGAATAAAATACGACGAAATCAAACTCAAAATTGAACTAGTTGATTGGAATCACGTTATAAACATTGAAGACAATGCTAATATATCTGCATACAAATTCATAATGCAGATTAAAAAAATCATTGATGAATCAACCTCTTTCCAAATTATTCCCAATAAATATGCGCCGCTTAAACAATGGATGTCCTTGGGAATCATAACGTCAATTAGAAAGAGAGACAAACTCAAAAAAGCATTGAATAGAGAACCCTTTAATATCCAATTACAGTCACATTATAAAAAATACAGAAATAAACTAGAAATTATCAAGCGAGAGGCGAAAAGAAATTATTATCAACGATTAATAAACAACTCCAATAACAATAATAAACAGTTGTGGAATATTGTAAGTGAAATGACAAAATCAAAATCGGCCAACAACTTCACCACGGAAGTAGTCAACAGCTTACTGCAAAATGTCACAAAGGAAACAAACGATGATGATAATCGTATATTAGCGAACCACTTCAATGATTATTTTATAAACATTGGAGAGAATATAACACGTAACATTAATAACGATTTGCCAACACCCCCTATATCAAACCTTTGTGGCCTAAAAACAAATCTACATTTGCATAAAATCACTAATGGGGAATTATCTGACATAATAGGATCATTAAAAATAAACTCAGCACCAGGATGGGATGGTATAAATAGCAAGTTATTACACAAAATAAAAAGTGACATTGTCTCACCCTTGGCTAAGTTACTTAATAAGTGTTTAGATGAAGCAACTTTCCCGTTGGCTTTCAAAAAAGCTGTTGTTATTCCAATATTTAAAGGTGGTAGCAACTATGAACTTAATAATTATCGACCAATATCACTCCTGTCGACTTTTGCCACGATATTTGAGCGCTGTATTAAAAACAATCTGACCAAATACCTCACGGAAAATAACATAATATCGAAACAACAATACGGATTTCGCGAAGGACTAAATACAGAAGATGCTGTAATAAATGTGTCAAACTTCCTATATGAAGAAATTAATAACAATAAACCCTTAGCAATATTTATGGATATAAGGAAAGCATTCGACACAGTACCCAATGATTTGCTATTAACCAAATTGGAAAGAATCGGTATTGTAGGCAAAACTCTAAATCTTTTCCGATCTTACTTAAGCTTACGCCAGCAGCGGGTAAAAGTTAATGACACGATGGGAGATTGGCATAGTAACCTAGATATTGGCCTACCACAAGGAACAGTACTTTCACCTATCCTATACACTATTTATGTGAATGACCTACTCAATTGTCTTGAAAGCGAGAATTCTAAGATGATAGCTTTTGCAGATGACACGGTAATGTTAATATCTACCACTAGTTGGAGTGATACATGGTTGTTAGGACAATCTAATATGACCACAGTGCAAAGATGGCTTTGTGGTCATCGGCTTAGTTTGAATGCACAGAAAACTAAAGCCATGGCATTTTCGCTGAAAATAACCGGTCAGCCGGTTTTTAATACATTTACATTACATCACCATAAATGCAGGCGCCAAGAAGATGCACCGTGCAGCGATATATGTCAAGAAATACAGCTTGTAGATGAAATCAAATATCTTGGCGTAACTATGGACAAATACCTCAAATGGAATAGGCACACGGAAATGATAAACGCGAAGCTAAGACGTAGTATATATCTTTTCTATTGGTTGCGTGATATCCTTACCCAGGACCAATTGAAAATTATATACTTTGCTTTGATACAGTCTACTCTGCAATACTGCATAACTGTTTGGGGTGGAACCTATATTTCACACCTAGCAAACATAAAGACGACTCAGAAACACGTACTAAAAGTAATATATAAATTACCTCGTCAATTTTCCTCGTTGGAACTTTTTACGTTAACTAAGGTATTCGACGTCAAAAAGCTATATGTGAAATCTGTGTTATACTACACGTATAAATACTGTTCATCATCATCTTCATTTTTTTTATCAAATTCCAACATTCAGACAAAGAATTAAAGAATTCCCACAAGCTACCAGACGCGTCGTCAGCAAAACGCACTAATTGCTTACCATTTATCAAAACACTCTATCTAATTGTTTACTATTTCTCAAGTTCATAGTTACTTGTACTCGTGCACATCTTTTCTTGCATTAGATTTAGCAAAGCACTCCAATTGTTTATTATTTCTCAAATTCATATTTGCTTGCATTCGCGTACATCTGTTCTCACATTGCATCTTGGTTATGCGATGTCCAGATTGCTAGGTAGTCAAATGAATGTGCATTTTGCTGACGACGTGGGAACTTTGTTTGGTCAATTTATGCTAGCAAGTAAGTGAAATGTATATATAAAGAACTTAAAGTAAATAAAATGTCTAGTCTGATACACCACTCGTTTAATTGAACATCTAGCTACGAATTTTCCACTGACATCACGGTACAAGTGCCGTTGTTGTCTTTAAAATCATAATATATTTACGAGGATATCACGGCTACAAGTGCCGTAGTTATCCAATCAAGGCTATAAAAAATCCACGCAATATCTCGGTTCAAGTACCGACAATATTGAAATAAAACTAGCCCGGATTGTCAAAAGAGACAACCGTAAACATTGGCGACCGTGACAGGACTCGAATCTTGCAATCTTCAACATGGAAAAACTCATCGCCAACCAGGAGGTCACTGGAAAGGAGATTCAAAGGATTATCTCTAACGTGGGAAAGGATCCTTCGCAGCGAAAGACCCTCGAATATTTCCAAGAACGGTTTCGGCGTTTGGAAACTGCATGGGAGCAGTTCGAGTCTACCGACACTGATATCAGGAACCATCCTGACGTTCAACAGCAGGACGACTATTTCATCAGTGACTATTACAATTCCATCGCATCACTCCATTCAAAGTACAAGGAGTTCTTTGAAGCACAAATTAAAGCCTTGTCGCCCAATATTGAAGCAAGTATGGCATCCAATATTGAAGACAAGGATTCAGCCAAAAGTAACCCCATACGCCAGCTACTTAGGAAGGCCAACACCATCAGGGGACAGTTGGACCACATTCTACAGAGGTTGGCGGATACACGTTCTGGGCAACCAACGGCCTTTTATCAAATTCAGAAACAAGCCATTTCCGACTACTGGCAACAAATCGAAGCTCTCCATCATCAGATATGCGAAGCTGTTGATAATCCCGAAACATATGGCTACGACATCCAGGGATTCTTGAACCACCAGGACCAAGTTTTGAGTGCCAATGTTTCACTGACTGAATATCTCCGGCTAAGTGGGCCACAGCAGATCCCCGTAAACGATCAAATATTAAAGCCAGATGGTAGCGTGAAAATTAAGCTACCTAAAATAGAAATTCCGAAGTTTGACGGAAACTATTTGAATTGGCGTCAGTTTCACGATTTATTTTCGGAAGTGGTTCACAAGCAAGCTATTTCGCCATGTGAAAAGTTATGGTATCTTCGAGCCAACCTATCAGGGGAGGCAGGAAAACTAATAAAACACTTGCCATTATCCAATGAAAATTATTTCGCAGCATGGCAAATTCTCAAGGAACGCTACGAAAATCCGAGATTAATTGCAAATGCGCTGTTATCGAATCTACTCGGGCAATCAGCTCACTCGATTGACTCAGCTGCGAACATTAAATCACTCCACGACACAACGCGTGAATGTTTAAAAGGGTTGGAGAACGTTGGAATCTCAACCACCGGATGGGATCCCTTGCTGTTGTTTATACTTATACGCAAGTTGCACAAAAATACGCACGTGCTATATGAGCAGTCATTAGCTCATCCAAGGCAACTTCAAACCATCGAAGGGCTCATGAGTTTCTTAGAAAATAGATTCCAATCCCTAGAAGCGCTCGGCTCCAAGACCAAGGCAGAGGACGAAAAACGGCCAGTTTCCGCAAAGGCTTTAACGGCAGTAAACACCAACAACTGTATTGCTTGCAACGCCTGGCACCCACTTTTCGCGTGCAAAACTTTTCTGACATTCAGCCCCGAAAATCGACTGAAACTTATTCAAAAGCATTCGAGGTGCGTAAACTGCCTACAAGCAGACCATTCATCGAAGAATTGCACGAAAGGAACCTGCAAACATTGTTCCAAAAGGCACAATACTTTGTTGCACCTCGACAAGAAGCAAGACGCAGCAGGGAAAAAAAGCAGATCAAAGGCAAAAATTTGAAGCCTCATCATCCACCACGAAACAAGGTATTTCGGCAAGCCAGGAAGGTGAAGCATCTTCTCTGACGACGGGTATAATAAATCCACGATCGAAATACATGATACTCAGTACAGTGGTTGTTACCATCCAAGGTAATAATGGCACCTATACAACCTGCAGAGCTGTTTTGGATTCAGGGTCCCAAGTAAATTTAATATCGGAACGGGTTTGCAAAAGGCTTCAATTGACCAAAGATTCCACCAATCTCAAAATACTTGGCATTGGGAACGGGCGTCAGCACACAACAGCGAGAGTTAATTTTCTGTTAAAATCGCAGATCACGGCATTCACTACAAGAGTGGAGGCATATGTACTTCCCCACATAATAACCCAACAACCATCGAGGGAAATCAATGTGAGTGATTGGAAGATTCCCGACAATATAAAACTGGCTGATCCCCATTTCTTTAGACCAGACAGGGTAGATCTGCTACTGGGGGTAGAATTCTACTATCAACTCCTATCAATAGGCCAAATAAAATTGGGAGAGAACCTTCCCATACTGCAAAACACTGTTCTTGGTTGGATTGTTGGCGGAGGCATAGGCGAAACGAGCGGCGATAACGTTACTTGTGGAGTTGGCATTGAAGAAGAGGCAATTTCACAACAAATCGAACGGTTTTGGAACTTGGACAATTTGCCTCGAGAGGAGCAACACTTGTCTCCAAGTGAGAAGCAGTGCGAGGCTCATTTTGCACGCTGGACAAACCGCAAAGCAAATGGCAGATATGAAGTTTCACTGCCCTTCACCGCTGATCCATCCACTCTGGGTGAATCAAAGGATTTGGCTTTGCGAAGGTTTCATAGTTTAGAGCGCAAGCTATCACGTCAGCCCGAGCTCCAGCAAGAATACACTAAGTTCATGGATGAGTATTTAGCCCTGGGCCATATGGAAGAAATCACTGAAGTTCCCAGGATACATTACTATCTTCCTCATCATTGCGTTAGCAAGCCACATAGTGCCACAACCAAAGTGCGGGTAGTTTTCGATGCATCAGCGAAAACAACATCCAACGTTTCACTAAATGATATTCTGCTTGCTGGTCCTACAGTTCAGGAGGATCTGTTTTCTATATTACTGCGTTTCAGACAACATCGATACGTACTAACAGCGGACATTGAGAAAATGTACCGGCAGGTCAATGTTAACCCAGAACAAAGATTCTTCCAGCTAATCTTTTGGAGACGTTCTCCCGAAGAGCCCATGAAACAGTATCAATTGAATACAGTAACTTATGGGACTCGACCAGCATCATACTTAGCAACAAAATGTTTAGTGGACCTAGCAAGGAAAAATAAGTCAGAATTTCCGTACGCATCCGCAGCGCTACTTGAAAATTGTTACGTCGATGACATCATGACTGGAAGCAACAGTTTGCCGGAATTACTGCAAACTCAGTCAGAGCTCAAAACTCTACTCTCGCAAGCTGGATTCAACCTAAGAAAGTGGTGCGCGAACGACGCACGCCTACTCGATCAAATTCCACCGCAAGACAGCCAACTAAGCCTCGATTTCAACGAAGGCAGTGATGACCACATCAAAACGCTAGGCTTGACATGATCACCAGCATCTGACGTATTCAGAATGAAGTTGGCAACGACTAACTCAAATAAATATACGAAACGTACCGTCGCTTCCGACATATTTCGAATCTTTGACCCTTTAGGTTTCGTAGCCCCAATCGTAACGACTGCAAAAATACAACTTCAAGCTATTTGGAAACTCAAGCTGGACTGGGATGCTGCCTTACCTATGGAAATACATACACGATGGTCAACATTTCGTGACGAACTAAAGACGATAGAAGATATCGTTATACCACGACACATATACTCCCACAGCCTACCAAAATCAAAGCAGCTTCATATATTTTCGGATGCCTCGACTCAAGCTTTTGGTGCTGCCGCATACATACGCTCTGTCAAGCAGGATAACACTATCGTTGTTCGACTATTATGTGCCAAATCTCGTGTAGCACCCATCAAAACGATCACCCTCCCCAGGTTAGAGCTTTGTGCAGCCAAACTGGCTGCAGACCTGGCAGATCGTATCAAGCATGTTCTCAACATGACCAACGTCCCAACGTACTACTGGACTGATTCTCAAATAGTTTTATCCTGGATACAGTCACAATCCTCAGATTTTCACACATTTGTTGCCAACCGAATTGGCGCAATCCATGAGCTTTCAAATCCAGAGCAGTGGCGGCACGTAGAAACAAAAATGAATCCAGCCGATGTATTAACGAGACCCATAGCACCAAGCACTTTCAAAACCTGCAATTTATGGTTCTTCGGTCCGATTTTTCTACACGGTAGAGAAAAGGAGTGGCCAGTGGCCTATAACGCGCACGTAGACTCCGCCAATGACGTAGAACGAAAAATAACATCCCTAGCAGCAACGCCTTCAACCAACTTCGTTTTTGAAATTGAGCACAGAAACTCCTTTGGAAGATTGTTACGGACAACTGGATACATAGTACGATTCATAAACCGGTGCAGAAAGCAGAAATCCGAGCAAGCAAATTCAGCTCTCGCACTAACCCAGTCGGAGAGGCAGCAAGCTCTACGCATAATCGTCAAAACAATCCAATCAGAGGATTTCAAAGCAGAAATCAGCGACTTGCAACGGCATCATCGAGTGCATACATCGAGTCCATTGAACAACCTCACCCCATTCTTAGACGAACACGGCATTTTAAGAGTTGGAGGGAGATTAGATGCAGCGAGTTTGTCCTTTGAAGCAAAACATCCTATATTGCTGCCATACTTGGACAATATAACAAGATTAATAATGGAGGACATTCATCGGAAGCATTCACACGTGGGACCCCAAGGTCTTGAAGCCATTACGAAGCAAAAATTTTGGCCCATCAAATGCAAAACATTAGCAAGGTCCATTGTGCACAAGTGCGTAAAATGCACTCGGGCCAATCCCAAGTTACTCACCCAAATAATGGGGAACCTACCAGCAACAAGGGTACAACCTGGACGGCCGTTTATTAATACCGGGGTTGATTTTTGTGGCCCTATATACTACCATTTCCAAATCAGAGGAAAAAGGCCACAGAAGACTTACATTGCAGTTTTTTGTTGTTTTGCGACGAAGGCTGTACATTTAGAGTTGGTCTCTAATTTATCCACCGAAGCCTTTTTAGGCGCCCTCAAAAGGTTCATTGGAAGGCGTGGCCACTGTCGGAGAATCTACTGCGATAATGCAACAAACTTTGTTGGCGCGAGGAACCAGCTGCAAGAAATTTCAGCCTCGATTTATTCAGACTCATCTCAAAACACCATTACCACCCAATGTAGTGAAAAAGGCATCGACTTTCATTTCATACCTCCCAGGGCCCCCCATTTTGGAGGGCTCTGGGAAGCCGCTGTGAAATCCGCCAAGGAATTAATGAAGAAAACGATTGGACCAGTTTCACTAACGCACGAGACGCTATTAACCGTTTTAGTGGAAATCGAGGCGATTCTTAATTCAAGGCCCTTGACGCCACTTTCTTCTAACCCCAATGACCTAGCCGCATTAACTCCAGGGCACTTCCTCATAGGTGAACCACTGACTGCCCAAATTGACTGTGACGCAGAAAGCAGGAAGGGCGGACTGCAACCAGCCTGGCGAGAAATAAGCAACATCAAGCGTGAGTTTTGGCAACGATGGTCCAAGGAATACCTACATCTTCTACAAAACCGTTACGGATGGAAAACAGCAATGACAAACATACCAATCGATACGATTGTTATCATCAAAGATGATAATACACCCGTTATGAAATGGCCTCTTGGCCGAGTAATCCGCACCTATAAAGGCAATGACGGATTTGTTCGAGTTGTCGATCTGAAAACTGAAACCACTACCTTGACTCGGCCTATACATAGACTCGCTCCATTACCCTCAGAATCCACAACCGCCACAGGAGCTCCGGATTCAAAGGTGGAAATCGATGAAGAGGCTCGAAATCAGATTGCAAACTCCACTACACAGGATCATCCACCTGGTCGAAGGCAATACTGCCCGAGCGATACAAATTGTCAAGTAGAAGGTTCACCCATCAAACGGAAAAAATTCAGCCGTGGAGCCTTACTCGCAACTTTATTCGCCTGCATACTAGTGCCCTCCTGTTACGCCAACCCAGCCAAATTTGAAACACAGCGATTTAACAACACATTCGGAGTTAACTTTGAGAACATTGGGAATATTCTTCATGTCACTGATGAATGGAAAATGATCGTATACTACGACCTATCCCCATATTGGGATGAGATGACCTCTCTTTCAAACGGAACAACAGCCCTAAGGCAACTATGCGACCTGATGATGCACAAATCAAATTGTGAACACCTGATTCTCCAATTTGAGCAAGACCAGCTTGAGCTCAAACTCGATAATAGTCTGTTTACGACTAAGAGAATGAAACGAGGTGCACTCGATGTTGTGGGAAATCTTGCCAATTCATTATTTGGTGTACTAGACTCGAAATACGCGGATGAAATGTCTACCACGATCAACAACATCAAAACTGATCAACACCTTTTAATGAAGTTACTGAGAAATCAAACATCAGTTATAGATTCAACCATCAACCTGATAAAAATAGATCAAACAAGCGCTCAACGAAAATTTGGCAGAATAGAACAAAGGATTAATTGGATACTGCAAAGGATAAACCTGAATGGTACTGAAGATACCCAACAAAAGGTTTTCCAAACATTAACCAGTCTCAGTCTTCAGTTGGTAGCAACAAGCGCCAATTTACACCGCATTCAATCAACCGTCATTGATGTATTGACCGACGCTCATCATGGAACCCTAAGTCCTCTACTATTATCACCACATCAGCTTCATGAAGAGTTGAAAAATATAAGGACTAAATTACCTCCAGGAGAGCACCTCCCTGGGCACGACGAGGATGTATTGCCATTATATCGTTTGATGAGGACCGCTGGAAGCATAATCGACAATTATGTCGTATTCACAGTAAGAATACCCCTTACTGATAAACGCGATTACCAACTGCTCAACTTGACTCCTATACCCGTAATCGTCAACCAAACGCTGGTTTCAATAAAGCTATCAACCAAGCTGCTTGCCGTTAATGCGCACCGAGACACTTATTTTACAATAACTGAAGCCGAGCTGAATTCATGCCTAACCATCGAAGATCAGTCCTTTCTGTGCGAAAAGGCAGGTCCTTTATATCACACTGGTGCCCAAATTTCATCTTGTGAAATGAACCTGTTGACAGCTGAATCCACGCAGTCTTGTCAAACTGAAATCATCCCACTGAAACATACCTGGATTCAACTTGCTGACAAAAATAAGTGGATTTTTGGTTTGACTCAACAGATGCGACTACAAGTGGTTTGTGGAAACCAAAATTTTAAGCTACAACTAGACGGAGCCGGAATACTAACCCTGGAACCAGATTGTGTGATGAAACACGATTCCATCACCATTTCAGGGCACAACATCGTCTCAAGTCAAGTCAACAGCTCATTTAAGGCCAGAAATGTTGTGATTGAAATTCCATCACCTATTCCAACAATTTTACTTCCTGGAGACGACGAGGAATATCAATCACAACGAAATCTGTTGAATAACTTACAACAGACCCTACGCAAGGAGACTTTTGATTTTCCAACTTATACAAGCCATCAATATGTTTCGTATCACGCCATTCCTGGTTACGTATCAATCATGCTGATCTTGGTTATTATGATTGGAGTATTCTGGAAGTGCCGACACAACCGCGCCAGGCAAAGGCCAATTCCAGCACCTAGGGCAAACAAAAAACCAGACTTCTCAATTGAAATGCAACCGTAATCTTGAACGACGTTCAACGCGGGGAGTATGTTCATCATCATCTTCATTTTTTTTATCAAATTCCAACATTCAGACAAAGAATTAAAGAATTCCCACAAGCTACCAGACGCGTCGTCAGCAAAACGCACTAATTGCTTACCATTTATCAAAACACTCTATCTAATTGTTTACTATTTCTCAAGTTCATAGTTACTTGTACTCGTGCACATCTTTTCTTGCATTAGATTTAGCAAAGCACTCCAATTGTTTATTATTTCTCAAATTCATATTTGCTTGCATTCGCGTACATCTGTTCTCACATTGCATCTTGGTTATGCGATGTCCAGATTGCTAGGTAGTCAAATGAATGTGCATTTTGCTGACGACGTGGGAACTTTGTTTGGTCAATTTATGCTAGCAAGTAAGTGAAATGTATATATAAAGAACTTAAAGTAAATAAAATGTCTAGTCTGATACACCACTCGTTTAATTGAACATCTAGCTACGAATTTTCCACTGACATCACGGTACAAGTGCCGTTGTTGTCTTTAAAATCATAATATATTTACGAGGATATCACGGCCACAAGTGCCGTAGTTATCCAATCAAGGCTATAAAAAATCCACGCAATATCTCGGTTCAAGTACCGACAATATTGAAATAAAACTAGCCCGGATTGTCAAAAGAGACAACCGTAAACAAATACGAAAGGCAGAATCTGATTTGCCATGACCAGGATACTAGACATAGCTACAACAGAATTGTTGTTCCTTATTGTAATAAAACACAAATCCAAAAATACGTTACATACATCGGTCCTTAATGCTATAACGACCTCCCTACAGTTTTAAGAAATATAAATTCATTGACACGTTTTAAATATAGCGTTAAAAAATGGCTCCAGTCTATATCAAATGAAGAATTTTATGCTATATTCAGCTATGTATAAAAATAATAGAATCAATCTAAAGGTATAACGTTAGCCATCGTTCTCTTATGCAAATGAATCAAATGAATTAAGTAAATGATAGATTTATATTAGTATAGTTGTGAAAGTTTAAGTCTCCTACCACAAGCTTAGCTTATAAGGAGGCTCTTACACAAGCATAAATTTAGAGTTCTAAACTTTTTGATGTAAGAGTTTTTGTGAAATAAATCAAATTGAATTGAAAAAAAAAAAACTTGCTCTTCTTCTTTAGTTCTCGCTTTTTTAGTTTGCACTTCTTCTTGCTCCCAAAATCTTTAAACCAGCTCATCTAAGCTCTGTTGCTGCACCATTGCGCACATTTTTGCTCCTACTAAGCCCTTGGTCGGCACCGCTCCCATCAATACGTATCGAAGCACCGTCTGTTGTAGCACCACACCACTTGGCCCTCGTATAATCTTAGCTCTTATCATTCTTGCCCATATATTTGCTGCTAATATTATCTCAATCTCACCTGGTATCCCATAACTTGGGTCAGCCATCGGCATATCAAGCACATCTTTGTTCACGTCATACTCGATTTTCAGTGATGGCGTCACAATTAGCCATCCTTCCTGCGCTACTAGCAGGCTACATCATATTTGTTCGCGCGCACCGAACCACGGCTTTATCGAGGCCATTACTTTTCGTTTTAAAATTGTTCGCTCACCCGTCACCGCACAAATTTCGTCTTCATCACTTTCTGTCTTTAGCTCATGTCTTTTCACACATCTACTCGCAATCATATTGATCTACGATCCCGAATCACATAACGCTCTTATCGGCCCGATCTCTTTATTGTCTATCTTTAAATGCACCATTGCCGTCGCTAGCACCGAAACGCACCTCGCACCATTTGTTTCTCTTTCATTATTTTCGCGCAAACGCCCTGCTCTTTCACTTTCGTATTTTTTCTGTCCGCATATTTTCGCCGCACCTTTCGCACTTAGTCCTTTTATTTTTGCGCTCTTACGCGCTTTTTCATTCTTCGCACTTTTTCGCACATAGTCTCGCACTTTATTTCCCGCACTTCTCTGCTCTAATAGTCTTCTCATTATCCGCCGCGCATTACAGTATTCACTTTTATCATCAAACCGCTCATTCTTCCGCACACTTTTTATTACTTTGCCCCTATTTTTATACTTCGCACCAGTGGTTTTGTCTTGCACCTTTAAACGCACTTTGCTCTTCACATCGCCCGCTCTTACCCGCACTGTCTCTGCACCGCACGCTCTTTGCTCTGTTCATCACCTTCGCACCGTCCTTGCATCATACGCTCTTCGCTCCTCACACCGATTTTGCACCGTCTTTGCACCTCACGCTCTTTGCTCTTATCGAATTCGCTCCGCTTTGCTCTTTGCACTTCACTTTTTCTTGCTCTTAGCTCTCCACGCACTTTGATTCTGTTTTTTAATTTGTCACGCACCACGCACTCATTGTGTTTTAATGTTAGAAACGCACCGCTCTTTCTTTGCCCGTATCTTGGCACTTTTTGTTTATTATTGTTTTTATGCCGCGCACTCACACTGCCCCAATTGTCTTGCACTATTTTTTCATTCACTTGCACATTGTCGCACTCGAGCTTCAGTTATTTGGCACTACACGTTTTCGCATCGCTCCACTCTCCCTTTGTGATCTAACCGGACACACCACACTATTGTGCTTCCTGCCTGGGCAATTCAGACATGGGCCCCCATAGCACTTATCTGCACTATGCCCCGACTTCAAACGAATGTGCGCCTGTCCCCAATACTCATTCGTAGGAATTGCTCGCACCTGTATAATGGTTGATCACCATCGCACTGTTTGCATCTAATCATTTGCGCTCCAGCTCGCACCATCTCCTTTGCTCCGTTGTTGCCCTTGCTCGCTCCTTGCCCTCTACATGACATCTCCATTGATGCATGCGCCAATGCCCTCGCTCGTTTCTCTAGGAAATTGCACAATTCGCACTCCAATCGGCTCATTTTGCTTCTCGTTAACTCCCATTGTTCCGCCGTTTTCGAGTCTAACCGCTCTACCATCATGTAAGTAATGATCGGGTCCCACGTATCGACCCCCACGCCCAGCACCTGCAACTGCCTCATTGATTCATTAACTGTGTCCACTATGGTTCTAATCCCGGCATATGTCGCTGTGCCCATGCACGGTATCTCGAAGAGTGCCCGAATATGCGCCTTTCTTATCAGGTATTCGTCGTCAAGCCTTTTCCATGCCATTACATAGTTGGCTTCCGTCAATTGCCACGATCCCAGCACTCTACTCGCCTCCCCTTTCACCGCCGCCAATAAACACTGCAGCTTGAACACCGGCTTAATGTTCCTTTTCTCGTGCACCGCCGATCGGAACTTATCCCAGAACGCGCTCCACTCTCGAAATTCGCCCGCAAACGTGCCCCATGTATTTGTTATTTGCCCGCGCTCTCTCAGCTCAATTAGCACATCGCTCTCTTGCGCCGTCGCTCCTTGCACCATTTCACTTAGCTCCGTCTCGCCCTGCTCCGCACATGACATCAGCGCCGTCTTTGCCTCCAAATACTCCATCTCTACCTGCTCGTATATCGCCGCCTCGCTCTCAACATCGCGCCCTACCTTACGCCCGAGCGCATGATGCGCCTTCTCAAACTTCGCCCAAGCTCCTTCGAGAGTTTGCAATCGCGAATTTAAGTTCACCGCCGACACAGCTCTCGCACCCTCGCTCAACGCAAACGTTCGCGCTCGCGTTATGCTTGCAGCATAAGTGTGTTGTTCTACTTCGGACATCGTAATTCGAATTAAAATCCTTTCCAATTTAACGCTTGTACTTTCACAAATTACTTTTTCGCTTTTCAATTCCCAACCGTTACCGTTCGCTAATTTCCAAACAATAACATTCATCCCATGCTACGCACCTTTCGTAGGCATTCCTTTAACCTATTTCCATATGCACCATGCACCCCTTTACCTACATTCATGCACATTATATCCAGGCCTGGATTCACAAATACATTCGCACACATGCACAACATTCTTAGCCCATGCTCTATATTTTCAAATTTCCATGCACCTCATGCCCTATACATTCCGCTCGCACCACATAGCCCATGCTCTATTTCGCACCTCTCCTACACATACATGCAACGCTCTATGCACGCTATGCCCATTACGCACATTTCTATCGCAAGAATTCTATGCCCGCGCGCCCATTAATACATTCCCATCGCTCATATAAAGACCACGCTCGCGTCTATGCCCGCACATATACATTGCTCTACGCCCGCTTCAACAATCCACGCTCTAGCTCTTGTCTTTCGCATTCGCTCTGCACCGATCCGCACATTGGACCTCATATATCAATATTTGCCCTTGCTCATATATCCGCACATTGGATATTACCTGCACCTTGCCTTGCTCCGTCAGTCGATTTGATCACGCATATCGGATCTTGAATCGTTCATATCTTCGCACATGCTCATTAGCACCAATCGCCCATGCTCATCACTTCATCTACGCGCCAGCCGCAGCGCACAGTCAATCGCCCTCCAGGCATCATATCGCTTGGACATTCTTCTTTGCGGCTGTCCGCCTTCACAGCCAGCATACATGCGTCCATGTAACTTGTGCGCGCTGGCGAGATTTTGTTCCGATCGGCTCTCAGGCACATACATTGCTCGTAGTATTTGTGTAGCTATGAAATTATACCAAGCCATTTGCCCTTGCTCTTATAGCCCATCCAGACTACAGATACTTATATATGCGCATACATAAGTATCTGCCACAAGATGGTCCACACTGCAGCGACATCTGCAGATACATTTTACTTTTGCCATGAAAATCAATGAAAAGTATGCGATAATTGTAGATACATTTTCGAGCAATAGCGCATACAATTGTATCCGCATACATAAGTATCTGGAAACAACGGTCCACACTTGAAATTAGCACATACTTGTGTATGCAGATACAAAACTATGTGAAAATTACTAGTGTGGACCGGTGTTTCCACATACTTATGTATGCGGATACAATTGTATGCGCTGTTGGAAAATGAATGTGGATACTTCTTCGATTGAGCGATGATTGGTTCTGAAGCAAGAAACACATTGCGATGCAGTGCACGCATTGTAATGCACTTGAAAGCAATGCTGTGTTCTCACAATTAATGCCAAATTAATTTGTGGAGGTTTGATATTTAGATTTTCTGTATCTATTTTTCGTCCATTTACAATTTAATACCTGGAACGGAATTCCCGCCTCAATTTAAATAGTTGTTGGCCGGCCAAATACTTTCAAACAAATGTCAACCGATGCAGTGTTTTTATAAATTAGCCTAAACGATGCAGTGCACTGCAATGAAGTCCATTGAATGTAAATTGCTACACAGAATCACATGAGTTATAAATTTCAATGCAGTGCAGTGGACTGCACTGCATCCACAAGCATCATTTGCTCATGCTTCTTCGATTGAGCGATGAATGATTCTGATATAGGTACAAGATACCTACCTGTGTCATTTTGAATGACTCTGCAGGTTAGCCATGATACAAGAAACACTAGAGATAGCGACATTTGAGTGACCATTGTATTCTCTATCTGCGCATGACGTCACCGGGACAGTTCGTCGCGCGGCATTGGTGTAGAATGTATGGGCGCTGGCGTAACTCATTTAAACAATCCGTAATTAAAACATGTTTGCATACATTCTTGTACATAAAATCGTCACCTAAGGAATCATAACATGTACAGTTAAATTATGTGCTTAGTAGTACATGTAAAATGTATGCACAATTTATGCAAAATATGATTAAAGCATATTTCAAAAGATGTAGATTTGGAGCCAAACATAGGAATATTGTTTGTACATTTGAGAAAGTAAAAGTTCACTCTTCGATATGTGGCCAAGCAACAATATTATTGTAAATAACACAATTTAATGATGGTTTTGATGATTTCAACTTCAAAAAACTCTAGCGCACCTGAACCGCTAGAAACACTAATGTTCGAAGAACAGTAGAAGAATCGTGCAGGTTTTGAGTGCATATTCCACCACATGAGCTGCTTATTACGGCCAAACTGTTTCAAATGCCACGTTTTACTTAGGTCTCAAGAATGCATTATAACACATATGGTAGAAGGTTTCAGATATTACCACTGGCATGGGTTTCAAAGTTTATGAAAGAAAAACACTTGTTAATTATATTCGTTATCAGTTGCTTATTTCACCAAACTTTGAAAGCAGCATCTCATATAACATCAATGAAGAAAATGCTCAGTGCCTGCAGCACTGTAACTGAAGTTGGTGTTTGGGGCTGCGATCCGAAAAATTTCCAGAACTTTGGGAATTGAAACATCGGTTATTTATTTTCATTGTAAATGTTTCCGGTATGAATACTAATTGTAAGCATTTATTGAGACAAAAGAAGCACAACCGACTCGTGCTGGCAACCTTCTGCCAGTATCAAAGCCAAGAATATATCACATCTGCTTCACGTTGTTATATTACATTCGAAGTTATAGGAGTATAAAGAAATTTAGGGTTACCTACAGCAAGTTTTTTCAAATAATCGAAAGCCTAATATTTGCTGTTTATTGTCACTACAATATCATAACCAATTGAAAATTCTACGATAAAACCGCTTAACAAAGATATTGCAAACAAACACAAAACCAACAAAAGCTGGCAACCCTATCATGGCTTTTCAACCAAATTTGGCCTGAATAATGTTTATAATAGGTTCCATTAATTGTATGAAATTCGTATTGATTTCATGACTGCACTGGAAGCTATAGGGCAAAAAGTTTTATTTTCCTGAGCGAATTCTCAAAACCAAAGACACAAAAATTACCATCGCTGGCAGCACCAATCGAATTTTTCAACCAAATTTCTATCAAACAGAGATTAAAGTTAGATTTAGCTACTGTGTGAATTTCATGAAAATCTGGTTACTAATTCACATTTCATAGGGCAAAAAGCAGTTTTTTTTTCTTTGTAATTTTTCAAGATGGCACCACTGGCACAGAGTTGCCCACAATTCAAAATCGCTTCTATCAGACCTGGTTCTACTTAAGTTCAATGCATTTTGTAAATTTCAATGGTATCTGATTATTGGTTCGTGAATTCCCGTGAACAGAAGTTTTTGATGCTAAAAATATAGGTTAACTGGGAGAGGGTTACCGTTCTTGTCCGACATGAGATTTCCAAAGTTTTACTTTGAACGTGTAGATAAAGCATAAGATTTGAATACAGATTGGTTTTATTGTAAGAAACGGACATTTTTAGGATATTCGATGATTTCAATATTTTCACTTCCAAATTTTTATTTTTTCAAATTTAAGACACCAAAATTATCATAGCTGGCAGCTCAAACCGAATTTTTTAACAAAATTTCTACCAAACGTGGTTTAAAGTAAGGTTCAGCTACTGTGTGAATTTCGTCAAAATCGAACGATTCAATCAGAATTTATAGGGCTAAAAACAGTTATCTTTTTTAGTGATTTTTCAAGATGGCACCACTAGCACAGAATCGCCCGCATTTCAAAATTACTTCTATCAGACCTGGTCCTAGTTAAGACCAATACATGCTGCAAATTTCATTTAATTCTGCTCATCGGATCGTGAGTTTCCGTGAACAGAAGTTTTTGATGCTAAAAACATAGGTAAATTGGGCAAGGGTTACCAGGCGTGCCCGTTATACCATATCAAATTTTATTTTTTGTCTATGTAAACAAAGCACGAAATTTACATATGAGTGGCTTATTTTTGAAGAAACGGCATTTTTTCAAGAGAGACGATAATTTGGAGGTTTTCACTTTCAGTGCTTGCCCTAGCTTCAGGGTTGCCAGCACGCTCATGAAAAGCTCCACAAATTTACAACTAGATAATACCAACAAGTTCTGAAAGTTTGGTAACGATTGAATAGCTCTGTCAAAAGTTATCGCAATTTAAAAATTTTCAATATTTCCCGATCTCTTTTTAGGCACCCAGCGCACACATGGGGTTAAAAAAATCCAAAACATTATCCGATTCACATGTAAAACACGTTCGAAATTTATTTCGTTAACTTTATTTTTGCAAAACTTATTTGTGTACGGAATAATAGGTATATTAAAAATATCACTAAAATGGCCGCCGGCGCCAAAGGGTTAAAGTTTTTTAACTTTTTCTGAGACCTAGCACTATTCTGCATATACACCAATGTGTCCTGAAAATTTCAGCTCAATCGGATGGCGCGTTCCTGAGATTTTTTCACTGAAATTTTTTGATGATATATATATATATATATATATAGAAATATGAATTTTTGGCCAAAGTGATTTTAATACTAATGTTCTTCTTCGAACATTAGTAAAAACTCTAGCGCACCTGAACCGCTAGAAACACTAATGTTCGAAGAACAGTAGAAGAATCGTGCAGGTTCTGAGTGCATATTCCACCACATGTGCTGCTTATTACGGCCAAACTGTTTCAAATGCCACGTTTTACTTTGGTCTCAAGAATGCATTATAACTCATATGGTAGAAGGTTTCAGATATTACCACTGGCATGAATTTCAACGTTTATGAGAGCAAAACACGGGTTAATTATATTCGTTATCAGTTGCTTATTTCACAAAATTTTGAAAGCAGCATCTCATATAACATCAATGAAGAAAATGCTCAGTGCCTGCAGCACTGTAACTGAAGTTGGTGTTTGGGGCTGCGATCCGAAAAATTTGCAGAACTTTGCGAATTGTAACATCGGTTATTTATTTTCATTGTAAATGTTTCCGGTATGTATACTAACTGTAAGCATTTATTGATACAAAAGTAGCACAACCGACTCGTGCTGGCAACCTTTCGCCAGTATCAAAGCCAAGAATATATCAAATCTGCTTCACGTTGTTTAATTACATTCGAAGTTATAGGAGTATAAAGAAATTTAGGGTTACCTGCAGCGAGTTTTTTCAAATGATCGAAAGCTTAATATTTGCTGTTTATTGTCACTACAATATCATTACCATTTGAAAATTCTACGATAAAACCGCTCAATAAAGATATTGCAATTAAACACAAAACCAACAATAGCTGGCAACCCTATCGTGGCTTTTCAACCAAATTTGGCCTGAATAATGCTTATGACAGGTTTCATTAATTGTATGAAATTCGTATTGATTTCATGACTGCACTGGAAGTTATAGTGCAAAAAGTTTTATTTTCCTGAGCGAATTTTCAAAACCAAAGACACAAAAATTACCATAGCTGGCAGCACCAATCAAATTTTTCAACCAAATTTCCACCAAACAGAAACTAAAGTTAGGTTTAGCTACTGTGTCAATTTCATGAAAATCTGGTTACTAATTCACATTTCATAGGGCAAAAAGCAGTTTTTTTCTTTATAATTTTTCAAGATGGCACCACTGGCACAGACTTGCCCACAATTCAAAATCGCTTCTATCAAATCTGGTCTTACTTAAGTCCAATGCATTCTGTAAATTTTAGCTGTATCTGATTATTGGTTCGTGAGTTTCCGTGAACAGAAGTTTTTGATGCTAAAAATATAGGTTAACTGGGAGAGGGTTACCGTTCTTGTCCGACATGAAATTTCCAAAGTTTTATTTTGAACGTGTAGATAAAACATAAGATTTATATACAGATTGGTTTTATTGTAAGAAACGGACAGTTTTTTGAATATTCGATGGTTTGAATATTTTCACTTCCAAATTTTTTTTTCAAAATGAAGACACCAAAATTATCATAGCTGGCAGCTCCAACTGAATTTTTCAACCAAATTTCTACCAAACGTGGCTGTAAGTAAGGTCCAGCAATTGTGTGAGTTTCGTCAAAATCGAACGATTCAATCAGAATTTATAGGGCTAAAAACAGTTATCTTTTTTAGTGGTTTTTATAGATGGCACCACTGGCACAGAATCGCCCGCATTTCAAAATCACTTCTATCAGACCTGGTCCTATTCAAGGTCAATACATTCTGTGAATTTCAAATAATTCTGCTTATCGGATCGTGAGTTTCCGTGAACAGAAGTTTTTGATGCTAAAAATATAGGTAAATTGGGCAAGGGTTATCAGGCGTGCCCGTTATACCATATCTTTTTTTTTTTTTGGTTATGTAAACAAAGCACAAGATTTACATATGAATGGCTTTTTTTTGAAGAAACGGCATTTTTTCAAGAGAGACGATGATTTGGAGGTTTTCACTTTCAGTGTCTGCCCTAGCTACAGGGTTGCCAGCACGCTCATTAAAAGCTACACAAATCTACAACTAAATAATATCAATATGTCCTGAAAATTTCGTAATGATTGAATAGCTCTGTCAAAAGTTATCGAAATTTAAAAATTTTCAAATTTTCCCGTCCTCTTTTTAGGCACCCAGCGCACACATAGGGTTAAAAAAATTCCAAAGCATTATCCGATTCATATGTAAAACACGTTAGAAATTTATTTCGTTAACTTTATTTTTGCGAAAATTATTTGTGCACGAAATAATAGGTATATTAAAAATATCACTTAAATGGCCGCCGGCGCCAAAAGGTTAACAATAACTGAAATTTAAAGAGACGTGGACCTATTCTGCATATACATCAATGTATCCTGAAAGTTTCAGCTCATTCGGATGGCGCGTTCCCGAGATTATCTCACTGAAATTTTTTGATGATATATATATATATATATATATATATATATATAAATATATAATAAATAATATATAAATATGTATACCATCTGAAAGCTTGTATTTCAAACTATTTTTCTACATAGTCGCCAGATCTTTCAACGCATTTTTTCATACGAGTTATCCACTTCTGAAAACCCGCTTCGAAGAACTCCACCGCTAGGCCGCCGATGTACTTGGTGACCGCTTCCTTCACCTCTTCATCTGTACTGAAGCGTTGTCCACCCAAGTGTTGCTTCAATTTCGGGAACAAGTGGAAGTCGCTGGGAGCAAGATCAGGGCTGTAGGGGGCATGATCAAGCAATTTCCAGCCGAATTTGTCCAGTAGGGCGGTGGTCTGTCGAGAGACATGCGGTCGCGCGTTGTCGTGGTGCAACCTAACGCCCTTGCTCAGTCTTCCTCTCCGGCGATTTTGGATGGCTCTTTTGAGTTTCGTTAGCGTCTCGCAGTACCTGTCCGAATTTATTGTGGTCCCTTTAGGCATAAACTCGGTAAGCAAGACGCCTTTTCGGTCCCAAAACACCGTAGCCATAACTTTTCCTGCGGACAGCGTCTGCTTAAACTTCTTCGGCCTCGGCGACCCGGGATGGCGCCATTGTTTCGAGTCTTCTTTTCTTTCCGGAGTGACGTAGTGACACCACGTTTCATCTCCCGTAATAATGGAGTCCAAAAATTCTTCAGTATTCTCGGCGCATTCTCGAAGAAACCCCTCGGCACACTTGACGCGATTGTCTTTGTGGGTTTCTGAAAGCATATGCGGGACCCACCGCGCACACACCTTGTGATAACCAAGTTTTTCGGTCACAATGTTGTCGATGGTTTTTTCACAAACCTCAGGAACCTGATCAGCCAGCTCCCGAAGCGTTACTCTTCGATCCTCGAGGAGAATGCGCTCAATCTTCGACACGACTTCGTCGGACACCGATGGCCTCCCGCTCCTTTGCTCGTCGTGAACGTCTGTGCGTCGTTCGGAGAACTCCCTGCACCATTTGCGGACGTGCTGGACGCTGATGCAAGCTTTGCCATAAACTTCTTCCAACTGTCTATGAATTTCAATAGGTGTAAGCTTCTTCGCGTTTAAAAATCGAATCACTGAACGGATTTCACACCTGGCGGTGACGGCGATTGCGGGCTCCATCGCGGATGGCTGTTAGACTGGCACTAAGCTTCGCAGTGATCTTCCAGGTAGTTGGAATGGAGTGGGGGGGATCAACAATGAAGGCGGTGTTGCCGGATTTCTCCTAGTATCTCGCGCGGCGAGTGTACAGCGTTGGGAACCTTATTTTTTACTTGCCCCTCGTATATATATATATGGAAATATGAATTTTTGGCCGAATCGATTTTAATACTAATGTTCTTCGAACATTAGTAAAAAATAGATTTTACTAATATTAATTAATTTTATTTTCAATATAAAAACTCCATTGCTATTTTAAGACTCCTCTTGGGTGAAATCAGGGAAATGCCTTACTAAGTATATATGAAATATTTGAACTGAGAAATGAAAGACGTCCAATATGATGGATTGAATAACCCAAACTAAGATTGGAGTAATTTACGTGGCTCACATAGCTCAAAAAATGTTGGTCGGTCTTTAAATAGCAATTCATTTTGATATCTCTGGGGTTTTTTTGAAGTACCTGAATTTTAAATTTGAAGACTGGAATGCTTCTGAATCCTTATGGATTCTGGGATTTTCATCTCCTGAATCAATAACAATTGAATGGATTGAATTTACAACATTTGTTAAATTAGCAGTCCTTTATTTTGTGGTTCTACATAGAAACGCATAATACTTTGGTCGCTGGCAGGTTTCGAGCAAGCCTTGAATCACATAATTTTCTGATGAAGTCAATTCTCATCTCATTGAATGAGAAAACAGATACCTTCAGAATGCAGCTGAGCTCAGACCTCCACATAATTTTAATCGCCGTAATAAGAAACTCTGATTGTATTTCGGGTTTCTAGCATCATCTTGTAGAGCTGTTATTGGAGAATTTGTAAAAGCTGTTAGCACATAATCTTTCAGCTCATAGGCTTAATTTACGCTAGCTGATTCGTTTCCATTTTACAATAGAATTATCTTTTCTAATTTTAACTGAAAGATGAGAATTGCATTTTTCTTCTTTGCATTTTTAGACTGCGATTTACACGCAGGATCATCATTGACACTAACCTTTCCTTCAAATATATCCAGAGAAGACTATCAAGCATTTCGTGTTTCAAATCCTGAACTTAATGTTCTTTCCATAGTGACGTTTTGAAATAAAATTAAGTTTTTTAAGGACTGTCAGTTTGGTTTTATGTCAGGAAAATCCACAGAAGGTGCCTTACTAAAATTCTGTCACGAAATTTATAGTGCTATAAACGAGTCCAAAACTCTCGCAGAATTATTTATTGATATCACTAAAGCTTTCGATCTGGTCGATCATTCCATCCTACTGCAAAAACTTTATAGTGCATGAATAAGAGATAATATTTTGGATTGGTTTCATTCCTTTCTTTGCGATCGTAAGCAGAAAGTTAAAATAAATGACATCTTGAGTTCTGCAACGACTCTAAATATTGGAGTTCCTCAAGGCTCGGTCCTGTCTCCAGTATTATTTCTGATTTTTATAAATTCAATATTTTCTGAAAACTTTTATGGGAAAATTACAGCTTTTGCAGATGACGCTGTCCTGTCCTACTCCAGTTTCAATAACTTTGACATATATGTCAAAATGAGCCACGATCTTGAAATTTTAACATATTGGTTCAGTGCCCATAAACGAAGGCTGAGTGACAAGACAAAATATATGATATTTAACCTAGTGAGATCAGTTTGTGTTGATTTTAATTTGACTTTCCACGCCCTAACCTGCTTTAAATATCTTTTTTCACCAATGAGAGCTGAAGATGACGTTTTTTATTCTTTTGACCAAAATGCGAGTTGTTCTCCATACTGCTTTGTTATTGAAAGAGTTGATAGTTTTAAGTATCTGGGGGTGTTAATTGACACCAAATTAAATTGGAGAGATCACACCGTGTATCTGAAAGCGTATTTTACCAACTTGGTCAGACAATTGTATCACTTAAGCCTTTATTGTTCCTTTTCAGTTTTAAAACTAGTTTACAACGGCCTGTTTTTGTCTAAACTACAATATGGATTAAGCTGCTGCGGAGGTACACATTTTAATAAACTGGAACCATTGATTGTAAAACAAAAACATGCCGTTCGAATTATTTTCAAAGTTCACCGCAGAACACCAAGTTTGAATCTATTTCAAGCCCTATGTACACTTCCATTAAGGCATTTGTATTTTTTAAAGTTGTAAGAATTTTCTTCGAGAACTCAGGTTATCAAACACCAAGAGTTTATGATTCAGCTAATCTACGGGTTAACACTAGAAATCTAGTGATAGTTCCCATTTGCAATAAATCGCACTTTAGTCGCTTTTACAGCATTGTTGCTCCTCGTCTATTTAACCGTTTGCCACCAAATATTAGAGGCGAGTCCAAAAAGACAACGTTTTCGAAAAAAATCAAATCTTGGCTCTTTTCTATTGATCCCTTGGGCATTGAAAAACTGTTGAATCCCTTAATATAACCTTTGCATTTGTTTTCAATATTATTTTTTGTTATTTTTCTCTATCTACGGTCTTTTATATCTTAGTTAAATTTATGAGTCCCCCACCATAAATTGATAAATTGACGATTCAAGTTCATCTTATTAACAGGCATTCGACTCTTGCGTAAAGCAACTGAATGCTTCGTATTTCATCTGCATCTTCTTCAGCACCATTTAAAATATAAAATATCGAGTCAGTTGTATTTCTGTTTTATTTTATTTCTTTCTTTAAATTTTCTATTTCTTGATGTTAGGTATAAACGTAATTTAAGTTCAGAGGATTTTGTTGAATTTATTATAGCTATTATGTACATGAAATAAAGACTATTATTATTATTATTATTATTATTATTATTATTATTATTATTATTATTATATTTAAAAAACAATCATCCAATAGGCAAGTTCCCATACCTTTTCGCTCCTTTTACACATCACGAAAATTTGCATCTGTTGGATACATATAAAATAGTTTTTTCTTCTGCCACAGTATTCTTGTTTTGACTTTCAGTACAGCAATAACACACAAATTACATTGCAGTTTTTTCATTTTCCACATATATACTCCTGTAAATAAAATCTTCTATGATCTAAATTAGCTCATTGATAGTTTATAATATTAAAACAATGCTGCAAAAGAAAACCATAAACCATTTTTCATGCATTTATTTGTATTCCAATACAATTTAATGCATTCATTCATGAACCGAACTCTCCCAGTGACGTCACGCACAAGCAGCGAGCCGAGAGAGACATTCGCGTGTCGTAATCTTATAGTTCTTTGATTCATGCAGGTTAGCCTGAACATAGGGCGGGCATGTAAACAAAAATCATTACCTCATTCCTGGTAAATAACCAATCACCAGATGACCGTACTTCCCGTACTTTCATTAATTTCCCCCACCACATGATTCAAGAAAATTCAGGAAAATTCAGTGACTGATAGTACGAGAACAGACCTATTCACTTTAACCGTACTATGTTCACTAGAAATAAAGAAAAAAGGGTCGCCTGCATTCGTTTTTGGCAATACCTTCGCTATATGGTAGGCCAATGACAGACACTTCGGCTCCACTGAAGCGTTTAACACTTCGGTTTGGCGCGTCGGCTGTCACACAGAGCGGTTTTCAAAAGCGTTCATCGAGTCGGTTCAGTTACAAATTACGTCGGAGTATCATATAGATGCTTGTGAAAAAAGGAGTCGTGTATACATACATATGTATATACATATACAGGTATAAATATGCATATACATATATATGTATATATGTATATACATATATATGTTAGTATATATATATGCATATGCATTTTGGGCAAAGTTATTCTAATAGTAATTTTCATTGAAAATCGGTAATTGCCTACTTTTAAAAACTAAGTGCCCACAAATGTTTCATTTTCCAATACTGTATCTTAGCCATTCTTCAAAAATCAATTTTCTTATCAGATTTTCATTCCCATATCCCATGCATTCATCAATGCATCCTCAAAATTCCAGCTCGATTGGATTTCGCAGTTATGAACAAATCGAAAAACGCTCGAAGAATCGAGTCGGTGGGTCATTTCTCTCATCTACCGGCTCGATTCCGAAACCAAGAGGTGGCTCTCACCGCGGTGTGTGTCTTCACAATGCTAATGTAATGCATGACTAAGCCGACTTGGTTTTGCTGTCGGGAAATGCTTCGCTGGAACCGCTGTGTTTTTCATTGGTCGTATGCTGGGTTATTTTTGCCGTTTTGCTGTAGATGCACAGCAATCCTTTTTCAGATGTTTCCGCATACAATTGTATGTGCGGTCTGGACGGGATTATATGTTTGCGCATACTTATGTATGCGGATACATAAGTATCTGTAGTCTGGACGGGCTTTTACATATAACGCATTTCTCATGCACATTCCATTGCTCTGTGTTTGGCGCACACATTAACGCTCGTATTTCGATGAAATTTTGGCGTCGCATCGACTGTTGCTAGGATTGGCAATATTTTTCTCGTTGCTAAGTGACGCAATACGAGAATTTGAGCGTGTATAATGTATTTGGCGGCGGTTCATGGCATTTGCATGGATGTTTAGCATTGCACGTGAATATTCCTGCTCTATTTGAAATATTTATTACACCAACATAGCTCTGCGCATTATGGTCAACACATGTTTATTTTCTTATAGTCTTTTTTCAATTCCGAAGCACTGCGCTCGCACATATTACTTTTATAGCCCTTTTCAGTTCGTCGCTTGCACTTGCGCACATTAATTTTCATGGTACTCACCCTATTTTAATGATCCCACAACGGATCTTTCTGGCATTTTCTGACGCCATGCTTCTTTGTCCTACAATTTGCACACGCACTGCGCACATAGCTCGCACTTTGCCCTGGCACACACACTTCGCACATATGCACCGAATTGGGGGTTTTTTCTTAAATGGAGCTCTGTAATGGGTTTCACCAAGGCGCAGGATCCGGCTCGAAGGACCAAAATGTATAGAATAGAGGCCGAAGGTGGCACATTCGTGCGCACTCAGCAGGGGGGAAAATGAAACACACTTTAGGCGGTTTACCGCCGCGCCATTATTGCACTACTTGTTCGTATTTTACACAGCACCATACTACATTGCACTATTATTGCATACTCGCACCGCTCAATATATTCGCGTCTAGCACCAAATTGCTCGCTCGCGCCATCGCTCGCTCGGTCCGGACTCAATTGGCAACCATCGAGGCTTGTCGGGGACTTGTTCGAGACTGACTCCTCATCTTGTCACGTCCGCCATCGTCGTCGTCGTTGTCGTTCCACCGAACGGTGTTGCCGTTCGGTACACTTCCCAAAAAGCACAAACTAGCTCAGCTCAGTTCTAGTCAATTCGCTTGCGCCGCTCGCCCTTGCTCAATATGCTCGTTGTAACTAGCACCGCTCGATATAACATTGCTCATAACATTGCACCTTGCTCTATTCGCTCGCCACTGGTAGCACGCATAACTTCTGCACCGCTCGTGTTAGCTCTCCTGTCACTGTTCGCACCACTGCGCTCCGCACTAGCCCATCTGCGCCCTTCTTTACTTGCACTACTCTTCCCATTGCCCAATATGATGGTGGAAGATTCTCACCCTTAATTAGCACCAATTGCCCTGCTCTTATGTTCTCGGAGCTCTGACGCCATTTTTTTCGCTGCTGCAGCGTGGCCAGGTATTCAATCTGCCACCTCTTCCAAAATGCCAACGTTATTTGCTGTAACTTGCGCCATTGTCGTAGACCACTCTTGCTCAGCTCTGGCTCATTTCTTGGTAATGGCTACACTATTGCTTCTCCAATGAGAAAATGCCCCGGAGTCAACGCACGCAAGTCTTCGGCATCATCTGATATCGCTATGATTGGCCGCGAATTTAGACAAGCCTCTATTTCCACCAAAACTGTGCACAATTGCTCATACGTCACTCGTTGATACCCTTACATGCGCCGCAGATGATATTTCATCGACTTCACAGCTGCCTTCCATATACCACTCTGATGTGGAGCAGCTGGCGTAATAAACTTCCACTCCGTACCTTGCACATTCAATTGCCCTTGCACTTCTACGCTCTGCCATGTCTTTATCGCACTTCTCAACTGCTTGTCTGCGGCCACAAATGTTGTGCCATTGTCACTCCATAATTTCGCACATCGACCTCTTCTTCCCACAAATCGTCTGAAGCATGCCACGAATGCATCCGCTTCTAAACTCGTTACTACACCCAAATGCACCGCTCTCTGCACCGCACACAAATACTGCTACATAGCTCTTAGTTTCAACTTGGCGCCCTGCTCTGCCCTGTCTTGCTATCGTCGTGATTGGACCCGCAAAGTCCACGCCCGTGTGTAAGAATGGCCTTGCTGGCTGCACTCGCTCTTCAGGAAGATCGCCCATTAGTTGCTCGCTCATTCGCGCATCTAGTCTCGCACATGTTATGCAATTATGCACTATTCGCCGCAATGCTCTTCTCAGCCCTGGTATCCAATATTCTTGTCGTATATATTGCATCATAAGCTGCACACCACCATGCTTAGTTTTCTGATGCGCTTCTGTCATCAATAAATGCGCTAATCTCGATTGAGGTGGTATGATAATAGGGCTTCGCACATCGTAGCTGCACTTGGCTCTGCCGATCCTTCCCCCCACGCGCAGTAAATTGTCATTGCTCATAATTGGCTTTAACGCTGCAATCTTGCTCTTTCTCGGGAAGGTTTGCCCCTTTGCTCTTACGTGGTCTAGCTCAATCTGATAATAGGTAATTTGCACTTGTCGCAAATTTCGCGCTTCTATCTTCTCTTCGCTCGTTGGCAGCACATTTTGCCTATATTCATGCTCCTTTTTACGTATATTACGTATGTATCGCAATACGTACGCAGTTATATTAATTGCTCTACACAGGTTGCTCGCTCTTTCTTATATTGACGCCGCTCCTACGTTTATATGCACCATCATACAACTTTTCACATTCTTGATATCTTTTGCACTCGCTCATAACTTGCTCTGTATTTGCACTGCTCATCAAGGATTTTGGCCATTCCTGCTTTCTTAAGCCATTTCGGACCTTTCAACCATAGCTCTTGGATGCTCTTGCTCGCTCTCTTTTGCACATTGCACCATCGCTCTTACTGCACTATGGGCTGACGAGGCCATTCCATATGTCATTGCTTTCAGCCAATATTCGCACAACTGCTCGCTCTTATGCTCTCGCCAGAATATTCTTTGGCAATCCCATTGTCGAGGATTGACCTTCACTTGTCGAAACATCATCTTGATATCAGCACTCACTGCTATTTTTCGCATTCTAAATCTCATTAATACATCTGCAACATCGCGCTGCAGCTTTTCTCCTACCATCTGAACATTATTAAACGAGATGCCCAGATCTGTTTTGCAAGATGCATCGAAGACCACTGGAAACTTCTTGGTGACACAATGATGTGGAATATAGTATGTCATTGCTCCTTGCACTGGCTCTTTATTTGCTCTCATCATATGGCCTAATCGCTCATATTCTCGCATAAACCCAATATATCGCTCTCTTAGCTCTGGCACTCGCTCTAATTTTCGCTCTAGCACCATATATCTGCGCAACGCTATTTTTCTCCTGTCACCAATGGTCTTGATATCTGGCTTAGTTGGTATCGTTACTGTATATCGCCCATGCTCATCGCGCTGATGTGTCTTTATGAATAGCTCTTCAACTTGCTCTTCTTCTTTAGTTCTCGCTTTTTTAGTTTGCACTTCTTCTTGCTCCCAAAATCTTTTAACCAGCTCATCTAAGCTCTGTTGCTGCACCATTGCGCACATTTTTGCTCCTACTAAGCCCTTGGTCGGCACCGCTCCCATCAATACGTATCGAAGCACCGTCTGTTGTAGCACCGCACCACTTGGCCCTCGTATAATCTTAGCTCTTATCATTCTTGCCCATATATTTGCTGCTAATATTATCTCAATCTCACCTGGTATCCCATAACTTGGGTCAGCCATCGGCATATCAAGCACATCTTTGTTCACGTTATACTCATTTTCTGTGATGGCGTCACAATTAGCCATCCTTCCTGCGCTACTAGCAGGCTACATCATATTTGTTCGCGCGCACCGAACCACGGCTTTATCGAGGCCATTACTTTTCGTTTTAAAATTGTTCGCTCACCCGTCATCGCACAAATTTCAACCTCATCACTTTCTGTCTTTAGCTCATGTCTTTTCACACATCTACTCGCAATCATATTGATCTACGATCCCGAATCACATAACGCTCTTATCGGCCCGATCTCTTTATTGTCTATCTTTAAATGCACCATTGCCGTCGCTAGCACCGAAACGCACCTCGCACCATTTGTTTCTCTTTCATTATTTTCGCGCAAACGCCCTGCTCTTTCACTTTCGTATTTTTTCTGTCCGCATATTTTCGCCGCACCTTTCGCACTTAGTCCTTTTATTTTTGCGCTCTTACGCGCTTTTTCATTCTTCGCACTTTTTCGCACATAGTCTCGCACTTTATTTCCCGTACTTCTCTGCTCTAATAGTCTTCTCATTATCCGCCGCGCATTACAGTATTCACTTTTATCATCAAACCGCTCATTCTTCCGCACACTTTTTATTACTTTGCCCCTATTTTTATACTTCGCACCAGTAGTTTTGTCTTGCACCTTTAAACGCACTTTGCTCTTCACATCACCTTCGCACCGTCCTTGCATCATACGCTCTTCGCTCCTCACACCGATTTTGCACCGTCTTTGCACCTCACGCTCTTTGCTCTTATCGAATTCGCTCCGCTTTGCTCTTTGCACTTCACTTTTTCTTGCTCTTAGCTCTCCACGCACTTTGATTCTGTTTTTTAATTTGTCACGCACCACGCACTCATTGTGTTTTAATGTTAGAAACGCACCGCTCTTTCTTTGCCCGTATCTTGGCACTTTTTGTTTATTATTGTTTTTATGCCGCGCACTCACACTGCCCCAATTGTCTTGCACTATTTTTTCATTCACTTGCACATTGTCGCACTCGAGCTTCAGTTATTTGGCACTAGGCCCCGCACCTTTGCCTCCTACACGTTTTCGCATCGCTCCACTCTCCCTTTGTGATCTAACCGGACACACCACACTATTGTGCTTCCTGCCTGGGCAATTCAGACATGGGCCCCCATAGCACTTATCTGCACTATGCCCCGACTTCAAACGAATGTGCGCCTGTCCCCAATACTCATTCGTAGGAATTGCTCGCACCTGTATAATGGTTGATCACCATCGCACTGTTTGCATCTAATCATTTGCGCTCCAGCTCGCACCATCTCCTTTGCTCCGTTGTTGCCCTTGCTCGCTCCTTGCCCTCTACATGACATCTCCATTGATGCATGCGCCAATGCCCTTGCTCGTTTCTCTAGGAAATTGCACAATTCGCACTCCGATCGGCTCATTTTGCTTCTCGTTAACTCCCATTGTTCCGCCGTTTTCGAGTCTAACCGCTCTACCATCATGTAAGTAATGATCGGGTCCCACGTATCGACCCCCACGCCCAGCACCTGCAACTGCCTCATTGATTCATTAACTGTGTCCACTATGGTTCTAATCCCGGCATATGTCGCTGTGCCCATGCACGGTATCTCGAAGAGTGCCCGAATATGCGCCTTTCTTATCAGGTATTCGTCGTCAAGCCTTTTCCATGCCATTACATAGTTGGCTTCCGTCAATTGCCACGATCCCAGCACTCTACTCGCCTCCCCTTTCACCGCCGCCAATAAACACTGCAGCTTGAACACCGGCTTAATGTTCCTATTCTCGTGCACCGCCGATCGGAACTTATCCCAGAACGCGCTCCACTCTCGAAATTCGCCCGCAAACGTGCCCCATGTATTTGTTATTTGCCCGCGCTCTCTCAGCTCAATTAGCACATCGCTCTCTTGCACCGTCGCTCCTTGCACCATTTCACTTAGCTCCGTCTCGTCCTGCTCCGCACATGATATCAGCGCCGTCTTTGCCTCCAAATACTCCATCTCTACCCGCTCGTATATCGCCGCCTCGCTCTCAACATCGCGCCCTACCTTACGCCCGAGCGCATGATGCGCCTTCTCAAACTTCGCCCAAGCTCCTTCGAGAGTTTGCAATCGCGAATTTAAGTTCACCGCCGACACAGCTCTCGCACCCTCGCTCAACGCAAACGTTCGCGCTCGCGTTATGCTTGCAGCATAAGTGTTGTGTTCTACTTCGGACATCGTAATTCGAATTAAAATCCTTTCCAATTTAACGCTTGTACTTTCACAAATTACTTTTTCGCTTTTCAATTCCCGACCGTTACCGTTCGCTAATTTCCAAACAATAACATTCATCCCATGCTATGCACCTTTCGTAGGCATTCCTTTAACCTATTTCCATATGCACCATGCACCCCTTTACCTACATTCATGCACATTATATCCAGGCCTGGATTCACAAATACATTCGCACACATGCACAACATTCTTAGCCCATGCTCTATATTTTCAAATTTCCATGCACCTCATGCCCTATACATTCCGCTCGCACCACATAGCCCATGCTCTATTTCGCACCTCTCCTACACATACATGCAACGCTCTATGCACGCTATGCCCATTACGCACATTTCTATCGCAAGAATTCTATGCCCGCGCGCCCATTAATACATTCCCATCGCTCATATAAAGACCACGCTCGCGTCTATGCCCGCACATATACATTGCTCTACGCCCGCTTCAACAATCCACGCTCTAGCTCTTGTCTTTCGCATTCGCTCTGCACCGATCCGCACATTGGACCTCATATATCAATATTTGCCCTTGCTTATATATCCGCACATTGGATATTACCTGCACCTTGCCTTGCTCCGTCAGTCGATTTGATCACGCATATCGGATCTTGAATCGTTCATATCTTCGCACATGCTCATTAGCACCAATCGCCCATGCTCATCACTTCATCTACGCGCCAGCCGCAGCGCACAGTCAATCGCCCTCCAGGCATCATATCGCTTGGACATTCTTCTTTGCGGCTGTCCGCCTTCACAGCCAGCATACATGCGTCCATGTAACTTGTGCGCGCTGGCGAGATTTTGTTCCGATCGGCTCTCAGGCACATACATTGCTCGTAGTATTTGTGTAGCTATGAAATTATACCAAGCCATTTGCCCTTGCTCTTATAGCCCATCCAGACTACAGATACTTATATATGCGCATACATAAGTATCTGCCACAAGATGGTCCACACTGCAGCGACATCTGCAGATACATTTTACTTTTGCCATGAAAATCAATGAAAAGTATGCGATAATTGTAGATACATTTTCGAGCAATAGCGCATACAATTGTATCCGCATACATAAGTATCTGGAAACAACGGTCCACACTTGAAATTAGCACATACTTTTGTATGCAGATACAAAAATATGTGAAAATTACTAGTGTGGACCGGTGTTTCCACATACTTATGTATGCGGATACAATTGTATGCGCTGTTGGAAAATGAATGTGGATACTTCTTCGATTGAGCGATGATTGGTTCTGAAGCGAGAAACACATTGCGATGCAGTGCACGCATTGTAATGCAATTGAAAGCAATGCTGTGTTCTCACAATTAATGCCAAATTAATTTGTGGAGGTTTGATATTTAGATTTTCTGTATCTATTTTTCGTCCATTTACAATTTAATACCTGGAACGGAATTCCCGCCTCAATTTAAATAGTTGTTGGCCGGCCAAATACTTTCAAACAAATGTCAACCGATGCAGTGTTTTTATAAATTAGCCTAAACGATGCAGTGCACTGCAATGAAGTCCATTGAATGTAAATTGCTACACAGAATCACATGAGTCATAAATTTCAATGCAGTGCAGTGGACTGCACTGCATCCACAAGCATCATTTGCTCATGCTTCTTCGACTGAGCGATGAATGATTCTGATATAGGTACAAGATACCTACCTGTGTCATTTTGAATGACTCTGCAGGTTAGCCATGATACAAGAAACACTAGAGATAGCGACATTTGAGTGACCATTGTATTCTCTATCTGCGCATGACGTCACCGGGACAGTTCGTCGCGCGGCATTGGTGTAAAATGTATGAGCGCTGGCGTAACTCATTTAAACAATCCGTAATTAAAACATGTTTGCATACATTCTTGTACATAAAATCGTCACCTAAGGAATCATAACATGTACAGTTAAATTATGTGCTTAGTAGTACATGTAAAATGTATGCACAATTTATGCAAAATATGATTAAAGCATATTTCAAAAGATCTAGATTTGGAGCCAAACATAGGTATATTGTTTGTACATTTGAGAAAGTAAAAGTTCACTCTTCGATATGTGGCTAAGCAACAATATTATTGTAAATAACACAATTTAATGATGGTTTTGATGATTTCAACTTCAAAAAAATAGATTTTACTAAGATTAATTAATTTTATTTTCAATATAAAAACTCCATTGCTATTTTAAGACTCCTCTTGGGTGAAATCAGGGAAATGCCTTACTAAGTTTATATGAAATATTTGAACTGAGAAATGAAAGACGTCCAATATGATGGATTGAATAACCCAAACTAAGATTGGAGTAATTTACGTGGCTCACATAGCTCAAAAAATGTTGGTCGGTCTATAAAAAGCAATTCATTTTGATATCTCTGGGGTTTTTTTGAAGTACCTGAATTTTAAATTTGAAGACTGGAATACTTCTGAATCCTTATGGATTCTGGGATTTTCATCTCCTGAATCAATAACAATTGAATGGATTGAATTTACAACATTTGTTAAATTAGCAGTCCTTTATTTTGTGGTTCTACATAGAAACGCATAATACTTTGGTCGCTGGCAGGTTTCGAGCAAGCATTGAATCACATAATTTTCTGATGAAGTCAATTCTCATCTCATTGAATGAGAAAACAGATACCTTCAGAATGCAGCTGAGCTCAGACCTCCACATAATTTTAATCGCCGTAATAAGAAACTCTGATTGTATTTCGGCTTTCTAGCATCATCTTGTAGAGCTGTTATTGAAGAATTTGTAAAAGCTGTTAGCACATAATCTTTCAGCTCATAGGCTTAATTTACGCTAGCTGATTCGTTTCCATTTTACAATAGAATTATCTTTTCTAATTTTAACTGAAAGATGAGAATTGCATTTTTCTTCTTTGCATTTTTAGACTGCGATTTACACGCAGGATCATCATTGACACTAACCTTTCCTTCAAATATATCCAGAGAAGACTATCAAGCATTTCGTGTTTCAAATCCTGAACTTAACCCGCCAGTACACTGGTTGTGATTTGTTCCATAAGTGCACGGGTTGGGTCTCACAGACCCAGTTTTAAATCAAAGTACTGTACAATAATAAAACAAATTTTTGTTTAATGAATCTTATGTATTTGAAACTATACATTTCAGTGAAATTTTGGTATATAATTACTACATTTTAATCAAAAAACTAAATCAAATAATTAATATAATGGAATCAATATCAATATGACGTAGCATTGATTATAATCGTACGGATAGTCATACAATTAAGGATATATTCAACAAAAACTGTCCAAATATAGTCCTTAGTCTTAGAACATCCCTCCGCACATTCACATTTCATCTTTGCAGTCGATACACAAAAATGACGAGTGTTCCAAACACAAATACTTTTTGCATTGGCAGCACGAGTAACGGGTCTTTCTGTCTTTACAGTATGAACACCGCCCCCTTTTATTTTCACTACATTCGGGCTGTTGCACTTCCTTTATTCCTGAAATCCTTTTTGCAGCATTGCGAATGTGTTTCGGTATATATTTTGACACAGCCCTCTCTTTTATTTCGTCTGCTGTTAGGTCAAACATAAGTTTCTTGAGGAAACTTCTTCGGTTTTTTACATGTGGAGAGTCAGGGTTATTTGATCGGCAAACTATATACGAGTTGAAGCCTGCAATATTCAACAGTGCGTAGAAAACTGCCATTGTCCATCTTCTGGTATTACGGGCCACGTTGTAAAAGGCTATTCTCTCGTCAAGACAATCTACGCCGCCTTTTGTTGAATTGTAGAAACTGATTATATCAGGTTTCATCAGTTCCCCTGTAGTCTCGTCAATCTTGTCATCGTGGTGCATGGATGACATCAGAACTACTGTTTTACCTTTTTTCGACACGTAAGACACACAAGTAATGTCCTCCTGAAAACCGAACATACTGCTACGAGGTTGACGTTTAGCAGCTACAACAAAACTGGGTGGCAACTGTTTCTTATTTTTCCTTACTGTGCCTACTATAGTTATGTTGTGTACATGTTTCATTTTTTTCATAATGTCGTACGATGTAAACCAGTTATCTATGGTTAAATTCCGTCCACTTCCAGATATAGGGCGGCACATTCTCTCAACCACATCATCTGGCTTAAAACTTACGTCTTCATATCGTCCTTCAGGCTGCTTACCACAATAAAAAATCTAAATTATAGGCATAATACATTTTTGCATCTACTAATGCCAACACTTTGATACCATATTTGCATGGTTTAGATGGAATGTACATTCTGAAACTACACCGTCCTCTGAATGACAAGAGCATTTCATCCAATGTAACAAACTCTCCAACACAATAGTTTTTCTTGCAGTTTTCATTGAATGCATCCATAAGGTCTCTTATTGCAGCCAGTTTATCGTTTTGTCTTCTTTGTTGCCTGCTCATCACATCATCAAAACGGATGCATTTCAGTAGAAATCTGAAACGTCTAAGAGCCATAGTCACGGGAAAGCATTGTGTTCCCAAGCCCTCGGTAGACCAAAAGTCGTGGATGTTCATTCTTCCTCCATGGAGAAAACCCATGGCATACAATAGCCCGATAAGAGCTCTAATTTCACGAACTGATGTACTTCTACAGTCACTAGGGTCTTGATAATGGGATGAGATTTTCTCAATATAAATGTTCGTGTATGCAACGATATTTTGAATTATCTCATCGGTGAAAAAGAGATTCCAGCAGTCTATTACCTCTTTAGCTTCTTTAGCAAGTCCAATAACTCCTGGCAGGTGCTTCACAATGTTATGTCGTCTAGTCCGAGCATTTAGAGCAGGCCGCATTTTCTGCCATTTAGTAATTTTATCTCTTCCCCAATAGTATTTTTTATTTTGATCATTGTCGTCGTTCTGGATCATCGCATCTTGATTTGTTTCTTCAGTAAAGATCTCTTCTTCTTCATCATCCTCTGAGTCCGTGTTATGGTCGCTTGGAATAATAAAATCAGGATCGGCTTCAGAATCAGGAATATCTGAGATATCGTCATCTGATAAAGGTTCTTGCAAAAGAGTCAGAACTCTTTCCAAATCCCTGGGATCATGAAGGTTGTAAGACATATTTATAGTGCTGTGAAAGAAAATAGTTATTACAAAATGTCCACAAAAGACAACTATTGCAATATACTGTAAATTAACCACCATTAAATTCATTTAATTACTAAAATCGAAAATGACAAGGGTTGGTAAAAACTTACATGAGTACACGGGTTGGGTCTGTGAGGCCCAGGAGAAAAAAACAACTTTCGCAGAACAAGAAAAAACACAACCACTACCTCGAAACTTTGCAAGGCAACTGATCGGGAACAGATAGGTCATTAGTGAGGATTACGCGGATTAGTCACTTGCCATGTGTCGATAATTCAAAGAAGTACTTGCATATGGGTCTCACAGACCCAACCCGTGCACTGGCGGGTTAATGTTCTTTCCATAGTGACGTTTTGAAATAAAATTAAGTTTTTTCAGGACTGTCAGTTTGGTTTTATGTCAGGAAAATCCACAGAAGGTGCCTTACTAAAATTCTGTCACGAAATTTATAGTGCTATAAACGAGTCCAAAACTCTCGCAGAATTATTTATTGATATCACTAAAGCTTTCGATCTGGTCGATCATTCCATCCTACTGCAAAAACTTTATAGTGCATGAATAAGAGATAATATTTTGGATTGGTTTCATTCCTTTCTTTGCGATCGTAAGCAGAAAGTTAAAATAAATGACATCTTGAGTTCTGCAACGACTCTAAATATTGGAGTTCCTCAAGGCTCGGTCCTGTCTCCAGTATTATTTCTGATTTTTATAAATTCAATATTTTCTGAAAACTTTTATGGGAAAATTACAGCTTTTGCAGATGACGCTGTCCTGTCCTACTCCAGTTTCAATAACTTTGACATATATGTCAAAATGAGCCACGATATTGAAATTTTAACATATTGGTTCAGTGCCCATAAACGAAGGCTGAGTGACAAGACAAAATATATGATATTTAACCTAGTGAGATCAGTTTGTGTTGATTTTAATTTGACTTTCCACGCCCTAACCTGCTTTAAATATCTTTTTTCACCAATGAGAGCTGAAGATGACGTTTTTTATTCTTTTGACCAAAATGCGAGTTGTTCTCCATACTGCTTTGTTATTGAAAGAGTTGATAGTTTTAAGTATCTGGGGGTGTTAATTGACACCAAATTAAATTGGAGAGATCACACCGTGTATCTGAAAGCGTATTTTACCAACTTGGTCAGACAATTGTATCACTTAAGCCTTTATTGTTCCTTTTCAGTTTTAAAACTAGTTTACAACGGCCTGTTTTTGTCTAAACTACAATATGGATTAAGCTGCTGCGGAGGTACACATTTTAATAAACTGGAACCATTGATTGTAAAACAAAAACATGCCGTTCGAATTATTTTCAAAGTTCACCGCAGAACACCAAGTTTGAATCTATTTCAAGCCCTATGTACACTTCCATTAAGGCATTTGTATTTTTTAAAGTTGTAAGAATTTTCTTCGAGAACTCAGGTTATCAAACACCAAGAGTTTATGATTCAGCTAATCTACGGGTTAACACTAGAAATCTAGTGATAGTTCCCATTTGCAATAAATCGCACTTTAGTCGCTTTTACAGCATTGTTGCTCCTCGTCTATTTAACCGTTTGCCACCAAATATTAGAGGCGAGTCCAAAAAGACAACGTTTTCGAAAAAAATCAAATCTTGGCTCTTTTCTATTGATCCCTTGGGCATTGAAAAACTGTTGAATCCCTTAATATAACCTTTGCATTTGTTTTCAATATTGTTTTTTGTTATTTTTCTCTATCTACGGTCTTTTATATCTTAGTTAAATTTATGAGTCCCCCACCATAAATTGATAAATCGACGATTCAAGTTCCTCTTATTAACAGGCATTCGACTCTTGCGTAAAGCAACTGAATGCTTCGTATTTCATCTGCATCTTCTTCAGCACCATTTAAAATATAAAATATCGAGTCAGTTGTATTTCTGTTTTATTTTATTTCTTTCTTTAAATTTTCTATTTCTTGATGTTAGGTATAAACGTAATTTAAGTTCAGAGGATTTTGTTGAATTTATTATAGCTATTATGTACATGAAATAAAGACTATTATTATTATTATTATTATTATTATTATTATTATTATTATTATATTTAAAAAACAATCATGCAATAGGCAAGTTCCCATACCTTTTCGCTCCTTTTACACATCACGAAAATTTGCATCTGTTGGATACATATAAAATAGTTTTTTCTTCTGCCACAGTATTCTTGTTTTGACTTTCAGTACAGCAATAACACACAAATTACATTGCAGTTTTTTCATTTTCCACATATATACTCCTGTAAATAAAATCTTCTATGATCTAAATTAGCTCATTGATAGTTTATAATATTAAAACAATGCTGCAAAAGAAAACCATAAACCATTTTTCATGCATTTATTTGTATTCCAATACAATTTAATGCATTCATTCATGAACCGAACTCTCCTGGTGACGTCACGCACAAGCAGCGAGCCGAGAGAGACATTCGCGTGTCGTTATCTTATAGTTCTTTGATTCATGCAGGTTAGCCTGAACATAGGGCGGGCATGTAAACAAAAATCATTACCTCATTCCTGGTAAATAACCAATCACCAGATGACCGTACTTCCCGTACTTTCATTAATTTCCCCCACCACATGATTCAAGAAAATTCAGGAAAATTCAGTGACTGATAGTACGAGAACAGACCTATTCACTTTAACCGTACTATGTTCACTGGAAATAAAGAAAAAAGGGTCGCCTGCATTCGTTTTTGGCAATACCTTCGCTATATGGTAGGCCAATGACAGACACTTCGGCTCCACTGAAGCGTTTAACACTTCGGTTTGGCGCGTCGGCTGTCACACAGAGCGGTTTTCAAAAGCGTTCATCGAGTCGGTTCAGTTACAAATTACGTCGGAGTATCATATAGATGCTTGTGAAAAAAGGAGTCGTGTATACATACATATGTATATACATATACAGGTATAAATATGCATATACATATATATGTATATATGTATATACATATATATGTTAGTATATATATATGCATATGCATTTTGGGCAAAGTTATTCTAATAGTAATTTTAATTAAAATCGGTAATTGCCTACTTTTAAAAACGAAGTGCCCACAAATGTTTCAGTTTCCAATACTGTATCTTAGCCATTTTTCAAAAATCAATTTTCCTATCAGATTTTCATTCCCATATCCCATGCATTCATCAATGCATCCTCAAAATTTCAGCTTGATTGGATTTCGCAGCTATGAACAAATCGAAAAACGCTCGAAGAATCGAGTCGGTGGGTCATTTCTCTCATCTACCGGCTCGATTCCGAAACCAAGAGGTGGCTCTCACCGCGGTGTGTGTCTTCACAATGCTAATGTAATGCATGACTAAGCCGACTTGGTTTTGCTGTCGGGAAATGCTTCGCTGGAACCGCTGTGTTTTTCATTGGTCGTATGCTGGGTTATTTTTGCCGTTTTGCTGTAGATGCACAGCAATCCTTTTTCAGATGTTTCCGCATACAATTGTATGTGCGGTCTGGACGGGATTATATGTTTGCGCATACTTATGTATGCGGATACATAAGTATCTGTAGTCTGGACGGGCTTTTACATATAACGCATTTCTCATGCACATTCCATTGCTCTGTGTTTGGCGCACACATTAACGCTCGTATTTCGATGAAATTTTGGCGTCGCATCGACTGTTGCTAGGATTGGCAATATTTTTCTCGTTGCTAAGTGACGCAATACGAGAATTTGAGCGTGTATAATGTATTTGGCGGCGGTTCATGGCATTTGCATGGATGTTTAGCATTGCACGTGAATATTCCTGCTCTATTTGAAATATTTATTACACCAACATAGCTCTGCGCATTATGGTCAACACATGTTTATTTTCTTATAGTCTTTTTTCAATTCCGAAGCACTGCGCTCGCACATATTACTTTTATAGCCCTTTTCAGTTCGTCGCTTGCACTTGCGCACATTAATTTTCATGGTACTCACCCTATTTTAATGATCCCACAACGGATCTTTCTGGCATTTTCTGACGCCATGCTTCTTTGTCCTACAATTTGCACACGCACTGCGCACATAGCTCGCACTTTGCCCTGGCACACACACTTCGCACATATGCACCGAATTGGGGGTTTTTTCTTAAATGGAGCTCTGTAATGGGTTTCACCAAGGCGCAGGATCCGGCTCGAAGGACCAAAATGTATAGAATAGAGGCCGAAGGTGGCACATTCGTGCGCACTCAGCAGGGGGGAAAATGAAACACACTATAGGCGGTTTACCGCCGCGCCATTATTGCACTACTTGTTCGTATTTTACACAGCACCATACTACATTGCACTATTATTGCATACTCGCACCGCTCAATATATTCGCGTCTAGCACCAAATTGCTCGCTCGCGCCATCGCTCGCTCGGTCCGGACTCAATTGGCAACCATCGAGGCTTGTCGGGGACTTGTTCGAGACTGACTCCTCATCTTGTCACGTCCGCCATCGTCGTCGTCGTTGTCGTTCCACCGAACGGTGTTGCCGTTCGGTACACTCCCCAAAAAGCACAAACTAGCTCAGCTCAGTTCTAGTCAATTCGCTTGCGCCGCTCGCCCTTGCTCAATATGCTCGTTGTAACTAGCACCGCTCGATATAACATTGCTCATAACATTGCACCTTGCTCTATTCGCTCGCCACTGGTAGCACGCATAACTTCTGCACCGCTCGTGTTAGCTCTCCTGTCACTGTTCGCACCACTGCGCTCCGCACTAGCCCATCTGCGCCCTTCTTTACTTGCACTACTCTTCCCATTGCCCAATATGATGGTGGACGATTCTCACCCTTAATTAGCACCAATTGCCCTGCTCTTATGTTCTCGGAGCTCTGACGCCATTTTTTTCACTGCTGCAGCGTGGCCAGGTATTCAATCTGCCACCTCTTCCAAAATGCCAACGTTATTTGCTGTAACTTGCGCCATTGTCGTAGACCACTCTTGCTCAGCTCTGGCTCATTTCTTGGTAATGGCTACACTATTGCTTCTCCAATGAGAAAATGCCCCGGAGTCAACGCACGCAAGTCTTCGGCATCATCTGATATCGCTATGATTGGCCGCGAATTTAGACAAGCCTCTATTTCCACCAAAACTGTGCACAATTGCTCATACATCACTCGTTGATGCCCTTACATGCGCCGCAGATGATATTTCATCGACTTCACAGCTGCCTTCCATATACCACTCTGATGTGGAGCAGCTGGCGTAATAAACTTCCACTCCGTACCTTGCACATTCAATTGCCCTTGCACTTCTACGCTCTGCCATGTCTTTATCGCACTTCTCAACTGCTTGTCTGCGGCCACAAATGTTGTGCCATTGTCACTCCATAATTTCGTACATCGACCTCTTCTTCCCACAAACCGTCTGAAGCATGCCACGAATGCATCCGCTTCTAAACCCGTTACTACACCCAAATGCACCGCTCTCTGCACCGCACACAAATACTGCTACATAGCTCTTAGTTTCAACTTGGCGCCCTGCTCTGCCCTGTCTTGCTATCGTCGTGATTGGACCCGCAAAGTCCACGCCCGTGTGTAAGAATGGCCTTGCTGGCTGCACTCGCTCTTCAGGAAGATCGCCCATTAGTTGCTCGCTCATTCGCGCATCTAGTCTCGCACATGTTATGCAATTATGCACTATTCGCCGCAATGCTCTTCTCAGCCCTGGTATCCAATATTCTTGTCGTATATATTGCATCATAAGCTGCACACCACCATGCTTAGTTTTCTGATGCGCTTCTGTCATCAATAAATGCGCTAATCTCGACTGAGGTGGTATGATAATAGGGCTTCGCACATCGTAGCTGCACTTGGCTCTGCCGATCCTTCCCCCCACGCGCAGTAAATTGTCATTGCTCATAATTGGCTTTAACGCTGCAATCTTGCTCTTTCTCGGGAAGGTTTGCCCCTTTGCTCTTACGTGGTCTAGCTCAATCTGATAATAGGTAATTTGCACTTGTCACAAATCTCGCGCTTCTATCTTCTCTTCGCTCGTTGGCAGCACATTTTGCCTATATTCATGCTCCTTTTTACGTATATTACGTATGTATCGCAATACGTACGCTGTTATATTAATTGCTCTGCACAGGTTGCTCGCTCTTTCTAATATTGGCGCCGCTCCTACGTTTATATGCACCATCATACAACTTTTCACTTTCTTGATATCTTTTGCACTCGCTCATAACTTGCTCTGTATTTGCACTGCTCATCAAGGATTTTGGCCATTCCTGCTTTCTTAAGCCATTTCGGACCTTTCAACCATAGCTCGTTGTTCTCTAGCTCACTTGGTTTCGCTCCTCTGCTCAATAGATCAGCTGGGTTATCAGATGATCTTATATGCGCCCATGCTCCTAGCTCAGTATTACCTTGTACTGTCGCTACTCTATTTGCCACATATTGTTTTAGCACACCTGGTGGGTTTTTCATCCAGTGCAGTACTACCATCGAATCGCACCATAGAAAGTATTTCTCAAGTTCGCACTCTAGCTCTTATCGCACTTTGCTCATCATCTTACTCAATAGCTCTGCTGCGCTCAGCTCAAGTCGTGGTATCGTGGCTGTCTTGATAGGCGCTACGCGTGATCTCGATATTACTAGCACTGTCGAAATCGCTCCTTGCTCATTCTCTGCACGTATAAAAATTGCACCACCATATGCTTTCGTCGACGCATCAGCAAACCCATGCAACTGTATCTTGTGACTCTTGCTCATTCCGAGCCACCTTGGAAATTGAATTCTCTCCACTATCGGCAGTGCGTCTCGAAGTGGCCACCATTCATCCTGTATCTCCTTCGGCAACTTTTCATCCTAATTTATCTTCTGTTTCCATATGGTCTGGATTAATATCTTCGCACGCACTATAATTGGCCCCAACAAGCCATTCGGGTCATATAACTTCGCTACTTGACTCAAAACATGCCTTTTCGTGATTATTATCGTGTCATCGCTCTTGCGCACGCGGAATACTAGCACATCTCGCTCTATTATCCATCTTAGCCCTAGCACCTTTGTTTCCATATCGTTGCATAGCTCCGTCGATTCTTCGCTCTCTCTGCTCTTGCTTTGCACCATTTGCTCCTCGCTCTTCTCATGCTCTGCTCTTACATTGCCCATGCTCTGCATTAGACGTTTACTGTTTGACGCCCATTTTGCTAGCTCAAATCCTGCACCTCGTAATATACTATCAATGCCCTTGCTCAAATTAATCGCATCCTGCTCATTACTCGCACCAGTTAGACAATCGTCCATATAAAAGTCGTTTAATATCGCTCTCGCAGCTCTTGGATGCTCTTGCTCGCTCTCTTTTGCACATTGCACCATCGCTCTTACTGCACTATGGGCTGACGAGGCCATTCCATATGTCATTGCTTTCAGCCAATATTCGCACAACTGCTCGCTCTTATGCTCTCGCCAGAATATTCTTTGGCAATCCCATTGTCGAGGATTGACCTTCACTTGTCGAAACATCATCTTGATATCAGCACTCACTGCTATTTTTCGCATTCTAAATCTCATTAATACATCTGCAACATCGCGCTGCAGCTTTTCTCCTACCATCTGAACATTATTAAACGAGATGCCCAGATCTGTTTTGCAAGATGCATCGAAGACCACTGGAAACTTCTTGGTGACACAATGATGTGGAATATAGTATGTCATTGCTCCTTGCACTGGCTCTTTATTTGCTCTCATCATATGGCCTAATCGCTCATATTCTCGCAAAAACCCAATATATCGCTCTCTTAGCTCTGGCACTCGCTCTAATTTTCGCTCTAGCACCATATATCTGCACAACGCTATTTTTCTCCTGTCACCAATGGTCTTGATATCTGGCTTAGTTGGTATCGTTACTGTATATCGCCCATGCTCATCGCGCTGAGGTGTCTTTATGAATAGCTCTTCAACTTGCTCTTCTTCTTTAGTTCTCGCTTTTTTAGTTTGCACTTCTTCTTGCTCCCAAAATCTTTTAACCAGCTCATCCAAGCTCTGTTGCTGCACCATTGCGCACATTTTTGCTCCTACTAAGCCCTTGGTCGGCACCGCTCCCATCAATACGTATCGAAGCACCGTCTGTTGTAGCACCACACCACTTGGCCCTCGTATAATCTTAGCTCTTATCATTCTTGCCCATATATTTGCTGCTAATATTATCTCAATCTCACCTGGTATCCCATAACTTGGGTCAGCCATCGGCATATCAAGCACATCTTTGTTCACGTCATACTCGATTTTCTGTGATGGCGTCACAATTAGCCATCCTTCCTGCGCTACTAGCAGGCTACACCATATTTGTTCGTGCGCACCGAACCACGGCTTTATCGAGGCCATTATTTTTCGCTTTAAAATTGTTCGCTCACCCGTCACCGTACAAATTTCGACTTCATCACTTTCTGTCTTTAGCTCATGTCTTTTCACACATCTACTCGCAATCATATTGATCTACGATCCCGAATCACATAACGCTCTTATCGGCCCGATCTCTTTATTGTCTATCTTTAAATGCACCATTGCCGTCGCTAGCACCGAAACGCACCTCGCACCATTTGTTTCTCTTTCATTATTTTCGCGCAAACGCCCTGCTCTTTCACTTTCGTATTTTTTCTGTCCGCATATTTTCGCCGCACCTTTCGCACTTAGTCCTTTTATTTTTGCGCTCTTACGCGCTTTTTCATTCTTCGCACTTTTTCGCACATAGTCTCGCACTTTATTTCCCGTACTTCTCTGCTCTAATAGTCTTCTCATTATCCGCCGCGCATTACAGTATTCACTTTTATCATCAAACCGCTCATTCTTCCGCACACTTTTTATTACTTTGCCCCTATTTTTATACTTCGCACCAGTAGTTTTGTCTTGCACCTTTAAACGCACTTTGCTCTTCACATCGCCCGCTCTTACCCGCATTGTCTCTGCACCGCGCGCTCTTTGCTCTGTTCATCACCTTCGCACCGTCCTTGCATCATACGCTCTTCGCTCCTCACACCGATTTTGCACCGTCTTTGCACCTCACGCTCTTTGCTCTTATCGAATTCGCTCCGCTTTGCTCTTTGCACTTCACTTTTTCTTGCTCTTAGCTCTCCACGCACTTTGATTCTGTTTTTTAATTTGTCACGCACCACGCACTCATTGTGTTTTAATGTTAGAAACGCACCGCTCTTTCTTTGCCCGTATCTTGGCACTTTTTGTTTATTATTGTTTTTATGCCGCGCACTCACACTGCCCCAATTGTCTTGCACTATTTTTTCATTCACTTGCACATTGTCGCACTCGAGCTTCAGTTATTTGGCACTAGGCCCCGCACCTTTGCCTCCTACACGTTTTCGCATCGCTCCACTCTCCCTTTGTGATCTAACCGGACACACCACACTATTGTGCTTCCTGCCTGGGCAATTCAGACATGGGCCCCCATAGCACTTATCTGCACTATGCCCCGACTTCAAACGAATGTGCGCCTGTCCCCAATACTCATTCGTAGGAATTGCTCGCACCTGTATAATGGTTGATCACCATCGCACTGTTTGCATCTAATCATTTGCGCTCCAGCTCGCACCATCTCCTTTGCTCCGTTGTTGCCCTTGCTCGCTCCTTGCCCTCTACATGACATCTCCATTGATGCATGCGCCAATGCCCTTGCTCGTTTCTCTAGGAAATTGCACAATTCGCACTCCGATCGGCTCATTTTGCTTCTCGTTAACTCCCATTGTTCCGCCGTTTTCGAGTCTAACCGCTCTACCATCATGTAAGTAATGATCGGGTCCCACGTATCGACCCCCACGCCCAGCACCTGCAACTGCCTCATTGATTCATTAACTGTGTCCACTATGGTTCTAATCCCGGCATATGTCGCTGTGCCCATGCACGGTATCTCGAAGAGTGCCCGAATATGCGCCTTTCTTATCAGGTATTCGTCGTCAAGCCTTTTCCATGCCATTACATAGTTGGCTTCCGTCAATTGCCACGATCCCAGCACTCTACTCGCCTCCCCTTTCACCGCCGCCAATAAACACTGCAGCTTGAACACCGGCTTAATGTTCCTATTCTCGTGCACCGCCGATCGGAACTTATCCCAGAACGCGCTCCACTCTCGAAATTCGCCCGCAAACGTGCCCCATGTATTTGTTATTTGCCCGCGCTCTCTCAGCTCAATTAGCACATCGCTCTCTTGCGCCGTCGCTCCTTGCACCATTTCACTTAGCTCCGTCTCGCCCTGCGCCGCACATGACATCAGCGCCGTCTTTGCCTCCAAATACTCCATCTCTACCTGCTCGTATATCGCCGCCTCGCTCTCAACATCGCACCCTACCTTACGCCCGAGCGCATGATGCGCCTTCTCAAACTTTGCCCAAGCTCCTTCGAGAGTTTGCAATCGCGCCTTTAAGTTCACCGCCGACACAGCTCTCGCACCCTCGCTCAACGCAAACGTTCGCGCTCGCGTTATGCTTGCAGCATAAGTGTGTTGTTCTACTTCGGACATCGTAATTCGAATTAAAATGCTTTCCAATTTAACGCTTGTACTTTCACAAATTACTTTTTCGCTTTTCAATTCCCGACCGTTACCGTTCGCTAATTTCCAAACAATAACATTCATCCCATGCTACGCACCTTTCGTAGGCATTCCTTTAACCTATTTCCATATGCACCATGCACCCCTTTACCTACATTCATGCACATTATATCCAGGCCTGGATTCACAAATACATTCGCACACATGCACAACATTCTTAGCCCATGCTCTATATTTTCAAATTTCCATGCACCTCATGCCCTATACATTCCGCTCGCACCACATAGCCCATGCTCTATTTCGCACCTCTCCTACACATACATGCAACGTTCTATGCACGCTATGCCCATTACGCACATTTCTATCGCAAGAATTCTATGCCCGCGCGCCCATTAATACATTCCCATCGCTCATATAAAGACCACGCTCGCGTCTATGCCCGCACATATACATTGCTCTACGCCCGCTTCAACAATCCACGCTCTAGCTCTTGTCTTTCGCATTCGCTCTGCACCGATCCGCACATTGGACCTCATATATCAATATTTGCCCTTGCTCATATATCCGCACATTGGATATTACCTGCACCTTGCCTTGCTCCGTCAGTCGATTTGATCACGCATATCGGATCTTGAATCGTTCATATCTTCGCACATGCTCATTAGCACCAATCGCCCATGCTCATTAGCACCAATCGCCCATGCTCATCACTTCATCTACGCGCCAGCCGCAGCGCACAGTCAATCGCCCTCCAGGCATCATATCGCTTGGACATTCTTCTTTGCGGCTGTCCGCCTTCACAGCCAGCATACATGCGTCCATGTAACTTGTGCGCGCTGGCGAGATTTTGTTCCGATCGGCTCTCAGGCACATACATTGCTCGTAGTATTTGTGTAGCTATGAAATTATACCAAGCCATTTGCCCTTGCTCTTGTAGCCCATCCAGACTACAGATACTTATATATGCGCATACATAAGTATCTGCCACAAGATGGTCCACACTGCAGCGACATCTGCAGATACATTTTACTTTTGCCATGAAAATCAATGAAAAGTATGCGATAATTGTAGATACATTTTCGAGCAATAGCGCATACAATTGTATCCGCATACATAAGTATCTGGAAACAACGGTCCACACTTGAAATTAGCACATACTTGTGTATGCAGATACAAAACTATGTGAAAATTACTAGTGTGGACCGGTGTTTCCACATACTTATGTATGCGGATACAATTGTATGCGCTGTTGGAAAATGAATGTGGATACTTCTTCGATTGAGCGATGATTGGTTCTGAAGCAAGAAACACATTGCGATGCAGTGCACGCATTGTAATGCACTTGAAAGCAATGCTGTGTTCTCACAATTAATGCCAAATTAATTTGTGGAGGTTTGATATTTAGATTTTCTGTATCTATTTTTCGTCCATTTACAATTTAATACCTGGAACGGAATTCCCGCCTCAATTTAAATAGTTGTTGGCCGGCCAAATACTTTCAAACAAATGTCAACCGATGCAGTGTTTTTATAAATTAGCCTAAACGATGCAGTGCACTGCAATGAAGTCCATTGAATGTAAATTGCTACACAGAATCACATGAGTTATAAATTTCAATGCAGTGCAGTGGACTGCACTGCATCCACAAGCATCATTTGCTCATGCTTCTTCGACTGAGCGATGAATGATTCTGATATAGGTACAAGATACCTACCTGTGTCATTTTGAATGACTCTGCAGGTTAGCCATGATACAAGAAACACTAGAGATAGCGACATTTGAGTGACCATTGTATTCTCTATCTGCGCATGACGTCACCGGGACAGTTCGTCGCGCGGCATTGGTGTAGAATGTATGGGCGCTGGCGTAACTCATTTAAACAATCTGTAATTAAAACATGTTTGCATACATTCTTGTACATAAAATCGTCACCTAAGGAATCATAACATGTACAGTTAAATTATGTGCTTAGTAGTACATGTAAAATGTATGCACAATTTATGCAAAATATGATTAAAGCATATTTCAAAAGATGTAGATTTGGAGCCAAACATAGGAATATTGTTTGTACATTTGAGAAAGTAAAAGTTCACTCTTCGATATGTGGCCAAGCAACAATATTATTGTAAATAACACAATTTAATGATGGTTTTGATGATTTCAACTTCAAAAAAACTCTAGCGCACCTGAACCGCTAGAAACACTAATGTTCGAAGAACAGTAGAAGAATCGTGCAGGTTTTGAGTGCATATTCCACCACATGTGCTGCTTATTACGGCCAAACTGTTTCAAATGCCACGTTTTACTTTGGTCTCAAGAATGCATTATAACTCATATGGTAGAAGGTTTCAGATATTACCACTGGCATGAATTTCAACGTTTATGAGAGCAAAACACGGGTTAATTATATTCGTTATCAGTTGCTTATTTCACAAAATTTTGAAAGCAGCATCTCATATAACATCAATGAAGAAAATGCTCAGTGCCTGCAGCACTGTAACTGAAGTTGGTGTTTGGGGCTGCGATCCGAAAAATTTGCAGAACTTTGCGAATTGTAACATCGGTTATTTATTTTCATTGTAAATGTTTCCGGTATGTATACTAACTGTAAGCATTTATTGATACAAAAGTAGCACAACCGACTCGTGCTGGCAACTTTTCGCCAGTATCAAAGCCAAGAATATATCAAATCTGCTTCACGTTGTTTAATTACATTCGAAGTTATAGGAGTATAAAGAAATTTAGGGTTACCTGCAGCGAGTTTTTTCAAATGATCGAAAGCTTAATATTTGCTGTTTATTGTCACTACAATATCATTACCATTTGAAAATTCTACGATAAAACCGCTCAATAAAGATATTGCAATTAAACACAAAACCAACAATAGCTGGCAACCGTATCGTGGCTTATCAACCAAATTTGGCCTGAATAATGCTTATGACAGGTTTCATTAATTGTATGAAATTCGTATTGATTTCATGACTGCACTGGAAGTTATAGTGCAAAAAGTTTTATTTTCCTGAGCGAATTTTCAAAACCAAAGACACAAAAATTACCATAGCTGGCAGCACCAATCAAATTTTTCAACCAAATTTCCACCAAACAGAAACTAAAGTTAGGTTTAGCTACTGTGTCAATTTCATGAAAATCTGGTTACTAATTCACATTTCATAGGGCAAAAAGCAGTTTTTTTCTTTATAATTTTTCAAGATGGCACCACTGGCACAGACTTGCCCACAATTCAAAATCGCTTCTATCAAATCTGGTCTTACTTAAGTCCAATGCATTCTGTAAATTTTAGCTGTATCTGATTATTGGTTCGTGAGTTTCCGTGAAGTTTTTGATGCTAAAAATATAGGTTAACTGGGAGAGGGTTACCGTTCTTGTCCGACATGAAATTTCCAAAGTTTTATTTTGAACGTGTAGATAAAACATAAGATTTATATACAGATTGGTTTTATTGTAAGAAACGGACAGTTTTTTGAATATTCGATGGTTTGAATATTTTCACTTCCAAATTTTTTTTTTCAAAATGAAGACACCAAAATTATCATAGCTGGCAGCTCCAACCGAATTTTTCAACCAAATTTCTACCAAACGTGGCTGTAAGTAAGGTCCAGCAATTGTGTGAGTTTCGTCAAAATCGAACGATTCAATCAGAATTTATAGGGCTAAAAACAGTTATCTTTTTTAGTGGTTTTTCAAGATGGCACCACTGGCACAGAATCGCCCGCATTTCAAAATCACTTCTATCAGACCTGGTCCTATTCAAGGTCAATACATTCTGTGAATTTCAAATAATTCTGCTTATCGGATCGTGAGTTTCCGTGAACAGAAGTTTTTGATGCTAAAAATATAGGTAAATTGGGCAAGCAAAAATATCACTTAAATGGCCGCCGGCGCCAAAAGGTTAACAATAACTGAAATTTAAAGAGACGTGGACCTATTCTGCATATACATCAATGTATCCTGAAAGTTTCAGCTCATTCGGATGGCGCGTTCCCGAGATTATCTCACTGAAATTTTTTGATGATATATATATATATATATATATATATATATATATATATATATATATATATATATATATATATGTATATATAAATATATAATAAATAATATATAAATATGTATACCATCTGAAAGCTTGTATTTCAAACTATTTTTCTACATAGTCGCCAGATCTTTCAACGCATTTTTTCATACGAGTTATCCACTTCTGAAAACCCGCTTCGAAGAATTCCACCGCTAGGCCGCCGATGTACTTGGTGACCGCTTCCTTCACCTCTTCATCTGTACTGAAGCGTTGTCCACCCAAGTGTTGCTTCAATTTCGGGAACAAGTGGAAGTCGCTGGGAGCAAGATCAGGGCTGTAGGGGGCATGTGATCAAGTAATTTCCAGCCGAATTTGTCCAGTAGGGCGGTGGTCTGTCGAGAGACATGCGGTCGCGCGTTGTCGTGGTGCAACCTAACGCCCTTGCTCAGTCTTCCTCTCCGGCGATTTTGGATGGCTCTTTTGAGTTTCGTTAGCGTCTCGCAGTACCTGTCCGAATTTATTGTGGTCCCTTTAGGCATAAACTCGGTAAGCAAGACGCCTTTTCGGTCCCAAAACACCGTAGCCATAACTTTTCCTGCGGACAGCGTCTGCTTAAACTTCTTCGGCCTCGGCAACCCGGGATGGCGCCATTGTTTCGAGTCTTCTTTTCTTTCCGGAGTGACGTAGTGACACCACGTTTCATCTCCCGTAATAATGGAGTCCAAAAATTATTCAGTATTCTCGGCGCATTCTCGAAGAAACCCCTCGGCACACTTGACGCGATTGTCTTTGTGGGTTTCTGAAAGCATATGCGGGACCCACCGCGCACACACCTTGTGATAACCAAGTTTTTCGGTCACAATGTTGTCGATGGTTTTTTCACAAACCTCAGGAACCTGATCAGCCAGCTCCCGAAGCGTTACTCTTCGATCCTCGAGGAGAATGCGCTCAATCTTCGACACGACTTCGTCGGACACCGATGGCCTCCCGCTCCTTTGCTCGTCGTGAACGTCTGTGCGTCGTTCGGAGAACTCCCTGCACCATTTGCGGACGTGCTGGACGCTGATGCAAGCTTTGCCATAAACTTCTTCCAACTGTCTATGAATTTCAATAGGTGTAAGCTTCTTCGCGTTTAAAAATCGAATCACTGAACGGATTTCACACCTGGCGGTGACGGCGATTGCGGGCTCCATCGCGGATGGCTGTTAGACTGGCACTAAGCTTCACAGTGATCTTCCAGGTAGTTGGAATGGAGTGGGGGGGATCAACAATGAAGGCGGTGTTACCGGATTTCTCCTAGTATCTCGCGCGGCGAGTGTACAGCGTTGGGAACCTTATTTTTTACTTGCCCCTCGTATATATATATATGGAAATATGAATTTTTGGCCGAATCGATTTTAATACTAATGTTCTTCGAACATTAGTAAAAAATAGATTTTACTAATATTAATTAATTTTATTTTCAATATAAAAACTCCATTGCTATTTTAAGACTCCTCTTGGGTGAAATCAGGGAAATGCCTTACTAAGTATATATGAAATATTTGAACTGAGAAATGAAAGACGTCCAATATGATGGATTGAATAACCCAAACTAAGATTGGAGTAATTTACGTGGCTCACATAGCTCAAAAAATGTTGGTCGGTCTTTAAATAGCAATTCATTTTGATATCTCTGGGGTTTTTTTGAAGTACCTGAATTTTAAATTTGAAGACTGGAATGCTTCTGAATCCTTATGGATTCTGGGATTTTCATCTCCTGAATCAATAACAATTGAATGGATTGAATTTACAACATTTGTTAAATTAGCAGTCCTTTATTTTGTGGTTCTACATAGAAACGCATAATACTTTGGTCGCTGGCAGGTTTCGAGCAAGCCTTGAATCACATAATTTTCTGATGAAGTCAATTCTCATCTCATTGAATGAGAAAACAGATACCTTCAGAATGCAGCTGAGCTCAGACCTCCACATAATTTTAATCGCCGTAATAAGAAACTCTGATTGTATTTCGGGTTTCTAGCATCATCTTGTAGAGCTGTTATTGAAGAATTTGTAAAAGCTGTTAGCACATAATCTTTCAGCTCATAGGCTTAATTTACGCTAGCTGATTTGTTTCCATTTTACAATAGAATTATCTTTTCTAATTTTAACTGAAAGATGAGAATTGCATTTTTCTTCTTTGCATTTTTAGACTGCGATTTACACGCAGGATCATCATTGACACTAACCTTTCCTTCAAATATATCCAGAGAAGACTATCAAGCATTTCGTGTTTCAAATCCTGAACTTAATGTTCTTTCCATAGTGACGTTTTGAAATAAAATTAAGCTTTTTAAGGACTGTCAGTTTGGTTTTATGTCAGGAAAATCCACAGAAGGTGCCTTACTAAAATTCTGTCACGAAATTTATAGTGCTATAAACGAGTCCAAAACTCTCGCAGAATTATTTATTGATATCACTAAAGCTTTCGATCTGGTCGATCATTCCATCCTACTGCAAAAACTTTATAGTGCATGAATAAGAGATAATATTTTGGATTGGTTTCATTCCTTTCTTTGCGATCGTAAGCAGAAAGTTAAAATAAATGACATCTTGAGTTCTGCAACGACTCTAAATATTGGAGTTCCTCAAGGCTCGGTCCTGTCTCCAGTATTATTTCTGATTTTTATAAATTCAATATTTTCTGAAAAGTTTTATGGGAAAATTACAGCTTTTGCAGATGACGCTGTCCTGTCCTACTCCAGTTTCAATAACTTTGACATATATGTCAAAATGAGCCACGATATTGAAATTTTAACATATTGGTTCAGTGCCCATAAACGAAGGCTGAGTGACAAGACAAAATATATGATATTTAACCTAGTGAGATCAGTTTGTGTTGATTTTAATTTGACTTTCCACGCCCTAACCTGCTTTAAATATCTTTTTTCACCAATGAGAGCTGAAGATGACGTTTTTTATTCTTTTGACCAAAATGCGAGTTGTTCTCCATACTGCTTTGTTATTGAAAGAGTTGATAGTTTTAAGTATCTGGGGGTGTTAATTGACACCAAATTAAATTGGAGAGATCACACCGTGTATCTGAAAGCGTATTTTACCAACTTGGTCAGACAATTGTATCACTTAAGCCTTTATTGTTCCTTTTCAGTTTTAAAACTAGTTTACAACGGCCTGTTTTTGTCTAAACTACAATATGGATTAAGCTGCTGCGGAGGTACACATTTTAATAAACTGGAACCATTGATTGTAAAACAAAAACATGCCGTTCGAATTATTTTCAAAGTTCACCGCAGAACACCAAGTTTGAATCTATTTCAAGCCCTATGTACACTTCCATTAAGGCATTTGTATTTTTTAAAGTTGTAAGAATTTTCTTCGAGAACTCAGGTTATCAAACACCAAGAGTTTATGATTCAGCTAATCTACGGGTTAACACTAGAAATCTAGTGATAGTTCCCATTTGCAATAAATCGCACTTTAGTCGCTTTTACAGCATTGTTGCTCCTCGTCTATTTAACCGTTTGCCACCAAATATTAGAGGCGAGTCCAAAAAGACAACGTTTTCGAAAAAAATCAAATCTTGGCTCTTTTCTATTGATCCCTTGGGCATTGAAAAACTGTTGAATCCCTTAATATAACCTTTGCATTTGTTTTCAATATTATTTTTTGTTATTTTTCTCTATCTACGGTCTTTTATATCTTAGTTAAATTTATGAGTCCCCCACCATAAATTGATAAATTGACGATTCAAGTTCCTCTTATTAACAGGCATTCGACTCTTGCGTAAAGCAACTGAATGCTTCGTATTTCATCTGCATCTTCTTCAGCACCATTTAAAATATAAAATATCGAGTCAGTTGTATTTCTGTTTTATTTTATTTCTTTCTTTAAATTTTCTATTTCTTGATGTTAGGTATAAACGTAATTTAAGTTCAGAGGATTTTGTTGAATTTATTATAGCTATTATGTACATGAAATAAAGACTATTATTATTATTATTATTATTATTATTATTATTATTATTATTATTATATTTAAAAAACAATCATGCAATAGGCAAGTTCCCATACCTTTTCGCTCCTTTTACACATCACGAAAATTTGCATCTGTTGGATACATATAAAATAGTTTTTTCTTCTGCCACAGTATTCTTGTTTTGACTTTCAGTACAGCAATAACACACAAATTACATTGCAGTTTTTTCATTTTCCACATATATACTCCTGTAAATAAAATCTTCTATGATCTAAATTAGCTCATTGATAGTTTATAATATTAAAACAATGCTGCAAAAGAAAACCATAAACCATTTTTCATGCATTTATTTGTATTCCAATACAATTTAATGCATTCATTCATGAACCGAACTCTCCCGGTGACGTCACGCACAAGCAGCGAGCCGAGAGAGACATTCGCGTGTCGTAATCTTATAGTTCTTTGATTCATGCAGGTTAGCCTGAACATAGGGCGGGCATGTAAACAAAAATCATTACCTCATTCCTGGTAAATAACCAATCACCAGATGACCGTACTTCCCGTACTTTCATTAATTTCCCCCACCACATGATTCAAGAAAATTCAGGAAAATTCAGTGACTGATAGTACGAGAACAGACCTATTCACTTTAACCGTACTATGTTCACTAGAAATAAAGAAAAAAGGGTCGCCTGCATTCGTTTTTGGCAATACCTTCGCTATATGGTAGGCCAATGACAGACACTTCGGCTCCACTGAAGCGTTTAACACTTCGGTTTGGCGCGTCGGCTGTCACACAGAGCGGTTTTCAAAAGCGTTCATCGAGTCGGTTCAGTTACAAATTACGTCGGAGTATCATATAGATGCTTGTGAAAAAAGGAGTCGTGTATACATACATATGTATATACATATACAGGTATAAATATGCATATATATATATATGTATATATGTATATACATATATATGTTAGTATATATATATGCATATGCATTTTGGGCAAAGTTATTCTAATAGTAATTTTCATTGAAAATCGGTAATTGCCTACTTTTAAAAACTAAGTGCCCACAAATGTTTCATTTTCCAATACTGTATCTTAGCCATTCTTCAAAAATCAATTTTCTTATCAGATTTTCATTCCCATATCCCATGCATTCATCAATGCATCCTCAAAATTCCAGCTCGATTGGATTTCGCAGTTATGAACAAATCGAAAAACGCTCGAAGAATCGAGTCGGTGGGTCATTTCTCTCATCTACCGGCTCGATTCCGAAACCAAGAGGTGGCTCTCACCGCGGTGTGTGTCTTCACAATGCTAATGTAATGCATGACTAAGCCGACTTGGTTTTGCTGTCGGGAAATGCTTCGCTGGAACCGCTGTGTTTTTCATTGGTCGTATGCTGGGTTATTTTTGCCGTTTTGCTGTAGATGCACAGCAATCCTTTTTCAGATGTTTCCGCATACAATTGTATGTGCGGTCTGGACGGGATTATATGTTTGCGCATACTTATGTATGCGGATACATAAGTATCTGTAGTCTGGACGGGCTTTTACATATAACGCATTTCTCATGCACATTCCATTGCTCTGTGTTTGGCGCACACATTAACGCTCGTATTTCGATGAAATTTTGGCGTCGCATCGACTGTTGCTAGGATTGGCAATATTTTTCTCGTTGCTAAGTGACGCAATACGAGAATTTGAGCGTGTATAATGTATTTGGCGGCGGTTCATGGCATTTGCATGGATGTTTAGCATTGCACGTGAATATTCCTGCTCTATTTGAAATATTTATTACACCAACATAGCTCTGCGCATTATGGTCAACACATGTTTATTTTCTTATAGTCTTTTTTCAATTCCGAAGCACTGCGCTCGCACATATTACTTTTATAGCCCTTTTCAGTTCGTCGCTTGCACTTGCGCACATTAATTTTCATGGTACTCACCCTATTTTAATGATCCCACAACGGATCTTTCTGGCATTTTCTGACGCCATGCTTCTTTGTCCTACAATTTGTTCTCGCACTTTGCCCTGGCACACACACTTCGCACATATGCACCGAATTGGGGTTTTTTTCTTAAATGGAGCTCTGTAATGGGTTTCACCAAGGCGCAGGATCCGGCTCGAAGGACCAAAATGTATAGAATAGAGGCCGAAGGTGGCACATTCGTGCGCACTCGGCAGGGGGGAAAATGAAACACACTATAGGCGGTTTACCGCCGCGCCATTATTGCACTACTTGTTCGTATTTTACACAGCACCATACTACATTGCACTATTATTGCATACTCGCACCGCTCAATATATTCGCGTCTAGCACCAAATTGCTCGCTCGCGCCATCGCTCGCTCGGTCCGGACTCAATTGGCAACCATCGAGGCTTGTCGGGGACTTGTTCGAGACTGACTCCTCATCTTGTCACGTCCGCCATCGTCGTCGTCGTTGTCGTTCCACCGAACGGTGTTGCCGTTCGGTACATATGTATATGTATATATATATATATATATATACATATATATATATATATATATATATATATATATATATATATATATATATATATATATATATATATATATATATATATATATATATATATATATATATATATATATATATATATCTATATATGTAAATATATATATATATATATATATATATATATATATATACATATATATATATATATATATATATATATATATATATGTAAGTAAATAATTAATAACTTAACAAACTAGAAGAATATTAGGATACACATTGAGAAAAAAATTAATAAAATACATGCAGGAAAATTTACAAAGCAAATTTTAGAGTTTTGATATCATTTCATATTTGTTAGTTATTTAAGTAAAAACTAACAGCAAAATTCTTATATCGAGTGACCAATAGTTTTATATTGAAGTGATACAATTGTGGAAGTGATTTGTTTTTTGTGAAAGTGGTTTTTTATTGTGAAAGTTGTCTCAAGTTGTATTAATTATAAAGCGAATCTTACCTTACGAGAAATGCAAATCCGAGCAATCGTTTTTGACCCTCATATTTAAATTTGGGAGAGATTCCTCCTCAAATCGAAGTTGGAAATCAAACTTTTCCTCCTTTTCCTTCCAATCTACAAAATATCGGTAATAATCAGCTGAACGCTGACCTTGTGCGACTAGTGACACAGTTTGTACCAAATACCCTACGAATTGAGGGCAGAAGGCTTTTCGATTCTTTTATGAATCCTGCATTAGATGCAAATAATGAGTATGATATCCTTATAAATATTGATAATGAAAGGAATTTATCTTGCATGGATAAAATCCCTGATGTCGTAAAGAGCTTACGAACATTCTCGGGTGACGCAAGTGAGTTTTCTTCGTGGAGAAAGAGCGTAGAAAGAATCTTAAAAATCTACGCACACCTCCAAAGCACACCCAAATATTTCGGTATTCTGTCGGTAATACGGAACAAGATCATAAGACAGGCTGATATAGACCTTGAATCCTATAATACACCGTTGAATTGGTCGAAAACGTAATTCTGGTACGCTCGGATACCAGATGACGACGCTGGTGCAGGGTAATAGCACTATCCATGAATTTTACCAAATTGTTTATCACCTTCTATCGCTCATCCTAAATAAGCTTTTGGCAATGGACATGGGCCAGGAATCCTTGCGCAATATGTCTTGGATACATTCGTGTGCGGTCTTAAAGGTGATTTACCACGCTTGCTGAGCATCCGTTAACCTGTTGATCTACTGTAGGCCTTACACCTATGTTTGGAGCTTCAAAACGTAGAGTACAGGTCTCAACACGCGCATTATTCGCATACGACAATGCGAAAAAATCATTTAAACATGCCATCAAGTACACCGCCCCCAATTCCGCCAAAAGATTTGAGGCACAACATAGATCCTCAACACCTAACATTCCGAGACGCGATTTCTTCCCTGAATTACTCAATAATTCTAACAACCCACAGACACCACAATTCCGCAGACAAACCTACCATCCTAACGCTTTTAACCCGAGCCACAGACCGTTACCACCTAAACCACGACAATACGAGCCAATGGACATTGACCAGTCTATCAGATCACAAGCGATAAATTATCAGAACAGACTGCTACTCAGATAGCAACATCAAGCTGCTCATAAACGCGCCACCTCTCAACATGCACATGTACCCAACAAGCAGCAAAGAATTTTTAACCTGGAACAAAGTGCTACGAAGGTGGTTCAAATATGATCGAGACAAATGCTCTGACAGGTTTATTAATTATCGAAAAAATTTACAAAAATTCACACTTTTTCTAGGTAGTTCCCCTCTCTAGTTACGCATTTTTTCCACCTTTCCGGAAGCTTTTTGATGCTGGTATCGAAGAATTCCTTGGGCAACTTGGACAGCCATATGCGCAAGAAATCTTCTACCTCGTCGTCGGTGTTGAATCTTTGACCTCCGAGGGCTTTTTCAGTGGTGTAAACATGTGGTAGTCGCAGGGTGATAAATCCGGACTGTAGGGAGGGTGTTCCAGTACCTCCCACCCCAATTCCAATATTGTATCAAGCGTGAGACGCGCGGTATGAGGGCTCGAACTTTTTGCTCGAAGTTCAACAGTTTAGGAACCCATCGCGCCGTTATTTTGCGATATTGAAGGCGTTCGTGGATGATAAACTCTACACTACCAATACTGATGCCGAGTTCAGCCGAAATGTCTCGAACATTCATCCTACGGTCCTCCAAAATGAGTTGTTCTACGCGGCGAGTGTTGTCTGGTGTGATGCTGTTTCGCGGTCGACGATCATGCGGCTCATTCTCGACGGTTTCGCGGCCATCCTTGAATGCTTTGGCCCATTTAAACACACCAGCCCTACTCAGACACTCACTACCAAACTGATTTCGCAAACGCAGAAAAATTTCCGTGTTTTTAACGCCTTACCACACTAAAAAACGAATGAAAATACGTTGCGCAATGGCGGTCGGTACTTGACGTTCACTTATGGTCGTCAGCACGCGCGTGAAACATGCGCTCCGACATAAACTATGCCACACTCTTCGTAAGGGACCCAACTATAACATACTCAAGCCACGACCTTCAAAACATGCATGCGCGCCCTCTAAAGCATTTGTCTCCATCATATTTGAACCACCCTCGTACAAACACAGATGACGCTCACAATCCCAGGTACGACGAACATTTCCAGTATGACGAACGTTATAACTATGCCGAACGCAATGAGCATAATGCTTGCGAAGTCTCACCTCCAGACGAAACTAGCACAGGAAACAACTACCATATTGACAATCAGGAGCAACAGGACGAAACACATTGTTTAGATTGCTGAGCTCTTTGCTACCGTAAATAGAATACGCTGCGAAAAGCGGAGAAACCTTAAAATTTTTAATCGATACCGATTCGAACAAGAATAATATCCAGCCACGATTTAAACAAAATCCTACCCCAAACGAAAAACCTTTTAGAGCAAACTCAGTCGGTGGACCAATAGATATAACAGAAGATGCTTATGTCAGTCTATATGGCCCTAAAATTAATAAGCTCAAATTTTAGCTTTTGCTGCCTTTAAAAACCTTCGCCGGAATAATCGAAAATGAAATCTTAAAGGCACTTCACTGCCCCACTAAGCGCAAAAGCGGTATCTCAATGGAAGCGAGTTTCGAGACAATTGAAGTTTTGTAAAAGTAGTGTCAGGATGAAAAAAACCGGTTGGATAGTTTATCTATATTTATTCCTTAATCAACTCGTCACTATTAATACACATTTTATAGGTTGACCGTCTCGTTCGGTTGCTGGTCGTAGACTACTCGTTTCCGTCTGATGTACTGTCAGGGTTGCCATGACAGTTCGACCAATCCTGACTCTCCGGGCTCCCGACCGGACTCGTCTCGCAGTCCTCGGTTTCGTTGTCGGAATAATCATTCAGGATAAGATTGGCGTTACACCATGGTTTAAGGTGCTCAGCTTGATGCACGGATTTGAAACGTCGTTGTCGTCTTTGCATATCCTCAATATCTTCAACAACGTATCGATCGTATCGAAGCACCCTTGTAATAACATATGGCCCTCTATACCTTGGCTCTAGTTTTCGCGAATGCCCTGTCGCTGGAGCAACTTTAGAGATGAGTACGAGGTCACCAGGTCACAATACTCAGAGAAGGCTCGTGAAGTAAATGCAGTCCCTCTATCGGTCACGATTGTTGACGGAACCCCAAAGTAAGATGTCAATTCGTTTAGACTTTGTAGTACTGGTTGCGTAGTAACTGAGCGAACCGCCTTTAACACCGTAAATTTTGTGAACGGGTCTGTAATTCCAAGGATATATTGATTTCCACGTTGACTCTTTGGGTACGGTCCAGCGTGATCCAGGTGTAATCGCCTAAATGGAATTGGATCTAGTGGTTTGGTATGAAGTTGTCCTTCCTTCTTGCCTGTCGTAGTTCGATTGTGAATGTATTCAATGCACGATGAGATATATGCCTTGGTATATTTCCTCATTTGCGGGAACCAGAAATCTCTTTTCAGTTTGGTTAATATTTTGTCCCATATCGTCGTGATATGTTCGGACAATTTTCCATCGTACAGCTTTCGGCACAACAAACTTCAGCTGACCGTTGACTCGTCGATACAACCTGTTCTTCTCGCAAGTGTATTCCTTTCGTATCTGTGGGGACTGTACGCAGTCCATTTCTCGCCGAAGAACCTTAATCAGCTTCGTTAAATTTGGGTCCTATCTCTGTATCGTTGCAAGAAAGTCTTGTTCGTCTATTTCAATTTTGAAGATTCGATCAAGACATGATTGAGTTTCCTTTGGGCTTTCATTGGAAGTGCGGCTGAGTTCATCCACATGACGCATTTTCTCGGCACTCCGATGTTGGAACTCGCAATCAAACTCTTGCAGTCAAAGCCACCAACGGGCAATTCTAGGTCGAAGTGGTGTCTTCGTCTTTGTTGTGGTTATCGCTGCACAGTCGGTTATTACTCTAAACGGTTTCCCTAACAGAAAGATTCGAAATCTCTCCAATGTTTCCACCACGGCAAGAACTTCGAGCTCATGACTGTGATAGTTTTTCTCGGCATCAGCACATTTGCGGCTAAAGTAAGATACTGGTTTCCATCCTCGATTTGTGTCCTGCATTAAAACTCCGGCTATACCTCTGGAACTTGCATCGGTATGCACTTCATGGTCTCGCGTGATATCGTATATTTCCAAGTCTGGCGATTGCTGTAGGGCTGTTCGCAATTTTTCAAAGGCTCCTTGCTCCGCTGAAGTCCATTTAAATGGTTGAGGATCCTTTGTTCGCAGCAATCGAGTTAAAGGAAGTGCGATCATTGCGTAGTCTGATACGAATTTCCGGAAGAAACCGGTTAGTCCAAGGAATCTCCTAACATCTGCTGATCCGATAGGTGTTGGAAAATTTCGTATCGCTTCGGTCTTTATATCGCCAGGTGAAATTCTACCCTCTTTAATGCGACTGCCCAGGAATATTGTCTCCGTTGCTAAAAATGTACACTTCGATGCATTGAGTGTCATTCCTGTCTCCGATAGGATTGTTAAAAACTCACGTAATGCTATCAAGTCATCATCAATGGTTTTACTGGGAATCACTATTTCGTCGACAAATGCTACCACTGGGTGTGTCATTTTTCCCACGATTTCTCTCAACTTCTTCTGGAAAACGAAAGGTGCATTGGTTAGCCCGAATGGCATAACGTTATATTCGAATTTCGCTTGATGTGTTGCAAATGCTGTATACTTTTTCGAGTCCTCGGCAATCGGAATTTGATGGTATCCCGATATGAAATCCACTGTCGTAAAGTACGAACCGCTTGCTAATTGAGCGATCTGTTCATCCACGTTTGGTATCGGATACGGTTCCTTGACAGTGATTGCGTTTAATGCGCGGTAGTCAACGAATATTCTATCGGATCCGTCTGACTTTGCTACTGAAATAATTGGCGAAGAATACTCTGAATAACTAGTCCGGTTTATATCCCTTTCCAGCAGCTGTTGAATAATTCTTTCAACCTTTTCACGTTTAGGAAAGGGTATTTTGTATGCTGGAAGGCATATTGGTGCGGTAGTTGTTAAACTTATGGCCATTTCGTGAGATTTACAGCGCCCGCTTGACGATAAGTCATCTGAAAAATAAACCTTCCATTCATCCAGCAATTGATAGAGCTTATTCACACTATTTGAATCAATGTTCCCAGTATTCCAATCCCGATGCTGGTTGAGCATGATGAATTCTCCATTCCGAATCATACTAGATCGCTGTTGGTCCAATATAAAATCAGCTCCCAAGAGCACGGCCTCGTCTAACAGTCCGTCATCGACGACAAATAGCCGCGTTCTTACACACACATCGTCAATTTCGATTGCTGCATCCATCTGCCAAACACAGTTGTACTCGCTACCTCCGAAACCCTTCAACCGTTTCGGTGGATAACATGGCTCCAAATGTCCAATTTGTTGTGCTGTCGATCTTTGAATTAAAGTGCAGCTACTTGCTGAATCGATCACGCACACCATTTCATGCTGGTTCACATGAATTCGCTTAGTGAGGATGTTCGGTGTTGGGGATTTCGGTTGCACAATTTGATTTACCGGTTCGCGTTTATCCGTACTCTTAAATGTGCATCTGTCACTTGTATGTCCAGTTCGATTACATGCCGTACACCTTATACGCCGTTGTGGTTTAGGGCAATTGAACGAAATATGCCCTCTTCCATAACAGTTGTAACAAACGCATTTCCTATCGTCTGAAATCAATTTGTTTGCTTTCGGGCCCGGTTTGGGCTGCGATAGTGATCGTAATCGTTCGTCTGTCACTCTACTCATTTGCGGTTGATTTGCCGTAAATCGTCGTATTGCACTTAATAACATATTCGGCGTTTCAAAATCTGTTCCCGCAATAGCAGTTTGCAAAGTCTGCATATTCAACCCGCGATGAATATAGTAGACTATCGTTCGATCATTCAACTCACCTTTTCGTGCCAATGCACACGCCCGGTAGAAGTATTGTTCGACTGTTTCGTCAAATCGATGATGTTCTTCTAGAAGCCGGTGATGAATTTCTGTTTCCGACTGCCGAGTCGGAAAATCTCGCCACAATGCTGCAGCGAATGCACCCCATGTCTCAAAGGTGTCTTGCAAACCATCTGTCCATTGTTTTGAAACACCTTGGAGTTTCGCCTGTGCCAAAAATAGGACAAGATCTTCATCCCATCTGTATATTCGAGATAGTCGCTCGATTCGGTCGAGAAATTGACCTGCTGACGGTGATGTATCGTCAAGTGGGTCGAAAGTCGGTAGTACGTTTATGACATCTTTCACTTGAAATGTATGTCGTTCTGGTGGTATTTCGTTCCAAGTGGAAAAACCTATTCCCGTGTTGTTTCTCTCACTTTCTCGTTGATTCGTTTTGATTCCGTTGATCAGAGAAGAACAGCCAGCTGTGTTTTCTCTCTCTAAAGTCATCGTTATCGGTGTATTTGTGCTCGGATTGGGATGTTTTTGACGACTTTCCTGCTCTAATTGCACCGGTAACTGAGGTGTTGATGCCGTAGCTGTCTCTAATGGACCACATGGATTTGCGTCAGATGGAACAGTTCGAATTGGTATGCTTTGATTCCGTTTCAGCTCGAGAACAATGTCTGCCAAATTAGATACTTGCTCGGTTAACAATGCTAGGTCTCCTCGCATCGCACCCCATTCATCCCCGTCGTCCTCATCGTCGGCCACGTCGACAGTTTCGGCACCTAGATGATTGCTCAATCGTTCGACTAATTCGGCTTTTCGTCCACCAATCCGTAGAGCACGTGCCGTCAACAGCGTTCGAAGCCTGTCACACGACAATTCTGCGATTGTTTTCGTTTGCGGCATAATTTGGAATTTGTATATCCCACTTCTGATTCTGTCAGGATGAAAAAAACCGGTTGGATAGTTTATCTATATTTATTCCTTTATCAACTCGTCACGATTAATACACATTTTATAGGCTGACCGTCTCGTTCGGTTGCTGGTCGTAGACTACTCGTTTCCGTCTGATGTACTGTCAGTGTTGCCATGACAGTAGTAATATTGATATACCTCTAATTTCCTTAGTAATTTAAGGTAAAACAGAAATAAACGACGAAGAGCTGGGTTCGTTTGGAGCTGGTGGAGGATTCTCCTTACTCCACTTTTCTCGGTGAGCAGTATATGAATCATGGATACATCGGGAACTTAGATTTAGAAATTTTTCTTAAGGTGTTTTCCATATGTTTAAAATAAGATACTATAAAAAGGCTTAGTTCATTAGATGCGTATTGTTTTAAGCTTTCTAATGCTATAAAAATTATATTTTCGATTTTTTTTGAGATATCGCTTTTGCGCTTAGTAGGGCAGTTCAGGCCATTATTCATACTAATAACAACTTTATTACCATTAAACATAATCTTGAAATTCCATTAAAGCAACAAATCTTGTAAGCAGTAAACCACCTAAATTTACGAATTTCTCATCTGACTGAAGAACAAAACAAAAGACTTAAACACATCTTACGAAAGTACCCCAATCTATTATCTGAACCGAATGAAAAACTGACATACACCACCTCCGTCTAGGGCGAAATTCACACCACCACCAATGACCCAGTCTGTGCAAAATCGTATCCCTACCCGATGGCCCTTAAAGATGAGGTAGAGAAAGAAATACAAAAACTGCTGGATGATGTTTTCTATAATTTGGGAAAAAATCATTTTTTTTCAATAATTGACTTGAAAAGCAGGTTCCATCTAAGGGAATGTGCTATTGAGAAAACTGCTTTTTGCATCAATAATGGAAAACTTTAGTTTGTTCGGCTACCATTTTGATTGAAAAATGGACCAGCCATTTTCCAAAGAGCGCTAGACGACATTTAAAGGAGTCATATTGTGAAATGTTGTCGTATGTACATCGACGACATAATAGTTTTTGGCAAGGATGAAAACGAACACCCCGAGAACCTTGACATTATTCTAAACACACTCAAAAGCGCCAATATTAAAATAAATCTAGATAAGTGCGAATCCCTCAAGAAGGAAGTCGAGTTTTTAGGTTGTGTTGTTTGCGTAAAAGGCATTTAGACCAATCCTAAAAAAGTGGAGGCCATCGGTTCTTTTCCGCCTCCTAGAACATTGAAGAATTTGCGCTCTTTTCATGGTATGGCGGTATACTACCGTCGATTTATCAGGAACTATGAATCTCTCTTAAGAGGAGAATATGGACGAGTGTCCAAGCATGCTTCCAAAAACAATCCAAAAACAAACTTCTTTCTCTAGACAAGAAGGCTATGGAAGCGTACAACAAATTAAAAAAAAACTCTAGCGCACCTGAACCGCTAGAAACACTAATGTTCGAAGAACAGTAGAAGAATCGTGCAGGTTTTGAGTGCATATTCCACCACATGTACTGCTTATTACGACCAAACTGTTTCAAATGCCACGTTTTACTTTGGTCTCAAGAATGCATTATAACTCATATGGTGGAAGGTTTCAGATATTACCACTGGCATGAATTTCAACGTTTATGAGAGCAAAACATGGGTTAATTATATTCGTTATCAGTTGCTTATTTCACATAATTTTGAAAGCAGTATCTCATATAACATCAATGAAGAAAATGCTCAGTGCCTGCAGCACTGTAACTGAAGTTGGTGTTTGGGGCTGCGATCCGAAAAATTTGCAGAACTTTATTGATACAAAAGTAGCACAACCGACTCGTGCTGGCAACCTTCTGCCAGTATCAAAGCCAAGAATATATCACATCTGTTTCACGTTGTTATATTACATTCGAAGTTATAGGAGTATAAAGAAATTTAGAGTTGCCTGCAGCGAGTTTTTTCAAATAATCGAAAGCTTAATATTTGCTGTTTATTGTCACTACAATATCATTACCATTTGAAAATTCTACGATAAAATCGCTTAGTAAAGATATTGCAATTAAACACAAAACCAACAATAGCTGGCAACCCTATCGTGGCTTTTCAACCAAATTTGGCCTGAATAATGTTTATGACAGGTTTCATTAATTGTATGAAATTCGTATTGATTTCATGACTGCACTGGAAGTTATAGGGCAAAAAGTTTTATTTTCCTGAGCGAATTTTCAAAACCAAAGACACAAAAATTACCATAGCTGGTAGCACCAATCAAATTTTTCAACCAAATTTCCATCAAACAGAGACTAGAGTTAGGTTTAGCTACTGTGCCAATTTCATGAAAATCTGGTAATTTATTCACATTTCATAAGGCAAAAAGCAGTTTTTTTTCTTTGTAACTTTTCAAGATGGCACCACTGGCACAGACTTGCCCACAATTCAAAATCGCTTCTATCAAACCTGGTCTTACTTAAGTCCAATGCATTCTGTAAATTTTAGCTGTATCTGATTATTGGTTCGTGAGTTTCCGTGAGCAGAAGTTTTTGATGCTAAAAATATAGGTTAACTGGGAGAGGGTTACCGTTCTTGTCCGACATGAAATTTCCAAAATTTTATTTTGAACGTGTAGATAAAACATAAGATTTATATACAGATTGGTTTTATTGTAAGAAACGGACATTTTTTAGAATATTCGATGGTTTGAATGTTTTCACTTCCAAATTTTTTTTTTTCAAAATGAAGACACCAAAATTGTCATAGTTGGCAACTCCAACCGACTTTTTCGACGAAATTTCTACCAAACGTGGCTTAAAGTAAGGTCCAGCAATTGTGTGAGTTTCGTCAAAATCGAACGATTCAATCAGAATTTATAGGGCTAAAAACAGCTATCTTTCTTAGTGGTTTTTCAAGATGGCACCACTGGCACAGAATCGCCCGCATTTCAAAATCACTTCTACCAGACCTGGTCCTATTTAAGACCAATACATTCTGCAAATTTCAAATAATTCTGGTCATTGGATCGTGAGTTTCCGTGAACAGAAGTTTTTGATGCTAAAAATATAGGTAAATTGGGCAAGGGTTACCAGGCGTGCCCGTTATACCATATCTTTTTTTTTTTTTGGTTATGTTAACAAAGCACAAGATTTACATATGAGGGGCTTTTTTTGAAGAAACGGCATTTTTTCAAGAGAGACGATGATTTGGAGGTTTTCACTTTCAGTGCCTGCTTTTGCTACAGGGTTGCCAGCACGCTCATTAAAAGCTACACAAATCTACAACTAAATAATATCAATATGTCCTGAAAATTTCGTAATGATTGAATAACTTTGTCAAAAGTTATCGCAATTTAAAAATTTTCAAATTTTCCCGTCCTCTTTTTAGGCACCCAGCGCACACATAGGGTTAAAAAATTCCAAAGCATTATCCGATTCATATGTAAAACACGTTCGAAATTTATGTCGTTAACTTTATTTTTGCGAAAATTATTTTTGCACGAAATAATAGGTATATTAAAAATATCACTTAAATGGCCGCCGGCGCCAAAAGGTTAACAATAACTGACATTTAAAGAGACCTGGACCTATTCTGCATATACACCAATGTGTCCTGAAAGTTTCAGCTCAATCGGATGGCGCGTTCTTGGGATTATCTCATTGAAATTTTTTGATGATATATATATATATATATATATATATATATATATATATATATATATATATATATATATATATATATATATATATATATATATATATATATATATATATATATATATATATATATATATATATATAGATGGAAATATGAATTTTTGGCCGAATCGATTTTAATACTAATGTTCTTCGAACATTAGTAAATATTCTCGTTTCTCAGGATGTGGTACTATCCCATCCGGACTTTAAAAAACTTTTTGAACTAGCCACTGACGCATCCAACTATGCAATTGGTGCTGTTTTATCGCAAAACAACAGACCCATTTCATTCCTTTTGAGAACGCTTCGCAAAGCTGAAGAGAATTACGCGATGAATAAAAAGGAGATATTGGCAATCATATGGTCACTGAGCCAACTTGAAAATTATTTATACGGATCGAGTAAGGTCAGAGTCTTTACCGATCATCAGCCACTCACATACGCCCTGGGCTAAAAAAACCCGAAAAGCAAACTAAAACGATGGAATTCGATATTTGAGGAGTACGATTACGAGTTACGGTATAAACCAGGTAAGGCACATGTTGTGGCTGACACTCTTTCGAGACCACCTAAAATAATCAGCGATTTATTTCCTAAAACTTTTCAATGCCCAAAAATAAACTCCATGATTCCCACACAGCATAGCGATGAAAGTTCATCGCAAACCTTATTCCTTCCGTAGAAACCGCAGTCAACGCCTTCAGGAACCAACTCATCCTGAAAACAGGAGATGAGAATAGTTATCAGATTTTGAACCCATTCGACGGCTACACAAGACATATCATAGTTCAAGCAAGCTACTCCGAACCAGACCTAATCAATATTTTCAAGAGATACTTGAATCCTAACACGATAAACGGACTGCTTACACACGAACCAACGATGCGCCTCATCCAACAAATCTACCCACACCACTTTAGTGACTATAAAATCCGCTTCGGCCAGAAAATGGTTTAAGACATAACAAGCGAGGCAGAGCAAGAAGAAAAATTCTTCACACCCATAGAAGAGCTCACTGCATTGCGGAAGAAAACCGTTTGCAAATACTTGAAAATTTTTATTTCCCCAAAATGTCTTTTAAAATCAGGCAATTAGTCAAGCTCTGCACTATATGCAGAGAAAATAAATATGACAGGCACCCAAACAAACCGTATCTCCAGCCTACGCCTATTCCTAACTATTCAAGACACACTGTGCATATCGATATATTTACCGCCGAAAAACAGCGCGTCCTGACTGCCGTAGACAAATTCACCAAGTTTGCGCAAACAAAAGTACTCCCGTCCAAATCGTCCGAGGACATTGAACGACCCCTCAGAGATATACTGTTTTTCTTTTGCATCCCAGAGAATGTGGTAATTGACAACGAAGGAGCACTGCGATCTGCGGCGTTATCGTCCATGTAAGAAGACGAACCGAAGATTGAACTCTTCCGTACACCTCCATACAAAAGCGAGGTAAATGGACAGGTCAATCGCTTTCACTCCACATTAATAGAAATTATGAGATGTCTGAAAAAAGAAGGACCCCCTCAACCTTTCGAAGAACTGCTTGAAAGAGCAGTTAACGAATACAGCTTCAACGTTCACTCCACTACAGGCAAGAAGCCTGTAGAACTGTTCCTTAGTAGAATTCCAAATCTCACCCCTGAAGAGCTCGAAAGCACCCGCATAAATAACATAGGAAAGCTTAAATTAAAACTAAAGACATTAAAAACCATTACAAAAACAGACAAAAGACAGACAATAGACAGACAAAAAACTACGGAACAGGACAGGTACTATTTGTCAGACAAAATGAACAAATTTATTCAAAGTTGAATCCAAGATATCGACAAGAAGTGATAAAAGAAAATAGAAATACAACAGTTTTAACCGAATCAGGAAAAATAATCCACAAAGATAAAATACGAAACTAATTCTCTTATCAGATATATTATCCACTTGGTTTTGACATCTATCCAAATACTGGACTATATGAACCCCCAAATTGTTTCTTTCCATTTGGGGCAGACGAAAATAAGAGGCGGGAGCTACGAAAAAAATACACATAATAGACGTGGACCAGTACGAACAATTTATCACAAACACGCAGAATATCCTGAATCTCCCACTAGCTCTCTCTCCCGCTATCAGACATTCGAGCTCCAACAAATCGAAACACTCGTACCAAATTTAAAACCTCGCAAAGTAAGAATATTGCTTAACTTTATCGACTCAGCAAAGAAATGGCTGGCCGGAAATCCTAACCACGAAAACTGTGGCACCATTAAAGAAAAAACAAATAATGTCTTAAAGAACAACAATAAGCAAGTTGTAATTAATCAAATGTATAATGAGCGCACAATAAAATAACGAAAATAACTAATTAAATTGGAAAGCTATTAAAAGAAGAGAAAATAACTGATAATAATATTGTTGTAGAAATTTAGTTTAAA